>OY882868.1:66974448-67669448 GCA_963693515.1 Pipistrellus nathusii | reverse complement strand
CAATGCACAGAGGGGGCTGAAAGCTGTGCGGGGTTCTGGGTAGATCCTCCCACAGAAAAGGGCTATTAGTGAAAGACTAGGGAAACTCAAGTCTATAGTCCAGTTCAAGCACGGCACCTGGGTTCACTTGTTAGCTGGAAACAACAGGAGAGACTAGCTATGCAGACCTATGTGCAGGAACCCGATACTCACTATGCAATTGTGGGGTAAATCTAGAATCATTCCAAAATAAAAAGTTTCATTTTTAAATAGGTAATTAACAGGTCTGGCCAATTACGTTCAGTGGTAAGAGCATCAGCCCAAAGACTGGTTTGTGGGTCCCGCCCCTCAAAAACCATTGGGTGAAGTTGTAATTGGTTCCCACCCCTCACCAAATATTGGGTGAGGTTGCAAGTCAGTCCCGCCCCTCAACAGCCATTGGGTGAGGTTGGAAGTGGGACGAACACCTCAATAGCCATTGAGTGAGGTTCAAAGTGGGTCCCACCCCTCAACAACCATTGAGTGAGGTTGGAAATTGGACACGCCCCTGAAAATCATTGGGTGTGTTTGGATTTGGGTCCTGCCTCTCAACAACCATTGGTGAGGTTGGAAGTGGGTCCCAACCTCGAACCCCATTGGTTGAGGTTGGAAGTGGGTCCCGCCCCTCAACAACCATTGGGTGATGTTGGAAGTGGGACCCAAACCTCAACAACCATTGGGTGAGGATCGAAGTGGGTCCTGCCCCTCAACCACCATTGGGTGAAGGTGGAAGTTGGTCCCTCCCCTCAACTACCATTGTTTGAGGTTGGAAGTGGGACCTGCCTATCAAGACCCATTGCGTGAGGTTCAAAATGGGTCCTACTGTTTCCCACAGAAGTGAGTCCCAGAACCAGCCACGACTAAAACCCCTGGAAGAGACACACCATGCACCAGCCACCCTCCCCGGCCCAGCACACGGCCCAGCACTCACCGTGAGGATGATGGAGCGCAGCTGCTTCTGAGCCAGGATGTTGGCCATCTCCTGTGGACGGAAGGCACCCCATGAGAGCCGAGGTTAGAAAGGTCCGCTCCGAAATGATTAGCCCCGGGGAGCCTCCTAACGGGGCGTCAGCAGTATTTCTTGGGGACGCACAGAGCCAGGGGGTTCAGGTGACTTTTTGAATGTTCTGTTTGGCAAACAAGGCCATGTCCACAGAAAAGAAAGGAGCCCTGGTGCCTGCCACCTTTTCTCCTTTTTAAGGCATGTCTTCCTCCCGGGATAAGGTGGGTGCCAGATGCACACTGAGCTCTCCACGGAAAGCGAGGTCCCCTCAGGAGGGGCTCACTGCTCCTGGCTCCTCTACACGTGACTGAGTGATGGGCCTCAGCATGAGCTTCAGCAATAGAGAAGCATCGCTTTAAAGATCCAGGTCTCCCTTTCCTCTCGGCCTGTGCAAAAGCAGGGAGCGATCAGTCCGCACCCCGGCCCTCAAGAGCAGTCTGTGCGAGGGAATGGGTGGCCGGGGTCCCGGCCTCGGCCAGACACCTGGGCAGATGCTTGGCCATGGAGCCCACACTGGGCACTGCCAGCCCGCTCTGCTGGTCGCGCTGAGGGCCCCAGCTGCCCGGCTGGCACACGGGCCTGTGGTGACTGTATGAGACGGAAGGAGTCCCGGGTGCCCTTTCTTGATATTGACAGGTGGGCACTCGGGAGAGTTAACAGTTGGACACAATCTTGTTGCCAACATTCAAAAACAGAAATACTGCTCGCATTCAGGAAGGCGCTGGGGGGTGGGGTTTGGGGGGGGATGGAGTCTTTAGTGTTGCTACTCTTGCTGAGTAGAGAAGAACCTCAACCAGGATTCAAAAGCACAGCCACGAAGTCCAGGTTAAAAAAAAATAAAAATAAAAATAAAAAACTTGCAGGAAGCGCGGAGAAGGCAGGGCGTGGGGTGGGGGTGAGGACGGGGGCTCAGGCGGGGTGCGCAGGATGGAAGGAAAGCTTGGGCTCTCTTGGTGCAGAGCAGCGCTGGGGACTTACAGTCAGAGGACACTCAAGGATGTCCACACTGCTGTCCACACCAGCCTGGCAGCCAGGGCCGCCACGGAAGGAGAGCAGGCGGGAGAGAGGAGGCGGAGAGTCAGAGACACTCTGAGAGGCGCAGCGTGGTTAGTGCCTGAGACCCGCTGCTCGGTGAGAATGGCATGGAAGTGCTGCCAGGGCATGGGAGGGCTGGAGGGTATGGAAGTTGAAACCTAATGCTAAGTCTCTTCCCACTCTCCCAACCGCAAACCAATGCACCCGCACCTCTGAGCTACTCCCGCACCGGGCCAACCAGCCCCGAGAGGAGGAAATCCTACATGGAAAACGAATCCGGAACCTTCATCTTTAGTCGCTGGCTTCACAAACCGGACAGTGAAAAAAGTGCATTTAAAAAATACAATTCTTGACCCCGTGGCTAGTAGTGTGCTAGCTTTCTAAAGTCATCTAAGCCAACGCTTCGGTAGCCGTCCTAGAGTTCCCAGCGCACTTTCTGATGGAAAGATCTCACATTTCCACCAGTGTTCCCGCAGACTGGTGCCGGAGGTAACCGGTGTGTTACATCGACGTGAGAAACATGACTGCGTTTTGAGGTGTGAGCTAGATCTCAAGACAAAAACTCGACTCCCTTCACACCCCTCTTGAACGATGCTTTCCTCAGTTGAAGAAAGACCCAAGGTCGACAGGAAAAGGAGGTCTCGGAGGGCAGGTGTCCCATGGCACACTCAGGGAGCAGGAGAAGGAACCGCCCACCCTCCCAGCCACGTCCACGCCCGGACAGCAGAAACACCACAGCTAAGAGCCCCTCGGACAACCCGTGGTGGCACAACCTGTGTGTTCTGTCTCCGTCCACCCTATGGGCCCCGGGGCAGAGCTGACATCTCTTAGGGTCTCAGTTTCCTCATCAGAGAAGTGGGCACACGCCCTTCTTGCCCCGATGAGCAGTCAGCGACATGACAAGGTCACAGGGCTTCCTCCCCTGCTCCCACGGTGGCCGCAGGGCTGTCATGGGTTTGTTTGGGGGTGTCTACACTGGCTTTGTTTGACGAATTGCTCTGCCATGGGGACATTCCTAGCCTTGTCCCTCAGACAGGGCCTGCGCATGCCCCCTTGGGCCCCTGGGTTTGGGTATGGTGCCAGGCTGGCCAGCCAGACCACAGAGCAGCAGGAGGCCCAGGGAGGGCCTGGGGTGGGCAGGGGAGGCTCTGTCTGCACCCACAGTGGCCATTCCTGGGCACAGTCGTCAGACAACGAAATGCCACGTACCTGCCTCCTCTCGTCGGGCGCCTTCAGGAACAGGGCGTTGATCACGGCGATGGTGTAGGTCTGGATCTCCTGGTCTGTGCTGGGAGATGCAGACAACACGAAAAGTCAAGGAGATATGCCTGTGTCAGAGCATGGTCAAGTTTATGGTCCCCTCTCCCAGAGAGGGGAGAGAGAAAGGCAGGCCCAGAAACACAGGGGCACTGGGAACGTACTTCCATCTCCACGAGGCTGGAAACAGTGGTGAGGGGGCAATTACGGCTCGAGAGACGCAGTTTGCTGACCACTGCCATAGCCCAGCAGACACACACTGCTAGGGGAGACCACCCGGAAAGCACAGGTGGCCAGCTGGCCTCTCCCTCCTCCTCTGCTGGGAGGAAAGCGTGCACTCAGCCCAGCTGGCACCTGTGAACCAGGAGGTCATGGTTTGATTCCCGGTCAGGGCACAGGCCTGGGTTGTGGGCTCCATCCCGTGTGGGGCCTGCAGGAGGCAGCCAATCAATGATTCTCTCTCATCATTGATGTTTCTATCTCTCTCTTCCTCTCCCCTCTTCTCCAAAATCATTAAAAATATATTTTTAAAAAAAGAAAAGTGAACTCAGTGGACATAACCCATGTGTGTGTGTGTATCTATGTGTGTGTGTGTGTATGTATGTGTGTGTTATGTGTGTGTGTGAGTGTATCTGTGTGTGTGTGTGTGTGTGTGTGTGTGTTTTCTATCTGATGCATGAAGTACATCTGGAAGGAGACTTGGCTGTCCCCAAGTCCTAGGCTTATTATAATGGAAACGGCTTTGTCTCCATGGCAATGACATTACATACGCTAAGCATCTACTTCCAAAAAGAAACTTTCTAATGACAAGAAGATCAGGTTTTATGTTTACACACATTGGCTTTGCACTGGGATGAAATCAGAAATTGCAAATGGAGTGCAGACCTAATGGAAGCCACCTGGGAAACAGGAAGGAAGGAAGGAGAGCTCAGGCACAAACAGGGCAGCTCTGAGCTACTCGCGCAGACCATTTTGGGAGGAGTCCCTGGGAACAGGCCTTGGGCAGGATGAAGGTCAGGCCCCGGGCACCCGCCTGGCTGGGTGGCGTTGGACGATTTCCTGGCGTGTCCCTAAGACACGGTTCCCGCATCTCAGCACCGGGGAGGGAAGCAACAGTGATCCCAGAGGCCGCTTCCGGAATAAAGTGAGGGAATGTGCATACGATCCTCAGCACAGCGCGTGGCAAGCAAAGAACTCTCCGCTGAGAGGAAGTGAACTGTGCCCAAATGTGCCCTCGAGGTTCAGAGAAAAGAGAAAAGAAAAGATAAGATTCTGCACACGTGGGGGACTGTGAATGGCCGCTATCCCTAGAGAGGTTGCACGCAAAAGCACCCTTTTAGAGCACGTGCTAATTTTCCCCGAGGCCACAATCTATTCTCTCTCATCACTGATGTTCCTCTCCCTTCCTCACTGAAATCAATAAAAATAGGTTTTTTAAAAAAGTAAAACTGTGGCTATCTTCTAACACTGATCAAAACCGCGTGCCTCCTGAGGGCCAGGCACTGCGGCCAGCACTGTGCCAAGAATGGGCACGGCGCTCACCAAGCGGCAAGCACCCGCCATTGCAGTGCCACGGGGCCCAGCGGTAGACACGTGTCCCGAGCATTCCATGTGAGCCTCTCCCTGCCCAGGGGCCTCGGCACGCTTACCCTTGCAGGTGGGGGATGAGCTGGCCGATGGTGATCTCCTGCGCCACCTTCTGGTAGAGGTCGTGGCTGTTGAGCACCATGGACTCCAAGATGGCCAAGGACCGCTGCAGAATGGAGGTGTCCATGCCCGACTTGTTCACGAAACTGGCTATCTGAAAACCCAAGAGGGACACAGGTGACCGCATGCGGTCAGCAGGGCAGAGAGGGACAGAGGGGAGCGAGTCAGGGGAATCGTGAGCTCTGATAGGAAACACCGGCCCCGGGAGGTAAAAAGTAGCTGCAGGGACAGCGGGACAGCAAAGGGCACACGGAGCCAGCAAGGATGCTTGATGGCATTACACAAAGCGCCATGCACACCCCATTCCTGCAATTCCATTGTAAGCACCTTTTTCAAGGGGACAGCTTCAAAGAATGATTCTGTCTAGTTTTCCAGGATTTATCTGAGTTTTAGCTTTTGGAGCAAATGATTTCAACACATACAACAGTCTCTATGTATGCAAGGGGTACCGGTTCTGGGACCCCCTCGGATAAAACCCGTGGGCTCTCAGGTCCTCTGTGTGTAATGGAGCAGTATGACATGGAACGGTGTTTGCCCACGGGCCTCAGCAGGCTCTGCCTGCACGCCCCTGCAGCTGAGGGCATTCAGCACAGGCCTGGTGCCCGTGATGCTTTTCACAACTTTCTGGAATTTCTTCCCCCGGATATTTTCTATCTGCGGCTGGCTGAATCCCTGAATGTGAAACCCATTCATAGGGAAGACCAACTGTGCGGTGTGAGGACGCCTGTGTTTCTCTGAGACAGTAATTTCCACACATGCAGCCATTTCTCTCCATCCCCAGGCCACTCCATTACGCACAAATCACACTTGTCGACACAATTCAACTGGCAACTTCTCCGTTGCCGGCTGCCGGCCTGCGGCCCCTCCGCGGAGCACGCGTCCCCCGCGCTCTCATTTATGTGGTTAAAACAAACTCTCCTCTTCTCCCCAAAAGTTAGCAAACAGGGAAGGCCTTCAAGGTAGCGGTGTGAAAAGTCAGCATCACAGCTGAAGCTCTGAGATGCATCCCCTAAGGAATTCATCGCTCAGGCCTCCAACGTAAATCACCCCATCGGGGAGACACGAAGTGAGGGTTAGCATAATGGGCCGCGTGCAGGTTTTATTTCAGAGGCCTCGTCACAAGTTATTACTGGCTGGTGACAACTCACACCCCGGGCTGCTATCACAGCAGCATAATGGCTGATCTCCTAACAGCTGCGTACTGTGTCCCGTGACGGACGGGAGCCTGCTGCTTCCCCGTGGACACTAATGTCCCCCTCCACACCGCCCGCCGACCGCTGCTCCGCATCCAGCCCCGCACGAGGCAGAAGGCAGGCGTCCCGGCAGTGGCTGTGACCGTCCAGCTGTCTCCAGCCCAGCGACTCCCTGGTGAAAGCAGGGTACCAGTACCGACACCCCCCCCTTTCCCCACGTATGTCTGGATCTCAGAGGGTGTGAAATAAATGACGCAAAATACAGTAACATTACAACTTTATATTCCAAACACCGTTATTTTATAATATAAAGTGCAGGAAAGAATATGAGACATTTAAGATGCTCAAAAGGACTCTGCTGGCCCATTGCCGACAACTTTCACCCATTTCACGGCCAATAAACCTCTCCAGACGTGTTTACTGGCCCTGGAAGCCCGCCTTCCTCCTCGGTCTGCTCCCCTGGACTACCTCTGGCTGCCAACACTGCCTTCTTTCCCAGGCGCCTTCCTCTGAGGAAAGCCCCCTCCCTCTCTGTGCTCAGGCTTAACCCCTCTCGCAGACCACTTCCAAGCAGGAGAGAAATGTCGCCCTCACCCTCCCCCAACCCCCCATCCCCCCTTTCTCGCTCCCCCAGCACATCGGGTGCCTGTGGGCAATGGAAGCACTCCCAGAGCCAGCCGCTTGTGGCCTCCGCACTCCTTCTCTCCTCCCCCCACTCCCCTTTTCTCATCTCATAAATCTGCATGTCTCCCTAAGACTCCTCGGAGAATGTTCCACCTGAGAGCCTCCTGTCCGGCTCCTGCCCCACCGCCAGCCTCCACCCTCTCTCCACTCATCAGAGTCACAGGCATTCCCTGTGTGCCATCAAACAGGCTTACACTGCCCTGAGATCTGAGAAGAGAAAGGAGCAAAACCCACGTGATTTCTAATTTCAAGAACCTTATAATCTAGCAGAGACTTTGCCTTTAAATATATATATTTAAATATATATATATATATATATATATATATATATATATATTGATTTCAGAACGAAGAAAGAGGGAGAGATAGAAACATCAATGATGAGAGTCGTTGACTGGCTGCCTCCTGCACTCCACTTAGTGGGAATCAGGCCTGCAACCCGGGCATGGGCCCTGCCTGGGGATTGAACCCTGACCTCCGGTTCATAGGTCAATGCTCCATCAAATATAGCCACACCATCGGGCTCTTTGCCTTGAACGATTCTGAAGCTCCATCACTGTACTTCTGGCCCACTTAGGCGACAAAGTGTGAGCCAGGCAAAGCACAGCTTCCAGAAAGTAGGACTGCAGGGAGAGGAAGCAGAGGTCAGGGGTCAGCAGTAATTACACACTCTGCTTCCATTCAGTGGAAAGGTTACCCCAACACAACAGAGGAACATCTGGGTGGCCTCAGAGCTAAGGGCCGTCACAGTGCATGAGTCAGTAACCCTCTCCGAGCGGCTCCGGACGAGGTCTGTTCTCCTCTGTGCCCACAGCGGCAGCGCACGGTGGGCGCCCGGGCTCCTGGCAGAGCTGGAAGCCCCCGGCAGAGGCCTGGAAACCTCGCACATTTCTAAGAGGCAAAATGACTGGGTCTAAGCCACACGCTGGATGCGTGTCGGGCGCTGGCAGCTGGGCGGGAGGACTGGCCTCCTGCAGAGCCGGGTCCAGGGCTCCGCGTGCGGCTCTCCTGCCAAGAAATGGCCCCGGTGTTGTGTTTGGCGAGGAGAGAACCAACTTGTACTTCAGAAAAGTTCTGGGGGCTTGGGGAGTTTTTATTTCCATTTCTTTTCTCTCCATGCCTTCCTGTCCTCTCCTTAAGTAGCCAGGTCTTTGAAAGCAACTACATGGCCTGGCCAGTGTGCTCAGAGGGTGGGGCGCCGTCCCGGGCACTGAAAGGTTGCCAGTTCGAGTCCCAGTCAGGGCACATGCCAGGGTGGTTATGGTAGGGGGTGTGCAGGAGGATGCTCACTTTCACATTGATTCTCTCTCTCCTCTCTCTCTCTCTTCCTCCATCTCTAAAATCAATTATAAAAATATTTTTTAAAAATTATTACATACTGACATACTGGCATAAAAAAATTACATTACAGACTGGCATAAAAAAAATTCCAAGTTTCACAGTTTACGAAATGATGTTGCTTATTGCAAACAAAGTTGGCAACTAGAATCTAAGTCCACAACCAAGAGGTGAAGCCGTGAGCAGGAGACGGGGCTGGCAGGGGACACAGCCTCCTCCAAGCAGCATGGATTCGGCATTAATGGGGAGCCGAGTCTGTACCGCAGAGATAAGCGTCTTTTGTCACCAGATTCTTGTCCGGATAAAGCTCCATTTAAAAGACAGCTGCCTGCACACAACCTCTGGGTAGTCGGGGCCCTGACGTTGATCCAGCTACTGAATAAAAGAAGTGAACCTTACAAAAACCATCAATTATAAAGTCATTTTCTGATGACTGTTTTCAAATTCAATTTAGGGTTGAGATCCAAGTGGCAAGGCAAGGGGAGGAGAATGACGGGGAACGAGCAGCACGTCGACTTGCTAAACGTACTGCCTTCTGAAAAATACCTTACTTCTTATTAAAGAGTCATCGTTGGATCTAAGATGGCTTTTCGTTTAATTTCAGCAAGCGGAAACCAACCATTTTCTTAACACGTTAAGCACCTAGCCTGTTTTATCTTCCTTTCCGCTTCAGTCACTGACATGGCCCTTAGCGTGTTAAGCAGTCAGCAAATTAAAATGACTGTCATTCTCTCTAACCAGGTCTCATCATTTAACACGTTAAGCGCCTTGTCCGTCCCCGGGTGACTGACTCCATACATCCCGTCCTTTCCTCCAGCCCCAATGCCGCCTGGCCTCGCTGTGACAGCACTGCTCTGGGGGGTTCCTGGGAGCCGTCTGTGTGCACCCACCATGCTGTCTTTCCGTCCCAGCAGGAGGCCCTCCAGAGAAGGACAGAGTCCTGTTATTTCTGGGCAGGAGACGAGGACTCCGTGGCCTAGGTTCCCCCGCCTCCCCCTCCCCCCAAATCTCACACCTGCCCTTGCTTCCCAGAGGGAAAAGAATGGCTTCTGAGCACTTCCTCCCGCTTGCTGAGCCCTCCCTTCCTCCCCCCCACTCCCAGGTGGGGTGCAGGGCTCCCTCCTGCTGTCCCCTCCCGGGGGCTGTTGGGGTTGCCCCTGTGCCAGCTCTGGTCCCACTTCTGTGACTGGGGGGCATTTGCCTGGCTCTCCCTGTGACTCCTTGGGAGGCGGACCATGGCTTTCTCCTCGCCTTGGTCCCCAGAGCCCGGCACAGACCTCCATGTGTTTCTGTGAAATGATTGAATGACATTTGTTCAGAGCATTATCTTTCTTCCTGAGCAAATTTTTATTGACTTTAGAGAAAGAGGAAGGGAGAGGGAGAGAGAGTACCCATGTGAGAGGGAAACATCGATCAGTTGCCTTCGGTAAGTGTTTTACACAAACGTTTAGCTCCTTCTGAATGGGTGTCAAACACCCACAAAACTCGGCATCTCCAGGCGGAACTGGCTTCTCCAGACTTTGACCAGAGACAGAATTCGGAGTCTGTTCTCTGCTTCCATCACCACTCCCTGCCCCCCACCCCAACCAACCCCCACCCCCAGGAAAGCCCCTCAGAAAAGCCAGCATGGCCTTGGCTTTCTCACTGACGGCCACTCCTCTTCTTTTCCCAATTTTGACAAGAACAGGCGAAAAGGAGCCTCGCCCTTTGGGGTTATTTTCTAAGATGTTCCCATCACTCGTCATCTTTGGCTTTGTGCCCATGCGGAAGGCAAGAGGACTCGGGGGTCTGTCCAAAGTACCCTGGGCTTCCAACCTCTCTGGTCTGAAATAATCATACAGCATCGTGCAGCGGCCTCCAATCCCAGCCCCACACCAACACACAGGGGCTCCGGGACGGCCCATTTCCAGGCAGCGTCTCCCTGGAGCTGTGGGTCAGCTTCACAAGGACAAGGAGTAATGTCACAGGGGGCTCAGCAGATACCATCCCAGCCTCCGGTCAAGGTCAGCATTGCCGGTGAAGACATACAGACAGCAGGCCCCCCCTGGATGCACAGAGGAGGGCACGTTACTGCTCTGGCATTCTTCCCACGAAGGCACAGCCTGCCCTGGACCGTGAGGAGGGATCAAAGAAACCCAGATCGGAGGGCTTTACAGTATAGCCCACCGGAACCATTCAAGGCGATCAAAGTCACAAGAGACCAGCGAGGAAGGGAGAGAGAGAGGGAGGAGGGAAGGGAGGGAGGGAGAGAGAAAGGAAGGAAGGGAGAGAGGAAGGGAGGGAGGGGAGGATTCAGGCCCAAGGAAGCACAGTGTGCCTTACCTTCTTCTTTTTTTTTTTTTTTTTTAATATATTTTACTGATTTTCCACAGAGAGGAAGGGAGAGGGATAGAGAGCTAGAAATATCGATGAGAGAGAAACATCGACCAGCTGCCTCCTGCACACTCCCCCACCGGGGATGTGCCAGCAACCAATGCACATGCCCCTGAGCGGAATCGAACCCGGGACCCCTCAGTCCACAGACCGATGCTCTACCACTGAGCCACACCGGTTCCGGCATGCCTTACCTTCTTGATGAACGCCACCGAGAACGTATCCCAGGACACGATCCCATGGTCCATCAGCTCCACGAAGGCCGTCAGCGTGAAGGACAGCATGTCTCCAAAGCTGGAAAACACAGGAGGCACATGGTCACGGGCCCGGAGCCGAGCTTGAGGAGAGACACAGGAGTGACAAAGCCTCAGGGAACGGACACAGCAGAGCTGTGAGAGGTCACTGGGGCCGCAGCTGGGCCACAGAAAGTGGTCCAAGCCCGTGTCCAGGATGGATGCCAGGGCCTCCCAGGTTCCCCAGGAGCCGGCACAGAGGGACTGACCGGGGCTCACGGTGACTCTGCCTGGGGAGCTGCGCCTGCTGCCCAGAAGGCACTCCCCTCCGGGAGCCTGTCCGCTCCGCAGGGAGCTGAACAGCGATCCCATGGAACCACCGGGCCGCGGGCAGCCTCCACAGTGCCCGGGAAGCTCGGCACCTGAGGGCTTAAGGAAAGCTTCCCGCCACCGAGTTAGGGGGCTGAGAAAGGCAATGGGCCTCTGGTATTGTCCGCGGGTGCCCAACCGGGAAGGTGAGAACGATTCTCTTCCGAGTGTCAGCACCTGGCACAGGAGATGCATGGCCTCCGTGTATCTGTGTGTGTGCCTGTGTCTGTGTGCCTGTGCCTGTGTGCCTGTGTGTGTGTGTGTGTGTGTGTGTGTCTAGGTAAGCGCACACACAGACACGAGTTCACAGAGACAGCCGGTGTGTAGGAAGGACATTCTGTGTGACGCTGGCGGCATTTCTCTGCAGTGTCTGTGGCTGCAGCAGGTTGCTGGGAGGAGGGCGGTGGGAGGGTCTGAGATGAGCACCAGACAGAGAGGCAGCAAGCGCAGGGAAAGGCAGCTGTGCCCCCATCAGACAGCCCCCTGATTCCCGGTGCCTTCAGAACAACACTTTCAGATACCTCACATCTTACACTCAGCTCCTGTGAGCGTGCATCATGATAAACCTGAAACCCTCAGAGTTCAGTGGGTCACAGGTCTCAGTCCTTCTATATACACTGCCTACAACTGCACTACCCATTGGCTTGGTTTCTAAAACAGAGTTGCTTGTTCAGATTTTCAATCTGTGGGCCCATTTTACCACAATTGCTGCACTTCAAGATGTCAACTAATCGATCGGAAAGCAGGTCCGTGTTTCTTTTAAAACAGCTTCACCGCCCAAACTGGTGTGGCTCAATGGATAGAGCATTGGTCTGCAGACTGAAAGGTCCCAGGTTCGATTCCGGTCAAGGGCATGTACATTGGTTGCGAGCACATCCCCAGGTGTGCAGGAGGCAGCTGATGGATGTCTCTCTCTCATTGATGTTTCTAGCTCTCTATCCCTCTCCCTTCCTCTCTGTAAAAAATCAATACATTTTTTAAAAATAAAATAAAACAGCTTCACCACTTCCCTCCCGCCCTGTGCTCTCAGCACAGCCTCAGTAAGGACCCTGGGGTCCTGCCTCTTAGGGGCTGTAACCCTGAAAAGAAGCCCAGGAGAGAAGCAGCGGCTCTGAGGAAGGCCCTGACCAAAGCAGCCCGAGGTCAGAGGGGGTGAGACGCGATGGACGGAAACGGGTAAGCGGTGGCTCCCCGGTCAGAGGGCAGAGGGTGGTGATGCCCACCTAGCGGACGGCTGGGGGGAGAAACCACCTTCAGGCAGGGTGCAGCATGGTGGAAGGGACCTCTGCCCGCCGGCTCTGACCGCTATGCGAAAGCGATGCTTTGAAAGATAAAGGAAGCCTGTGATTTTCAAGTGTTTGTCTTCAATGTGACAACAACGATCTGTATTTGGAGCCAGAAAAACAAATGTGCAAGAAAAGCCGAACAGCGCGGGCCAGAGAGAAAAGCAGCAAATGCTTTTAGAGGCTCTTTCCTGAGTCACAGCTGGGCATTCCAGCCTGCAGGTGCCCCTAGGTGGCATCAGAGGACCAGCCCCAGAAAAGAACGTCCAGACCAGAAAGCAGGCCTCCTTAACGAGAGAACACGGATGGAGAAACACGGGAGAAAAGGGAAGAGAAGAGCAGCGAGAGAGGGTAAACAAGAATTCCAGAGTGACTCTTTCTATTGGCAATGAGACAAGCTAACACAAATATCTGCTGCGGGGAGGGAAAGAAAAGGAAATAAGAGAGCCAGGCAATAAAGCAATTAGTAAGATTAAAAGATTGTGCTGGCATTACTGTGGATACGTTATTATAGAATTATAATATTCATCATAAAACTATTAGCTGATTTATTACTTTAGCAGAGCATTAGTAGTAAGTAATATTAGCTACATTTTTTTTAACTTAAAAGTGAGGAAAACCAGCAACCATATTACTCATAGTTGCCATTTGCCTACATCAGGCACGCTCAGAGACCTCCACGCTCCCACTCTCCCAGGTCTGAGACTGGAGGACACGCCGGTGGCTCCACACCATGCCCAGATGGCCTCAAGGTCATTGCTAACAGAGCAAGCAGCGGACAGGCCGTGGCAAGGAATACACACGCTTTGGGGAACAAATTCTTCCTTCCAATCCCTGCAGCTGGTGGAGGCTGGGGTCAGAGACACTGTTAGTCTTCACCATCTGCTTTGGAAGCGAAGGATGCAGGGTATTAACGCTCTCTGGTTATGCGGAGGGGAAACGACTCTGTTCCCTGCTCAAGGAACCCACAATGCACGTGGCTGAAGTCACATCTGGGGGTGACCCCTCGTCCCCAATGCTCTGGCGCTCTGCCTACAGACCCCTCCTGGAAGGGCTCTGGCAGAAGATGGCGAGAACGGGAAAGAGTGTAGTTTGGTTTCCAAATCTCCAAGCTGACCTGGGGCCCGGCTTTTAGTCTCCAGGTGGTGACGGAGGGAGCGCCATTTCTGACACAGCGGACAGGGCTTCCTGTGCTAATCCTCCTTAGTGCGAACGGAGCTAACTGAGGGAGCTTCACATCACACACCAAAGCGCCCGAGGAAGGACTACTCCGTGGGCCATCTAATAACATCTCATAGAAACGTTATAGAATGGCATTTACATGTTACATAAGTATTACCTAATAACATGTACACATACATGTGTATACATATTTCAATATGTAATTACACATTATATAGAGATGACTTAGGCATGATATGATACACACATGTTATTAGCTATAGTAGGTCTACATATATATTATGTTGCATATTGTGTTCTTAAATATATAACACACAGATTATATACTATCTGTACAGTGCACGGGTAACATATAATTCATTCCGATGGCTTGCTGGATGGCATACTAGGTTTCTAAGAAGGAGAACTTTTTCAAAATTCAACTTCAAATCCTCAGGTGCAAAGAAAGGGCGGCCAAGCAAAATGTTTTAACATTCCAAGTCAGTGGACGCAATCACTTCATTTCAAATGAGGCAGCCACAGAGCTCTCACCACACCAGACCCGGGGCCTCCGTCCACTTCTGGAGGAGAAACCAAGCTCCAAAGAGACGGAGGCAGGAGCCCCGGGCTGAGCTCTGACGTCAGTGCCGGTGGAGAAGATCCAGGCCCAAGAGGTGCAAATACAGAGCAAGGGCCTGGCACAGAAGGGAGCATTCCTGTTTGGGTGGTTTATTTATTTTGCATCAAGTGCTAACCTAGAATTTGTGTAGCGCCGACTGCCACAGATTACACCGACTGCAAACCCTCTATGCTGGCGGAGAGTCGCGGTCACCGGCCAACACGCCATGTGTGCTGGAAACTCTCGAATAAATGTTTCTCATCAGCTCAGCAGAGACTGTCTTCATTCCAACAGATGTCAGCCACTCCCGTAGCATTTGAATTTATGCTGCTAAGTTTATACAAGAAGAGCATTTCCAAATGTTTCCTCTGGGGGCCGTGGCCAAGGTAAGTGGAGGAAAGGTGAAAAGACAGGCCAGTTTTAAAGTGATCAATAAATCACACGCCATTTATTCTTAACGGCCAGCGGTACTGAACACTGTCCTGCCTGCCTCTGAGTTTTCCATGTCAGCCACGTTCTTGAGTAACGTCACTTAGCTCAATGCCATGCTGTTATCTCATTGATGAGATGCTGTAGAAACTTAAGTCTTGTTGATATCCATTAGTCTGTGGTAACATTGGTTTCCTTCTGTGACATTTTGCCACAGTTCCAAGAACCTATTGATGATGTTAGTGAGGATTTCACTGTGGTTTCTTTTGTTTGTGATAAAATTTATATACATTGAAATGTATGGATATCTATGCCGCTAGACCTTCCGAATCATAGCATGATTTATGTCAGCCAACAATCTCTTGGCTCCGTTGTTAAAATTTTACTGTGGATCAATTCCAGACTCTTTATTCCATTGGCCTGTCTGTCCTCTTATAACAATATCATACTGTCTTAATAACTAACTTTAGAGTAGTAAGTCTTGAAATCAGGTGAAATCCAACAACTCTATTGGTCTTGGTGGTTGTTTTTTAAGACTGCTGTGGTTATTCTAAGGTCTATGCACTTCTTTAAGTTTTAAGATTGGTTTATAATTTCTTTTTTAAAAATTGTTCTTGATTGAACCTACAGATTAATTTAGGAAGAATTGCTTTCTTCAAAATGCTGTGTTTTCCAAACCACAAAATGGTACATTCTCCACTTCTTTAGGTCTTCTTTAATTTCTTTTAGTAATATATTTTATTTTTCAGCAAACAGACAGTACAGCTCTTGTTAAATTTATTCCTAAATACTTTATGATTTTTGATACTTTATAAAGAAAGCTTTAAGATTTCATTTTCTAGTTGTTAATGTGTAAAAATATCTCACTTGTATATTCTGATGTTGTATCCAAAAATCTTGCTAAATTCAACTGAGATCTAGCAATGTTTTTACAGATTTCTTTGGATTTTTTACATGAACATCTTCTATAATTAGAGTTTACTTCTTCTTTTTTGACCATCATGTCTTTTATTTATTTCTTGACTTATTGCTATGGCTAAACACTCCACTACAATGCTGAACAGAAGTGCAAAACACATTTGCCTGATTTTCAATCTTTCAGAGGAGGAAATTCAGTCTCCTCACACTAAGAATAATGTGTTTTGTTCACTGCCTTTATCAGGCTGAGGAAATTATCTCCATTTCTAGACTGCTGAGATTTTTAAGAATGAATGTTGGATTAATAAAACCTTTTCTGTACCTATCATTATTTTCTGTATCTATTAAGATTATTTTATTCTCCTTTATTTTACTAAACGCTGAATTACACCAAAGGACTGACTTTCAAACATTAAACTATTCCCGGGACAAAACTTCATTCGCTGCAGACTATTATCCTTCCTATACCTGCTTGACCATATTGTTAATGGGTTGCACCTCGGCTCATTTGATGATCTACAACTTCTATTTCCTCCATTGTCTTGTCTGGTTCTGCCATCAGGGAGATAATAGCCTCATGACTGTGGGATTAACTCCTTTGCCATCTCAGGGACCAGGGCCCTGAGCACGGACTGGTATATGACAGGACGGCAGAAGTCATGGCTCACACATAGTCCCACTTCTGACGTCTCCACACCCGGGAATAAAACCACTGGCAGGTAAATGTCAGGACATCGTTTGGCTTCAGAGCCCCATATTCCTTGTCATTACCAAGTGATATGAAGTTGTTAGAGATAAACTCAGTTCAAATCCCAGTCCTGCCACCAGGTTTTAGTTTTGCACTAAGGAAATGGTACTCATTTTACTGATGGTGTGTGTGTGTGTGTGTGTGTGTGTGTGTGTGTGTGTGTGTGAATTAGAGCAATGAGTATAAGCAGGTGACGGAGCCTGGGGCAGAGTAAGCTCCATAAGAGATGGTTCCTACTGTTATCACCATGAAGCACTTCTCTGATATTAAGAACACATATAAAAGGGAGACTTACGGAGCTTTATCCTAGAAACCCAAGCTGGTGTTCCATACTTTATTGCAATGCCTAACGAGTCCCTGCCCCTAACCTTTCTCTGTGCTGGGAGAGGGGTGGGTAGAGAATTCAAGAGCACTACCTACCCTGAAGGTGACCAGGCTTTTTCCTCAGGGCTTAAAAAAATCAGGCTTCCTTCTCAAACTAAAATTATCTGCTTAACAACTCGGCAGAATGGACATGTGTCCAGCCCACCACAGAGCAGGTGTTGGGCCCTGTCTGGACTCTTGCTTAGTGAGTGAGAAAGGCGGCGAGGAGGAAAGACTCTTGAGACAGAGGTTCTGAGGGTCCAGACAAAACAGCACACAGTGCAGTACAGACAGGTGACCCAGCCCGTTCTCAGACACAAAGTCAACAGCTTTCACTCCACACTTCAATCCTGAGTGGGGTGTTTGTTTTCACTGAGTCACTGAAGAGAATCAAAGGCTTCTGACTTTGAACATCACATAGGCCACAAAAAAGAAGGTTTCTGTCTAAGGCAATACATAAAATTATGCCCAGTCTCGCCCCAGGAGAAGGGTAGCAATCCCGATGTGCTCATTCTGTGGCTACAGACATAAAGTTCCCTTTGTGCCACAAAGCAGAAAGAAAGAGGAAATAAATTTTTAAAGAACCTGTTTATAAGAACATCAAACAGCAAAATAAAATCACTCAAAATATCTACATGCACAGTTATCTGAGGACAGACTAACGACGCAGAAGGAGCGTGTTATATAAGCTGAATCAAGCAATCATAAATTCTTACCAAGGCTTCATGATCTTCTGCAACTTCTGGTATCGTCTGCAAAATTGAAGAACAATCATGTGAGGAGCATGTTTGAAAGCAATAATTTTTTTACACAAATTACATATCTTGAAGAAAGCTTAAGATTAGATATAAAAAGACTTAACCACCATAAGGTAACATTTTATTCAAAGTAATATACTGATTGGTATTCTCTACTGATAAGAATCATAAGGGTTAAACCACTGTAACCAGCATTCGCTTATGAGTAAGAGCAATGGACCACTCCATTTGACTCAGAATCGGTATGTGTTCAAGGGCGAGGGGAGGGAGGAGCGGATCCCTAGAGATAATAAGAAGAAGGTACACTTTCAGTGAAAAGGGTGATCTCTAAAAGTACTAGAGTTGTTCTTAAGAGTATCCTCAACAATGAAAACGGAGTTGATTATCTTTCTTGAGTAAAATGCTCACTGATTTTACTTTCTCTTTTCTTGAAAGAAATAAATTCTGAAGAATAACATCCTGAGACATGGTAATAGTCTTGGACAATAGATGGGACTCCAGGATGGTAGCCTGCAAGAAAAGCGTGCCATGGACACATCTTGTCTGCAAGAAAGGGTGATTATGCTTCTTAAAACACTGGGGTCAAGAAGATAAGGAGCCGAAACTGGTTTGGCTCAGTGGATAGAGCATCGGCCTGCAGACTGAAAGGTCCCAGGTTCGATTCCAGTCAAGGGCATGTACCTTGGTTACGGGCACATCCCAGTAGGGGGTGTGCAGGAGGCAGCTGATCGATATTTCTAACTCTCTATTCTTCTCCCTTCCTCTCTGTAAAAAATCAATAAAATATATTTTTTTAAAGATAAGGAAGCAAGCGATTCTCACCTTGTCAAACCACTTGCATTCCCCAAGTCTGCCAAGTCTCTGGCATTAAGTATGTTCTCCCCTCTGTATGCAACACCCACCCCTCCTTGTCCAACTAACTAAGTCCCACGCTCAGCTGTCCTGGTTCTCAGGCGCGGGGAGCCTCCCTGATCGCTGACGTCCTGCCTGGCAGACTGAGCCCACCATGTCTGCATGTGCTGAGGACACGCCAGCTGCATGACCTAGGACATCTGTCTTTCCTGGAGCCCCTCGAGGGTAGGGCTCTGTCTGCACTGTGACTCACCGCTGTAACGTCAGGCACATGCAGAGCTGGCTCTCAATAAATGGTTGATGAATAATTTGGCTCTTTAGAAGTTACATTTCACATGTGCAACCACATAAAACGTAACCACTTCAGAAACCTAACTGACCATGAAAAGATCAGATCTAGTCTTTGGCAAAATGGGGTTTAAAAAAAAAAAAAAAAAAAAAAAATATATATATATATATATATATATATATATATAAAGAGATCTTTCTCTTCCTCCTCTCCTCTTTTACCTGCCATTCTTTCTAAAAACAAAAACAGCCGAAACCGGTTTGGCTCAGTGGTAGAGCATTGGTCTGCAGACTGAAAGGTCCCAGGTTCGATTCTGGTCAGGGGCATGTACATTGGTTGTGGGCACATCCCCGGTAGGGGGTGTGCAAGAGGCAGCTGGTCGATGTTTCTCTCTCATCGACATTTCTAGCTCTCTGTCCCTCTCTCTCCCTTCCTCTCTGTAAAAAAATCCATAAAATATATATTTTTTAAAAATAAAAACAAAACCAAACAAAACCAAAAGTGCATTGGCTTCCTTCCTTCCTCCTTCAGAAAGCTGTGGGTCTGGGTAAAGGAGTAGGTGACCTCAGGGGAGCCCTCTGGGAAGGACTGAACAACAGTATCTCCCACTGCAGGGAACTGGCCTCCTTGGAGAATGGCTGCTGCCAGGGCTGGGACAAGGAAAGAGTTAGCTCAGTCTGGAACATCTCACTGAGCCTGAAAGTAAAGAAATGCTCACAGAATAATGGGAGGCAGGTCAGGACACAGAGACAGCCTGAGAAGGTTCCACAGCTAGATCTGGGACAAACTGAGCATCAGAATAAATAATAGCTGATAGATGGTGGCCCACTGAATACAACAGGAACAGATACGCCCACACTGTTTTAGAGGGCGGTGTGCCAGTGCTGCTGAAGAATCCAGTCTCTCGGTACCATTTTCCATGGTGTTAATTACTCCAGAATTATTAAAGACAAAGGGGTGGCATATCTTAAGTGGTCAAAGTAAACCGCAGTAACAAGACAGAGAGGCACCCTGTGCAGTCAATATGGCTCAGTGGATAGAGGGTTGGCCTGTGGACTCAAGGGTCCCAGGTCCGATTCTGGTCAAGGGCATGTACCTTGGTTGCGGGCACATCCCCAGTGGGGGTGTGCAGGAGGCATCTGATTGATGTTTCTAACTCTTTCTCCCTCTCCCTCCTCTCTTTAAAAAATTAATAAAATATATATTTAAAAAATATATATGATGCAATTAAAAACAAAACGCACATGCATCTGATATCCCAGCCACAGGCATATGTATGGGTCTAAACTTTGGATAAGACTGTAGGAAAAATAAAAGGTTTCACTGGGAAATTATGCAGTGTTTATGTAGCATACTCTCTGGGTTATCAGCTTCCTTCTGCCTTATTGTCTAACTGATGCATATGTATTTTTTGTCCTGTCTGTTAGTAATTTAATTGACTTCCTTCCTGCTGGTGAAAAACCAGTTTTGTCTCCATTTGCAATTCATTTCAACATTCCTGCGCTCCAAATCAATTTGAGCCCCTTCAACTTTTCCTTTGAAATGGTTAAAACACTTTGCCTAGCTCTCTGGCTTCACATGAGTAAAATGAATTCTTTTAACATGTGTTCATTTTTATATAAAACGTGCTTTTATCTTTCTCTGAAAATTAACTTTAATGAATTACCTTTAACAAATTCTAATTGGAGGATATTCTACAAAATGGCTGGTCTATAGTCTTAAAAAATGCCCAAGTCATGAATGAAAGGAACAAGTGAGAAACAGCTCCAGACTGAAAGAGGTTTGGAAAAGGCAGGATACTGGGTGGGAGGCATTACCTTGCCTCACGTCTTTGTATGAAGGGACAATAGGTGGCCCCTGACTTTGCAACTTCAGTGTGTGACTTAAATGGAGGAGGCTCGCAGACTGAGGTCGCTCCAATGCCTTGAAGGACTCCGCAAGCAAACCAAAATCTAAACTAATAACTGCCTCAAGTTTTCAACCAATCAGCCAACTAGACTTTAACTGTAGCCAATCAAAATAATTGTTCTGCCCTGCCTCTTCTCTATAATAGCCTTTCCCTCGGGTTCACCACCTCCAGTTTGGCACTGAGCAATTGGAATTGATTTTTACTCAAACAAATGCTTAGAATTTTCAATATGTCCTCGTTTATCTTTTAATAGAACTGTTTCAAAATAAATCACATGATGTGTGTGTGTGCAGAATATATAAAGCAGGCACAGCAATTTTTCAAGAGCTTCCTGGCCTGGGGCCTGGACACCTGAGTGTTTTACCTGCCTTCCCCCTCCTGTGGCCCCCCCTGGCCTGGAGAGTTGCCCTGACCAGGCTGCAGAGATAAACTCGGCCACCAGTCACCGCCTTCTTACTCCTCAGCTCCCTCACGTAGCTTCACCTTAAGCGGGAGCACAAGAGGAACTGTTCTGTTGTGATGTCTGTTTTCCTAACCGAGGGTCTTCCTACCTGTGTCTCTCAATACCCAGTTTTTAAAGAGACAGGACAAGAAGAACAGAAGATTCTGGAAAGGCTGTTGTTTTGCAGTGGCCAGCTGCCTCTTATTTCAGCCCAAGGTCTGGCATTCCTTTCCCAAGCGGAAGATAATCTCTCTCCCTGGGCGGTGGGACCCCTCTCCTTTCCAGCGCGGGAGGCCCACAGACACCGAGACAAAGCGAAGAGGGGTGGGTGGAGGGAGATCCAGCTTCAGGAATTTTCCGCCCTGCAGCCCCTGACAAAGCCCGGGGTGGTGGGCCTCTTCGGTGTTTGTGATGCAAATGTCTGGGGAGGTCCTCGGAGGGCTGCTCCCCTGGGATCTGCCTGAACTTGGCAGGGTGCATGCGCCAGGCCAGCAGGCAGGGGGAGCCGGAGACCCGCAGCCTTTATAGCTGGTGGGCCCCACAGACCTCACAGAGCAGCCTCTTTGGGGCAGGGCGGAGGGCAGTTTGCTCCCCACGGGAAGTGCGGGCCGGGCACCTGTGACTTGCATTCGGTGGCCCCGCGGGGAGTCTGGCCGCCTGGGCCTTGCAGCACAGCCCGGGTCTGTAGGCCTCGCCACTCGCACGCAAGAGCACCAGTTAGAGCTGAAAGCCCTGCCCTGGAGACCACAGTGTGGCTTCCAGAGAAGAATTTCGCCTTTTGTGCAAAGACAGCATTTCAAAGAATGCCACTCAGAGTCTGAAACTGTCACCTGCCATTCGGCAGCTTGCTTTTCATACCTGACAGTATTTTCTTGTGACTGAATATTACTCCCCTCATCATATTACTTCCCCCACCCGCCCTGTGCCTAAGCCCATGTCCAGAACACGCAGCACTCAAACACCAGGAATATCCACCCGCTAAATGAATAAAACCTACACATCCACCTCCGAGTGTGGGTGCTGGGCAACATGGGAGCCAAGGCTGCTTCATTCTGGGCTTCGTGCGGCCACGCCTCGGTTTCCTAGGTAAGAAACCCACAGCCGTGATCCCCACAGGAAAGAAAGGTGCGGAGAATGAACGTTTAATGAGAAACTTCGTGTGTGAACGAGCAATGTCAACGGTTTTTATAAGCGCGCGCGATAGGATGCACACAAGATAGGATGGGGAGGGACTGATCTGATCGTTTCTATGATTGTTTGTTTCTAAGACCATTGCTCAGGGGCTGAGCCTGCGTCTAAAATAACTGGATTCTTTCCACTGGTCCTCGTCGGCCAGATTCGGGAGCGATGACTTCAAACCGAGCAAATGAGGAAGAACTCCAATACCTCACTGGCTTTCTTAGAAAAGCGAGAGTCCCTCAGGGAACACCAGCCCAGTGCTGACTGGAGTGCTGGAGAGAGGCACAGCTGCACAGCCAAGTACAGATCAGGGCGTTTCGGCAAGCTGTGGGATGCTCTTGTTTTACAACAGCTTGAAAATGGGTCTAGTCTCTGGATCGGCATTTCTGTCCAACGTGATCATTTGAGTTTTCACAATGATTTTGCTAAATGAAAAGCTGACTGGAAAATTCTCACAATCATGGGGAAAAAATGGCAAACAATGTAAATGTTCAACCATACGGGAACGGTTCACCACACTGAGCCCATCCTTCACATCATTGTGCTATTCTGGGCATCAACTGAACTTTAGCACAGCTTTAAAAGTGAATTCACAATCAGACAACAAATACAATGAGGGGAGTAATATTGAGTCACAAGAAAATACTATCAAGTATGAAAAGCAAGCTACAAAGAGCATGAAGGTTATAATTCTACTTTTGTAAACCCTGTGTGTGTGTGTGTGTGTGTGTGTGTGTATGTGTATGTGTGTGCATGCATGCGTGTGTGAGAGAGAACTTACAGAAAGTATATACACCACAGTGTCAAAAACATGTCTCAGGATAGCTAGGTTAGACATGATTCCTATTTTCCTGCTTCTGTTTATTTATATTTATTTTTTAAACAATAACAATTGTTTTTAAGGACAAAAAGCTAACTTAAGAAACTGAGTTTGTGTAAGTGCCCCAATTTAACTTTTTCTCTCTGGACTTCCCTGCTCAGGGTGGTGCTGAGGCTTACTCAGATCCAACGGTGGAATTTTCTGGTCCAGTTGCCACGTGGGAAGGAAACTATGAAGATGCTGCCCGTTCACTCTTGGAAGTGCCGCCCTGCTCTCTGTCTAAGGCTGAAGGGCAGGCGCGGCCCTCTGAGCAGCACAGACATGCAGGAACTCCCAGCAGAGCAGAGCAGGGTGTTTGCCGCGGGGGATCAGAGTGGCAGGTACCCATTTCTCTGCTTTCCGGTCAAATAAAATACATGGTTCCTGAGAAATCTTCTCACGCCCATCTTTTTTTTTTTTTTTTTAACACTGTCCATCCCAGAATGTCCCCTCCGGACACCATGCCTTACTCAGTTTGGGGCAACTTGTTCCCCCACAACTTGCCCCCACATTTATGTTTGAAGCTGAAACTAGGAATGAGATTTCCAAGTCCCAGGAGGGGAAATTAATTCCGGTTTTCAACACAACACTCCGGCCACATGCCACTTCCCCAGGCTGCGCTGTGGCTCCTGTAGCGCACACACACACACACACACACACACACACACACACAGGTACCACCGGAGAGTGACCTTTCCAAGCTCCGCCCGGGTAATGACAGCGGTGAGAACCTCTGCGTCTCATCAGAGCTCAGAGGCAGGAGAATCCAGCCACACATCCTGGGTGTTTCCTGCAGTTTCCGCAGGGCCTGCTGGGACCCTCTGCCCCAGTGCGAAGTCTGATCGGGTCCGAGGACCTGCAGGGTCTACTGGATTTGAGGGGTTTCTACTCCACAGGGTGTCTGCTAATTAGGAAAAGCCTTGCTCTGAGTTTAATCGAGAAGCCAGGTTTCCTTGCAAGAAAAATGCCTTTCTTTTCCTTTTCATCTGAGCAGAAGGTCAGGAAGTGTAAAAATATATGTATGCCTGAGGGTCCACTGAGCAGCTGCCTAGGTGAGTGGCAGGACCCTGCAGAAGGCAGGCAGGGGCTGAGCATGGCCTTGAACTTCTGTGAGGTGGCGGGGAGGGCAGGAAAGCAACCCAGGAGAGCAGACAGTGTGGCGGGAAGGTGTGGGAGGCAGATGCCAGAGCTCACCCAGGATCTGGGCTTTCGTTTATCTGCCTAGAACCTGGCTGTCCGTACAAACTGGGGTGGCTTCTGTATCACAAGCAGTTAAATGATACGTTGAAAATAATATGCTATTTTATAAAAGGAATTGAAGCCTGGCTGGTGAGGCTCAGTGGTTGAGCATCGATCTATGAACCAGAAGGTCATGGTTTGATTCCTGGTCAGGGCACATGCCTGGGCTGTGGGCTCAGTCTCCCAGTGTGGGGTGTGCAGGAGGCAGTCGATTAATGATTCTCTCTCATGCCTTCCTCTCTGAAATCAATAAAAATATTTTTTAAAATAAATAAATAAATAAGGAATTCAAGTCCTATAGTTCACATACAGCCAATCAATCCTGACATCTGTCATGTCCAAGTCTTCAATCTGAGGGATGTGATTTTTGGGGGCCCCTCCGTAGATCAAGATTAGTTACACAGTAAGGCAATGGCATGGAGAGGGAGTAATGTTGAAAGACAAATACCTAGGACTTGTCTCTACTCCTTTTTTCTTTTTAAAAAAAAATGGGGTACTGTTCCATTGTTGAGTGTTACAGTTCAATTGTGTGCCCCCAAATTCCTACCTTGAATCCCTGCCCCCCAGTGCCTCAGATGGGACAGCATTTGGAGATAGAGCCTTTAAAGAGGTGATTGGGGGTTCAAATGAGCCATTAGGGGGTGTCCTAATCCAACTGACTGGTGTCCTTACCAGAGGAGATTTGGTATACACAGGATCCATGCACACAGGGGAAAGACCAGGTGAGGACCCAGGGAGTCGTCTATAAAGGCTGTAGGAAAAACCAACCCTACAGACACTGGATTTCAGCCTCCTGAACTGTGAGAAAATGCATGACCGTTGTGTGAGCCGCCCAGATGGGGGCACTGTGAGGGCAGCCCGAGCAAAATAACACGATGAGAAATGAAACACTAAAACCCTCATTGCCAACATAGAGAGCTGCAGGCTTCGGGCGGTACTCAGCTTCACCCCAGCCTCTGTTCGGGGCGCATGTCACAGGAACCTCGGCTTTGAGTGGATTTGCCATTCTAACTGAAATAAGATTGCAACTCCAGTAAATTCACAAGTACTAACATGGATGAGGTGAAATGGGAAAGCTTAAGCCACTGCACCCCTGGGTGCGTGTGGCAGGTCACTGACACCTGGCTCTGGCAGCTAGCCTTTGATGCACTCATGGCTGGAACATTGATACATTAATCAATGGGGGCACATTTCAACTTATTTTTTATTTTATTCATTTATTTTTTTGTTAACCCTCACCCGAGGATATTTTTTTTCCCCATTGACTTTCAGGGAGAGTGGAAGGAAGGAGGAGAGACAGAGAGAGAAACATTGATGTGAAAGAGGTACAGTGACTGGTTGCCTCCTGCACATGCCCCAACTGGGGATCAAGCCTACAACTGAGGTACGTGCCCTTGACCAGAACTGAACTGGAGACTCTCTAGTCCTCCAGCTGATGCTCTGATCACTGGGTTTCAGCCTGAGATTCCAACACAGACAGAACCCTCGGTCTCAATTTCCTGGCCCGACCATTTACATCCCTCAACTCGCTCAGTGTCCCTCCTGATTCGAGCTCCAAGCAATGGCTTCAGATTCTGATAATGCCCCCAACTCGGTTCTCCCTGCCCACTCCACACTGATGTTTGCCAGAAATTTCACAAGCAGTGCTTCAGGCACCATCTGATAAATGAGACCAGCCTACAGCCGACCCTTCCCACCAGTCCTCTCAGATTTGTAATTCCTCCCCAATTCACTCTTAGATATTGTCCCTATGAGGTAAGACCCCATCAACTCCAAACTCTACAGAGCATTTTTTTAAAAATCTATATTTTTATTGATTTCTTAGAGGAAAGGAGAGGGAAAGAGATAGAAACATCAGTGATGAGAGAGAATCATTGATCAGCTGCCTCCTGCATGCTCCCCACTGGGGAATGAGCCCGCATTCCGGTACATGCCTGAACGCTAATCTCCTAGTTCATAGGTTGATGCACAACCACTGAGCCATGCCAGCCGGGCTCTACAGAGCATTCTTATATGGGAGCTATTCCTGTTACTATAAAGCATCCTCTCTGAATAAGAAACCAAAACCAGAACCTTTTACTGGTGCCAACTGTAGAGGCTAAATAATGCCCATGAGGGAGGAGACAGGAAGGAAGAGAGGAAGGAAGAGAGGGTGGGAGGGGGCTGGGACGGCTCCAATAGGCAGTCATCAGCTCATTCTTTGAATCGCCTGGTCCAGAAAAGGTTTAAAGGACCCAGGTTTAAGCCCCAATTCACAATGATATGTACTCTTTCCGGAAAAATTCCTACCCAACCCTGCCCGTTATTAGTTTGGCATGTTAATATGTAATGAATGGACGCAGCATGCTCACATGCTCTAACCCATATGCTCTTGCAGTCTATGCCTATGGCACTGACCCACATGGACACGGGAAGCGCTGTGTCCTGTGGACCCTCCCTGACACCCCATGGTCCCGGGCTTGACCTGCCCACTCATGCAGGAGCCACACCTCTGGCTCCTCACCCGCCCCCCACCAGAGAAGCAACGCTATACCTGAGGCGAGCTCCTGAGCCCAAATGGTCATCCCTTTCTTGCGGGAGATGGAATCAAACTCCTTCGTGGCCCACTGACTCCTCTGGAAGGTTCCAGAAGCAGCTAGCCTGTCCAGCCACTAGACTCAAAGGCCCAGGAGAATTATGCCTCAGTTGACTTCTGCCTCCAAACATTTTTGATGGCAAGTCTCACATCTTTGTAAGTTTCCCCAGTTTCCACGCTTGTATACAGTCAGTATTTAATAAGCATTGACTGCATTTAATTTCAAATAAGTAAGGTCATGCATCTCATTAATCAAACGTTAACTGAAGGAAACTTACTTCAGCCATGATATTTTTGACCTGGTTTAAGGCTTTGGGACTGGAAGGAGTTATTCTCACTTGTTTTTTAACGCATTCAGAAGGCTAGGCCAGTAGCCGGTTTGCTGCCCTATTGACTAATGAGTTTGCCGACCACTGGGCCAGACTAAATGTTACTGTATAGTTGGAAGCTGTGAGGATTAGGCAATTGTTATCATATTGTGTGCAAAGAGCGCAGTTTGCCGACCACTGGGATAGGCGAAGGACGTGAGGGCTTTATGTTCTATAGAATTATTATTTCAGTGTTGGAAAGGCTCTTTGAGATAAGGATCTAATATTATTCCTCCTAAATTTGAAATTCCAAGTGACCTGATGAAACTCCTTGATGATGGAGCTCAGCACCCGCTCAGATGGCTGTGGTGGTCTCCTGCCTCCCCAGGCATGCAGGCCGGTGCCTAATCTCTCAGCTCAACCCCTGGCTCCTTGGAGGGCGGCCAATCTCCTGATACTCACAAACCCGCTCCCCAGACACTAACTGAAAAGCCATTTCTTCCTTTCCCTGAGCCTTGTCAATTCCTGGTCTTTAAAACTGACACTGCCACGTAAGAGAGGGACAGCGGGTGGGAGGCTTACTCGGTGCCGCTCTCCACCATCTGCGTGAGCAGGAAGATGCCGTCCAGGTTGATGAACTCCTGGGCGAAGGTGACGTCCCGGGAGAGGCTGGCCAGGTCCTTGAGCGCCTCTAGCTTGGAGTCCATGCTGGACGACTGGATGCGCTCGTGCAGCTGCTGGGCGTTCTGGGCCTGAGGGACACGGAGGGGAGACGTTCACGGAGGAAACTGCACAAAAACGGGAGCATTTTGTTTGGGAAACAAGGACACGTGGCCCGCAGGGCAAGGCTGGGCAGCCCCCACGCCCAGCGCCGTTCCCAACCTCAGAGCCCCCACCCGCCGCCCTTGCCGCTCACTTCTCCATGGGGACCAGGCCCTCTGCCTCCCGGGGAACGGCCCTCGTCTCCATTTCTGGGAAAACTGAGAGCTTCCCCAGGAAAAGAGCAGGTGTAGTAGTAAGAAGGGGAAAAGGCAAAAATGTTTATTTTTCAAGTAAATTTTTCATCTCTAAATGGCAAAAAGCATGGTGCTTGGTTAAGCAATCACACAAACCTATACAGTGTGTTACCAGTCAGTCAATGCTCTGAGTGACACCTGTCTGCGCAGTGTTCAAAAGCATCATCAGTCACCAACCACCTTTCTGGGTTACTGACACAAGGATGCTTACAAATTTCACTCTTCCACATGCGCTTCCCATACATTCACTACTCACTGCATGACTTTATACCAAAGTAATTAGGAAAGCAAGAGGCTTCACCTAGAGTTAGACCATCCTATCTAATAAAACCCTAATATGCAAATCGACCGAACGGTAGAACAAACGGTCGCTATGATGCTCACTGACCACCAGGGGTCATATGCTCAATGCAGGAGCTGCCCCCTGGTGGTCAGGCACTCCCACAGGGGGAGGCTGCTCAGCCAGAAGCCGGGTTCACGGCTGGTGAGCGCAGTGGCGGTGGC
Source organism: Pipistrellus nathusii (assembly GCA_963693515.1). Classification (NCBI taxonomy): domain Eukaryota; kingdom Metazoa; phylum Chordata; class Mammalia; order Chiroptera; family Vespertilionidae; genus Pipistrellus; species Pipistrellus nathusii. The sequence goes on along the minus strand of OY882868.1, from coordinate 67,640,787 downwards.
AGGAGCCTCTCCCGCCTCTGAGGCAGCATTGAGGAGCAGCGAGCCCAGCTTCTGGCTGAGCGGCGCTCCCACAGGGGGATATCCCCCAGGGTCCTGCACTGTGAGAGGGCGCAAGCCAGGCTGAGGAACCCCTCTTCCCCAGTGCATGAAAGTCGTGCACTGGGCCTCTAGTGTGTGTGTGTGTGAAGAATGTCTGATGACCTGTGTCCACGTGACTGAGATAGTACCATTCTTCTTTCTGCCAGAGTGACTGGTCCCCAAAACCAGTCCCCAAAGTCTGGCCTGGATGCCCCTCACAGCAGCCCCCAAATGGAGGAGCAGAAGGGAGGATGGCGCAGAGCTGGCACAGCAGCAGCAGGCTGAGATGAGCAGTTTATTCACTCTGCCCTCACGGCCAGAACAGGGGGCATGAGGAAACCAGGTCGGACAAAAAAAGGCTCTGAACTAATGAAAAGTTTGGAATGCTAAAATGTTTTCAGAATAGAACATTACAATTCACCTCTTATAGGCAGCGGTGACCTTAAGATAACTGTGAAGCTGTTCATTTAATTAAAAACAAGACCAGCAAACAAGACCAGCGCATGGCATACAAATACGAAAGTCCTGCCAGACGTTTTACACCAAAAATAAAGTTAACCCAACGCTAACCACTGCAGTGAGGTCTTGAGAGTGATTTCGTCCGTCATCAGCACACATATGCCTCCTGTCCACAGACTCCTCTGGGGCCGCTCCCCGCCGAGGGCCCGCAGCCTGCCTCTGCCCTGACCCTGATTCCAGACCGTCTCCAGCCGGCACACGCCATGGTCCTGCTAACCGCTGCACTGTCCTATCACATGGGTAGGAACTAGGCCTGGCTGGTCGGCAGTTACCAGCTCTCCAGCTCTTGATTATTAAAAACAACGATACACACAGCTCTGTATGGGTGTGCGTGCATGCATGCGTGCGTGCGTGCATGTGTGCGCGTCCTTATGAGTCTACCTATTGGATAAGTTCCCAGCAATAAAACTGTCAGGACAAAAGACGCATATATTTTAGACTCCGGTGGACACCACTAAGTTGCCTTCCAAAGTGGCTGTTCCAATTTAATATTTTCTACTGATGGATTAGCAAAAGGGGGGAGGAGGGAGAGAAACTTCAATTTGCTGTTTGGCTTATTTATTCATTCGCTGGTTGATTCTTATATGTGCCCTTCTGGAGATCGAGTCCACAACCTTGACGCCCCATGCTAGGACGATGCTCTAACCACTGAGCGGCCTGGCCAGGGGAGGCTGTTCCAACGTATACTCACAGCACCACAGCAGCTGGCCTCACACCTTGACTACTGAGGAGGGTGGGTTTTCATCTATTTTGAGAGAGAGATTGAGTTTCTTCTTCCATGTATATCTCTATCTATATGGTTATCTCTATGCCTATACCTATATATCTATAGCTATAGCTCTATGTATGTCTCCACATTCATATTTACATTTATCCTGGCTCTGTATGTTTGTGTATCTGTAAGCAGATACACAAACATACAGATCAACAAGCATGGATAGAGACAAACATATAAAAATAGAGATCATTTTTGCTTATAGATTTAGGCCATCTGTTTTGGGGCATTATTTATAATTTCCTGGAACTTGAGGAATTAGCACGCTATCTGTCATACATAGTGCCAACAGTTTTTCCTAACGCGCCAGTATTGAATTTGTTTCTGGAATTCTTTCCAAATGTCAAGTTTGTGTGGCTTTTGTTTTGTCGCTGTCAAATGTGTCAATCTTTTCTTTGCGGCTCCTGGGGCTTGTGCTGCACTGAGAGCGGCCTTTCTCACTGCAAGACACAGAGAGAGTCACTGTGGGGACTTTTAAAACCCAATTCAGAAAAGTAAAAACAAGGGCCTGGCAACCCCAAGCTTCCTCAAACAGAACAGTGGCCAAATGCATATTTATACGCTGCTTCCAGCAACACGTGACAGGTTCCACGTGCACGCTGCCATTCCGGAGGCAGGCAGAAGGAAATGCCTCAGACCCTGACTGCTCAAACACACCCACCTGCACCCATTTCCTGGGCATGTCCATGGTTATATTTCCATGGCACTGGGGAGAGGGGCGAAGTTATGACACCTGAGTGTTTAAGATGGCATAGAGATAAATATATAGATGTAGATATACATGAAAGAAGATAGGTATACATGGAGGTGGTATTATATAATGTGTGCAGTGGATAAAACATTAGCCTGTAGACCAGGGTCCTGGGTTCGATTCCGGGTCAAGGGTATGCATCACAGTTGCAGGTTCCTCCCTGGCCCTGGGCCCTGGTTAGGGCTTGTGCAGGAGGCAACCAATCAATGTGTTTCTCTCACATCGATATTTCTCTCTGTCTTTCCCTCTCTCTTCCATTCTCTCTAAAATCAATGGGAAAATATTGCCGAGACCGGTTTGGCTCAATGGATAGAGCGTCGGCTTGGGGACTGAAGGGTCCCGGGTTCGATTCTGGTCAAGGGCACGTACCTTGGTTGCGGGCACATCCCCAGTAGAGGGTGTGCAAGAGGCAGCTGATCAATGACTCCTTCTCATCGATGTTTCTAACTCTCTATCTCTCTCCCTTTCTCTCTGTACAAAATCAATAAAATATAAAAAAAAAAAAATAAAATCAATGGGAAAATATCCTTGGGTGACGATTAAGAAAAAATAAAATAAGGAATGAAGTGTGCAATGTAGAGGAGGACCACCAGCTAGGTGTAAAGGCTTTTATTAGAGTAACTGGAGGCACAAAATTCATGCACTTGGGTGGGGGGTCCCTCAGCCTGGTCAGTGCCCTGTCACCGTGCGGGAGACTCGCAATCCATGGCCCAGAGGTAGGTCTCCACAAGCCTCACGTCCCTGGGCCTGGTGCCGGGGGTGGGGATGCGAGGCTCACTCAAGTCCCTGATCCTGCAAGTCCCCGCCCACCTGCGCCTGCTGCGCACACAGCCTCCTGCTGATCAGTTGTTACGTGTGAGGGTGTCAAGACCATTTGCACATTAGCTCTTTTTTATTTAGATAGGGCAGGTTGTTTTTACAGATCTTCTCTTATGAATACCCTATTTTTTGCTAGAAACAACCCAGAAAGGGTTGTTCTATGGTAAAGGAATACAGAAAACAACGCATTGGCCAAAACCAACAACAACAGCACCTCTGATAGAGTTTTGTAAAACCCAGTAGAGTTGTACATGTGTGTATGCATGTGCGTGTGCATGTCCTTGTCGGGCTACAGAGAGCCAAGGCAGATGAAAGGACTGGAAAAGCTGGTGTAACACCAACTGCTGGTTTCTTTATGACACTCTCTCACACTTCCTAGCAAATGTGATGGAGACAGTTATTTTTAACCTATTTTTAGTACACATGTAAAAAGTGAAAGGGTTAGCATATGCTGAGCCATATTTTCCCTTTAAACTCAAGATAATAAAAAATCTGCCAGCAACAAGTGAATTTTACAAATCCAAACTATCTCTTCTTATACAGCAATTCCCAATTCTAGACACTGTGGGTACAGCTGAGCCATTAAAGTGCTCTCTTAAAAAGCAGATTCCTGGACCTCACTCCTACATATCGTAATTCAGCTTCTCATTAGAAGGCCAGATACTGGCATTTAAAAAATATGGATTTTATTAATTTATGAGAGAAAGGGAGAGGCTGAGAGAGAAATACCAACTGATGAAAGACAATCATGGACCGGCTGCCTCCTGCACGCCCCCTGCTGGGGGTTGAGCCTACCACCCGGATATGTGCCCTGACCTGGAATCGAACCATGACCTCCTGGTTCACAGTTCGACACTCAAACACGGGGCCACCCCTGCCAGGTGACAGCAGCATTTGTAACGCTCCTCCATGACTGCTGTGTGGGGAACACTGCCCTTTAGAAAGTGCGAGCCCGTCCTTCGCAGGTGGACTCCAGGGTATGACACCGCCTTGGGCATGCGCTTCCCATCCCCTTGCCACGCTGGGACTGCGAGGGCCACTGCCCGGCAGGAGCCCCGCGGTACCGCCAGGGCCAGGCCTGCCACAGAGTCTGCACGCTCACGCTCGGCACGCTGAGCCATCCCTCTCTGCCCAGCACCTCGCCTCCTCCCAGCACTGGCTTAGCCTGTGGAAATTTGTTCATGAGCGCATGGCGATAAAAAAGGAAACTGCCTGCTTCTCTGGCCTGGAGGAGGCCTAGATTTAATAAATAAACATAAAGAAACGGAGCCTTTCTAATTCTAAGATGAAATAACAAGCAAGATGTACTCTTTGTGCCCAGCAAGAAAATGAGCAGCTTTAGCAGGATAAACAGAAACGACAAAAACCAAGGGAAACTGTGGTCTCTAAAGGTCAAATTAGCATTAATTCTTGCTGACTAAAGTAAGAAGATCAATGCCACATCAGGCAAAAAAATGTCTCAGCTCATCATGCAGCCGCTGAAAAATGAGTCTAAATTATAATTACTGTGAAGTGGAAAAGAAGGCTTCGAGAGCCAGGCCAGCCAACTCTGGCCACGCGCACTGTTGAGCTCATCACTGGGTGTAGAATCAAGATGTGATTGGGCAGAATGTTTAGGGGGATTTTAAGCCTCTCTAATATAATTTTCAACAAGAAAAATCTGTGGTAGTTCCAGTCCCCGCAATTTAATTTCAGCCAGATGCCTTTCCCAGTTTTCACATTTATTTTTAGCCACCACATGGCTGCAGGAGAAACTGGAAATGTGAGTTAGACACAGTTTTCATCGCAGATGCCGAGTGGAAATAGTAACAGTTGGTGTATTTTCTGCAGATTAGTTTTTTTGGGAAAGCAATAAAAATGCACTGTGAGCGGAGATAGTTCAAATATGCTAATGGTACTACCTAAAGTATCTACAAGGAAGTGAGAAAGATGAAGATAAGCAATGCCCAAATATTTCACAGCATTTGGTTTGGCAGCTTTTATTTGGAGGACTGTAAAGGTGTTTTATCTAGAGTCAGCTGTCAATGCAATGGCAGGAGTGCAAATACTTCTTACACTTCATTTCTATGAACTATTGTAATAACGGACCAGACTAGAAAATGCTTAAACTCTCTCATACACATCCATGCACACACACGCACACGCACAAGTACACGTGCACACCCTCTGACTTTAAGGGGAATAGCAGGCTGTCTTTGGTCTCGTTTGCTTTGTCTGGTGTCTGAATTTGCTCCGATGGCGTTGGTGGGTGTGTGAGCAGGTAGATAAAAACCAGTCCGTACAGCTGAGTCATCTCATCCGTAAGGTGAGGACTGTGAAGATGGCTCACAAACTCAAACGTAAAGTCAATGTATGTGCCTGTACTTGACTGGAAGGAGGCTTGCCTGTCTGTAGTGGGAAATACAAGGAGAGGGAGAACAATCCTGATTATCCAAAATCTGCGTGTGAGGATGTTCCAGAACCTTCTGCTTTGCACTAATGACATCTTCAAAAGTGAATGTTCACAATCACATGAAGGAACAGGAGAGGAAGCGTCTGCTGGAAAGCTACAAACGAACACCTACTCACCGGAGACGTGGTTAATCGAAGGATAGTGCCATTCTTTATTTCATTGCGATTCTGCAAAAGAAAGGAAATCTTTGTAAATCTTCAAACAGAAGCTTGGAAAGAAGAGAATCAAGGCAAATGTACTCTCCTGGAGACAACAGTAAGCATCCTTGTGATTCCGTTTATCCTCACTTGGAGAATTTTTAATTATTTCTACATATAACTAGTTCTTTAAAGAACGTTAAACTGGCTCCCAGATGTGCTAATTTTACATCAAGTCACAGACAGCATTCGGCACAGAGGAAGTAAACAGGGGCCCAAGAATAGCCAACAACAACAACAACAACAACAACAAAAAAGCAATTTTGAAGGGTTTTAAGGGGCTGTGATCTAGTAATTCTACTAACTCAGGGATGGATAATAAAAGCAGGTTTACAGCGGAGAGTGCACAGAACACAGAGCTAATAATGCTGTTGTAATGATCATAACCGGCCGGCCTTTATCCATACCAATGGCTGTCAACCTCCTTTTGCCCACCACACAAACATTTGTAGACGAGTAGTTATAGAGACATTATTGGTAATACCCAAAAAGTGGAACCACCTGAGTGTCTATAAACTGAGGGATGGATAAACAAAACGTGGCAGGCCAGTTCAATAGAACATTATTGCTCAGCCATGAAAGGAATGAAGGACTGCTATGTGCTCCAGCGTGATAACCCTTGGACACCTGCACTAAGTGAAATGTCCAGAATCGGCAATAGATAGGAAGCCCTAGTGGTTCCCACGGGTGGGGTTGGGCAGGGGACATGAGGCGGAATGCTAATGGGGATGGCAGTTCTCCTCTGAGCCATGAGAGCTTTCCAGAACTGCGGGTGGTGATGGTTTCCCAAATCTATGAATATAATACAACCACTGGATTGAACACTTCAGAAAGGCCAGTTTCAGAGGGTGCAGATTATGTGTCAATAAGGCCGATCAGTCTGCCCCGCTGGGCGGTGTGTCTGGGGAGTTTATGTGAGGGGAGCTCTCAGTTCGCCTCTCGGGGAGTAGGATTTCACTGGCAGTTTCATGAGATGCCAACAGTCAGCATTCAGGAGGAGACCTCCTGGGAGCCACACTTCACAGCGCCCACCAGGAGCGGCCAGGCCCAGCTCTTTAACGCTCTTTAAAGAACTAGTTTTTTGTAGAAATAATTTAAAATTCTCCAAGTGAGGATAAATGGAATCACAAGGATGCTTACTGTGAACAAAGGGCTTTGGGGCTCCTTCTCCCACCTCCTTTAAGATGGGCACACCTAGGGTTTACTCAGCGCAGCAGCACACCAGGGTGGCGGGAAATTTCTCAGGATTTGATGCCAAAACCACGTAGAACACTCACTCTCCCCCTCAGGCTTCAGGCCAACACTTTCTCCCAGAGACCCTAACCTGCGAATTTTCTACAGGAGCACATGGAGGCCTGAGGGCCCAGCACTGCAGAACCACACCCCCTTGGGTAATGCCAGCTCCATGGAGGGCATCCCCAGGCAGACCCCTGGGCCGCCCATCGAGAAAGCAGCCTGCTCGTAACCGGGAGGACGCAGGGAAGGGCTGAGTGACCGCCTGTGCCAGGCTCAACGATGAGATGGAGACATAAATTTCAGTCATTTCAAAGGTCTCCTTTCAACTCTAAAATCCTGACTCGATGATAATTGGGGGATGGGGAGAGCACACCACGCTAATTCCAGAATATTATAGGGACAAGTTTCATAGCATACCTCTTTCCTGGCTCAATTTCTAGATGAATTGAGAAACAGAATCAGAAGATGAAGTGCTACAATATCCCATTTGGTAGTAATTATGGAGAGCGAGGCTCAGAGTGAGAACAGCAGACAGCGAACCAAACCCTCCGATTAGATGCCTGTTGAGGTAAGGCCTCAGGCAGGCTCCTTCCCCGGGGAAAAGGGGCCAGTTCATTCTCCTCAGATAATCAGTCCAGGAGGGAACGACCCCGGGTTGTGAAGAGGCCAGGAGGGTGTAGCAATCATCTCCCCTCATGGAAACCGGAGTGGGGATGAGGCATCCTAGTAACAGCAGTAAATGAGCACTGGCGAAAGGCGCTGGCTGAAGTTTCTTGTCAGCTGTAATGCTGATTTAACCACCATCATAACTCTATCCCCAATTTAAAGATAAGAAACCGAAGCTGGCAAGGGAGAGAGGGTGAGTTACTTGCTCAACATCAGGGAAGGAAAGAGAAGGAAGGGGAGGGGAGGGCAAGGAAGGGAGGGGAGGGGAAGGGAGGGGAGGAGAAGGGATAGGAAGGGAGGGGAGGAGTGGGGAAGAGAGGGGTGGGGAGGGAAGGGGTGGGGAGGGGAGGGGTAGGGATGGGAAAGGGTGGGAAGGGGTAGGAAAGAGAGGGGAGGGAAGGGGCGGGGTGGGGAGGGGAGAGGTAGGGAGGAGAGGGGAGGGGAGGGATGAGGAAGGGAGGGAAGGACCTGCTGGCAGAGGCTGGACTCAGTTTCCCTGGCAACAAGAGGAAGACCTAGAGCTCGCGTTCATCCTTGGAGGGGCGAGTTCATCAACTGGTCAGCATCCAGGAAGGCACAGACGTACAAGTGGTTTTAGCAAAAGCTCTGCAGACTCCCCGGGTCCCTGTGAGGCCCAGGATGTGGGCGCCGGGTGGGAGTCTGACTGGGGTGGAACACAGCAGCCGGGCTCCAGGCCCATGTTGACGCCTAACTTTCTGAGGTCCAAGTACGGGTTCTCTGAAGAAAGGGTCGTGAGGAGGGCTTGTGAGAAAGCACCGCAGAGTTACACCAGGGGCAGCCTGTGCTGGGTTCAAATCCCGCCGTGTGCACTAGTGCAAGCGGCCTGATCCCTCCGACCCGGGCTTCCTCTTCCCCGTCACGGGAGGCGAGGCACCGCGCAGAGAACCAGCGGGAACCAGCCGTGGCGGGCTCCGCACATCAGAAAAGGCCGGAGAAGAAGAGCCGCACACCCCTTCCACGGCCTCCCAGGCGGCAGCACGAGCCTCGCTCCCTTCCTTCCCCGGAAAAGTGCTCTGCAGCCAGCGTTTGGAAAGACTAACACAGGCGTTAAAGACGTTAAGGTCCCACCCTGGCCAGGGTGGTTAGTTGGCTGAGCGTCATCCTGTGCACCGAGAGGCCACCTGTTTGATTCCCGGTCTGGGCACATGTCCGGGTTATGGGCTTGATCCCCAGTAGGGGGCATGCAGGAGGCAGCCAATTGATATCTCTCTCAAATCAATGGTTCTCTCCCTGCCACTACCTACCTCTCTCTCTCAAGTCAATAAAATCATATTAAAAACCAAAACAAACAAGCAAAACTCTGAGGTCCCAACAGAAAGCCAGACCGAACGCAAAGCACCGTGGCCACCTGCCGGGAGCCCGTGTCCCGCCGGGAAGCCCCGGGCTCTCAGCCGGGCTGGGCACCTGCTCGCCAGGGAGGGCCTGGCTGGAATGACATGCTGGCGGAGGAAAGGCTGTGCTTGCTCTGATGGCACCCCCACCCCGGGGCAGAGAGAGCACTGAGAGCAGGTCTCAGGAGGCAGTGTGCAGGGGACCCTTCTGCCTGGGAGGCTGGGATCAGGGGCAGAGCTGTGCCCGTCGGCGGGGTGCCCACGGGGATGGAGCCTGTCTCCTGAGGGTTCCGAGGAGTAAGTGACATAAGCCACCGGAAGCGCTGAAAACAGAGTCGGCGCCCTGCCAGAGCCCCAGAAAGAGCTAGCTCATCATTCAGCACAGAAATGGCATCCGGAAGGGCCCTGCCGTGTCGTCTCTCTATGATCTGATCGATAAGAGAAGTGCGATCCACGTCAGGCACACTCGGCAGAGACCGGACACATGCAAACGGGCGCCTCTCCTCAGCAGAGCAGCATGCGAGGAGGGTCCGGAACCTCTGCCAGACTCAGACCTGTGTGTGCGCTACCCAGGCAGTCCTTCAGGAAGCACTGTGTGTGTGTGTGTGTGTGTGTGTGTGTGTGCGCGCGAGCGCGCGTGTGTGTGTGTGTTACACAGGCAGGCAGTCCTTCAGGAAGCACTGTGTGTGTGTGTGTGTGTGTGTGCGCGCACGTGTGTGTGTTACACAGGCAGGCAGTCCTTCAGGAAGCAGTGTGTGTGTGTGTGTGTGTGTGTGTGTGTGTGTTACACAGGCAGGCAGTCCTTCAGTAAGCACTGTGTGTGTGTGTTACACAGGCAGGCAGTCCTTCAGGAAGCACTGTGTGTGTGTGTGTGTGTGTGTGTGTGTGTGTGTGTGTGTTACACAGGCAGGCAGTCCTTCAGGAAGCACTGTGTGTGTGTGTGTGTGTGTGTGTGTGTGTGTGTGTGTGTGTGATTTTATTACCTTGGTCATTGACTATCTCCTTTCACCCTCAGCATGTCAGCCCCTAGAAGAGGCAGTTTACATGGCCCTGCTACTCTTTTCTGGAAGAGTCCGCATGGCCTGGCCTGGGAAGCACTCAATAAATACATGCTGAATAAATGAAAACCTACTGCATGCCTGGCCAGAGGAGACACTGCGGTAGATGCAAAGTTAAATGAGACTTAACTTCTGTCCGCTGGGAATTCAAAGTGAGAGAGACCAATGGCAATAATTACAGTTGGACAGGAAAGCGTCCTCCCGTACAGTGCGTGGCCCGCCCTGCATACACACACGGGAGGGACGGCGAGAGGGAGGGTGGCCAGCGAGGCCTCCAATGGAGGTGATCAAGGAGAGCCTGTAAGACCGAGGATTTCCCGGGAGAGGAGGGGGAACGGCACATCTCAAAACAGAACGTGCTCACGGAACGGAGATCCGTCCTGAGTGATCCTGGAGTCTGGAGCCCACCGGGAAAGGGGGCTGGTGAGAAAGGTGATGGGTTAGACAGGAAGCAGAACGCCTAGACACAGACACAGTCTGGTGAAGACCTGAAGGAAAGGAGTGGAGGGGGTGGGGAAAGGGGAACACATATGATGGAGGGAACCTGACTGGGTGAATGCACAGTACAATATGGTGTGTTACAGAATTGTACACCTGACATCTGTTTAACTTTATCGACCTATGCCTCCTCAATGAATTCAATAGCAAACAAACAGACAGACAGACAAGTAAATAAAAAGAAAGAAAAATTAATGAAGGGCAGAAAGGAACAGAAAACATCTCTGTGGGAGCGTCCAGACTCCCCGGGTGCAGGCAGGGAGGGAAGGGGCTGCAGGCCCAGGCCAGGCTGTGGCCGCCCCGCCGTCCCATGCCTCCGGGGGGGGCTGTTCCGTCACAGAGGAGCTCGGGGCCTCGGGCCCCTGTGTGGGGTGCATGATAAGCTCATGCAGAAAAAATGTCCTCCTCCTACTTCCCCTCTGAAGTTTGTTTTTCTCCGTGTGCCAACTTTCTATCTAGCCGGACAAATCAGGAACCATTTCCCGGTCAAAGCTCCAATTCCACCCCTCCTCCTGCTATTCAGCCCAGAACGCAGGTTAGAGGGGGGGGCGGGCTCCTGTGACCCCACAATGCAGGCTTCCAGAGGGCAGGCGGCTCCAAGGACTTCTTTCTCTCTGTGTCTCTCTCTGTTTCTGTCTCTTTCTGTCTCTCTGTCTCTCTCTGCCTCTGTATCTCTCTCTCTCTCTCTCTCTCTCTCTCTTTCTCTCTCTCTCTCTCTCTCTCCCACCCCCAGATGTGATGAAATCCCTACTTTGTATGCATTACCAGGAAATAGGCTCCCTGCTCTTCACATCCACCGCTCCATCATCACACAGACTGACTTTGCATGGAAACCTGACCCCATGTGTCCCTGTCCACCTGGGTGATCTTCGCATCTCAGGCTGAAGGAGAGAACTGGGGTATGCCTGTTGCTAGGTGACAGAGCAATGCCTCCAGAGGACAGCAGGTCAGACATTTAAGGAGGGATGTTAGAAATAACCTAAAATCTGAACCCAACACTAGGAGGAAAGGGCTGGGGAGGGAGGAGGGAGAAGGAGGAAGAAAGGTGGCAGCTGCTGTAAATGAGCATTTCCCCTGTGACATTCTGGCCTGCCCCAGGGTCACTCACGACCAGGGACAATGACCCCGCAGCCCCCCCCCACCGTGCTGGCAGCGTCCTGAAGGCTTCGGGCGGACTGCACTTCCCCCTTTTTCTTGCCCCGCACCAGCTGTGTTTCTCACTTCCTCTGACGCTCCCCGCACCCACACAGCCTCCGTGCAATCCCCCGCCGGAAGGAGGAGCGGGCAGCAGTGAGCAAGCCGGCTGCCCCTGCCTCTGGTGCGGTGCGTGAACACGGACAGGAGGTGCGGCTGTTCCCGGGGAGGCCTGCTGTCCTTGTCCGGGGCAGGGCCCGGGGGGCTGGAGAGCAGCGGCAGGAGCTCGCAGGACCCAGGTCCACGGGGATGCAGGGCCCCCGGGAGAACGGGAGGAGAACGCCCGTCCCCTCGGCATTGTGATCAGTAGACGGCAGAGATAAGGATAAAGACAGAGCTAGGGATTAGGCACAGCATGCTTAAGAACATGCTTAACTTAAGGGAACATGTGTTATTAAATGTTCTCTATTGCAAAAAAAAAAAAAGCACCCATTTAGAAAGGCGAGGAAGGTGCCTGCTTTCCCCACAGCTTCACTGGGCTGGAGTGGTGCACCCCCCACACACACACACATACACACACACACACACACACACACACGCACGTACATATATGCACATATACACGCGTGCGCACATGCATGCATGCACATGCATACATGCATATGCACGCATACACACATATATATGCACACATACACACACAACCACACGCATATATACACACGCGTACACATACACACATACACACACACACACATCCACGTGGTGTCCAGGCCCCAAAGCTCAGGGTAGAACGTTAGCCATGCCCATGCCCCTCTTGGCCCTAGGATAAAACACGGCTACATCTAACTCCTTACGCAGTAATAGAAGGTCATTATTTATTTATTTATATTTTTATTGATTTCAGAAAAAGGGAAGGGAAAAGAGAAACATGAATAATGAGAGAGAACCACGGATCGGCTGCCTCCTGCACACCCCACATGTGCAACCCGGGCATGTGCCCTGACTGGGAATTGAACTGTGACTTCATGGTTCTCAGGTTGATGCTTAACCACTGAGCCAGGCCACTTGAGCTAGGAGGTCATTGTTTCGATGTGCCTTGAACTTAGCCTTGCAGCCTGAGGAGCCAGTGCCCCTGAGCCCCGCAGCTGAAGGGGACGGTTTCAGCCGCCTGGGCAGTGGGGTCGGCACCAGCCAGATCGGGGGGGGGGGGCACGTGTCAGCGGCACCCTCTCCCCTCAGGTGCTGTCCTGGGAGAATGGGGAGAGGGGTGGAGGGTGGGCAGCGGGGTCGCGGGTCCGGAAGGTGCAGGGACTGGAAGGAAGAAGCCCCAGGTTGGCCTGGGCCGGCTGACCTGCCAGGTCACCTCACACCAGAAGAAAGGCACCCCAGCCCCTTCGCCTCAGTGGACAGAGTGTTGGCCCACGGACCAAAGGGTCCCGGGTTCGATTTTCAGCAGAGGGCATGGACCTGGGTTGTAGGCTTAATCCCCAGCCCTGTTCAGGGCGTGTGTAGGAGGCAGCCAATGGATGTGGTTCTCTCACTTTGATGTTTCCCCCCCCCCCTCTTCCTCCTCCTCTTCCTCCTCTTCCTCCTCCTCTCCTCCTCCCTTCCACTCTCTCTAAAAATCAATGGAAAACAACCTTCAGATGAGGATTATAAAAACAACAGTGGAAGAGGCAAGGCCCCCAAGGTCATCTCTTGCTTCTCTCTGGCTCTCAGTAACACACACAGAGAGGAAGCGTGAAGGCTTCTGAGCAAGCCCACTGCCTGGGAAGGGGACGCTGAGACATGAGCCTGTCGGCCTCAGGGGCTCAGAGCGGAAGCGGGTGACTGAGGAGGTGGGGCGAGGTGATGGAGGACCCCGGCCTCTGGGGCCTGGACCCTCCTGACAGTCAGACTGCCGGCTCCAGCCGCACACCGCTGGCTCTGAGCACCCCCGTCTCCAAGCTCACAATCCAACACACCAGCCCGAGATCCGAACAGCTAATCAAGAATGCGTTCTGTGAAAAAAACATCCTTTCTCCCAGACTAAACAGGGACTCATTTTCGGTGGGTGATTTTGTAAGGCTCAACAAAAGCCTTAAGTATGTGCACAAACAAATTCTACCAATTTTCTCTATGAAAACACCGGAGATGCAGAGCTCTGACAAAAGGTGCCCACGGCAGCCATTTTTTACAATGGAGACAAAGTAAACAAAAAGCAAGCCCGAGCATTCCCACCATTCATTCATTCATTCATTCATTCACTGACTCTAAGTCCGAGCCAACCTTACCCTGCACACATTCACTCTGGCCGCCCCCGGGATGCCGCCGTGGCTGGGGGACACCAACTGCTGCCTCCGCTGGGCCGAGCGGGCAGACGGGGGGGGGGGGAGGAGGAGACGTGGACCTTAGGGAGGAGGGCCACAGAGCCAAGTGGCTGGGGACACGGAGGCAGGAGTGACCGAGCTAGCCGCTGGCTCCACAGGGACTGCGCAGTGTCCCAGCCGCACTGTGTGAGCCTCCGGACCCTGGGATCAGACGGGCCTGACTCAAACCATGGCCTCGCCCCTAACACTGTCACCTGGCACTGGGCACGGCGCCTCGCACCCCGCAGGGGCTCAGGGAACCTCCAGGAAGGGAATGCACGGCCAGAACCCCGCTGGCCCCCATCACTGCTCCACAAGGACAGTCACGGCCAGGCCACAGGGGGCCGGGGCCTCGGGCGGAAGGAACACCGTGGGCCATTCTGGCCCGTCACCCGGATTCTCCCCTTCCTCTTTTCCCCGCCGTGAGTGTCTCGGCATCTTGGGAAGCCTGGGAGCCCTTCTCTGAGCCATGTTTTTAAACGTCTGCCATAAAGCACATAAGCATGCCAAGAAACCGACACTTGGCCCGATATTCCCAAAATGGAATCCCAGTCACACGCACGCAGCCTCGGCCGTGCAGGTGCCCGCGAACCTCCAGGCAGCCAGGCGGCCAGTGGCTAAGGCGCCTGGGCCGGTGGCGCTGCCGCGGCCATGACACAGGGACGCGTGGGCGGGGCTGTGTTCCAGTGACATTACTTACAGAACCCGCAGGCTGTCCCCTGTGACAAAGCCTGAAATGACAAGATAACTGCAAGGTCTCATAACTGCCATCCTTTCTAGTTAGGGATAATGGTCAGAAGCGACACCCTGAGATGGCGGTAATAACAGGCCCAGGTGGAAACAGCTCTGCTGCTGGCAACGTCGGCGTAGACGCTGCTTCTGCCATCTTGCCTTGCTGCCCCGTCCGCATCTGAAGTAAGTGCGAACGCCACATTTCCCCGCAGGTGTGACATTCATCCTAATCAAGCTCATGGACATCAGGTTAAAGCAGTAGCTTTTCATGCACTTACAAGAAAGTCCAAATTCTACCTTAGTCTGATGGCCCCACCCACCTCCACAGCCACCACACGGTCCCTCCTCCCGCCAGGCTCCGTGTCCTGTTCCCTCTTGTTCCCCCACAGCCAACGTCATACTGCGGGTTCATACCCGCTGGTCCTCTTCCTGCAGCGTCAAGCCTCAGCTCACATGTCACCTGTTCAGAGAGAGCCCGGACCCTCCCACACTCCTGGCCAATGCCCGCTGAGGGGCGCCATGGTCCTGAGACCGACTGTCCCAGAAACGGCCCAACCTCCAGGTGAAGCCCAGAGCCCAGAGGCTGGCAGGGGGTAGCACCAATCCGGGAGCAGAATGGCTGCCCAAGACCAAGGGGCCAGATCGTTGCTCACAGAATTGGAGGGACAAGGGCCTCCAGCCTTCCATTCTGCAAATCACGTCCGCCCTCCACAGCCTTAGCCCATTTATGTCTGGTTATTGGTTAACCTGAGCCACGCCCAGTCCCATTTCCGATCGGTGCCTGAGCCTGTGCTCCATGGTGGGCCCAGAAGACTAACCCTCAGTAGCAATGTCTGCCACCCTCTGCCCCCAGAGCTCATGTTTCCTCGCCTATGTCCTTCACAGCACTCACCCCAATCTGGACATACACACCAGGCTCAGTTTTCTACATCTCCGCGAGAACATATCATGAGGAAGGTGGACCGTTAGTCACCAGCAGTGCCCCAAACCATGCCTGCGATATGCTTTTGGAATGAAAGGAACAGATATTTTAACCATCATGTGGCCTGAAGCAACAGCCAGGGAGTGTCTGTAAACTACCGCTCACTGGCCACTCGTGCCTTTCAAGGCCGAGCGCAGGCCGCCTTCCCCGCACTGCACGGAGCCCAGGCCGGCATCCACTCCTCCTCCATCCTTACTCTCCAGCCACCCAGCGGGTGTTTACTTCCTGCCCACTATTGGGCACATGTTCCTTTAGCTTTTTTTTTTTTTTTTTTAGAACGAGATGTGTTTGTTCGTGTCCCGTTATCAACCCCTGTGTCCGCTGTGTATGCCTGCCATGGGATGCTACACAACCCATCTGCAGGTGTAATTTCAAGTGAGAAAAACACCATTGCACTGTTGCCCTAAACCAGTGGTCGGCAAACTCATCAGTCCACAGAGCCAAATAGCAACAGGACAACGATTGAAATTTCTTTTGAGAGCCAAATTTTTTAAACTTAAACTTCTTCTAACGTCATTTCTTTAAAATGGACTCGCCCAGGCCGTGGTATTTTGTGGAAGAGCCACACTCAAGGGGCCAAAGAGCCCCATGAGGCTCAAGAGCCGCAGTTTACCGACCACAGCCCTAAACCACAGCATCAGGCTGCGCTCCCACAGAAGCCACGTGAAAACCAGCCCTCACATCTGCAGCAGCTGAGCTGTGGGGTTCCCAAGCGGGTCCGGAATCCCCCCCTGGCAGGAACCCGCCTGCTCCAGCCCGAAGAGGAAGGCGGGAAGGAGAAGCAGGACAGAACAGGCCCCACCCAAGCAGGACTGGGTGCTGGGGTGCCAGGACCCAACAGCCCACAGGAGAGGGAGAATGGGTTCAGAGTGGGGTCCCACCGGGTCCCTCCCTACAGTTCTCTCTCATCTCTCCCCTTGATCAAGGACGGAAATTAGAATTTGAATAGACCTTTCTAGAGGAGTCAGTAGGGATGACAGATGGAGGAGAAGGAAACGAAACGGGAAACCTTTGAAAGTTTCCAGGCTCAGCTGCCTCTTAGCCTTCTCCTCCCTTTCACGGAGCACACAGGGCGCTCGGACATCCGGGCCTTGTCTGGAGGAGCCGAGCTGCTGTGGCCCAGGCCCGGGAGGCACAGCCAGGGAGGCACAGCCAGGGAGCCACAGCCCGGGAGCCACAGCCAGGGAGGCACAGCCAGGGAGCCACAGCCCGGGAGCCACAGCCAGGGAGGCACAGCCAGGGAGCCACAGCCCGGGAGCCACAGCCTGGGAGGCACAGCCAGGGAGCCACAGCCCGGGAGCCACAGCCCGGGAGCCACAGCCCGGGAGCTACAGCCCGGGAGGCACAGCCCGGGAGCCACAGCCCGGGAGGCAGAGGTCTGTTGAGTGAAGCCAGGATGGCCGTGCTCCTCGGGAGCTGGACCCAACTAACGCAGAAAGCACTTCTGGAGACCCATTCTCTGCCGCAGACAAATCCCTGCGTGGAGGGAGGGGCGAGGCTAACCAAACCACTTTGGGAAGAAGATTGGCGAGACCTCGTAAAGGTGAAGGTGGGCATCCCTCTACCCGACGGCCTCTGCATTCTCGCCCGGAGGAACCTTCTAGCAGGGCCACATGCACACACACAGGGCGTTCATGGCAGTGTGCTCACCCCACCCAAACGGGGCAGGAAAGTGGGTAAATCAGCCGCTGTGTATGCCTGCCATGGGATGCTACACAACCCATCTGCAGGTGTAATTTCAAGTGAGAAAATTAAACTGCAAAAAAAAGCTCTATATTATTCTAAAAAGCTCTATATTATTCTACATGTGTAGAGAAGCTATAAAACATTCATTCGAATAATACACAGCAATTTCCTGCTAATGTTTACGTCTGAGGAGGGAGGAGTAGAAGGAGAGGAAGAATGGTACTGCAGGGCTTCAGCTGGACTTATTATTATTTATTATTGTCTTTATTACTTCTTTGTTAAGCCTCACCTGAGGATATTTTTCCCATGGCCTCTTTTTAGAGTGAAAGAAAGGGAGGGAGGGATGTAAGAGAGAGAGAAACATGGATGTGAGAGGCCTGGTTGCCTCCCAGGTCTGGAATGAACCTACAACCTAGGTACATGCCCTTGCCCCAGAATCAAACCCAAGACCCTTTGGTGTGCAGGCCAACACGCTAATCAATGAACAACACAGGCCAGGGATCCACATTTTTTTAAGAGAGCTCAAGTAGTATGCAAATGTTAACATCTATTAACCTCCAGATGATCAGGGCTATGGGTGGCTGTTATATCATTTTCTGTACTTTCTTGACATGCTTGAGATATTTCATGATTAAAACATTTTAGATTACTATTCAAATGAATTCTGCTTTCAAAAACAGTATCAGTGGTGCAGAACTCATCTATCTGAATCAAAAGCAGTGGCTGGATGCCTTGAATCGAAGAATTACTTGGTAATGAGGGAACAATCAACAATAAACATACATTTAAACGCCACGTGCCGACTCCAAATTAGCCGTGCACAACCCTGCTCTTCGTTCCCCGCCAACAGTTACATTCCTAAACCGCCAAATGAGGCCTTTATAAAAAGCAACTATTAGTCAAGCCAGTGGTTTTCAAATAATGGAATTCTTTTGTCTACAAAGCGGAGTGGGGGCGGGAGGGTGGGGTATCCCTAAGATGGTGCCTCAGAATCTAAAATAAACAAAGGGGCATTGAATTCATATTAATATGTTTGATGAGCTTAGGCTGGTAAGTGTATAGTTTATTAAAATAATCAGCAGGAATAGTGAGGCTTTTATTAGCATAAAACCCAGTATCTCGTATTATGGATGATCCTTTTAACAAGCTTCTACATTCAATTTGGTTTTGTGCTTTGCTACCCTACTCAACGTGGAGGAAATCTGGGGACACTCGCTGCATAGCAAGTCAGCGCCACGGAGCTGCTTGCAACACAAATGCATGATGTGCCCGTTCCTATGGGCCAGGAGTCTGGTAGGTTCCAGCCTGGTCCTCTGTCTGGGCCTCACGGGGCTGAAATTGAGGTGTTAATTGGCTGCATCCTCCTGCAGAGGCCTCTTCCAGTTCATTCCAGTTGCTGGAGAATCCGTTTCCCGGTGGTTGTATAACTAAGACCCCCCTTCCCCCATTTCTCAGCGAGCTGCTGACAAGGGACCGTTCCCCGCTCCTGCCCTGCAGTCTTCTCCACCACGTGGTGATTTATCTCCTCGGCGAGGCTACAGGAGAGACTTCTCAATGCTTCCCCTTCTTCGCAGGGCCCATCTGGTTAAGTCAGGCCCACCGTGACCTTTGATTAGCCAAGGTCAATGTTAACTGCACTTGCAGATCCCTCTGACATACAGTGGACAGGGCCACAGGAGTGCCATCCCGTCAGTCACAGGGCCAGACGGCATTCCCTGGGAGAGGAGAACCTGGGCAGGTAGCAGCAGTGGGTGACAATCCTGGGGCTACCTTGGAACTCTACCCCCCACACAGGTAAGCAGCTGTCAAAGGTCACTGACTTAAAGAGCTTATCTTGAAATCTTTCTCCAGATGCTTGGAAAAGACACAATTTAAAATATTTTTTTCTTAGTGGATGGATTAAGTCATGAAAAAAAAATCCTGATAGACAGACAACACTATAGTAATTACCAGAGGGAAAGGGTGTGGGGAGGGGGAAGAAGGTAAAAGGGGTCATATGGTGACGGAAAGAGACTTGACCTGAAATGGTGGACACACAACACAATAGACAGAAGGGAAATTATAGAATTGTACTCCTGAAACCTATGCAATTGTATTACCCAATGTCACCCCAATAAAGTCAAATAAAAAATAAAACACGTTTTCATTCAACCCAGTATAACTAACACCTCATCTCAGCTTCCATTCCTTAGAATAAATATTGGGACTCAGGCCAAAAGCATCCAACGTTTATGGAAAGGAAGGAAGTTCGTTTCCCTCTGCCATCGGACACCTGGCATGCTCCCTGCCTGGCGGGGGAGCTGGCACAGGTGCAGCACAGGGAGCGTGCTGGGAGAACCGTGCCGCAGAGGGTGGCTTCATGCCTAAGTTAGAATACAGCAGCGCCATCTTCCCAGCCGATGGAACGTCTACGGAGTGTAACTGTGTGCCCGGAAGTGCAGGCCTTGAGTGCCTCACACAGGTCAGCTTCGAGTCTACTCTGTCCGGCAACTTAAATTAATGAAAGTAAAGCTATCACTCCAGTTCCTGCTGGCTTTTTATTCGTCTTTACATAGTCCAATACGGTATTTTAGAAGCTCATAAAATTGCATACTTCCGCAATTCCTGGGCCACCTCTAAAACCCCCTGCCATGGAACTTTCTTCCCAGCGACACAGAAGCTGGCAGTTTCACTTCCAGAGCTGACACTCGGAAGCCGTGTGACCTGAAACCTCAGCCCCTCCCACATCTGAGAGTCTCATGTTCCAACAGAATCACCATGCATAAGCCTGGGACACCTATTTCTTTGACTCATTATTCAACTTCTATTGATAGCTTGTAAGGAAATAGTTAAGACATGGTCACTTCAACATGAAGAAGAAGAAGAAAGGGGAAAGAATAAAGAAAGAAGAGGAAGAAGAACAACAAGAACAAGAAGCAGCAGCAGCAGCAGCAGCTGGGGGAGGGGAGGTAATTAATCTAAATGAACAAAAAGAGCCCCGCCAGCATGGCTCAGTGCTTGAGTGTCGACCAATGAACCAGGGGTCATGGTTTGATTCCCAGTCAGGGCACATGCCTGGCTGCAGGCTCAGTCCCCAGTAGGGGTATGCAGGAGGCAGGCGATCAATGATTCTCTCTCATCCTTGATGTTTCGTCCCTCTCTCCCTCTTCCTTCCTCTCTGAAATCAATAAAAATATATTTTTTTAAAAATAAATAAATAACAAAATTACTTAAAACTTGAGCTGAATACTTTTCAGCCATTAAGGAAGTTGGGCAAATAAATAGAAAATATGAGTCACTGAGACATGACCACAGGCTAAGGGTTATGCCTGCGTTACCCCTTTAATTTTCATTATGCAGTGAGGCAGGCAGAGTATGTTAACTGAACTGCTAAGATGCCTGCTACGTTACATTAAAACGCAAATTATAAAAGGACATATATGCTATGATCCCATTTTACAAAAACAGATGCACACCCAAACTCAAGTATACTAAAATGTGTACCTCCTAAAATGTCAGTAGTTTTCTCTGAGTAGTAAGATACTAACATTAACAATATTTTGCTTTTCCTCTTTTCTTCCCTCTCCAGTGTGCTTAACCTGTTTGTAGAGATTTTAAACAAATCAAATTTGAGATTTTGTAACTGCTTAGGAGCAGCAGGTACTGAACTGAAAGGGTGTTTTATATTAAGTTGCATTAAATTAGTAATATGGCACCTCATTATTTTTTACACCTAAAAATCTAAACCTGACATCAATGCTTGGCAATATAAAGTTGCGAGAGAGATGGTATATGAAGACAGAGGGAGAAAAGGAAAGTAAATACAGAGACTATGAAGAGACAGGCTCTAGAAGATGGCTAATAACCAAATAAAGAAGAGGTTAGTGATGGGAGAGGGGGTGAAAGAAAAACGGAATCACAGACAGAAAAAAACAGGAAGAAAGGGGCAAAGGAGAAGGAAAACTGAACACTGGGAGAGGCAGGGAAGGAGGGGAAGAAGAAATACAGGTGTCTGCAGAAAAAGTATCCACATCCATTTTTTGATGTTTCTTTACTGTTTAACTCAATGGAATGGGTAGGTATTCACAGTGTATGCACTTTGGGGGACACCTGTACATTGCAGGAGGTAGCTATCCCTTTCTACTCCTCTCTTAACGAAATGGAAAGTCTTAAATAAAGTCCCAATGGATCACTTTTACAATTATATTTTTGTGGTTTTTTTGTTTCTTTGTATTTTCCCCGTAAGAGTGGGCCAAAGTGACCAGCCAAGGTCACCTTGGCCCCCGCCAGTCCCGGAGCCTGGAGAGGACTGTTATCCCACTGGGTCTTTCTCTGTAGTCGCAGCACAAGCACACAGGCCAGTGGCTTTGAGAAAATGAGCAGGGGTTACAGGTTCCCAAGCGCAGGTGATGGTGGCAAAGCACACACGTTTCTTTTTGAACTTCAGTCTCCAGAGGTGATAAAGGAAATGAACCAATTTCCCCAAAGTTGGACTCACAAGAAGAGGTGTGACTGTCAGAGGCCTCATACATTCCCTCTAAACGCCTGCAGCCCTCAGCCCCCAGGTGTTCCCGCTCCTCGCCCTGAGGAAGGAGAAGCGATCATCCTTCCTCCTCCTGCGCCCTTCAGGGATGCGGAAATGGCCTCATTGCTGCTCTAGGTTGTAGACTTGCTTCTATTCTGCTTTATCTATCTTTTCTTCTTCCTCTTAGTGCAAAAAGTTGGAGTCCGGCAAAAGCAAAAGAAACAATCTCATCTTTAGATAATTCTGGACAACAGTGCACCCATTGACAGCTTTTCCCTGAGGCAGATAGGTCAAGGCTGGTGCATGTGCTGTTTCATTAAAAATCCCGCAAGTTCTTGTCACTCAGTCCATAGAGAGGAGGGGCCATGTCCCCTCCCTTTGAATCTGGGCAGACTTATGACTGCTTCCAGCTGGAGCACCAAGGAAGGTCCTACTGACCGCCACAGGCCAGGCCACAGAGGGCCACGCCTTCCGGGAGCACCGTCTCAGCAGGTGCCTTAAGAGCTTCTCGGAACCCTGCCCCCACATTGTGAGGAGCCCGGGACACAGGGCAGGGCACAGGGAGACACTGCAGTGACAGTCCCGCTGAGCCCAACTTTTCCGGCCCTCCATCCAGCCCAGGAGCCAGGCATAGGAGGGAAGGAGTTTCCAATGATCCCCGCTCCAGCTACATCCCTGTCTACCCCGATGAGACTCCGGACATCACCAAGCAGAGACCAGTGACCATTCTTGCTTCGCCATGTCCACATCCCGACCACAGAGCAGGGAGCATGGCTAACCATCTCCACTGAAAACAGCTTCCTTTGTTCCCTAGGAAGGTTTTTTGGGTATTTTTCTAATGCAACAATAGATAACTGGAACAAGGAAGACTAAAAAATGATCATACGATAGTTATTACTATAACTAAATGCTGATCACAGTGGAAAGAGTGTCAACCACATGGACTGAGAACCCGATGTCACCAAATGTCACATCCAGGTACACTACCTTTCCTGGGTGGAGGCAGGCTCTTTCCCAGGATCTCTACCAAACTTTCTAGCCTCTCATTTCCCCTTTCCTTTTGATCTTGTTCAGGCCTACCCCTAAGTCTACTCCTGGATCACTGTTGCAGTGAATGTTCATTCTGTCATTAAACAGAAACATTTACTGCACGTGGTTCGAGACACTGGGATAACAAAGCGAGGACAGTGAACTGTCTGTGACCTTGGAGAGCCAAGAGTAGAATGAAATGTTTTTCAAAACATTAACAGTTCCCACACCCTCCTCAGAGAATCCTAGCAAATCTCTTAAAAACTAGGAAACAGAAAACAACAGACTAAAAATAACAACAACCCATATTCCAAGTAGTATGGTGACTATTGTTTCACGAATCTTGTATATAATTTTGACACACACATAGGAGAGAGATATATATATCGTGTTTCCATCTTAACACTTGGAGGAAGACTCCAATAGCGACTCAAAAATAAACCTCCCCCCTGAGCTGGAGAGAACACGGAGGGGTTGTGTTCAGGGAACGTGGAATTCGGTTTCAAGCTTTGGAACACTCTGCAAGAGCCACAGAGCCACAGAGCCACGTTATGAACTCATCCCCACCAACACGGGGGCTTGGCTG
The DNA here is from genome assembly GCA_963693515.1 of Pipistrellus nathusii. NCBI lineage: Eukaryota > Metazoa > Chordata > Mammalia > Chiroptera > Vespertilionidae > Pipistrellus > Pipistrellus nathusii. The sequence goes on along the minus strand of OY882868.1, from coordinate 67,617,382 downwards.
CTCACTGCTGTCGCTGTTGTTCAGAGGGGCTTCTGGGTGCCTGGGGCCTTTTTCAGGAAACAGCGGTGCCTCAGGAGGACACCTGCCTGCCACGCAGCCTGCGTCTGAGCTTCCAGAGTTAAATATTTCAGGACCTGAGTCAGTCTGTCATCGGTTTAATAGCCGAATCGGAGAACATGGAATTATCGCGACCTCTGGCATTTGTCTCTGCCTGCAATTCCAGAAGCGGTGGTATCTTACCAAACGCAAGCTGGGGGGCCGGAGCACGGAGCTCGCTGCCTGTGTAACCACCGTGCCCCAGCCTCTTCCCAGCAGCCCGTGGTCAGCGCGAAATGACATGTCATAAGAGCCGCCGGCATGTGAGTAATGCGGTGGCAGCAGTGCCGCCTCTCCCGCTCCCTCTCCTCATGTGCTCGGCTGAGACTGTTGTTCCCCCATCCTACATCAAGCATGGACTCTTCTAAGGTACGGAGAGCATCATAGTAGAGCGATTTAAATGATAGCTCCCTTCCACGTCCCAAACTCCAATTAGAAAATTCCAAAGCCGCCAAAAATGTGTTTGGGTGCACTTCGGAGAAGCCCGCTGCCCATCAGTTTGAGTCACTGAGCGCAAAGCCCCCAGGATGGAGGGGGGTGACAGGCCCACAAAGGGACCGGCTGGCTGAAGCCCGGAGCCTGGAGCACGTGTCACTCTTGAGGGGTGTGTGTGTGGTGTGTGTGTGTGTGTGTGTGTGTGTGTGTGTGTGTGTAATCTGTGTGTGTGTAATCTGTGTGTGTGGTCTGTGTGTGTGTGTGTGTGGTGTGTGTGTGTGTGTGGTCTGTGTGTGTGGTGTGTGTGTGGTATGTGGTGTGTGTGTGTGTGTGTGTGTGTGTGTGGTCTCTGTGTGTGTGTGTATGTAGTGTGTGTGTGATGTGTGTGTGTGGGGTGTGTGTGTGTGTGTGTGTGTGAGTTTTCACAAGCGGAGCTGGATGGACTGAGAAAGAGCTGAGGAAACCCAAGAGTAGTTCCTATCCTTCTGTCCCCAACAACATCCCAGGAACCTGGCCTGCCACGTGGCTATTACCCTGCCCTTAGCTCTACCCCTGCCCTTGTCTTCAACTACTGAACTGGGGACAATCCAGAATGCTCTTAAGGGAATAGTAATCGTGTTTAGGTTCCTAACTTGGAGAAGCTAAGAATGTACGGTCTGGAGTATGATAAGAAAACGCTCCTGGTTCACGTGTGAAAGCTGCTAGAGACTGAATGTGTCCCCCCAAAAGGCTCATGTGTTAAGTTGTAACGCCCAAGGGCATGGTAGTAGGTGGACTGGTCTTTGGCCCATAGAGTGGAGCCCTCATGAATGGGATTAGTGCCCTTATAATTCTTCTGTCTTCCTCCATAAGAGGGCGCTGTGACAAAGTCATTTCTAAGCCAGGAGGCAGTTCCTCACCAGACAATGAATCTGCAGGCACCTTCACCTTGGATTTCTGGCCTCCAGAACTGCGAGAAATAAATTTCTTTTATTTATAAAACATTCAGTCTATGGTATTTGTTATACTATCCCGAACGGACTAAGCCACAAACAAACACAAGATGATAAATCTCAAAGCACGTTTCCTGTTGGTTAAAATTCTTGTTTTAGCCCTAACCAGTTTGGCTCAGCGGAAAGAGTGTTGGCCTGCAGACTGAAGGGTCCCGGGTTCGATTTGGGTCAAGGGCACATGCCCTAGTTACGGGCTCCATCCTCAGTACGGGGTGTACAGGAGGCAGCTGATCAATGATTCTCTCTCATCATTGATGTTTCTCTCTTCCTCTTCCTTCCTCTCTGAAATCAATAAAAATACATTTTTTTAAAAAAATTCTTGCTTCAACCTCTGATCTTAGTGGCTTGCTCGGCCCATCTGTCCATCTAATTCTGACTGTAAAGAGTTGCATTCCAGTCTGTCCCGTGCTTCTATGTCTCTAGATCAATTTCGTTCATCGTTTTATTTTGTTCATTAGATTCCACAAATGAGTGAGATCGTGTGATACTTGTCTTTCCCTGACTGGCTTATTTTGCTTAGCATGATGCTCTCCAGGAATCTCAGAGGGTAGGCAAGGGTGCATGGGGAGAGATCAACCAAAAAACTTGTATGTCCATATGCATAACCCATGGACACAGACACTAGGGTGGTGAAGACCTGCAGCGGGGGGTGGAGGCAGGTTAGAAGAGGTGGGGAGGGAGGGACACATATGTAATACTTTCAACAATAAAGATTTTTAAAAAGAAAAATAAATAAGAGAGTTGCGTTCCAGTTGTTCCTTGGTTATTGGAAAACGTGTCCGCACAGTGGAGTGTGAATATGGAAAGCTTCTCTTCGTTGTAGGGTTAGGGGGAGAACGCCATGGTTTCCTCCTTGGAAACACGAAAGTCTGTGTTTATGCCTGGGGTCAGCTCTGCTGTTCTGTGGCAACAGCTTCGCTGGACAGCTGACAAATAAAGCACCGAGGATGGGTGAGCCGCATGAACATTCATGGCTCCCCCAGTGAAAGGAAGGAAAACTCACTTTCTCAAAACTGACAAACCCCATAACTTCGGGTCAATTATCTCTTACAAGTTTGGTTCACAGAAGTTATTTGCTATAACTGGAAATATAAGTGATACTGACTCAGGCGTTGTACTGTGGTTTGTCTGTCTACAGAATGGTGATATATATATATATATATATATATATATATATATATATATATGTGTGTGTGTGTGTGTGTGTGTGTGTGTGTGTGTGTGTGTGTATGTATAAGGTACCAGAGGGTCTCTTCCTTTCCCCTCCCATTGCTATTGCTGAGAACTGGAGATACATTCCTACAGCTGAAGGTTCTCAGAACAACGTCATTTTTTCTCAAGCGGGAGCACTCAAGTCCATGACATCCTTTATTCTCAATAAGGAGCACTCAAATCCTTGTTTATGTATCATTTTATGAAATTTTATGAAGCTTTAAAAACATTTAATCGACACCTAGCACAGTATAGATGTGTGTGCATGTGTGTATGTATATGTGTATATATGAATATGCATGTGTGTATATATGCATGTATGTGTGTATGTACTTATTTTGAAACTGGTAATCAGTCATATGGAACTGAAACTTTCTAATACTGATTTGAGACTCTTGTTAAGAGGAGCATTACGATTGTTCATTCACTCTGCAATTCACCCTCCGTTAGTCATCTAAAAGGGTATGTGCATATTTTGGAAACTGAATTAACCAACATCACACATAATTTATTCAGCAACGAACTGTACTTAATTTATTCAGCAACGAACTGTACTTTTTATCTTGCAAAGTTTCCTGCATCACATCAAATCAGCACACAATCCTGGGATGCCTACATCTTAGCTAGGGAACCACACGAGACCCTGGTGGGCACCCGAAGGCGGGCCGCACAGTGTGCTGTGGTAAAGCACTTGGATCTGGCTGAGATGAAATACAGATTAGCTCACAAACATTCAAGAAGAGTTCAAGCCACAACAAAGAGCCAGGCCCCAATTAGTGGGGGGCTGGGGGGGGGGGGGGGATGAAACAAAGGGACAATAAACTAAAAGCAGAGTAGTTCCTATAGAAGGGGAAGAGGCTGAGGAGAGGCCTGAATTAAGAAACCAATCTCCCAGCTGGGGTTAAGATAATGTCAGACCAGCAGCCAAGTTTTCCATCGTACAATTTCTGTTTGGTGGCGAGAGGAGGGCGCTGCCCTGAAGGGACAGCATGTTAATGGCACTGCTTCCAGTGCGTGTTCGCTGCTGAGATGCGTTTCCCAGAAGCAAGGAGTCTCTCCTCTCATGCCTTTATCCCCAACGTCCAGTCTAGTGCCTGAAACCTAGAGCTGGGGGTGGTTCTGAATTCCAGGAAAGCCACACCGGGGAGACAGAGCGAGGCTTATCTGGAGTACACCAAGGCAGTTTGTCCAAAATTAGAGGAACAAGAGACAGGCCACAAAATTGAGAATGTTGACTGGGGCTAGACCTGACACACCTTGTCGGTCAGGCTAAGTAAGAGAGGTGGGCCTTATTCTCCTTGGTAATGGTTGAGACCAGTCAGCATGCTGCCCCCAGTTCAGGAAGCCCACGGGCTGACGAGTCGATACGAATTCAGAGTGGGTTTTTGTCATAAGCAGGAATACGGGGAAGGACCCAGAGGCGCTGTCACTTCCAGTGGGTAGCATTCAAACATGGCACCGGGACCGCCCACACTTGTGAAACATGCCTGGGCTCCAGCCATGATCGACTGAATCCCAGTGTCTAGATTTGAGGCTGTAATCTACTCTGAATGTGAGAGCCACTGCGTGGGGAGATGGAAGTAGCAAAAATGGAAGGGACACAGCTTTACTACCTAAAAATACAGTGCACACCATCTGTACTATAGTAAAAGCCACTGCACTGTGCACTGTCATTAGGTAGATTTTTTTTTTTATTAAGATATCTCAGTAAAGATATTTTTAAAAAATAAAAAGCCAGGCTGGTATTGCTCAGTGGTTAAGCACTGATCCATGTACAAGAGATCACGGGTTAGATTCCTGCTCAGGACACATAGCTGGGTTGTGGGCTTGATCCCCAGTGGCGAGGGGGGCGGGAGGGTCTGCAGGAGACAGCAGATTGATGATGTTTGTCTCTCATTGATGTTTCTCTCTCTCTATCCCTCTCCCTTCCTCTCTCTCTAAAAGTCAGTAACAATAAAATAAAGCAGAAGAGTTCATAACCTACTTACAGGATTCTTCCATGTGTAGTGAGTGGATTGAAAACCTCAGACTGTAAACCCCAGTGGCTCAAAAATCATGTTTCCAATAACCTTCTCAAACATGAACCCCATCAATCATCAATCATCAATCGGTAGCCACTAGCCCACCACTTGACTGGAACTCTGTGATGACGGGCACCGTGCTTATCTTTCTCTTCCCAGCACATATTACCTGTCAGATCTGAGCAAATCCATCTCTCCCCCTTACACCCTATGCCCCAATCTATAGAAACTACCACAGACGCTTCTCCACTATTTCCCTATGAATATAAGTTAGGTAGTGTTTATATTCTGACTTAGGGAAGTGAGAATTAACTATGATAGTAAAGTAGCTACACATCAACATTTTATCGGCTGCGCACAGCAACAAATCTGTGAAGAACACATGACTGTGGACATACACGAACAGTGTTCCTCACCTGCACTGCGTCATCCGTGCCCTTCGCCGAAATGTCAGGGAACAGTCAACGCGCTTAGGAAGGCGACATTCCAGGAAGATTCTTATCCGGTCCGTTTCCTACCGGCCTTTGATGTCCATCTCTACGGGAGTTTCAAAACACCGTGCATTCTGTCTCCTCCCAGCCAGCCTTGTCTGGCAGCTTCCAGCCCAGCTTCCACCTCTCCTGCAACATGGCGCATCCAGACTAAGCACAGGACCACAGCCCAAGCACCTGTGGTCAGGCTCAGCCTAAAACCCTCTGAGGACTTCCCAGTGCTCTCAGCATGAGTTCAAAACCCTGACCATGGCCTTCCCAGGCCTGGAAACCTGCGGCTGATGCCAAATTCTCTAGCCACACATCTCGCCCATTTTAAGGGCCTCACCCCTCCACCCCCAACCTTTCCTCTTAGATCTCTGCTTAAATTCCACCTTCTCTGGGCTAAATTAGATCTGGACACCTGCATTTGTCCTTTGTGGCACTTATGGTTGTAACTGGTCAATACGGGGTGAACGCTGACTGTCTTTCTCCCCTTCTGGATGTGGGGCATCACGAAGGGGGGAACTATCTCGAGCCCAGCACCGTGCGGCACAGATGGGACATCAATACAGATTTCTTGAGCCAATCTGCACATTCTCTGCTTTTCTCCTCCTGGCATGGCTGTTTCCTCTTGACAGCCCCAGCTACCGGCTGGGAGAGCCAGGCCACCAGCCTGTCCAGGAGGACCCCCGGTTCCCCAGAGTCTGGTGACTGGCCCACAGGCAGAAAGTCAGGCTCAGGCACAAGTCAAGGGAGAAAGGCCTCAGGGGACCTGGGTGTCCAATGCAGGAGATGCAGGCAGCAGCCATGAGAGGGGAGGCAGAGAGGGCCAAGGGCCAGGAGAGAAGTGCTGAAGGGACAGGGCTAGGGGAAAGCAGGCACACCTTTCTCTGCCCATCCTGCCTGCTGAGAGCCAGGCCTGGAGCTCTTGGCAGATCCACAGGTGGCAGCTGTGCTGGTCACACCTGGCGGGGGGGTAGTTTGCTGAGGCAGCAACAGAGGCTTCTTCCCTGGAACAAACGTGGGAATCTTGCACCCCTGGGAATGTGTCCCAGGACGTGGCTGGTTTGAAAATTGACAAGGTCCCTGGGCTCAATAACAGAGCCTGCATGTCCTAGGGGAGTTCTGTGATCAGAGTCACTGAGACCTGCATGGTGGCACCGGGTCAACTTCTAGTCCCAACTGGCTGGGGGCAGTGGGGAAGGGACCCCTGGCACCAGGCCACAGAGAGGCCCCTCCCAGGGCAGCTCCCTGGGAGAGAGGTGCCTCCATTTGTGTTGCATGTTGTTTGGTAGAAGTATGGGTGTGTGTGTGTGTGTGTGTGTGTGTGTGTGACTATCTTCGGGGAAGAGCACACTCCTAACATGCCTTCCTTAAACCACTAGCTGCTTGTATTTTTTCCTCTAATCCCCCTTGTAATGATGTTCAGTGTAATGATGCAAACATTTTCTACCCAAGCCAAGGTGAAAACTAACACCACCCCTGTGTTACATAAGAGTGAACATGAAAGAGATATTCCAGCAAGTGGCACATGGAGCATCCTCTGGTCTTTCTTTATTACAATCCATTTTTAATACTCTTCCAACCTGCTTAACTGATTTTGTACCCACTAGTAAATAATAGCCTGCCGTTAAAAAACCACTACTATTACCTCTATGATAGTATAACCTATCATTTAAAAACAATTTTACACTTTTCAGAATATATTCAAAGTAAAAGACAATTCCCCGATCTTCCCGGTAACACCCCGGGCCCCACACTCTAAGCCACACTGGAGACATGACGCGAGGGCCCTGCGCTGCCTGGGCCTGAGGGTCCTCACCAGGCAGCAGCAGAGGAGACGGGGCACAGCCCACCCCCACACCAGAAGGCGAGCTGGAAGTGGAATCACCCATCTGCACTGTTTGCATCACAGAGCTCCTGAGACAGCCAGAGACAGCCCGCTCTCATCTTGGTTGGCGATCTACAGAGACACACATTCTTGTGTCCTCTGACCCAGCCCCGAGGCACCCTCCGCCGTCTCTGGTCAGAGCTGAGCTGCCCACACAGCAAGGGCCAGTTCCCTTCCAGGTGGGGACAGGCTCTGGGGACGTGTGTGCACTTTAGGGGAATGTCTGAGGCATGTTACTTGGTTTGATGGTGCTGACCAATCACTGTTACTGGGTCAAAGGTCTACCAAGAATGCAATGCTTTTTGGAGGACTTCGAGGTGGTGAATGAGGACTGCCCACTGAGGAAACCAGGGGGGAAAGAAGAGGATGGAAAGACGGATTTCCAACTCCAGCACCAGGCCCTGGGGGCCTGCCGCGGCGGATGAGCCATGCAAAGCTCAGAAACGCCTGCCTGTTTCAGCACAGCCCCGAGCACCGGTCAGGGCTCTGCAGGCAGACTTCCCGGTCCAGGCCCACGCTGTCACCCACACCCTGATCCTCAGCTGTGTCCTCTGCAACATGGACTGTGGAGCAATCAAACCTAGCACAGGGCTCACTGTGAAGATTCCAACACAACACGGTCCGCGGGGAGCACGTGGCTGAGCACTTAGCAAATTCCCACCAAATGTTCAAGGCTGTGGTCACCGTTGTCACAGGTCACTCCCCCCTGGCCTGCCCAGGAGCCTAAAACGCCCAGAAGGGTGGGCTTTGAGGGAATACATTCCCCATTAGTCTCTCAGAGTTCAGATCAGGTGCTCTTCAAATTCAGCTAGCCTGCTCCAGGACCCTCTGGACCCCCTTTCTCTTCTATAGATCCCCCTTTTCCACAGGGGATACATTCTAAGACCCCCCGATGGATGCCTGAGCCAAGGACAGTACCAAACCCTCTCTATACTCTGTCTGTTCATATACACACATACCTATGCTACCGTTTAATGTATAAGTTGAGCACAATGAGAGATTAACAATAACTAATAATAGAACAATTATAACAATACTAGGTGCACGAAATTTGTTTGCTGGGGGTAAGGGGAAGTATCCCTCAGCCCAGCCTGCACCTTCTCTAATCCAGGATTGCTGGCTCCTAACTACTCGCCTGTCTGGCTGCCTGATTGCCCCTAATCACCCTGCCTGCCAGCCTGATAGCCCCCTAACCACTACCCTGCCAGCCTGATTGATACCTTACTGCTTCACTGCTGGCCCAGTAGCCATCAACTACCCTCCCCTGCAGGCCCGATCACCCCCAACTGCCCTCCCCTGCCAGCCATCTTGTGATGACGTGGGAGTGACCATCTTGTGGCAGCCATCTTGTGACAACATAGAGGCATCTATCTTGTAATAACGTGGGAGTATCCATCTTGTGACATGGGGCAGCCATCTTGTAATGCAAGAGTGTGAGGGTCAATTTGCATATCATCTCTTTATTATATAGGATTCTGTAAAAAACAGTTATGTGAGGGTGGCCATTTGCTCTCTCAGTAAGCTATCACAAATTTATTCTTCCTTTCACACAGTTTTTAGAACAGAAGAGTTCTTACCACCGCCACCTCAGCATGCAATTGTGCCCTTCCTTTATTAAGTTGAGAACTTGTACCTTTTCTCTTAAAGGAAGCACTCGGAGGCATCTGAACTGCTGGCACCACTGCTCTTGTGCCCTGGGGCTGTGATTAGGTAAAAGGAGCGTGACTTGAGCCCAAGCATGGTGACACCTGATCTGATCTTCGAGATGGTAAGCAGGTGACTAATAGGCGGAGAGCGAGGACCAGGGATGAGTCACATCCTAGGTGGGAGGGAGCGGGACTGCATGAGACTTCATCAGGCTGCTCAGAACAGCACACACATGAATACTTACAACTGTTCTTCTCTGAGACTTTTCATGTAATATGTTCAGAACGTGGCTGGCCAAGGAGAAGGTTCCTGCCTCTCTTCCTCAGAACCTGTGTCCATCCCAGGACCTGCTCCCTGCCTAGACCTGGAGATGCAGGGCGTGCAGCCTGGAACGCATCCTCCTCACTAAGCTCTTTGTGGAGCCCAGGGCTCGGGGCTCGAGAGCTGAACCGAATTCCTCTGGTTAATCTCCTGGCCCGGGGGGAGTACCAGTCCCCAGGTATTGTGCATCCTTGTCTGCCCGGGGTTCTGGGGGTCCGGGGCCTGTCTGGGAACTCAGAGCACCTAGGACGTGGAAACTGCATAGAAGGGGTGGTCTCCCAACAACCCTACCTCTGCCCCAAGGTCCCTGGGGCCAGCTTTGCCGAGAGGCCTGGGTCAGGCATGGTTCCGCTAACGTCACAAAATGGGAATTTCTCATGCCGAGGTAGTTCGCATGAAGTAGGTCCTCACAGGGGGAAACCAAATTCTATACTGAAATCATGATAAAACGTCAAGGTCCACGGTGCCCAACCCACTAATGACATCCCCCATAATTCCCTGCTCCTGGGAACTGCCTCCTGTGTGCTTAGCATTAAGGGTGCCAAGGCCATGTTCCTATTTGCCTATAGGACTGCTACTGGTGCTCTCACACTCTCTGAGACCATTACATAATCCTCACGAAAGGCAGGTAAGAATCACTGGCTAGTCACTATGAGAGGGAGATTGCCTGCTACACTTCCATCCGTTAGCAGGGTCGCCTAAGACCATCAGAAAACACAGATATTTACATTACGGTTCATAACAGTAGCAAAATTACAGGTATGAAGTAGCAACGAAAATAATTTTATGGTTGGGGGTCACCACAACATGAGGAACTGTATTAAAGGGTCGCGGCATTAGGAAGGTTAAGAACCACTGTTCTAAGGTATCCTCTTAAGGAACAGGGAAGTGACAGACTGAGGCTCACAGCCAATGCTACAGGCTGTAACTTCCTGTCTTTGAGTTCCTGAGGCAGTTACTGTCAGAACCACTGGCCTGGCGTCAGCAAACTAAGGGCATCGTAGCTATATCAGAGCTCAGGTGCTGGGAAGGAAGGCGTCAGGAGGTGGCACCTGGGTCCCAGCCTCAGTCTGACCACTGCCCATCTGAGTGACCTAAACAAGTTGATGCCTACTCGCTCTCGGTCTCACATTCCTCACTGTAAAATGGAGATAATACCCACTTCATCAGACCAGAATGAGGACAGAGAACATCAATGCATATTCCTCTCCATCACAGAAGACAAATTCCACTGGAATATTGGAAGTTAACACGAGACCCACACAAGTAACCAAGTAGGCCTACATCAAAGTAAAAACCTCCTGCACAGCAAAGAAAACCATGGACCAGAATGAAAAGGCAAGCTACAGAATGGGAGAGAGTGTGTACAAATCGTATATATGACAAAGGGGTTAATATCCAAGTTTTATAAAGAACTCACAACATTCAATAGCAACACAACAAACAGTCCAATTTGAAAATGGACAGAGGAGATAGATAGACATTTTTCGAAAGAAGGCATAGAAATGATCGATGAGTATATGACAATATGCTCAGGATCATTAATAATCAAGAAAATGCATATTAAAGCTACAATGAAAGTTTATCTCACATGTGTTAGAATGACCATCATCAAATAGGGATGGGGGGGTGGGGAGAGAGAGAAGAGAGAAAGAGAGAGTGTTGGTGAGGATGCAGAAAAGAAAGCCCTCTTGATGGGGATGTAAATTGGTGCGGCTTCTATGGGAAACGGTATGAAAGCTCCTCAAAACAATCAAAAACACAGCTAGCATGACGAACCACAAATCCCACTCCACTCCCTGGGCGTACATCCAAAGGAAGTGGAAAGAGGTTACCAGAGAGAGAGAAGCGCCACCGTGTCCATGGCAGCACTGACAACCGCCCAGACACGGGAGCACCCTCAGTGGCTGTCCCCCGATGGATGAGTAAGATGTGGTATGTGTGTGCTCAATGGAATACTACTCAGCCCCGCGGGAGAAGGGAATCCTGCCATCTTCAACATCGTGGACGGCCTCTGCGGGCATTATGCCAAGAGAGATAAGTCCCACATGGAAACACAAACACTGCAGGGCATCACTTATTCTAAAATCTTAAAAACAGGGGCAAGCATGGAAGCAGGGAGCAGATAAGTGGTTGCCATGGCTGAGGGGCGGAGAGGGAGAGAGAGGAGGGGGGAAGGGTACAGACTGCAGCTGTAAAATGCATGAGAACGGAGGATGCGATGTAAAATGAGGTGGTTGTGGTGGATAACACTGTAGCACAGAACTGAAATCTGCTGAGAAAGGAGAACTTGCATGTTCTCACCAAGTAAGTAAATAAATAAAGGAGGTGATGGATGTGCTAAGTAGGTAGATGGGAGGAATCCTTTCAAAATGTATAGGCATATCTAATTGCCATGATGTACACTTCACCATGAACTTACAACTTTGTCAGTTATACCTCAATAAAGCTGAAAACACACAGTTCACATTTCACTTTGTATTCTCTCCCCGCCCGCCCCCATACATAACCCTGAGATACAAGTCTCTGGGGCAGAGTCTGAACCTGCGAATAGCTGAATCTTAACTTTCTCTCAGGCATTTGCATGCTACACTTCTGCTTAGCGCTGCTTGACAACGTGACACTTTCCCCGCTCCACTGGAAGCGTGACGCTGAGAGGCCAATAACAAATGAGGACAGTTACAGGCAGGGCTGGGCCAGGTGGGAAGAGTGGGAGCCTCGGTCCACCAGCCACGACCGGTGCTGGCTTGCCGGGCCTGGAGAACTGTTCTTCTTTAAAATGATGGGTCCTGTGTGATCTCTGGCAGAGGAAGGGAGACCACCTCGTACACGAGGGGAGATCAGTAACTAAGAACACACACAGCTTTCCAACATCAGTCACCAGTTACCATGGTGATGCAAGTATTACCTAACAACTCACTGGGCTGTGAGTGTCCAAGATCCTGCTAAATACATTGCTTGGGAAAATGGAAAATAGGCTCTCATTTTAGGAAAACTTGCAAGGAGCTAGCTGGACCTAAGGACACATGGCAGGCCGCCCAGGTTTGCCCCGAGATGGAGGCCCTTCCCTGCCCTGCAGTGCTGAGCGCTGTGGAACAGCTGCAGGGGGAAAAGGCATAAATTCTTATTTACAAACAGCCTCCTCGTCCCTCAAACTCTTAGTAAAAGAACAATCCCTGTCCAGCTGGTGTGGCTCAGTGGTTGAGCATTTAAGCATTGACCCATGAACCAAGAGGTAACTGGTTAGATTCCTGGTCAAGGCTCACACCTGGGGAAGGGCGTGTGGGAGGCAATCAATATATCTCTCTCATTGATGTTTCTATCTCCCTCTCTCTCGCCCTCTCCCTTCCTCTCTAATATATATATATATATATATATATATATATATATATATATATATATATATATATTTAAATATATTTTATTGATTTTCACAGAGAGGAAGGGAGAGGAATAGAGAATCAGAAACATCGATGAAAGAGAAGCTTCGACCAGCTGCCTCCTGCACACCTCCTACTGGGGATGTGCCCACAACCAAGGTACATGCCCTTGACCAAAATTGAACCTGGGACCCTCCAGTTCAGGCCGATGCTCCATCCACTGAGCCAAACTGGTTAGGGCTAAAAATATATATTTTTAAAAAGAATAATCTCAGCTGTCACTGGCCAATGAAGAGGGACAGATAGAATGGCAGACTTAGGTGGCAGTCCATTTTATGTTATTTTATTTTATTTTGTAACGTTTATTGATTTTTAGAGAGAGGGAAGGAGATAGAGAGATAAAAACATCAACTAGCTACCTGCTGCCCGCCCCCTACTAGGCGAAACCCAGGAATGTACCCTGGCTGGGAATTGCACCGTGACCTCCTGGTTCATAAGCCAGAGCTTAACAACTGAGCCACGGTGGCGGGGGGGGGGGGGGGGGGGGGGGGGGGGGGGTGTGTGTGGCAGTCCCTTTTAGACTCAACATGAAGTACTTCCTCAAGCAGAACAATTCCCAGAAAATGACTAGGATGCCCAATAAAATGATCATTTTCCGACTGTTCTGAGGAGTTTAAATTGGCTGTGTCTATGTTAATGTTAATTTTAATTAGAACAAAAGCATAAATATTGCATGAATTTTTAAATTTTTCCAAGAATCAGCTGCACATGAACACACTCCTAGGTTGAACTTAGTGCATGACTGCCATTCACAGTGCACAGAGCCCAACTCGGAAGAGTGGCCCAGGGCACAGGTCCTCCAGGTGGCCCCTGGGTGCCGCACAGGGCTCTCTGCAGGCAAAACTCAGGGCCACATCCTAGGCCGGCTCCATCTGAGGTGCCCAGGTTGGGGTCCAAAAATCTATACTTTTAAAATGTTTTTCCCTAGGATGCTATGTTCTCTAGTCTGAGAATCCTGTCCTTAGGAATTTCCAATGAACTGCAGTCCCCTGACAATGGTGACAGAAGACAGGACAGCCACCAGGGCCCACAGGCTGAGAGAGGTTAATCAAGGCAAGGTCTACAACCCAGGGTAAAAGTCCAGCACAAGCACATGATTTATATGTGTGTGTGAGAGATACACAAGTTTTTCACAAGCTGTGCAGGTGATACACTCCAACCTGCTCTTTCTATTCCAATTTTTCTTACTATTACAATGAACTGAATTGATTTCATTATCCACTAACCGGTGATGTTTGCAAAACTCTACTATAACTTCAACTATCCTATAATTTTATCACTTAATAATTTTCACACTTTTTCATATTATACCTCAATGAGTAGAAAACCATCCAATCTTTTCCAATGATGTCCCAAAGTCACAATATATTAGTTGCCTTTAAAAGGCGAACCAAGTTGAAATGAGACAGTTCTGCTTAAGGCGATCAATAGCAACATATTTCCCTGCTAGCACTGAACTTTACTTATCTACTCTTTATCTTTCAAAGAGCAGTGTGCAGATTATATGAAGGCAGGATAAGATAAATGAAAAATATTGAGGAAATGAAGCATGAAGACAGGGAACTAAGTGTCTGTGGAGTGAGTCAAAGGAACAAGTCACATTAACAACACGCCAGGAGGTGTAGGCCGGTGTTAACCCTCAGCACTGGCAGCCAGGGTGGCCAGGAAAGCACAGGAGTTATGAAAATTCCAGTGTGCGTCTGGACAGAACAAGGCAATTTCTGAAAACATTTCCAAGCAGTGGCTATCCTCCCTCACACCCCTACACACACTCCTCATGTAAAGTGCGCAGTCACAGTGGGCGTAAGGCCCATTACTGCAACCACCTTCCACCGCCACCTGACTTGTGGGTAAACCTGGGGTTACTCTAGGGACCACTGATGGAGAAATAACGCCCAGAGCCAGAGGATGCCCCAATCCCCCTCCTCCCAGAGTATTCTCCCTCCTCCCAGGACATTCTCCCTCCTCCCAGGACATTCTCCCTCCTCCCAGAGCATTCTCCCTCCTCCCAGAGCATTCTCCCTCCTCCCAGGACATTCTCCCTCCTCCCAGAGCATTCTCCCTCCTCCCAGAGCATTCTCCCTCCTCCCAGAGCATTCTCCATTTACTTCTGTCCCACGCCGCCCACCTCTCTGCGGTGAAAACTTTTCACGGGGCTGCCCCTCCTCCCCGCCGACAGCCCAGGTTGTATGTTCCACGAGGACCATGTTGGCGTCTTGCATCTCAGTGGCTGCTCCCTAAAACCGAGCTGGATACTCAACTCCTTTAGCCAGCCCTCGGGAAAAGCGATGGAAGCACAAAGATGTGGACTTGCTTCTGGATTCTCGGTCACTACCCCTGAGATGCTGACGGAGCCATTGGGCTTTTTTGATTCAGTCCCTTATCTGTCAACAAAAGCCAATGTGCGTGCATCATGGGTGAGTCTCGAGGAAGAAATCAACAAACAGATGTAACAAGCCTGGCCCACTTCCGGGCATCCAGTAGGTTCTGAAGGAAGGTCAGTTTTCCCTTCTCCTCCAGTTTTCCCTTCTCCTCCAGCCCTCCCCTTCTCCACGCTTCCCATGGCATAAACATCACCAACAAGAAAGCAGGGCTCCCAAAGCCGCAGAACACTCCGAGCCTGCACAACGCCGGCTTTAAAAAGGTCTTGTCATTGCTTCAGCCACTGAAGAGGGCTTAGGCATTGCTGGGGGAACTGCCCGTGAACGGGAGCTAGACTGCCATCCAGGGTCCCACTAATGCTTCGACCACGCAAAGCGAGAGAAAATGAGTCAATTCGCTGCTAGAAGGCAAGTGCAGTGCTGACACAGGACAGGGAGACCCGTCTTCACTCCTGGATGGGCTGAGCGCCGCCTGCTTAGCACTGAGGGGGCAGCTCTTTGCTGCGCACACTCCGCCTCCTGGAGGGCCAACGTGAAATGTAGACCAGCAGGTCTGGTCCTGAGCGGAGGAAACGTCACTCCTGTTTTAACTTCCTTAAAAGCTACCTGCCCCGGGTTCAATCCCAGCAGACCTACCTTCTCCGTGATGTAGAAGTTTGAGCTGTCCGCATGCTGCAGGGCGAAGTATTCGTGGTTGGCCAGGGACCACCTGAAAACATAAGCATAAACTGTCAGAAAGCCAGTAAGCGGTCACTCTCATTGTTAGTCTGGTAGAGGGAAATGAATTGAAGACCCTATCACATACCCCACAATGCAGTTCCTAATTCCAAATGATATCAGGCACCTAAGACCCGTTCTTTCCCCCCCCCCCCCCCCAGACCCATCCAGGTTTCATTCCAAGCCTCCTGCTCACTGCAGCTCTTCATCGTCATGGCTGTGGGCAGAGGTGATATTTAAATATAAAGTTATATCCCTCCCTATTTTGAAGCTGTGGAGCAGAGATGGGGAAACAAAGGAAATGAATGCAATTTAAGCTTTCAGTAACTGTTGCATTTCGATTGCCTCTGCATTCTCCAACCCCCAGTCACTCTGGCTTGCTGCAAATTGGAACATTCTAGTGATGTATCCTGGATTTTCAGTAAATCCCAGGTACCCTCTAGCCACAGTTCTGCTTTAAGAGAGAAAAACACACAAGCAACTAATATGTGCTTTCCGCTGACTGTGCGCGCGGCCAGAGACGTGGGAGAGCCGGCTGTTGTGATGCCACGTGGCAGCAGAGTGGCCACTGACTTGTTGAATGATTGATTTCCTCCTCCACGGGGACCGGATACCCAGTGGAGTGAGCATTTACCTCCGGAACGTTACACTGTGTCCTGTGAGACGGCTGGATGAGCACAACCTCTCACAATAGACAGAGCACCCTCCACCCCCGCCCAAGTACCCACACTGGCCAGCTCACACCTTCTGGGTGAGGAACAACGGGAACTTCCCAGAGGAGAGAGGATGCATATCTTACATAGGCATCCGGGTGTCTTTGAGCAGATAAAGGGGCGACTTATGAGTGCTATCTGACCATCTTACGGGAACATTCTATTTGCCCCTCAAGTTGTGGCCCGGAGCCCCTCAGGTGAATCCTGAGTAACAACACTCACCCGTCACAGACTTCCTTTATTATCGCAGACAGCGGTTTTTTCTGCAAAACAGCAAAAAAAGGAAATACTGTTAGTTTCATTTCATCATTTTAAATGTTTAAAAAAGGAGAAGCAGAAGGCGAGTGGAGATCTCTAACTAAGGAGACTTTCCACTTGCTGTTCTTGGTTGTTCTGAAGAAGCCATTGCTATTCTCAAGGTAATCACTTGGCCGCCATCACCACCAAATATGCTGAAGACTGATGGCCCAGGTGGCACTTTCCTCTATTTAATAGATTAGCTGAACAAAATATGCATCATCTGCAGCTCAGCCACATGGAAGTCAGGGTGAAAACACAGCGTGGTGCGAAGATCTCAGGCCCGCAAGGTCAATGACAACCAGAACTCCTTGGAGGCCATGGGTCAGGCTACCAGCAGCCTGCTTGTACGCAAACAAGTGTAGACTCATGCTATTTTCATGGAACATGTGGCATATGAAATAGGAGGTATTGTGAAATTTTTCCTTCCGAGAGCATAGAATTCTTTCCATATCCCTGGCACTGACAAACGCCAATCACGCAGCAACTTGAGCTGGGCACACTTGAGTAATGGAACCAAGCATGTGCCCTGGTGTCAACTGGCAGCTGGCACAGCTGGTCCCCCTGCCTAGCAGCCACAGCTGTGCTCTGCCCGCCTCCAGATGGAAGGAATTCGGGGAGGCACACAGCTCGCCCAGAGATGTGGAAATGCTTTCTGTTTTGGATGCAAATAGACCCTGCCTGTCTCCTGGGATGTCAACCAAAAGAACGAGTCACAGACCAAAACAAATGGGGAAGAGAAATCAAAAGATCACACACGTGGTCCAAGATTTTCAGATACACCATGAAACTCTATCTACGTATAACTGAGTTTTAGTCCCTTTCCTCTGAGGCAGAGTGGTGTGGAGAAAGGCCTTTGGAGCCAAGCAGGACCAGTTCCAATCCCAGCTCATCCACTTGCCTGCAGTGGGAGCTACAACTTCCTTCATTTGCTGAACCTCAAACTAGTTTATCTGTAAAATGGGCATAGGACCTACTCTCTCAATGGGGCTGAGATATAATTAACTCAAATTAAATTACATTCGAATTAACACAAAGGGCAAAGGACACAAGAAAGCGTTCCGGTTCTGTCTTCCTTGGCCTCTCATGTCACTAGAAGAACATTTCCTTCTTGCACCTTTGTCCTTGGACACAATGCTACCGTATCCTCCCTCCTGTGAATTCGGAACACTGTAGTCCTTTCTAAGGCCCTCCAACCCTGCCCAGAGCTCTCACTCTGTCCTCATTGTTGCTCCAATGACCCCCTCCCGCTGGAGGTCCAGCCTCTATGACATATGCCACATGTTCAAAATGATGTCTGCCGACAACTATGAACAAGTGGGGGAAAGAAAGACCTAGAACTGGGGAGTGGAAAGATGGTGGGGTGTTCTTGCCATCCTGAGTTGGTCTCCTTTAGAATAAGATTGGGAATGGGGATCGGTCTCTACCATGAAGTTACATGTCACCTTCATCCTAGTTTTGCGAACCCTTGTCCATGAATTTAGCTGTAAGTTAAGGGGCAAATCAAATGAATAAATAACTGTAGGAACAAAACTTCTCCCGTAAGATGAAGATTTTGGCCTTTCAGTTTTTCATGAAGACCAATCAGTCCCTGAGACCCCTAATCTCACTCCCTATACCCTCCAAACTGAAACATAAGTAACAGAGCTGGATTTTAGCCTTAAATGACATTGAAACCACAGATCAGGCCAAAGAAGTGTTGCTATGGAGGTAGGAAAAAGCACCTGACATCACAGCTCCTGGAATCTGACTTCCCAGTTGAGGTCTCTTAGAGGAACTTGTGGGATTTTCATTCAGGTCTGACTCATAGACACAGAATCAAATTTGAAAAGACAGAAGGCTGTGGACTTCTAGAACGATTACATCTAGGACATTCTGAAGATGGATAGAAGGAAGAAGTAAAGACCATGGAAAAACCAAGCTTAAACACCTACTAGAGAAGATTAAAGAACTCTTAAGCCACAGACTAAAAGGAATCACAGTGAACTGAACATGACGCACCCATTATGCAGCCTCACCTGAGCTGATGGCAGGTGAGGATGAGGTTGGTCCCACGGGCCACTTCCTACACCTGCCCCCTTCAGCCTTCTACCTGCTCCAATCAGACATGAGCTTCCACCACCACGCAAACCTAGTTCCAATGACTTTCACAGTGTTCATCTCCCTTAATCCGCCCATCTATTTGATACCATTACTACCACCTTCTCTTTGACACCCTCTTTCCTGCGCTTGTGTTGTATTTCCTTCATTTTCCCATACTTTACCCAATCCAACAAAATCCAAGAGATATAATACTTCCTTGTTTCTCTTTGACCTCTAGCGTCCAAAGCTCCGTGCTTCTGTTCTTGTGTCTTCTGCTTTTACTTAATCGGTCAGTTCCTCACTCACTGCAACTGCCCTAAATCTATTCTGGTCCCAGAACCCTCTCTTGCAAATCTTTGACAGCTTGTTAAAAATAGCATTTTAACTCTCCTTCAGGCATCTTATTTAAATATAAAACAAAATCCATCACTCTCACCACTCACTACCCATCACTCTATCCTAACATAGCGTGCCCCCAAAGCCCTTCACCCCTCACCATGACAACCGTCTTGTTGTAACTCCACTGCTGCCAGGGGCATCATTACCTTTATTTTCTTAATCTCCAGGTCGAATTGTTGACAAGGTTGTGTAGCATTTTCCTCTGTGATGCTCACATTATTACCTCTCTCCTCCTAACTACCCTTCTCAAGTCCCGATGCCCCTCATTCCAACTCCAGCTATCGGATGAATCGTTCCCTAATCCCGTCATCCTTAATCCTGCTTCCCCAGCCCCAGCGCCTTTCCTGAGGACTAGCCCATCCTTACTAACTATAATACGTGCCCGGCGTGTCCCATTAATGCTCCACTGGCATATCAACCTCAGGTTCCCACCTTCCATTAGCTCCTCCTTTTGGCAGTTCTATAGAGGACCTGCCTTCTCCTTTTCTTTGCCCTATTCTGTGATAATCACGTTTACAAGACACTGAGGCTCATCCTTATTCCTCCACGCTCCCTCTCTCCTTTGTCCTTTCCAGACCTTATCCCCACCTTTGTTAAGAACTCGCCTCGGGATCCCATCACCAGACCCCTGCAAAGGAATCTACACATCTCCAAGTTTCTTTCTTCCCGTTCCTCACTTGAACTGTAATCAGGCAAAATTAGAGCTTCCCCTCAAACTTTGCTCATGTCAGTCTTTTGCTCCAATATCCTCCATAGATCGCCAATGACCACCATCTACATTGTGTGTGTGTGTGTGTGTGTGTGTGTGTGTGTGTGTGTGTGTGTGTATTCCATACTTTCACTTTATTCATTGTATTTGCTGAACTGTCCCTCTCTTCTTCCTGCTCCATCTCTAACAATGAACCATTAATATCCATGTCAAAGCCATCTCCTCTAAGCACATGTGCCTGGTCTCCCCAGAGAGAGACCCAGCCTCTTGGTGGGAAGTACTCCCAAAAACTTGTACCTCTTGTACCTCCTTGTCTCTGAGGACACAGCATCTTGATACATCTTTGTACCTTCACTCGGTACTCATTTCCATAGGGCATAGATGCCAACAGGATCTCAGAGACTCAGTACACTCCTGCTAACTGGGAAATCCACACTCTCACTAACTTTCCTTTAAAAAAACAAAAGGCTCGAGTATAAAGCCAACTCTTTGGAAGGACAGCCTGGATTCATCAGTACTCCATGGCCCATGTCCTACCACGCCAGCCACTGCTGGGCTGGAGGCAGCTGCTGGCTCTAAACCGGTGGACCTGTGAGGGCTGTCTCTGCTGCCTGCACAGACCCCTCGCCAAGGGTTAGCGTGATTCACAACCTGGAAGAGCCCTGAGCGAGGCAGCTGATGGAGCGTGTAATTCAACAGGTGATAAAACAGGTACCAATCAAGTGACTGTCCCAACCCCTTAGCAAGGCCACACAGGGGATCAGCACAACTTCCATAAGCAGATGCTGAACCAGATACCCCAACAGAAAACACTCTTCTAGAACCAGTGCCCACAGAGAGCCTCGGTGGGTGGGACAGCTCTGGACTGACCCCACTCCCAGCCCAGCCCTGACTCTGCCAAGCTCTGCTTCCTGTCTGCTGGTTACACAGGATGCGCCTACCTGCCCGGATCCCTAAGACACAGGAGTAGTGACAAGGGTCACACCTGCAGACCCGCTGAATAAGTTCCCTTCCACCTCATTGAGAAAAACGGCCCGGAGAAAAGAAAATCTGGTCTAAAAGAATGAAAACTGGTTTTTCTCCTGTGACTCCATAAACCCCAAAGGAACGAAAAATAAAATCTTATCCTCTATTTGAATATATCTGGATTTAGGATACTGAGGCAAAATTATTTTAACTGCCTGACCATGTTTTCTTAACTTACAAACATTGTAACTAAATTCCTTCAGCTTTTTGTATTTTTTTCTTTGTTTTTGTGGGTTTTTTTAATTGAATGTATTAGGGTGATATTGGTTAATAAAATTATACAGGCTTCAGGGGTACGATTCTATAATACATCATCTGTGCTCACCACCCCAAGTCAAGTCTCCTTCCATCACCACGTATCCCCTCTTTGCTCTCTCCTACCTGCTTTGAAGGTCAAGATTGCTTTCTAAGACTCCCAGCCAGCTGAAATGGGAAACGCTGGTTTTAAAGATAACCAGGAGGCCAGACAGTCGTCATAGGTTTCTCTGTGCACAGGATCAGGGACTGTTGCACGTTAGACCCAAAACGCATTTTCTTCCCTGTTCCCTCAGGCAATACAGGAGAGCACTTCTTCACTTTATAAACAATTTAATGTCAGCGGAAATATTTTTATTTGTCAAGCAAAGTATGCATTTCCATACAAATTGTTGGCAAAGCACCACGGGCCAACAGTGATGTTCACGGAGTGGCTCTTTCTGTTGTTTTGTTATTTTTGTTGATTTATTCATCCCTTTTTATTTTAACTTTTTTTCCCCCAAAATAATTCCTTTATTTACCTTCATTTACCAAAAACTGTAAGAAAACACAAAAAGATTTTTCTAGCTCCTTACACAAAACCAGCTCGTTTCCCGAGAATGGTCAAGTTCCCAGGAATTCGTTTGTCATCTGTGTCTCTGGCAACACCCTCTTCTCTATACTCGGGGTGGGTGCTGGCCCTTTGCCGTCCCCTCTGCCCTCTGCCTTCACTTTAATGAAACGCCAGCCTCACAAATTCCTGCCTCCACACCTCCCACTCCAACCTTTTTCCCTGCACTTCCTGGCGGGAATTCATGTGGGGGTGCCCTCCTCCCCTTCCAGCTCAACACTCCATCCTCTTCCTCAGAAAAGTGGCCCTCCCCTTACCTCCCTCTCACTGTTGAATAAAAGATTGATCACTCGTCCACCCAAGCACATGGTTCCTTTAAGACAGGAGAGACACCCAGGAAGAAGCATCCTTGGGAGTCCCTGGTTACTTAGGAGGCAGTGAGGCCAGCCTGCCATGAGGCTCCCTCCCTGGGGATGGCCCAGCTGTCGTCCCTCATCATTTCCCCTGACACCTCACACTCCCCCCCATCTGCTCCCGCCAAGCCTCTAATGAACTCAGCTCCTATTTAAGCACCTGCTGCTGTCTGTTGGCCAAGGCACCTGCTCGGGGACTTCACCCAGCGTGAATGCACACCTCGGGACCAGAGCCCTCATGTCCATTGCTGCCCCCACTTCTGCCCTGGCACCGGCCTGCGGGGCCGGCAGCACCCCCAGCCTGATGTGTTAGCAGCCATGGATGGTGGGCTGATGTTCTTGCTTCTGACATCCCCGTCTCAGGCCCACGGCTGCCCTAGGATTGGGCATCAACCAGCAAAGAAAGCTGGCTTCATTAAGAGCGTGTTCATTTCAAATGTTCTTAATGACATGGGGAACACTAATGCTTAGGAGATGACGCTAAGTGAGTGGACCCCAGAAAAGCATTGAGAATGCTGAATTTTTATTATCTACTGGCTTTTCTCTCTCTTTCCTCAATGTGAGCTCTTGGACAACTTTGGAAAATGACCCCCTCGGATTAAACCCCGAGGTCTGCAGGCTCTGACTGGTAGCCTTAGGCTCATCGCTCCCGCTCACAGAGCTCCACGTCCTTCTGAAAACAAAGGCCCTGTCTCACACACTGTAGTGAAGGCCGAGATGACTTGTGCCAGACCTGGAAACAGAGCCTGGTACACAGAGGGCACTGGACAGAGCTTACCTAGGCACAGGTTATACCCAGTGGATACTTTGCAGGTATAGTTTTCAGAAGTTGGTTGAAAACATTAAGTGAATGAATAACCAATTCCTCCTTCTTGCTTGAGTGACTCCAGCCCCCAGTGCTGCTTTTGGCATTTATCACATCCTATTCTTTATTCCCCAACTCATTTTCCTTTCTTTTTTTTATAAAATATATTTTTATTGATTTTAGAGAAAGAAAGGGAGAGAAATAAAGAAACAGAAACATTGGTTGGCTGCCTCTTGGATGCACCCTACTGGGGATCGAGCCCACAATCTGCCATGTCGCCTGACCGGGAATTGAACCGTGACTTCTTGGTTCATGGCCCAACACTCAACAACTGAGCCACAGGGGCCTGGTTCATTTTCCTTTCTTCTGACAACTGCTAGATTATACTTGCTTCGGAGCAGAGACTGCCACTGAGACACCTCTGCCACCGGCCAGGTGAATGGCTGCTAGGCGCCCACAAGGTCAACAATGAATGATGTTTAAGAACACCTCTTGTCTTTCCAGACTTCTAGCTTCTTTCCCTCTCTCCGGGTCTCTTCCCACGTGCCACCAAAGCTCAGGAAGGGGCTAAAGGAGCACAGCCAGAGGAAGACAGGTGCACCTGCGTCCCCACCACACACCTGCCCTCCACAGAGCAGCGGCACACAGCCCTCCCACTGCAAAGAGCTTTCCACAGAGGCTGACAGCATCTGGTCCTGGATTATGGGAAAGGCTCTCTCCAGTCTTCTCTAAGCACGAGATGGGTGCACTGTTCTGACACCCTGAGGGGCGCAGCACAGCACTGGGGTGTCACTCTGCTTTCACAGGTGGAGAGGAAGGAAGGAAGAAAAGGGACTGGTTTCCACGAGTGGGACACCTCTGAGAGGGACATGTATGTTCACTATGATTTAGCTTGGAGTGTGCTGAGCGCACCTTGAATGCTGATGACGCCCCTGGTTCCTGCAGTGCCTCCAACATGGTGGCGGTGACACCAGTCATCTCTGCCGGCTCACCTCTTCCTCCGAGGAGCCCGCCGATGGCTTTCCAAGCTTCCGAGCCACAGCCCTCCGGCCGGAGGAACCTGATACGCAATCTCTGTTTTTCTAATAGAGGCCTGCGTTATCCGAAAGATGATGACAAAACCACACTTTCCTGAGGCAAGTTGAGCTGGTTCTTGGAAAGAAGTCTGCTGACAACGGCTCCGCAGTGAATCACTGGCGCGGGGTTTCCGTGATTGTCAAAATGACAAAGGGCTCGGCGCCGTCTCCCCAGCCGGAACACCGAGGATCATGGGAATTTTAAAAATTGAAAGATGACAGGCTGTGCCACCTTTTTTTGACAAATGACAGCTCATGTCAAAATGGTTTGCTAAAAATGACGTGTTTCAGCTTCATCAAACTAATGAAATACTAGATTCTAGCAAGATCACGTATAATCTTTGTGTCATAAAAATTACTGGACTGTGTAAATGAGAAAGACATACATAATTAGCAGTCTCATGTATTAGTGCAGCGATTTTCAACTGGTGTGCTGCAGAAATCTTTAAACATGCAACATTTGACTACTTAGTCAGGACACTGACCTCTTTTCCCTTAGATTGTCAGATAAAAATATGACAACAGCCAACACAACAACAGCCATCTGGTGTGAATGAGTCAATATTATAATTATTTTTTGGGCTGATTGGCAAAAAAAAAAAAAATGTATTTTTTGGTGTCCCACAGAATTGTAGTAATTAATTTATGTGTGCCCTGAGATGAAAAAGGTTGAAAATCACCATGTTAGTGGATTAAAGACAAGTAGACACATCTTTGTCTTTTAGATATCAGATATACTTCCACTCAGAAAAAATGGTTACTTCCATTCACCTAAAGAGAAAGTATAATTTCAGAAAATGTCAAAATTATAGAGATAGACAATGTGTGAAAAAACACTAATATCAATTATCTTTTGTGTTATTCTTCCTAGTCTTTGGCTATTTCATATTGTCCCTAGATCAATGTTGTCAGGATCATATGGAACAAAATTTTTCCTGAAATGTCAGTATCTTGGGAACAGCAGCAGAATTCCTCATTCCTCTGTCCCTCTCCACCTCCTGATGTCAGCCTTTGCTCAGAAGCGCTCCCAGATGACTCGAGACCAGCTGACATGCCATTCTCCTCCACCCACCCCAGCCTGCAGTCAGCATCCTTTACCCTGAGGAAATGAGCGACTCACTCTGTGAATGAATTCAGATCTTATGGGCCTCTTTCCTTCACTCGAGGGAAATAATCTTCTTAGTTACTTGCCTCTAGCTCATATGTGGAAGGTCAACTACATATATACATATACATATACATATACATATACATATACATATACATATACATATACACACACACACATACATACATACATACATATCCCTTCTCAGAGGTGTCCTGACTTGTGGAAACCAGTTTCTTTTCTTTCTGGGCTAACATTTCTCACAACTGCTATGCAGAATATGTTCAATGATCATATGTGCATATATATATATATATATATATATATATATATATATATATGAATGATTTAAAAATAAAATGTCAAACTGGCTGAGTAGGATAAACAAGTGATTGTGGACTGTGGACTCTGATAGATAGGGCATTATCAGACCAGGTGAGGAGATATGAGAAAGCCAGATAAGCTCTGAAGGCAAATTAGGGTTGAGATTCAATCTAAACACAAGATTATGACGGTTTATTAACTGTAAAGAAGCTGAGATTGGATGTAGGACGGCAATCAAAAGAATGCTGAGACGAACCGCTGGCCAAAGGAGCATTGAGAAGTGAGTTCCATTTTTAATTTCGTTTTTCCCCTTATACTTCCTGTCTCTCTTAGCCATGGAGCTTGACCGTGATGGATGCATTAATGCCAACTCAGCCTTCTTTCTCCAGTGGTAATGGATGTGCTGCGGTAACTTTCAGCAAGCAGTGAAGGGACATGAGCTTCCCAGTCTCAAATATCTATCCCCTGGGTGTGACAATGGCAACCTGAGCCTGAACCACAACCTTGAAGAATGAAAAAACAGGCTCTTCCACACCTCAAACAGTGGCCACAACCTCATGCACTTTCTCAAAACTCCCTTACCTTTGACATGTCATCAACCCAGACTTTTATTGCCCATTTCCATTTGGCCAGCTCTTCCAATAATAACAACTGTAATAGCAACTAGCAATTTAGTGACTACCAGAGAGCCATTTCTCAGTGTACTTCACAGATGAGAAAACTGTATGAAGATCTCAAGACGTCAAGTAACTTGCTCAAAGTTACACATGTGACAAAGCCAGAATTCGAACCCAGATCTGTATAATCCCAGACCTGTCCTCTTTAACCCAGCCTCAGCTCCATAGTCCTGGCAAGCAGGAACAAGCCCGAGTGTCCAGAGAGAAAAGCTTCAGGAAGGGCACTAGACTCTGGGTATCTTGGTTGCCGGCACAAAGTGATTTTTGATTGACGTTATGTAAGCTTGGTGTTTCAGCACTAACGTGAGACTGGTAGATGACCCTGCTCATGCATTAGCCACACAGATTCTGATAAAATGCGAAGTCAGCACTGAAACTTCTGATACCCAGGTTCTGTCTCCTCCTCTTTACTTTTAATGCTCAAATCAACACCCCCACCCTAACTTCTCTGCAGTTCCCTTCTGTCTCGCGTAATTTTAACTTGTGTGTGTACAAGTTAAACTTAAATCTTACCCCAAAACTCTCTTTCTCAATTTTTAGCTTGTATTCATCATCTTCTTGTTTGCCAGGAAATAGCCTTGTAACCAACATTAATCGTCCCCACCCTTCTTGTGCGTGTCCCAGTCCTGCCAAGTCCATCTCAGAGTTGGCTCTGTGAGCCCTCTTCTTTATCCTGCCTGTGGGCACAGAGAGGCAATTAAAAATAGATGGTATTTGGATCGCTTAGGGCACTTCTGGTGGGAGGTTCAGCAAATGCAATGGCCTGGCTAAACAGATGCCCGCGTTCATTTGGGGGAGTTGGCAATGGCATATGTATGAGTGAGAGATGTCGCTGAAAGGGCAAGCTAGAGGCAAAAATGTCTAAATCCTACAGACAACTCTTGTCGATTTGGACCCATCAGGCTTGTAAGCAGCAAAGTGACATAATTAAGTATGAATGGAGGCCAAGAGACCACTTACGTGGACAAACTGGCCAGTGTACCAAAACCCAAAGAAAAATCAAAAGGAGCATGGCTCAGTACTTGAGCATCAATCTATGAACCACGAAATCCCAGTTCGATTCCCACTCAGGGCATATGCCCGGAATGCAGGTTCCATCCCCAGTGTGGGGCATGCAGGAGACAACTGGTTAATGATTCTCTCTCACATTAATGTTTCTCTCTCTTTCCCTCTCCCTTCCTCTTTGAAATCAATAAGAACATTTTTTTTTAAATCTATAGGAGATCCAACCATATAGATGTCTATTTATTTCCTTGTAAGGTTTCCATGAAGAATATTCCTTCACTATTTTTTTCTCCCTTGGTAGCCTGTCACCACCCTTTGCCCAGATGTTCATACAAGAAATCTTAGAATTATCTTTAACATTTTATGCTCCCTTATCACCCTACATATAATCAATCAACAATTTGCTGTCAATTTAATGTTCTCATATGTCTTGATGAGACATGTGTCTCACTTCCTTCTATCCCCCATCACTGCCCGGGGCCATGACATGATCATTTCTTGCCAAGGCTACAGCAACAGCTATTCAACTAATCTCTCTTGATTTTACCTCTCACAAAACAATTCCCAAACTGTCATTCTCTAAAAGCACAATGTCACATTCATAGTTTTTCATTCCTTGATCTCTGGGCCTGTATTCTGGATAAATTCCTCATTTCCATACTCCAAATTACAGATTCTCTCTCTAGCCAAATCCATTCTAGAGTTATGTGTTCACTTTTACTTTTCTGTATTAGTTTTATTATTTATGTTTTGCTTACTGTATATGTACTTTTTCATTTCTAAAGATTTCTAATTGGTTCTTTTCATATCCACCTGTTCTTAATTTGTAGTCACCTACTTTGTGCTCATAGTCTCCTGTATGCGTAGATATTACTCTCACTGTTTTCAAGGTCTCCCTGTGAGGATATCTCATTTTTTTAGGTCCTCCCTGCTCTCTCTGTTCCTCTAGAGAGAAGAGGGCCGGCTAGAGCAGCAGCAGATGTGAAAAGAGAGACCAGATGTGGACAAGTTTTCTGAGGTAACTGATTAGATTAAAAAAACTGAGGAAGAGTCTAGGAAGACATAGAGATTTGGCTTCAGCATTCACATATGGCACCAAGACAAGGAAAGTATGAAGAGAAGCAAAATTGCACAGGTTTAGGGGATAAAGGAGTAATGAGGGGTGTTTGAACATGTTGAGCTTGAGTTGCAAGGGACACCTAGAGGGGCAAGATGAACAGGAAGATAGGCAGCTGTTTATATGGGTCAGGAAGTCAAGAAAGAATTGACAGCCGGAAATTATGAGCACCTGATGATGATGAGGTTGGTGAATTCAAATAGGTCACCACAAACTTGTCCCACGGTAATTAATGATCATCTATAAGCACCTTGAAACTTGACAGCACTTCTCTCAAAGTCTTTTGGTTGTTTTTGACTATGGATGTCTTTGATGAAAGGATGAAAATAGACTTTCATAAAGTCAATCCATGAAATGTGACAGTATATTTAAATGCATGGTAGGAATAAGGGATGTTCCTCTCACCAGGGCTACCCCCTTTCACAATATTTAATTATTTGTATCATTAGACAGAAAAAGTATAAATATCACCTGTTTCCTTTGCTCAACATTTATTATGAATTCACCACGTACCAGGCCCTATCCCAGGCACCTGGTCCATGCAGAACACCACACAGTGAGTACATATGAGTGCTACAATGCATCCAGTCCGAGGGGCCAGCAACCCTCTGTAAGGAGGGATGGGAAATGAACAGGGAAAAGACAAATGAGGAGGGGAATTTCCCAATTCAGAGAGAATGGCATTTATGAAGGCTCTGAGAAGTGTTCTTTCATGAAAGATGAGAGGATCCCAGATGGAGGCGCAGGAGGAAAACCCAGGGCTCTAAGCAAGGCTGGGATGTCGTCTAAGACTGGGGAGAGCAGGACCCTAGTAGACATAGGATTTTCTCCTACTGCAGCGGGAGAGCCACTGCAGACTGCTTTCGCCTGGAGGATGCCTGGGAGGCACTGAGCTGCTGCTGGTCCCCTAGCGGCAGAGCTACAGCAGTGGCTGTGAGGCTGGGGAAAGGTGGGCAGAATCGAGAGCCATTTAGGAAGGAGACGTTACAGGATTTGCTATTTGAAAGGCTGTGTGAAATTTGGGGGATGGGGCGGTTGACAAGCACAATATTGGTGCCATTAACTTAGAGGACTCACGAATCCATTTGATCAAAATCTAGAAAAAGTTTTGAAAGCAGAAAAGCACACATTTTATTCCCTGAGGCTGCTCACATTTCCTCCAAGTTCTGGCACTTTGTCCAGGTATACACAGAGATATAATATACAAAGATAAAATACAAGCCTTCCTCTGGGACCCAGAATCCTTCTGCATGCTAAAATCTGGGCATTTTCATGCCCTGCCGCAAATGGCCAGCTGACCACCACACAAGTGAAGTCCAAAGGGAGACATGTACAAAATGTTCTAGCAACATGAGAGGCCTTAGTCAGCAGATCTCAAGAAAACATGGTTGGGGGAAAGCTCTATCCTGAGTTTCCCAAAGTGCTTCTCGTGAGGAGCAAGGGAAGTAGAGGGAAGGAAATAGCACCCCCAGAAAGCAAACCAAATCCTCTGTTCTTTTTCAGGAGGGAAAGCAGGAGGCTAGCGTTCGTTCTTGCTGAATTAAACTGAGCTCTCAGGCAAGGGGAGAGATATGTTACCAGCCTTTCTCTTCCAAAGCAAAGCAACCGTTAAGATGTCATGAGATTATACAGGCTCCATCTCACACACACACAGAGAGAGAGAGGGATGGAGGAGGGAGGGAGGGATGGAGGAGAGAGAGAGAGAGAGAGAGAGAGAGAGAGAGAGAGAGAGAGAGAGAGAGAGAGAGAGAGAGGAGAGAGGGAGAGAGGGAGGGAGGGAGAGAGCGCGCGCCAGCGCGCGAGAGAACGCTCTAAAACTGGAAGGGGAAGTAGCCCGGTCACTCTGCTTTAGAGGAAGTTTAGGAAATCGCTGTTACCCAATGTAACAGAAGCAAACATCAGATGAGGGTTGGCTACTCCTGTCCCAGCACCACACGACCTTGTAGTGACAGCACAGACAGCAACAGGCTCACCTCTCTGAATAACACCTTTTCTATGAAAGGCGCTCTCGCTGGTGCTGTGTTTGTGCTCTCTGGCAAGTTAGGAAGAGGGGCAATTATTAGGACCATGTGACATCTGGGCACCCACTGAAACTCACTGTGGGTGTCAGGTGTCACCAGCAGATGGAGGTTGACAGGGCGTCACCATCATGACTTGCAAACCTGGGGCCAGGAGCTACAGCATCCCCAGCAAGGGGCCTGACACAAACAGGCCTCCCTGCGCCCCAAACGGACCTCCAAATACTGCTCCTGTGCAGCCCATGCATCTCACAGGTGATTCTCACGCAGAAGCGAGCTTGGAGCCACTGAGTTAGTCCATCAGGGGAACCTGTCCCCTGCCTGGGGACCTTCGGCGATGTCTGGAGACAGTTTGGGTTGTCACAGCTAGGGGAGGAAAGGCTACCAGCATCAGTGGGTGGAGGCCAGGACACTGCTCAGATCCTACAACGCACAGGACAGACCTCGCGACTAAGAATTATCCAGACCCAACAGTCAACAGCTCTGAGGCTGCCTCAGCCGGATGTATCCGACCTTTTGGGAAGGAGAGACCAGAAAGAGCCGTGCCTTTTTGTCTCGGCAGCACAAGACCGGAACGGTGCTCTCCAGAGATGCAGGCTGGTCTGCTTGATGCTTTCTAAGGACGACCTTCGCCACGGCTACATGTGGGGTCAAGGGCATGAGGCACATTCTCCGTGTAGGTGCTGTTATCTTGAAGGTCTGGATTCAAAACTGGTTCCGTGGAGCTCAGTCATTTCCATCGAGCAGGCTCTCGTCATTGAGATGTTTGGGGAGTGCCGGGTCTTCATTTTCCTAAGAGTTGGCTCCAATGCACTGGAGAGGACGCTTCCATTATTGGTTCCAGTCTCTCTGGAAACCTAAGAAGCATGTTCTGTTGTGTGAGCCCCTCGGAAGAAACCGTAATTGGCTCCTAATGGCTAGCATCGCTGAGCGGAGTGCTGAATGATTATCTCACTGAAGGCCCAGTGGCCAGAAAGCATGTGTGAGGGCTGCCAGTGCTCCTCGCGGAGCGGAGGCTGTCCCCACTCGCACGGCACGTAAGTAGCAGCCGGATCCCCAGTCCACGTCAGTCCCCCCAACGTCCATGCTCATGGGCGCCCAGCCAGACGGCCCCTCCCAGAAACCAGCCTTCTGTGCTGTCTCCCTCCAGAGAGGCTCCTTGGGTACAACCCAGGCCACTGGCCACATTTTCCCTAACTGTTCTTTGCCTCCATGACACGTGTCCCTGGAAGTCACGTGGTTCATGGATGGAGCAGTCCTCGTGGTGACGCTGGGCATCTGCTCAAATGTCAATGGCAGGAGCCACCTCGTGGAAGTGGGAGAGATGGGGAGATGCAGAAAGAACTACCAAACTCGTTAACTAAGTCAGGGAAACGCAAACACTCCCTGGGATCACTCTAGGTGGGATCTAAAATAAAGTCAAACTCATAGAAACAGCAGGAGAGTGGCTGCCAGGGTTGGGGGAGGGGGGGAGGAAGTAGGCAGAGGTCGGGAAAGGGCACACACCTCAGCTACACGATGAGTAGTGGAACACAGAGTCACCTCCGCGGATGTGCTTGCCGCACAGCTGAAATCTGCTAAGAGCACAGAGTTTCAATGTTCTCACACAGAGAGATGGGAGGGGGAAGAAACCATAAACGTGAAGTGGAGGATATATTAATTAACTCAAATGGGGAAATCCTTTCACGATGGAGACATACATCACATCACAGGATATACACTTTAAATACCTTTTAATTTTATGTCAATTATAGCTCAATAAAGCTGAGAAGAAATAAATTTAAGGAAGAATTACCAACCAGATTTATGATTAGTAGACACTCCCTGGGTTTCAGTCCTACGGCGTGCTGGCTTCCAACCAGGCGTTTCCTAGCTGTGTGATCGCAGGCAAGTGAAAGCGCCTTTGAACAGGGAGCCTGCCTCGCAGGCCTGTGCTGGGAGATCACCACTCCACACCGGCACTGCACTTGCCACCTGGCACAGGGCATGTGCTGGACAGATGGCACCTGCTAGTACTGCTCCTGGGCCATTATTACATACAGGATGCCAAATTCCAATGTCCAGCACAAACACTGAAATGTGCTCTGTGCAATCAAGAAGCTTTCAAAAGGTCTTGGGTGCATGAAATCACGCAGCTTGAATCATGTCTTACATATACAAGCACGGCGATCAGGGGAAAATCTCAGGTTGGGGACACACCTGCCCAAAAGCACAGGCAGCTGTTTCTTTCAGGGAAATAAGATCCCCAACCCCGGGGAGGGTGCCGTGAAGTGTTTCTGTCTAGAGAAGGGCGCACCCCGAAGCTCCCTTCTCATCTTTACTGTTCACTATGGAAGCCAGACATGGAGGTCAATATGATGGGCCCCAGGACACAGTGTGTGTAAAACACAGGCTGGTCCACGCCCACGGGTTATACTAACTGTAAAACAAAGCCGCCAGCCAGGAGTGGTATATGAGAAGGATGGAGAAACGCTATATTATAACATGATCGCAAAGGGTTTGAGTTCAAAGGCGGCTCTGCCTGCCCCCGTGTGCTACCAGAGCGAGTCAGAGGCGTGGGGCGCTGATGAGGCAGGAGGCAGGCTCGCTGTCAGTGAGAACAAAGCCTCAGGGACTGCTAACGTGTGGAAAGGTGCAGGGCTGCACCTGTGAGGGGGCAGCTTCTACAAAGAACTGGGCTCCTGGGAGGCGCAGGAGGTCCCGTGGGCAATAGGAACTCAGATCACTAGGAATCTCAGATCACTAGGAAGCTCGAGGCTCGTTCATGATTTTTTTTTTTTCTAATTGTGGTAGACTTTCTTCAAACAAAATCTCTCCCCAGAGCTTCCACAGTGAAAACGCTCAATCCCAGCTGCTGTGGCTGCAGCGACCGAGGAAAGCCTGGCAGCACGGGGAAAGACTGCAGGGTTTAGGGGGGAACCTGCACCTCTTCCCATCAGCCTCTGGGCCTGGCCGCCTGGCCCAGGTGTGTCTGCACCTCTTCCCATCAGCCCCTGGGCCTGGCCCTGCTGCCTGGCCTAGGTGTCTGAGGCGCACCTGGGCCTCCCTGAAATGACGGCCAGGACCCTCACCTGCCGGATGGCCCGCGCCCACCTTCCCTGAGAGGAGATGAGATCCTGGTGTGGAGAGCATGGAGTTTCACGCTCGGGGCCATAAATAACGCGTCTAAGGACCTCTCCTCCACATGAAACAGCTTCCCACAGTCGGCAGTCCCTAGACCCCCCTCCAGGCCCTCCCTGGAGGGTTACACCAGCACTCGCTGGTGGTCTGCAGGCAGCTGAAAGCTTCCCGGGGACAAGCACATCCATCAAACGGGGAGAGGAGCCAGGAGCCAGGCGGCTGTCCTGAGCTGCCGTTATTGTTCTGTAAACCTAGAACTGTCCCAAATATATTTTTATGTTTTTAAATATATTGTTGGGGGGGGGGGGGTTCAGAGAGGAAGGGAGAGGGAGAGAAATAGAAACATCAGTGATGAGAGAATCATTGGTTAGCTGCCTTCTGCACGCTCCCTACTGGGGATCGAGCCCACAATTCAAGCACCTCTTGTCCTGACCTTCTGGTTCATAGGTCATTGCTGGACTATTGAGATACACTGGCTGGGCCCCAAATATTTTTAAATTTATTTTTTAATTATTAATACACACACAGCAAAGCCATCCCCCACTGCCTCCACGGGACCCAGGAACGTGAGCAGACACTCCCAACCCCGCCAGCGTGGGGTCTGGTTAACATGCAGGTTCTGTGCTAGGAGGTCTGAGGTGGGCTCACCTCGCTGCATGCCTAATGAGCTCCCAGGTGGTGCCTGGGCAACTGTCCTCAGCCCCATGGAGGAGGCAGAACAACAAGACAGAAAGCACGCGGGTCCATGACGCCGGGGCATTGCGCCAGCCCAGGAGCCAGCTCCCATCGCACCGAGCGCGGTTCCCTCAGCTGCGCCACACCCCTCCTGACTAGCCGAGTCCGCATCAGCAGGCCCAGGCGCAGTGTAAACATCCAGCCGTGGCCCCTCTCAAGCAGCCCAGAAAAAGGGCAAACAGCCATTTGCATAAATGAACAGAAAAGTGCTGGGCGGGCTTCTCCACCCCAGTGGCTGCTTCCAGAGCCGCATGGAGCCACCTCCAAGAGCAGCCCTGAGGACAGCGGTGTGCTGGCCTGGGGGCCTTTTTGACAATAACCCTACACACTCACCTTGTCTCACATGCACACTCAAGCTCCGCTAACTCTGACTTGCTGTGCAGAACTTACTTTAATGAGTTATTTGGATCCACACTATGTTATATGGCCTTCAACCAGACAATAAAATCTAACCAGAAAAAAAAAAATCAGTACAGATTATAATCATAAAGTAATATCAAGAACATAAATAAAAAGTGGGTTGCCATGGCACCCTAACTCTGCAAAGGCCAAAGCCGTCTGGATCTCTGTCATTTGCCCTATGAAACCCTTCACTGCGTGTTAAGGTTCAGCCCCTTTTTCTTCGATTCACTGGCTCTGAGGGCAAGGTAGCCCTCCGAGAGAACCTGTGCTAACACAGCAAGTGCCAGCCTCACCAAGGAGCTGCCCAGATCCCAGCAAGGGGAGGCCTCCTAGGTAAAACCACTCTTTTGAGTCATCGTGATACAGTTGTTGTTGTGGTTTTTTTTTTAATATATTTTATTGATTTTTTACAGAGAGGAAGGGAGAGAGATAGAGAGCTAGAAACGTCGATGAGAAACATCCACCAGCTGCCTCTTACACACATCCCAACGGGGATGTGCCCGCAACCAATGTACATGCCCCTGACCGGAATCGAACCTGGGACCTTCCTGTCCGCAGACCGACACTCTACCACTGAGCCAAACCGGTTTCGGCGTGATACGGTTTTATCTTCCGCAAACATTTCCTGAAAGTGTGTTACCTGCTAGGCAATGGATGAGACTCTCAGTGCAGTTTACATTAATCTCAAAATTACAATTGTCTGGGATCCAAGACTGAGCCCCAGGACACTCACTTCGTTAGCACGCCCTTACTCCAATGCACTGGTCAAATCTGAAGAGAAACAGGATTCAAATAAGTAAGCTCTGTGCTGCCTCCATGAAATGGTCTGCACGTGTCCCTGAGTCCCCGCCGGGCAGGCTGGGCAGCCCCTGCTGAGTGCTGGCCTGGAGCCCGCAGGCCACTGCCCCTGCTCCTCGTCACAGCCTCAGACACATGCCCTGGTTTTTGTTTTTAGTAAATATATTTTTATTGATTTCCGAGAGGAAGGGAGAGGGAGAGAGAGAGACAGTAACATCCATGATGAGAGAGAATCCTTGCTTAGCATGCCCCACGCTGAGGATGGAGCACACAACCAGGCATGTGCTCTGACCAGGAATCAAACCTTAATCTCCTAGTCATAAGTTAATGCTCAACCACTGAGCCACGCTGGCCAGGCGACAAGCCCTGTACTGACACCGTCTACACAGATGCCGGGAGAGTGAAGCAGCCACGCATCGCCC
This sequence comes from Pipistrellus nathusii, assembly GCA_963693515.1. Classification (NCBI taxonomy): domain Eukaryota; kingdom Metazoa; phylum Chordata; class Mammalia; order Chiroptera; family Vespertilionidae; genus Pipistrellus; species Pipistrellus nathusii. The sequence continues at coordinate 67,581,705 of OY882868.1, read as the reverse complement.
TTGCGTGTGGGACAGAAACCAACCACACTGCAGCTATTACCACACAGACTCAGCACAGCCAGGAGACTAGGGGGAAAGAGCCATCAACGTCTGCGAAAATCCCAGAACCGAAGGGACACCGAGAAAAACCCCACCCCGCTCCTCGCATTACCAACCTGGTCGATCTCCATGAGCTTGGGGTAGGCGCCCGGCCACTCGATGGCCACCTTGACGATGTCGGCGGGGGGCGGCATGGTGAGGCCGTGTCCCACGCTGGTGCCCCGGGCTCCCGCGGTGCAGACGGCCACACGTGCCTATCCCTGGTGAGGAATGACAAAGAGAAAGAAGGTCGCTCAGAGCACACGAGAGGCGGGCCTGCTTCATCACTTCCTGTTTTCACTGGTGGTTTAGGTACAAGTAACGGCTCGGGGAACAGAAGACACAGCTGCCAACTGCACCCCTGGCTGCTCGGAGGAGACAAAACAGAGGAGGGGAAGGTGCCAACGCCCTGGAGTCCAGCAGCCAGGGGACCTGACCCCGGGGGGACAGCTTGGTGACTCTGGGTGGGGGAGCAGGCGCCCCTTACCCCCGGGTCCTGTTCAGAGGGCGCCCGGGGCCCGGGAGCTGGCCTCGCTCCATCCAGAGCCGCACGGAAGCCCGCGCTCACAGCTCCGGAAGGACAGACTGCCCAGGAAGTCAGGCCAGGAAGCGGCGTTTCTCTGCAGTGTTTTCCGTGTCACAAACAGAGCTGCACTATAGCAACCAGGATGTCACTGGGAAGGGGCCGGGCCCGAGGTTCACACACATGCAACACACCCCCTCCCTAAGGCCCGCTCCCACCAGGCACCTTCCCGGAGGGGACTGAGGATGGAGAGCCAGGATCCTCATTTGATGGAGCGGCGAAGCTGATCCAAGGGGGGAAGGGTACCCTCTCCCAGCCCGGCCATATCCTGTAGGGTGACCTTTTAACTCAGTATTTTGTAATTATTATTATTTTTATTGATTGCAGAGAGGAAGGGACAGGGAGAGGCAGAAACACCATTGATGAGAGAGGATCACTGATTGGCTGCCTCCTGCACGTCCCACACTGGGGACTGAGCACGCAACCCAGGCAGGTAGCTGACCGGGAATCGAACCATGACCTACTTACTGGTTCTTAGGCTGCCTTTCAACCACTGAGCCACGCTGGCCAGGCTAACTTAATATTTTTCAACAGGTCAAACACATGATTCAACAGATGTGTGTGTGTGTGTGTGTGTGTGTGTGTGGGTGTATGTTTGTGTGTAGATTCTCCCTCCTCTGGAAGTGGCCAACCACCTGTATCAGCTCAGACTCCCACCCGCCATCCAATTACCCAGGGGCATTAGTCTCTCTGATTCCTCTACAACGGAGTTTCCCAAACTTCTGACATATGTGTACCTTCTATAATTTTCGTAACGCTGAGTACCCCTCGTACTCATAAGAATGTAGAATTAGGCGCAGCTAAGCACGGTGCAGTTCATATCCCCACCAAACTCCGGTGCAACGCGTACCCCCACCAAACTCTTCCCGTACCCCTGGGGGTACGCGTACCGCACTTTGGGAAACACTGTTCTACAACGTCTTCACGTGCACAAGGCAAATGCAGACTCGCACCGCCCTGTCCCGCACACAGAAGGCAGCATCGTCTCCCCGGGCTGGGCTCTTTGTGTCTCCTCGCAATCTCTCTGTTCGCACAAACACTGCGCCTGCTTCTCTCACGGCTGCATCCTGGCTCTCTGCATGGAGACCACCTATCTGATGACCGTCCTCTGCCGGGCCCCCGGTGATTCCTCCCTGCGGCTGTTACCGAGGAGGAGGGTCAGTCAGCTGACGCAAACACCGCTTTGCACACGTGTAAATACATCCTGCCCGGAGCGGGGCGGAGTGGAATTGCTGGACCAGAGGGCAGAGGCGGTTTCAAATTCTCATGGCTGTTCCCAAACGGGCCTCCTCAGAGCTGTAAGGGATGAGGCTGCCTGCCACCACAGCCTCCCCAAGGGCCTGCACGTTAGCCCACCTGATGCTGCGAAAAAAACAGATCTCGGTGCCCTTGAACCCGCACTTCTCCCACAGTGAGTGAGCCTGGACATGAAAGGCCAGGTCCCAGGTCCACCCCTCTGAACTGTCCATACCCTCTGCCCCGTTTCCTCTCGGGTTCTTGTGGTTATAGAGGCAGGTCTCTGTGCGAACAGTCATCAGACGCGTGCACGTGGATCTTCACCGAGCCAGCCTGGCCCTCTCTCCGGGACCGCTGGCCATCGCTGCGACCACAGGACAGAGCTGATCATGGCAGCCTCAGCAGCGGCGCCAGTCCCATACACCACTCCCTTCACCGGAGCTGACAAGGAAGGGAAAGGAACCCAAACAAAACGGCGGCTCCTCTGGCCCAGGCGACAAGGGAAGGCCACTGTCCGACTCCTCAGCCCTGACCAGCGAGGGCCCATCTCCTCGCTTAGCACTCACTCCCCGAGCCCACGCTGTGCCGTCCGCAATGCTGGGGTTCCACATGCTAGATGGCAGCCAGGGGTGTGCAGAGAAACGGCGCAGGCGAGGAGAGCCTGAAGGGTGGGAGTGCACTGGGAGGAAAGGCAGGAGTTCCACGTTAACTAGGAAAGCCAGGGCCCCGGGCTGCGAGTGCCAAGACCCCGAGCAGGAGAGGGCCTGGCATGTTCCTGAAACAGGTGACGCTGCAGCCACGTAGGCAGAGGCCACGTGACAATGAGTCTCCTAGCCACCGGGCCATACCTAGTGGGTGCTTGCACGGGGCTCTGAGCACATGGCCACCCCACCGTGTCCCTTGGTGTGACTTGCGGACAGAGCTCGTGTCCATACACATCTCTTCAGGGTACATATTGGTACAATGTTCCAAGAGATTGTGGGCAACTGCACCAGGCCTACAAATTTGGGTTCACATGGAGTCATTTCACTCTTCTAGACCTTTCCTCAAGAATCATTATTAACTAAACCATAACAGTGCCAGTGGTTTTAGTTGCAATTCCCAAAACTTGAAAACAGTGACCAGACTGGTCAGGTAAGTATGGAGCCGCCAGGTGTGAAGACAAGCGAGGATCGGTGCGGCCTCCTCCTGCCTTGGCCTCCTCCTGCCTGGGCAGTGTTTCCCTCACCTGTGAATTGTAAGGACACTGTATTGTGTCTGCCAGGCACCATTCAATTCCGGATCCAGATTCAATTACGCCCTAGAATAAGAATTAAGAAAACAGACTCGGTGTGCCTCTCAGGTAACTCTATTCAACACAAAGAGCCCCACTCCGGAGGGGCCGGAGGATAAATAATAGGAGGAAGAATGGGCTGGGAGCACCCTCCTCCCGCCTCCACACAAAGCTGCTAGGGTTGCACGGAAAGAGTCACCGGGCCTTCCAGGAATCAAAAGCCAAGTGAGCTGCCTCCCCCGGAGCTGGTATTGATTTCCCCCCGCGGTTCCCACAAAGCCTGGTGAGCAGGCGGGAACACAATGACGAGGCTCCCCCTGGGTCTCCATGGAGAAGAGGAGGCCAGGGAGCTGTGTACCCAGCAGCCAGTGAGCGCAGACAGGTGGGGGCCCCCTGGGAACTCACTGAACCAAGTGGAATTAGACCTCCTCACTTTCCTCAGACTAACCAGCAGCCCAGCTCGGGTGGGGGCAGACCCAGGCGCACGCTGCCGGATGAGTAATGCAGGTGCACACCGCTGTCCTCAGAAGCCCACACTCCATCCTCCCGCACTCATCTTTCCATGAGGCGTCAGCTAGCTCCCCAGGCTTCCAGATCTAGTCGCTGCTGCTTCCGATGGAATGCGGGAAAGGAAGTTTCTAGCCAGGGCGTTCTCACCCTTGGCCCAGTGAGCATTCTGGGGCCCAGCCCTTTGTTGTAGGGCCGTCCCGCGCACTGTAGGATGGCTAGCCACAGCCCCTCGGTAGTGACGCTCAGGAATGTCCTCAGACATTGTCAAATGCCCGCTGAGGAAAAAGCATCCTCCAGGGAAGTGGTGAGCTACCAAGGCCGCCGAGCTGATCACTACTGATCAGGCCACCGGTCGCTGAGCTTGACACAAGACAGAGGGTCTCATCAGGCTCTCAAGAATCACGAACACCCAGGCCCAATGCCTGGCCAGGAGTAGCCAGGATGGTGTCCTTTGCCTCCTGGACACGGCACACGTGGATCTGTCGCCTTATCCCTGCCACACTTGAGCGCAGTAAGCAGAAGGCCCACCCTGACCACAGTCCTAGCAGCTGGGCAGGCACGTCACACAGGGCTGTCAGCTGAAAGCATCCCCTCCCCCACCCACATCTCCTCAGAGCTATTGGCAGCAAAACCACGTATAGGATTGTCAAAATGGCCCTGCAGAGATCAGCTACATGACTTGTGTGCACAGCCTGAGAGAACATTTCTCATGCCAGCTAAAACTTAAGAACCACTTATGGAAGATCTCCTCAGCTGGCTGACATGCCAACCATTCTGCCTTGTCAGGTAACTGTCTAAGCCAGTGGTCCGGCAAACTCATTAGTCCACAGAGCCAAATATCAACAGTACAATTGGAATTTCTTTTAAGAGCCAAATTTTTTAAACTTAAACGTCTTCTAACGCCACTTCTTCAAAATAGACTCTCCCAGGCCGTGGCATTTTGTGGAAGAGCCACACTCAAGGGGCAAAGAGCCACATGTGGCTCAAAAGCCTCAGTTTGCCGACCATGGGTCTAAGGAGTCCTGGAAGCAGCTAGGAAACGGGTGTGGAATTGTACAGCAGCCGGCTTGTCTGCTGTCTGATTTACTTTATTCCATTTATGTATTAAGGTTCTACAAGAGCACACAATAGAGCATACAGATGTTGTGTTATAAAGCTGTACACCTGAAATTAGTATAATGTTATTAACCAATGTTACCCCAACAAATCTAATAAAAAGTTCAATTTAAAGATTCTACAGCCTTCATATGCATGCCAAATGGCTTACAGTTGAATTAAATGAGATGAAGAAGCACTTTTTATTTGGGAGTTAGTTACCAAACTGTACACGTCAGTTAGATGTGACTCCATAACCCCTCAGCTGGTTGAAATTCTCTTTATCATTCCGCTGAATGTCTTCTAAGGTTTAAGTCATGTTTCCAAGACAACGGAGAGAAACCTGTCTTGATTCCCATCTAGAAATCTGTCTCTGTCTGCACATTGTTCATGCCCCAAATCTTCCATGTCTCTGAATGTGCTTGGAATGCACCTCCCTATAGTCTCTTAAAGATCAAACCCCGGCGTGGCTCAGTAATGGAGCATTGATCTACGAACCAGGAAGTCACAGTTTGACTACCGGTCAGGGCTCATGCTGAGGTTGTAGGCTCGATCCCCAGTAGAGGGTGTGCAGGAGGCAGCCGATCAATGATTCTCCCTCATCATTTATGTTCCTGTCTCTCCCTCTCCCTTCCTCTCTGAAATCAATAAAAATGTATTAAATATATACATATAAAGATCTGGAGCATTGCTACATGTTTTCCCAAGCAGCTTGATTAGAACGATGTGCCAAGAGCAGACTTCATGAAATCCCCAAATACCTGATCAGTACGTTTTTCTGAAATGTCCATACAGGGTTGGTTTTGGGGCCCACACAATGGCTTTAAGCCCTATTGTCCTGTGTCTGGTCTTTCTATTACACAAGCAAACCTGTGGAGAGAGCAGAGAAAGGAGCCTGCGGGCGGATGACCCTGTGGGAGCTGTGCAATGGGAAAACCAATACGCTTGTCCCGGTGACCCGTGTGCCCCACGACGTCACTGAAGGAGCCTGACAGATGGGCCTGTGGAGGCCACACGGCAGGCCAGTGGGGAAGAGCAGCTGGAGAAAACATTTGCTTCAACCCCTCTGTCCCTTCCTTCCTCCCCGGGAAAGCTGCCTCTGGCCCACTGGCCATCAAATTCCACTGGCCACAGATAAGAGGCTTGTAACAATTAGGGGGAGAGTAGGGAGGGAGCACAAGTCCCATATTTCAATGCTGAGTGGTCTCTGATAGAAAAAGAACAAAAGCGTTTTCCCTGGCATCCCGGTGAGGGAGGCAGGGAAAGGGCCTGACCCCCCCCTTGCAAACAGCCTTTCCTTCCTCTCTGTGCGCCGTGCAGAGGAGGAACAAACTTGTCCGCAACCCGCTGCGGTGCAGCAACTGGATGCTGCAAATTCAATGAACAGAGATTAGCTGGAAAGGAAAAAAGTGCTGATTTACTGAGCCATGCTCAAAGCTCAGGAGAACTCGGTAACTCAAAGAGGCGTTAGAACTCAGGGCTTCTGCATCATCTCACAAGGGATGAGGCATGAGGGAGAGGCTGAACAGAGGAACAAGGTGGCTTTGGGCAGATGTGCTCTGCCCAGGTGACCTGGAAATGTAGGACAGAGGAGTGCTTAGTCAGGTTGGTTGTTCACTCTGAGGGCTCTCAGGGACAGAGCTGAGCTGGCTGGGAAGTAGCTCTCTTCCTGGTTTGGGGGACAAAAGGGACCCCTTTCAAATGAAAATGTCCTTTATGAAAATCAATTTCCTTTACAAAAGAATTCTCCCAGGGAAACTGCTGGAGTGATTTTGTCCTCCTGGGGAGCACCTGTCATCTGGGGATGTTTTGATTGTCACAAAGAGGGAGGTGTTACTAGGTTCTAGTGGGTAGAGGCCAAAGACATTGCTCATCGCCCCGCAATTCCCTGGATGAACCCCCACAACAGAGAAGTGTCTGGTCCCCAATGTGACCAGAGCCCTTTGAAGCACAAAGGAGATGGCACAGAGCTAGCTCCTTCTGGGTTCGCTCTTTCTTCATGGCTCTCAGCTCAAGGATAGGCCCGTCTGCCTCCCCCCTCCCCAAGCCCCCACCTGTTGGCGTTGGAAACTTGCCATTTCCCGAAGACATGACTGACACCCAGAACGCACACTGCAGTTACACGCTCCGCTGGGCAGCCCAGTGGACACCGTAGTTTGCTCCCCATTCTCGAGCTCAGGCGCCTGCAGTGCACAGTTCTGACGGAGCCCTCAGTGGCTCCAGCTGCCCTTCCTCCCAGGACTGGGAGCAGAAACCACACAGGTCCTGAGGGAACCCCTCTCAGCCTGCCATTTCCCACCCAACACTGCTTCTCTGTCATATTAATCAATGCAACCCAAAAACATAGTCAAATCTCCTGTGAAACACTGCATGGACTTCTACCCCAAAACGACTAACAGTCCCTACACCCTGTACTTTTCAGCCACCTTATGATATAGGCCCCATTCCTAAGCCATTTCCAGTCAGGGACACGGAGATGCAGACTCCGAAACCTGCCCTCCTCCTACAGCCACTGATGGAGCCCCGCCAGGACTCGGCCTGTTAACTAGGCAGTTAGACCTCGGTTCTTCTGTTCGGCTGAGAATGAACTCAGAACCAAGAACCTAGAAAATCACGGAAGTCAACGTAGTGAGCCAGCAGGCTGAATGAACCCAGGAAACAAGTTCCAGGGGCAAAAGAAGGGCCCATGGAGCTTAGGAAAGAGGTAACGCACCTGAGGGTCAGACAACGAGGGGCCGGGCGCAGGGGTGCTCCTGGCACAGGGAGAGCTGGCATGCTGAGCCCGTGTCTGAAGAGCTTTTATCTGTTTTTCCAAAGGCAGGGACCAGAGGGGAGGTGTCAGGGAAGGACGTCAGTAGAATATTCATAAGCTTTGCAGGTGTGTCCTCTCAGGGTCCGGTTCTCTAATTGGTCCGTGCTAGGGGGAGGGGTCCATGGTCACTGTATCTAGTCCTGATGTCACCCATGGCGTCATGTCATCTGGTTTTGCTGCTTTTCTGGGCCTGGAGCTGAAACACAGCTGAGACCTAGATGCTATCTCTGGTTTGACCAGAACTCTGTCTCGTGGTCAACAGACCCGAGGCTTTGTTCCTCAGATTGTTTGATGCTGATCAGGACCTCGCTGTCCTGAGGGCTGAATGCTTAAGGGAGTGGCAGTGCTAGAATTGCATGGGAGTCACAGGAGGCTACTCTCTGGCCCCTTGTGCCTAGTCCAAGAGGGTCTAACCACATGCCTAGCAACATGCGAGGGGAACAAAGCTCACCCTGGGGGCAAGGTGCCTCCTGAAGTCCAATCGTTTTCCCAGTTCTGCCGGCTGCCATGCACACAGGACGTTCCGCCCAGGTGACATTCCGTACCTGGCCCTCCATTCAGGCTTTGCTGGTGCCTAAGTGCCTCCTCTATCAAGCCTGCATCTGTCGGATTCCATAGGACGTTTTTATCACCAAACCACAGTTTGAAAGGTTCCTTTACGATGAGACTTCCCGGGCCTTTAATACTACACACCAGAGTCCCAGTGCACGGAATTTGTGCAAGGGGCTCGGCCCTCACAGCCCCGGCTTTGTCCGGGAGGTTGTCTGGAAGGTCATTCGGCTGTCCGGTCTAACTAGCATGTTAAGCTTTTATTATTACAGATGTAGATTGTGAAACCTTCATATGCAATGTACAATATGTCCCACATGTACGTGTCCAGAAAACACCTCCTTCCTCCGGCGTCTGTGGCACCGGTTTCTTAGGGGACAAGCTCTGGGAAATGATGCCTGCCTCCTTAGTTTTTCAGAAAAAAAACAACTGTTGCCTAACAGCCCTGGCCAGAAAGGCGCAGTGGAAAGTGGTGGGAAACCGCTGGGCTGAGGCCCGTGTGGAATGATCACCACCTGCATCTGTGGGACCGTCTCCAGGAAAGCAGCCAATCCCTTCTGAGCAGCTCTTCCCGATTCCCCGGGGGCAGCAAACATTCAATTACCTGCAGCTTCTCTGTGCAAACTGGCCGCCGATCAATAGAGAGAGAAACGAGTCTTTGTAGTAGCGAGAGCTGGAATCGCACGTCTCACCCCTTGCTTTAAATCTTCACAGGGCGACTCGGGGATCAGAGCATATGAACCCTGCACAGCCTGCCTCTGAGCATCCCCAGGGCACCGTTCCCCACCAACTGCATCCCTGCACCCATCCCCAGCTACAGGCACAGCCTGTTAAGTCAGACGTGGCACTAGGTGTTAAGATCACCAACATCCTTTGGCAGTGCTGCCTCCTGCAGTGGCCGCTGGTAGCACAGCGTACAGAAGGCCAGCCCAGACCGGCCTGCCAGGGTCCTCTCTGGGTCTGCGTGGGCCAGTGAGCTCCCACACTGAGGCTGGCTCCTTCTCTCCTCGCCTAGCTGCTGCCACTTCAGGCACCACAGCACCCCTGCCCCCTGCCTTAGGTCACAATGACCCCTCTGTCTTTCCCTCTCCTAGAGGTCAATGCCCGTCATCAGTGCCAGCTCCCCAGAGAGACCCCCTGACCCCATGGCTCTCGGCTGCCCGCTGCTGCCCCTTCTGGGTGCTTGCAGTGCACCTACTGGGCACCTGCCCAGCTGCTGCCAGAGGTGCCTGCGATCTCCCCAGGAACAGGGTGACAGACCTTATTCATCTCTGTGCCTCAGGCCTGAGCAGACGGCATGGCCAGTCGTCCGTGAATAAATCTCTCAGGCAAGGGAATGGATCACTCTGTCCTTAAAAGCGAACCCAGAGGTTCTTTTAAGGGTGAGGAACCACTCAGGCCACAGATGCTGGTTAAAACCCAGAATCCCTCGCACAGGAATCGCCCAGGGCTTCCTCCACGGAGGCCAAAGTAAGATGAGACCAGAGCCCTTGCTGGTTCTCCGCTGGCCTGGAGCTCAGTGGGGAGGGAGTCCCATCTCAAATGGAAAGTTCATTATCTCACAAAGGAGGCACACACCTCCCTCCTTGTCCTGGGTTCGGATGTTTGCTTTTCAAATTCCTTTTCAGCTGTTGTAATGCTGAGGGCTCCCCTCCTCCCAGCCCCTTCCCCTCTCCCCTGCGCTCCCTCCCCCTGCAAGCATTGTTGCCTGGAGGGCTGCTGACACCCTCAGTGGAGGAGTGGGAGCCCAGGCCAGTTCCCTATCTCAGAGCCCAGACTGCAGGCAGGGGAAATGCTGGAGCCTCCCCCACCCCCACCCTGCCAGCCGAACACTCCGTTTCCAAACCCGCCTGTGCAGAAACAACACAGAAACCCCTTTCCCTCCCTCCCGGCACAGCCCAGCCCAGAGCCACCTGGAAGCTCGGCTGGGAGGACCTTCCTCAGAGGCAGGAGCTGGGCGCTGGCGGGGCTCCCACTGACAGCCCGCGGAGTGAGTCACTGTGAGGCTGTGCCTAACTTTATGGGCACCGGGCAGCACCCACAGAGGATGGCACCCCGCTGCCCCGCCCTCCTGGGGCCCCTAGAACGTCCTCCTCGGGCTGAACACTGGCTTGCGGAGCAGTGGGAGTCGATGCCTGCTGGGCCTTAATCCCACTCTGCAGGTCCCCAGCTCTGTGACGCGGACAAACTGCATAGCATATGCAACCCCATGTCCTCCTCATCCGTCACGCTGGGTCAACAGACCTTTCTCCTGCGGCTGCTGTGGAGACTGACATTGCAATTAGACCAGGGCCGGCGCTGTTGTTGTTGTTGTTGTTGTTGTTGTTGTTGTTGTTGTTGTTATTAATTACCAGGCACGGGGGACCTGTCTCCTCCAGGGAAACGCAGAGGTCCTGCCGCCTGGTAATCCTTTGTCCCTTGATCATCATAACAGAACAGACAATGGCCATGAGAGCAGAGGAAATCCTAATTGCCTGAAGTCCAAGGACATTTTATGGATTTGGACACCTTTTTGTTCCGGTTTAAAGGATGAGCACAAATTTCTAGGTGAGGGACTGGACTGGGAGGACTGGGAAGAGGAAGCTTAGGGCTAAGGTTCCAGAAAGAGCGGCCTGCATGCAAAGGCAGGGAGACGCACCTGCCTGCTCAGATAACCCCATGAAATGAAGACACCCGTTCTCTCCTGGCCGCAGGCTCAGGTCTCGCAGGAAAGCCCTCTGAGAGCATGGAGGTGCCCGGAGCCCTCGCCCTGGCTCCTTCTCTGCGCAGAGAAGTGGATGCAGTCTTTGGGGCTCAGCCCCTACAGAAAACCCACAGGGGTGCCCTCTGCATGTGGAGGCCTGTCCCACTGTCACTGCCCGGCTCCCCCCGCTCCTGTGTCCTTCCAGCCAGCCCCTGCAGACAAGCCATCCTGCTGCCCCCTTGCTGACGTCGCTGTCCTGTTCCCCCAGCCAGGACCCCGCAGAGCTCTGCTCCCAGCAGGTGGACAGAAGGAGGCCTGGTCCACTGGTGCCAGCTGCTCAGAGCTGGGACTTACTGGGTTCAAGGCCCAGGGGCCACTGATGACCAGCCCCTCCCCCTGCCCTGGCTCTCAACAGAACCTCACGTGTTTGTCAGGGAAGTTTCCATTAGGAACATGAATTTTCCTCATCCTCTGCGCCTCAGCTATCTCAGCCCTCTGCACAGACTCCGGTGAGACAAACCCTGCAGAGCCTTCTCTTATCTCTCACCTTGGGGGGCCCTGTCAGACTCCCGGAGTGCAGGCCAGAAATCTCTTCCTCCAGCTTTTAATCCGGGCTCCCTCAGAGGTAGGCCCCAATTTTTCTTGAGATAAAATGCTTTCAGGGCACACGTTATCGGCAAGCACAGGTTTTCCACACAAACACCCAGATAACACTGGGTCCCAGGGCCAGCGTTCGCTGTTGATGAACAAAGGGGTTTCTCTTCCGTAGAGACTCACACGAATCCAGAAATTTCTTACGTTGATTTAAAAATAAACCCAAGGTACGAAGTGGGGGAAGGAGGCCTGCAGTTCTACGGGAAAGCCAGGCCTGACTGCATCCCAGGTGACCCATCCGCTTACTCCCAGGCCCGGGGCCACTCGGGATGCGGTTTGTAAATGCTCCTCCCCGCTTCACTTCCGCTGGCCGAGCTTCCTGCAGCCTGGTGGCACACCTGGAAGAGGCGGATTAGACGGGATAAGGGGAACAGACAGGGCTACCAGCTCAGAGCTGGCCAGTTCCTTTTCAAAAGCACCTTGGCAGGCGAACTGGATGCTAGTGGTTTAAATTCTTTTCATTTTCACTCAATTCTAACAAACTTGGGCTCAACCTGCTGATATCAGCTAAGGACTCAGTTATGCCAAAAACAAACCAATGAGAGAAAGGGGGGGAGGGGGGGAGAAACACCTCGCTAGATTAGTTATGAAGATTGTGGGGGAAATGAGAAAAGGCCGCCATGACATGCATCTTCTCACTTTTCTGTTAGATATACTTGGCCTCGCCAAGAAAGAAGGCCAGACACTATACATCTTTGTGCAAAACTTGAGTCCTGCCGACGGCGCTGGTAACGGGGTCAGATTCTAGGACCTAATTAAGTGCGGCAGGAATCTAATAAAGGCGGTCAAAGGAAACCCGGTTCCACTTGACGCTGAGTCTAACTTTGTTCAGCTCTTCAATTACACCCTCCCCCCTTCCACCTCAACTCCGGACTCCACTGAGGCAGGACGGCGTGAGGAGGAGAACCGGCCTGGGAGTCAGAAGGGTCTGAACTGCACTGAGAAGGCGGTGGTGTTCAGCATGGTACCTCGGCCGCAGGGGACAGACTGGGCCAGGGCCGGAGGGCCGGGAGCTTGGTGAGACAGTGATGGGTGGCAGCAGCTCGGGCTGGGAGGGTGGAGGCGGCGTTGGAGGTGGAAAGGGTGAAGGATTGATGAGCTACTTTAAGAATAACTATCAACAGGAAGCGATGATGGACTGGATGGAGAGGCTGGATGGAGGAAGGAGAGGCTGAAGTCCAGGCACCGCAGCATCCTGCCTCAGTCACAGAATACATGGAGGGGATGCCACTTACGGAGCGAGGCCTCCTCCAGAGAAGACGCCGCCAGCCCATTTGCTGAGCTCCGAGGGCCCAGGGGGAAAGTCCACACCGCTAGTGCCAGAGACAGCCCTCCTGCCGGCCCTGCTGTGCTGTCCTGCCATCCCCTTCCTGCGGGGCACCAGCAGAGGAGGCAGCGCCCGCACAGACGGCTGGCATCACGCCTCCTCGCCTTGCGGCTCCGGAAAAGCGCTCTCTGTGCCGGAACTGACTCAGCCCTGAGTGGGGAAAACCACGCACCTAGCTCGCCGCTCTCCTGAGATGAGTAAGAGGACGATGGTAGGAGCTGATGCCTCACCGCGTACCAGGGCCCGGGGGCCAGTCCTCATGCACCGATGCGGTCCCGCCTCCCACGGCCCTGTGACCCGGGGCAGTCCTCTCTCAAAGCCAGGAAAGGCAGCCTCCCCGGAGACCGGCCCCTCGCGTGGCTCGTTAGCGAGCGAGCCAGTCCCAAGTCTGCGGGCTGGGCCCAGGCACTGAGCTCCCTGTGACCTTGAGACATGGAAGGCGCTTGGAGCAGGGCCTGGCAGGAGTGAGAGCCGGCAGTACCAGCTCTGTGGCCGGCAGGTCCGGTCTCTCACGGCCCGTGTTGTTCACAGAAGAAGAGGGTCCCGCTACCTCCCACCTCGTCCCCCCTACTGTCAGTGGTGACCCAGGGGACTGGCTTCTGACTTTGGTGCCCAGGATTCGAATCACATGGCCGGAGCGTTTCAGGATCGTGGAACTGAGACAGGCCCCGAACTTGACCCAGGCGCTGTGACAATCTGGTCTTTATTTCTGGGCCGATATTTTTCTCCCGCAATTCTTACGTTTTGTAATTAAGAGAAGAAAAAACTCACATCACACACGATTTCATTCTCTCACTTCACCATCTTACAATTTAGCAAGTTTCGCTTGAGAAAGGGGAGAACAGGGTGTTCTGCGGACATCTCCTGTTTTGCAGGTGCAAGACAGCTGGGGCTCTTCCCATCCCATCACCACGATGGGAAAAAGCCCTCAAAAAGTGAATGCGATTGAAGCGGGTCAGAGCACCTCTGACAGGCCTCAGAACGTTTTTATCAGCTCTCACATCCCAGCATGTGGAGCCTGTAAAAGACTGTCCCTGGATGGTGTCCAAAGCATCTTTAGATTTGACAGCTGCAAATGACTGTCATAACTTGAAAGCTGAGAGATGCAGGTGAGTTTTCCGCTTTATGGCATAAAAAGCTCTGCGGCCCCAGAGGTTTGCAGCGGGGCCTGCACGGAATGAGAATGCCAACGCAGTTTTCCTGTCCACTCCCATCGGCTGAAAAACACATCCACTTTTACTGAAACAACTTCTAAAAGCAGACCGCATTCCCACTCCGTGCTTTCAACTCCACGCTGTGGTCCTCAATCCTTACAGCATCCACCAGCTGTGGGCTTCACAGCATCTTTCACACGGGCACCTGAAATTAAAGGCGTTGTCCGGGTGACCACTGATTAATGCCAAGCTGGCCACAGGGGATCGTGTTCAAGTGTCCAAGGCAAGAGTGAAGCCGGAGCTTCAGAGCGCAGCAGAGAAGAGATGGCATCCAACCTCCTCTGATTAGTGCTGGCCAACACCTCAGCAGCCTCGGGACTTAAAGGACAACAGACCTGCTCAATGCTGATCCCTGGAGGAGCTCTCATTAAGAAAGAGGACTGTCATCAGCCGTCCACCCGCCAAAGAGCCACTGCTCCAACACTAGCCCCGCTCTCAGTCATTCTGTCTCAGGCCCACACTTTGATCTCAGCCGTCATAGCGTCAGAGTTCAAACCTGGTGTGAAGGCACGGCTGACATGTGGCTTCTGTGGTAAAGCAGAAAGCTGAAGCACTAACCAGCCAGGTAACCAGCGCTGACCGCCTGACACCGCCTTTCCTCAGCAGCAGACCGTCTTGGCTCAAGATTTCCCTGATGACTCCCACTCCCCACCATGGTTTCCTAGGTGATGGGGACATAATGCAGTGTCTCCATAAGGACCATTCTCCTTCTTGTGTTGTTTGTGCAATAATTTGTGCAACAATTTCAAGTTTCACAAGTACAAAAAGGTAAAATAGTAAATAATGGTTGCATAACTTACTGAAGCTTTCACTGCTGCATTAATTCAGAAACATCCATAGATGAACCACTGAGGGAAGATTTCACTTCTGTCCGCCACCTACAGGGACCTCTCCACCAGGGAGGTCCCGAGGTTATTAAGACGGTCGGGAACCTATTCCCAAATTCTATGCAGAAAAGCCCATCATACTCAAAGAGGCTAAAAGATGAAAAGGAAATTCACAAAGGACAGCCTTATTTTGCCCCTCAATTTTCATAACTGTCCCATTCTTCCACAAGATAAAGGAAGGAAGCGCAGTCACTCCTCAGCATCCAAGGAGGATTGGTTCCAGGACTCCATGGATACCAAATTCCACGATGCTCAAGTCCCTTGTACAAAAATGGCATAATATCGCACACAACCTATATTTGCAGGGTGTGCTCACACATCACCTCATTTGCATGGATTCAGCATATTGCTGGGCATCTGACAAATTCAAGTCTCAGTTTTTGGAACTTTCTGGAATTAGGGGGGAAAAAGTTTTCAATCCATGGTCAAGCGAATCCAGCATGAAACTCATGGATAGAAAGGGCCAACTGCACAGCCATAGCCTTTAGGCAGTCTCAATGAGCTGTTCAGAGTGTACTCATTCTTCCAAGTTAAATTATGTTGTATACATCAAAAATAAACTTCATCATTAACCATTTCTCATATATTAAAAGAGACAAACCAAAGCTTCCAACATCCATCTGGCAGAATCTCTGAGGCAATAGGCACACACTGCTACATAATCTCATTTTACGGGCAGGGGGCTGAGGCGCAGACTTAAGACCAGCTCACAATCAGATTCATTCAATCTGTCAAAACCTAGTGCTCAGAACAGCAGCCGAAGGAGGACAAAGTCACGAAGCCGTGTAGGACTCCTTTACACGTGTCTGAGCTCCATGCTTCTACTTAGACAGGAGGTCAGACTTTGAGGCTCTCCCGTCCTCACACTAATGAGCCTCGTCCGTGAAACAACTCAGGGCTGGGAAGACATTACAGCTGCCCTTTCCCAAGGCCCGTGCCTCTGTGGTGTTTACAAAATAGCAGGATGCCCACCTCGATGCAAAGGACCAGCTCCAATGAGGTGCCAACGTTCCCCAGACCCTTCCAAGGGAAACAGCTTCTCCATTCATGGCACAAGTATTAGCCATATCCTTTCTCTCATCAGTCACGGAGCTCGGAAATTCTGACACACAGCGAAATAACCCCGTTTCCGGATCTCAAGGAGTTTATCACATTCTTATTCTCAGCCACTGAGTAATGGAATCATGGAGAGAATGAAAACAAAATCTCCTCAGATGCTACAAAAATACTTCACAGACCGCCTGACAGAGCTCCATCAGGTCAATAAAAACATGAAAGTGAATCTGTGGGAGGAAGGGTTTGTACAACCCCCACACTGTCTGGCCTCTGCTCTTTCTCTGCCCCATTACCTACCACACCCCTCCTTGCTCACCCTCTTCTGGCCACTGGGGACATCTTGAAGTCCCTCAGACACACCTCACTTTCCACCCACTCTTACCACAACGTCCCACAGCTGGTTTGCTCGCTGCATTCAGAAATCGGCCCAAATGCTCTCTCCCCAGAGATGCCTCCGTGTAACCGGATACTGGTAAACATGTCAAACATGCATCTCCAGTCCTCCTCTCTGCCACTCGCCCTCCTGGGCACAGGTCACGAAGGTGAGGGAGGAAAATGGGACCAAGGCCTCAAAGGTGCCAGTACTGTTCTCTTTCTTAGACTGGGTGCTGTGGTACATGAGTATTCATTTTATTATTTTTCATTAAACAATACATATATGTTCTATGTCCTCCGTTGACTATATGGTATACTCAATAAAACTGTAAGATTCCATCATAACTTATTAAAAATAAAACTGCTAGATTTTGGTATTTATTTATTTATTCACTTACATAAAACACCAAATTCTTGCCTGATAGGAAAGAATGAGGTGTTACTCTACTGAAATAATGGAAAACCTTGTCCCATATATTTAAATTAGCTGTGTCTTTAGAAACGACGCGAGATGCAGAAGAATCTATGATCTGCTTCAGAATGAATGTTTTCTTCCCTCAAGCAGTAAGGAACGCATTGCTGACTGATGTAGAGTTTAATAACCTCCAGATTTGAACAGCACAGAACAAGTGCCTTCTCTTAATCAGGGGCATGTTTCTTATTCCTCACCCGGAGGGCCTTCCTCTCACGTACCCCCTGCATTTGCTCATCGCGCCCTTGATGAGTTGACAGCTTGTCAGGTGATGATTATTAGCAACTCCGAGCAAATGAGATGGGGATGCGGGTGGGGGTTCAGACAGAGGGAAATGAGAAGCAACTGAGATGTAGGCTCAGAAATGCCTCTCTCCATGTCCCTGTTACTAAAACTTATACAAGTAACTGTCAAAAGGAAAATCCTGCAATGACTTAAATTGCTACAAATACTTGCTAATAATTACCATTTAGTCATTCCCTTGACCTTTTGCAGAAAGTACAGAATGAATGTTGGCTCTCTGCTCAGTTTCGGGGGTTTTTTTTGTGTGTGTGTGTGTGTTTTTTTTTTTTTTAAAGCAATGAGCTTCTAGTGGCAAGATTATCTTATTTGTTATTAAAAAAAAAAAAAAAAAAAAACAAAAAAAAAAAAAAACAGTCCTGTCTCAACATTTTAAAATTAAGAAAATTAATCAGAGAAAGTTAACTGACTGAAGCAACACACATTTCTTCCTATGATTAAGACCTCGGCTGTCACAGGGCCTGAGCTGGAATCTGGCTCTACCACTGAGTAGCCAAGAGAATCTGGGCAAATCCCTTAAGATCACCAGCCCTGTTTCCTCATCTGTGGAACGTGGAGAACACTGCTCCCTCCGCGGGGCGCTGTGATGCTTCCATGATGTCAAGCACTCCCATGCGGCCCTGGCACACAGTCACTATTCAATAAACGATCAGCATTTTTATTTCCCGGATTCACAAAGCCAAGGACGTCCACAACAGAAGTTTCCTTAGATTTCTCTTCCTATCCAGCCCTACCTAATCGTACACATCTCTTTTTTAAAGTTATAGCAACATCATAAAAATCACATTTTATGACTTTGAATTGTGCTCACACATTTTTCTCTCCTCCCCAGGGCTAACTGAAACATATGCAAGTGTACTTCAAGCTAATAAAAAGGTAGTAATTCAATAAATAACCACGACTCTCCTTTCTGCCAGTCCCCTCAGCCTAGTTTGCACATTTAATGGGCATTTGCAGCTGTGTTTCTGGATAAATCCTTCACTCATTAAGGGATCTGGCAGTTGGCACTTCTCTACGCCACCTTTTTCTTTTTTTCATAATTATCTTCCTTTTCTGCCTGGCATCAAGCAGAAGGGAGCAATTATCACGAGACATCTCCTCAGTCAGACCGGCTCTTACTGACAGCAAATGAAGCAAGAGCCAGCCCTGTGTCCCGGGCTTGTCGAGGGAGGATCCCCTACTCTCCCGACCAGACCCCGGTGCTGAGGAGGAGTCAGCCTGTGCTGTGACACCTGCAGAGACACGTCACGGAAAGACGGCCACCTGAAACCCACCCACCACTGCTGCCAGCCAGCCCTTTCCCCGCAGCAGAGGCGCCGAGGGCACATGGAGCTGGTGCGGGGACGGGACTCGCTCTGGGCGCAGGGCAGGGCTTGCTCGGAAGCCACAGGCCCGGCGGTAGCTGAATGAAGATGGTCTTCTGTGGGAACCCCTCGGCGGAGGAGCTTGCTTCAGTTTTCCCTCACGAGAGGTCGAATGCGTATTTGTTCATGAGCTGTTTTAATTTAAGCAGTGCCTTTCTTTTATTTATTTTTAATATACTTTTATTGGCTTTTAGAGAGAGAGCAAGGGAGAAGGAGAGGGAGAAACATTCATCAGCTGCCTCCTGCGAGCCCCCTAATAGGCAGCTCAGGCACGCGTCCTAATGGGAATGGAATCTGCGACCTCCTGGTTCAGGGGACAACACCCAACCAACTGAGTACTCCCATGAGGCCCTGGCACACAGTAACTGTTCAATAAACGATCAGCATTTTTATTTCCCGGATTCACAAAGCCAAGGACGTCCACAACAGAAGTTTCCTTAGATTTCTCTTCCTATCCAGCCCTACCTAATCGTACACATCTCTTTTTTAAAGTTATAGCAACATCATAAAAATCACATTTTATGACTTTGAATTGTGCTCACACGCTGGCCAGGGCCGGTGCCTTTTTTATAATATACTTTTTTATTGATTTCAAATAGGAAAGGAGAGGGAGAGACAGAAACATCAACGATGAGAAAGAATCATTGATCAAACAGTCTGCAACCCAGACATGTGCCCTGACCGGGAATCGAACCATGACCTCCTGGTTCATAGTTTGACATTCAACCACCTAGCCATGCCAGCCGGCTGGTGCCTTTCTTTTAAACGACTGAACATGTTATCATAAACGCTTAAAGGCTGTGCAAACCATCTCTACTCGCTGGAAGCCACCACTACTGATAGCAGCCACAGTGCACACAGCGCCAACCCCTAATAACAGTCCCCCCTGCCGCTGCCTCAGCAGGCCCACTCCGGCGTCACCGGGGACCCTGGTTAAGGCACGTTTAAGCAGGAGCACTGTATCAGTGAGAAAACAGAACAAACTTTGTTCCTTACTATCTCTGAAAACATACTGAACGCACTGCCCTGGGAAAAGGCATCCTGTGCTGAATATCCTGACACTTATTTTTTTATTGTTTTTTTATTTCAATTATATGTAGGATCCCATGCAGGAAGGTTCCACAGGGCTCCTCTGGCCCTGGCCCAGCTCCAGCCTGCTCCTCCAAAGAGCCCTGGCTTCTTACCCCCTGAGATCACGTGTAAAGTATTTCACACCAGCGCGGGGTGCCGGGCCCAATCAGAATGTACCCAAGCAGCCCCAGAAAGGAAAGAGGAGATGGAGGATGCTGAGGCTTTGCTATTGTTAGGAGGCCATTTGTGTCCAATTATCTCAGCATCCAGCTCCCATTGCTCTATGTTGTCAAGAAATTATTTACACATTTTTGGAAGTCTTGCAAAAAGCGTGATATACTGACTACAGTCAAGGCATCCATGACCACTTGCCAAGTAAAATGAACAACAGTTCATTGTTTTTCAAAGATCTAGAACTTCTGCATAGTAATTTTTGGTTCTTTGTTCCTCTCTCACTGATTCCTGTGACACTTCCTGGCCTTGGAAGCAAAGGAGCTCTCAAAAGCACTCAGATCAGCCCTGCCCAGTGGCTCCTGGCCCGGTGGCTCCATTGGTTAGAGTGTTGTCCCGATACACCAAGGTTGCAGGTTCAATCCCTGGTCAAGGCACATACAAAAATCAACCAATAAATTTGTAAGTGGAACATCAAATCAATGTTTCTCTCTCTCTCTCCCTCTCTCTCTCTCTCTCTTTCTCTCTCTTTCTCTCTCTCTCTAAATCAATAAATTAAAAAATTAAAAAACAAGAAAAGCATGCAAAATCACATCATAACAGGTTACAAAAACATAGTGACTGAGAGGAAAAGAAAACTCCCGTTTTTATGAATCAGCAAACACTTACAAAATGTTTCCTAACCAAAAAGCACCAATTCATTTAGCAGGAGAGGAAAGGACTGAACCAAGCCCATTAGCAAGGTTTAGGATTAGACCTTTGCTCAAAGCCCTGACCTAACACCCATTGGTTCTTAAGCATTTTCATTTATCCAAGAGCAAAAACTTGCAAGAAATCAGTGACCCTGTAATTCCCAGCATCCCTTAATTACCCATTAGTTAAAAATCTTCTTGTGAGTCTCAAGAAAGGGAAGTGCAGGCCCAGCCTCTGTCTTGGGGTTGACAAAGTTTAGTCACTAGGAGCAGATCTTAGTTCAGGGATGAGTCAGCACGGTGGCTGCACAAAGTTATGCAAATGAGGGGTGAACTAGTATCCCTGGGTCAGGGGTCGCTGACCTTTTGTGACTGAGAAGGGCTACCCTCCCAACCGGGCTTGGTAGGCGGAGCAGGTCACAGGGGAGAAGGCTGGCAAATAATCTGCATTAAAAAAGGAGCTGCCAGGGAGAAAGGAATCCAGAATCCCTTTCCTTCACTTCAATTTGACTGATGGGTTGGGACTGTCTGGCTGGAAACCCACAGTCTAAAGGGATTAATTAACAGCTCACCAAAGTGGTATTAAAATTACTTTAGTCCTAACATCAGAACAATCAGCAGCTACGGAAAGGAAATTATCTAAAGGAAGACACTGTACAGCAGACTGACCCTCAGCCCTAGGAAGGATGAATCCAGCTGGCCAATGGCATGGAAAAGCCCCAGAGCTTCCCCTCCTTTCCCAGGAAGCTCGAAGCCCCGCCCCTTCCTATGCAGTTGGTGTGTAAACCCTGACCTCCGTGGACTCAGCAAGTTACTCATTACTCACTGCGGGCCCACTATCACGCAGGACCAACCTTTGCCTCCTCCTGTCTCCCCGCCTGTGGTCAAATGGCAGGACCCAGAGACATGTGCACGTCAGTAGTGTTCCTCTCAACAAGTCAGGGGACACTGACCTAAAGTGAACAAAAATGGAAATTTATGGAAATAGAAACATTTTTAAGAGTCAAAACAGGATCGAAGAGTGCTGCTGCCATCCCAGTCCTACTGGCCCGAGGAGTAGCGACTAAGCTCAGGTGTGTCCCCTGGAGAACGCACTGCTGGGGCCCTCCGGGGCCGGGGCAAGGATCTGGACCAGATCAGTCGGCCAGTGCTCTCTCCATGGCATCCTGACAGAATTTGGAACCCGGGCCAGGTAAACTGCTGAAGTTGGCGGACAGTGGTGGAATTGAGGACATGGGTGTCACTGACTTCCACTAATGTGGGCAAAAGGATGGTCAGAAAATTGACATGAAAAAGGAGAGAATACGTACAGCGGTTACATTCACAAGATACCACGGAGAGAAAAAGAACAAACATCCTCTTAAAAATTGCTATTGCCCCGTTAACAAGGGAAAACGAACTGAACATTGATGCCTGCCTTCCGTGTAAATAAACATATCTATCTAATTGGCTAAATTCTCGACTGTGCTCCCCATAGATTCTCCTTCAACATTTCCTCTTTAGAAAGTGGAACCTCTAGTCATGAAATTTGAGAACTCTTCTAAGTCTTCTCTCGGCCTGTTCCTTCACAGTCACTGTCAAGACCACGACCTCCTAAGTATCTCTCCCAAACCATCTTCTTCCACCTCCCCTGCCACCATCACTTCCATGGGACTCCTGCAGTGACCTAGCTGGTCCCTTGCATTCCCTGGCTCTTCCCTCCACTCCCAATTCCATCCACTGCAGAGAGCCTTTAAAATATCTTATCACTTCCCTCCTTAGAAAACTCGCTGGATTCCCACTGCTCCCTCGAATCCTTAATTTGACCTTGTCTCACACCATCCGCTCCTGTCTGTTCCTTTTCTTCAGGAGGCACTGAACAGCCTCCTTGGACTCCGTGACATTGGACATCCTTCCTATACTGCACTTGAGGCTAATTTTAAACGGAAGTCACAAACAAAAAGCATAAAAATGGGGAAAACATGGCAATAAATAGACCGTGAAATGACACTTGTTTACAGAATGAGAGCTCAGACAGGAAGGCAGGGTGCTGCCTTGTTTGACCTTGACTGGGCACGTGTTCCCTGGGCACCTCAAAACTGCCACCGCTCTGTGCGTGTCCTGGGATGACTGCAAAAGCATCATAGGCATTGCCTTGTAACAATGAATACCCACGAGTAGGCAGACCCACACATACGGAATCTGCAAAGAGTAAGGGTCGGCTCACACTTCTTGTCTAAGGTTATACAGCCACTGTAGCGTGAGGACGGACCCCAGGCAATGTCCACATCACAGCCCATGTCCCTTCATTAGATCAGTGTTGCCAAGGAAAGAACTTGTCTTTCTAAATCAGGGTTCCATGGCTCTAGCTAGGTCACTCCTGATCATTAAAATTGGATTGCGAGTTCAGCATAGCCCCAATGGAAAGTGCTGCTTGGGAGAGGCAAGACTCTTCATGACAGGAACACAAATCAATCTGCTTGAAGCCTGCTCCACTGAAGGGGTGACGTGGGAGCCCCTGGTGACTAACAACAGCAACGGGCGATTCCACAAGGCAAAGGAAGCCCTAAGATGAACAAAAAATGTAAATTTCTGGAAATAGAAACATTTTTAAGAGTCAAAGCTTGAACCTTATACAAACTAACGTCCAGATAAATTTACGTGTAGAAAATGAGAAAGCCAGAATTCTTGCCTCTTCCCAGTCCATAGGGATGGAGAGGATCTTCTATAAGTTTCCAGTACCTCATCCCTCTCATTACCCAGGAAATCCCCACTAGGATGATTTCTCACTTTTTAATAAGTGTCTTTCCTCATAAAACACATTCATTCATGAGGGTGGGGACCACTCTCTGAGTTTATGAGTAGAATGAATAACATTTGAAATTACACACTGGTCTTCTATTTAGGAATTTAAAAGGCTATATGAGAGTTCAGCATTAGGAAAATATTTCCTAAGGGTCTACTTCATTCTAACTGGATATTTTGCTCTGTCAACACTCATACTGCTCTGTAGATGGAAGACAATGTTTGAAATATTTTTAAGTAGTTGATATATTAAGGCAATCTTAGGAACACTTGCCTTATACTTTAAAAGAAATAAATAAACATCTTCTTATTACTATTTAGAAACCAATAATTTAGAGGGGTTCTGAAATTTTCAGAGAAAATAAAATGTTCTTTCCTAAACTCAATTTAGAGTTCATAATTTGAAATAACCTCAGACTTCCTACATCAAAGTTCTAAGATGAATAAGACATACATCCTTCATCCAGATTCCCCTAACACTGTTTTTAATCACGGTACCTTTCTCTCTTTCTTACAGGACTACTAGAAGCCCG
Source organism: Pipistrellus nathusii (assembly GCA_963693515.1). Classification (NCBI taxonomy): domain Eukaryota; kingdom Metazoa; phylum Chordata; class Mammalia; order Chiroptera; family Vespertilionidae; genus Pipistrellus; species Pipistrellus nathusii. The sequence continues at coordinate 67,557,986 of OY882868.1, read as the reverse complement.
ATGCACAAAATGTGTGAAAGAGCAGGACTTCCTTCCCCTTCCTTCCTGCCAACACCAACTTCCCTCTGGCACCCAGGACCCGGACTTCCCTCACAGTCCCTGCTTCTTCTGGAAGGTTGTCAGGTCTGATTAGCATATTACACTTTTATTATTATAGATTTTTTTTCTGAGTCACAAAGGAGTTCAAAGTTTGCCACCCCAAAATATGCCAGTCTGGCCTAAGAATTATTGTGAGCTGGAGGGAATTTTCAAAACAGCAGACACGGGATGAACTTTCTGCCCTCTGCCAATCTGCCTGAAAACAGAACATACATCCTCTTTAAAAAGGTTCCTCCAACTTCCCACACCTAGAGGGAAATAACCTTATCACCTGAGATGAGCTTGCACTGTTATTGTCCAAAGTCTGTGTGCCTTCTGCTTCCAAAGGCCAAAACTCAATGAAACGTTAATTGCTTGAGAAGGTGCCAACCAAGATGAGAGAGCCCTACTAATTCCTCAAATCCAACTTAAGAAAGTACAGAGTTCAGGTTCTTTTATGGCAAGGGAAGGGAAAATGGGAGGGGCGGCAAGCAGAATTCCTCTACGGATTAGCATGTCTATGTGCCGGACAAAGCCGGAGCTAACTGCCTGATGGCCCTGGGAACATCCAGGTGGAACCAGATGGAGTCAGAGAAGCCAAGCTTTTCACTCTGTTAGAGCACCATGATGGATCTACACCAACAAACCTCCCTGAACTAGCCCTAACCTTCCATTAGTTCCCCCATATGCTCATCTTCCCTGGGATTAACTTAGCACAACCCAACCTCTCCACTTCCCTTTAGTTTTGAAGTCTATATATCATTTCCTTTCTCTTGGAACTTTTCTAAATTGTACTGTTCTCTTGTTTAGATGTTATATGAGCCCCAGCTCTAATCGCCGCTCTGAGTTCCTCCCACATGTATTTGGGCTGCCTGTGTTAATAAACTTGTTTGTTTTGATCCCATTATTTTGCCTTTTATTAGTCTAATCTGCAGGTAGGGCCACAGCTGGAGAACCTAGGGGTATAGGGAAAATAAAGAGTTTTTTCTCCCTTATCACTGTGTATAAGTAAGTGGTAAGCGTGATGCCCTCTACCTCAAATACTTCAGTATATGTCTCTGAAGATCCAGAACATATAGTTATATAATCAAAATCAGAAAAATAAAATTGATAAGACACTATTGTATAATCTATAAGCCTTATTCAAATTTCACTAATTGTCCCAAAGATGTCCTTTATGGTAAAAGATCAACAAATCTGTTTCCCTGGGCCCGAGTCAATCCAGAATTACTTATGGCGTTACCTGTCTCTTTGGTCCCCTTCTCCCTGTGCGATAGCTCTTCAATCTTTATCTTTTGTGATCGTGACATTTTTGAAAAGTAAACATTATTTTGTAGACTTTCCCTCTACTTGGGCTTGCCTAATCTCACAATGAGAGTCTGGTTATGGATTTTGGCAGAAATATGACAAGAGTAATGTCACAACTCATGTCAGTGTGTAGTGGGTTTGTACCACTGATAGGGGTGTCAAATTTGAGCACTTGGTTAAGATTATGTGTCTGCCTGGTGAGATCATAAATTGTTGCTTGTCATTCATGTTTAGGGCATCTGACACAAAAATTTCAAAATATTTTATACATCCATCCACATATATAGTTTCTACTGACTATTTTGTTGTTGTTGTTGTTATATTGTCAGAGATTTTATTTGAGGGCTCACCATTATTGTCTACCTCCTTAGAATTATTCTTTCTATTACTAAGTATAATGTTTCTAACACTTCCCTTTTTTTTTTATAACACATATTACAAAAAAGTGTCTAATGGAAGATTATTTTAAGCAACATTTAAAATAATGTTAATTTTAGGTAAATTCTGAAATATGTAGATTTTGTTACCTTCTATATTTTACTTTTGGCATGCATGGAATATGATGCTCACATAAGTCATCTTGGTCATACAGACTGACAAGTGCACAAAAATGATATGCTAATGTGCACACTCTCTTAGTCCATCTGGGTTGCAATAACAGAGAACCACAGATTGGGTGCCATTATCAACAGAAATTTATTTCTTACCATCTGAAGCTGGAAGCCTGAGATCAGGTGCCCGCATGGTCAGATTCCAGAGAGAGCTTTTCTCTGAGTTGCAGACTGCTTACTTCTCTTTCCCTCCTCACATGATAAATCTGGGCAGCTCTCTGGCCTCTTCCTAGAAGGGCACTAATCCCCCTCACAAGAGCCCCACCCTCCCAAAGGCCCCACCTCCAAATGCCATCAGACTGGGATTAGGTTTCCAACATATAAATTTCGGGAGGATATATTCGTTCAGCCCTTAACCTACATTTAATCACTTGCACTCAAATAAGATTAATGAAGTGGTACAAATATAAATAAAAAGTGCAAGTCATTCGAAAAGATCTATTTATAAACAAGAGTGAGGGAAATAATTAGATTGCCTAGACACTGGAAATTTTCTGCTTGTTTCTTTGTCAGAAAGACACTGAGTTCTACAGCTAGTCAAAGGGCTGCCTCAGAAATTTGACCTCCACAAATTACTTCTTTCCCTCTCATCTGGAACAAAGACATGAATACAAAAGCATGCACGCAAGTCTGTTTGAACTAGCTTGAAACCTCGTTCAAAGAGCATTGCAGACATCCGATCTGAACACACAGGACTGTGTGGGGAATGAGGAGCCCCCTGGGCATCTCCCGGTGCTGAGGGCTCCACGTCGGAGATCAGGGTGTCCGTCAGAGAACCACGCTCCCTCGGTAGATCCCAGGCTTAGGTTTTGCAGGATTTCTCTTTTGAGCAAACTAGACTTTCCTTCTGAAACTTTTAATTCAAGAGAGAAATTACCATGCGGCCCACAGCAGTACTTTCCACGGCAGCGAATCAGAGAGCCCTAATTTGTGGGCGCGGGCCTGCCCTGTGATCTGTGCCTGTCGCTTTTATGTAGCACAACCCAACCTCTCCACACCGCCTGTGTTTCCTCCTCCACGCAGCAGGATGCCAGCCCTCCCTCTGGGTTTCAGAGAGTCCAAAATAAACCAGCCACAGTCAGCCGAACAGCCACGTAGGAGCTCTCCTTCATGTGTGGGGAGACTTCCAACATGCCGAAGGAGGGCTTTTTAAGGCCCTCGGTGGTCTTGTCATGTTTTTAAGTCCGTTTTAAACTGTCCAGGGTTTTTCCTTCATGGTGCTGATGTCTCTGTGGACAGACACTGCCATTCCTCCAGAAGCAATGAAGTTGTTCTAAATCTGTCCTTTGCTGAAATATCTGGGCGATGCAAGAGACCCTAAGCGTCACGGATTGTTAACGTGGAAGACACACCTGCCATCCAGATGCCCTGTGAAGCTTTAATAGGCAAAACCGATGGCTCAGCCAATGTGGCTCAGTGGTCGAGTGTCCATCCATGCACCAAGAGGTCACTGTTTGATTCCTGGTCAGGGCACATGCCCAGCTTGCAGGCTTGATCCCCAGTAGGTGGTATGGAGACAGCCTATTGATGTTAACCTCTCATCGATATTTCTCTCTCTCCCTCTCCCTTCCTCACTCTCTAAAAATAATTTTTTAAAAACCTGCAAAAACATGATCTCTTAAGCATAGGGGACCACTAGTGTCTCAACCCCGGATGTCCTGCTGTTTCAGTGGGGAACCCAGCCATCCTCCAGCCACAGAAATACAGTCATCCGCCTGCCCCTCTGGGTGTGCACAGAGCATGAGCCCGCTACGCCGAGACCGTTCATTCATTAGCTCTCTGGCACTGCCACCCTCATTAGGCCTGCTGCTCTCTGAAACAAAAGGAATCAGATAAACAGAAACAAAATCCCACACCTTCAAGGTGTCACCTAGCTTCCAAAATCTTACACCCGCCTTTCTCACCTCTTAAATTCCCAGCAGGCTCCCAGCCCTGCCACCCCGCAGGAGCGGAGCCCTAAGTATACAGCATGGGACTTGCTCTGCAGGGCCTGTGGTTAGAAATACTGGCGACGGGACGGCTGGGTGGGGCCAGCGCCGTGGAAGGCTGAAACACTGCACCACCACCATGGAAAGGGGCCTCGGGAAGCTCCAGTGCGAATCAGGACTCAGAGCCAGAGCCTCACTGCAAGCCTGTGCTTTGCAGCTGTCGCTGGGAGCACAGGGTCTGCCCCTTGCCTGAGCCAGGACCCGAAGCCCATTCCAGAGTGTTCCCTCGCACAGCTGTCAGCGATTAGTCTCCCATCGAGGCCATGGCCCTCGCCAAGGGGAAGCCAGCAGAGCGGCAGAGGGCAGGAATCTTCCAGCAGGAGGGAGCTGACAGCAGGCAGCCGAGTGCAGGATGGATTCACAGGGCCCCAGGAGACACTGCGGGTACAGCCACCCCTTTTCCTGAGTCCCGTGCGCAGAGGCCCAGCGAAAATGAGTGAGAAGTGGGAGCTGTGGGTCCCTAAGCAGATCACAGGCCTACCGCCCTAGAAGAGCCTAGCTCAGGTGACTCTGTATCCGGTCCCTCTCAGGCGTCCACAGAGACTGTACTTGAGCACAAGCTGGCCCTGGAAATCATCAGACCGTGGCCGAGGCCAGCGCCAGAGCCACCTGGGCTGCTGGGCCTGTTCTGTCTGCAGGTGGAAACTATGTGTCTGACCTGTGAGCCTCAGGTGCTCACTGACTCACCTCCCAGCCCCAAGTTCATTCCTGGTGGCCAGGCACTGAGGGCGGCCAGCTGCTGAGGGCGGCCAGGCGCTGGGGCCTGCGCTCTTGGTGAGGCAGCATTGGGGTGGGAGGACAGGCTGGCCGCTGCCATCTGCCAGGGAGCACACGTGGCCAAGCCAGGACTCAGCAGCTGACCCAGTGACCATTTTGATGCTGCTTCGTGGTCCCCAACTGAACTAGGGGGGGAGGGGGATCAATGTCCACAGCGAACAAACGCCCAATCAGGCACGTCCTGAAACAGATGTGGTCATCACTTATAAAGGCCTTTGCATGGATGGTCTTATCATGGACTGGGCCAAGGACAAAAGACAAAACAAAATGACCGTACACTGAGGACAACTCTGGCCACAAGCATACAAGAGCCCTAAAAGGACTTTGCAGTGAAGAACGAAAACCTGGCTCAACGCAGGGGCTGCTCTCCAGGGGAAAGACCCCTCGTGGCCAAATCCCTGCAGAAGGGCTGCGCCTGGGGAAGCAAAAGGCTCGACAGAACAGGCAAGTCGGGAAGGCATCCTTGTTTCCAAGCCTCCCCTCCTTTCACAGGGCTCAGGCCTGGAACAAGACAAACAGGAAGAGGGGCGTGGCTATTCTGGGGGGCAGCCTCTCTAGCCTAAGTTCCCGCAGGGCCACAGTTGGGGGTGTCTCTGAGGGACCCAGGAACAGGGTGCATGCCTCCGAGTGAACGCAGAGAATCCCCCCAAGGCGCCCACCCAGAAAAACAGACACACGGAGCCGCTCAGGCCCCGCTCCTGCAGCCTCCATCAGCACAGACCACAGGGCGAGTCCCGGCTCTTCAGGACAAGCGTCCACAGTCGATGGTGCTCAGTGACTCTTTCCTTAAAAGAAGGCCATTCGAAGCTCAGACTCACACAAGGCACTGCCACATGCAAAGAGCCTTTAGGAAGCACGCGGCAGTAACTGGCCAACCTGAAGCCAGGCCCGCTAGAAGCATTTCTATTTCCCACGACAGAGCATCTTCCTCCCTTCGCCACGCAACCATGACATCAGGAAATCACGTTACGCTGGCTCCTCGGGTCCCATTCACATTGTGTCCAAGGTCCACAAATGGACGTGCTGGCCACAGGCTGCAGTGCAGGATCGCAGAGCGCGCCCTGTGTGACTCTCCATCTCCTGCCTTCCCTCGGCCTCCCTTGCTTTGTCTGACCCGGACAGCTGTTAACATTGCAGGCTGCTCAATGGTGTCCGGTCCCTCCAGCTGGCTGTGCCTGATGCCCCCTGACCAGTCAGGCTATGAGCGTGGGGCAGGAAGGCCCCGGCAGTGGTACTGCCACCCCACCCCTCAGGTCAGCAGCTGCTGCCTGGTCTGGGCTTGGCCCATTGCCAGCACTCTTCATTTTCACCGCAGCTTGTGTGTGCATGGGTGTGTGTACGTGTGTGTGTGTGTGTGTGTGAGAGAGAGAGTGAGTGTGTGTGTGCATGGGTGTGTGTGTGTGTGTGTGTGTGTGTGCTCAAACCCCCATATTCCATGAAAGTGGCCTGCTTGTCCCAGGGACAGGCCAGCTCAGGAGGGCCTGGGCACGTCATGGTTTGGGCCTTGTCTGCCCTGTCCCTGGAGGGAACTGCGGTGATGGTGATGGCAGCTGACTTATGCAGATGCCTTTGCAGAGATGGGATGGAGGGGAGGGGAGGGCAGTCTGGCCTGTTCTGCTCAAAAGCAGGTGTAATGTGACTCCGGACCCCACTGAGCAAGGGTGAGCAGCAGGAAAGGGGAGTGTGGAGAACGAGGTGGGTGGGCCTGGGTCAGAAAGGCCATGGTGAGCGCAGAGCTGTCTGTGACTCATTCCTTAAGCCACGGGGCCTCTAAGGAGTGTGAACGAAGCCAAATGGCAAGATGAGGCAGCGATTTCTTATGCTCTGTATTTATTTATTTGTATTGGTTTCAGAAAGGAAGGGAGGGGAGAGAGAGAAACATCAATGATGAGAGGGGATCCTTGACTGGTGCCTCCTGCACGCCCCCTATTGGGGATAGAGACTGCAACCTGGACATGTGCCCTGAACCGTGACCTCCTGGTTCATAGGTCGACGCTCAACCACTGAGCCAAGTCGGTCAGGCAATGATGCAGCTACTTTTTACAGCAATGAGAGGGACCCATCAGGGGAAGGGAGGAAGGGGAAACAGAAGGCAGGCCAGGTGCACAGGATACACAGGAGGCACCAACCATCCTCATCTTCCCAGCCAGAGGCAGAGGAGAATTGATCTGGGGCAGGAGCAGTGTGGAGGAAATGAGGACCAGGCTCATAGAAACGCAAGCTGCAGCCCACGGGATCCTGCAGGCGTGTGGGAAGTGGAAAGGAGAGAGAGGGGTCCCGGGGGGCCCAGAGGACTTTGAATAGTGTGGGTGGGAGTGGGGGTGCCTTGAATGGGGATCCAGAATGTAACAGCCGGCCTTGTCAGTCCAGCATGGTGTGCTGAGTGTCAGCCCTAGTGTTGTAACTGCATTTAAGTTCCTTAGACTACCTGCACATGATGATTGCGGGTAGAGCTGGGAGTCACTTCAGATTAACAGAGAAGTTTTAGGACTTATTCACCCTTGCTTCTTTCCTTGCTACCTAGCACTTACCTTTCCCTAATCGTTCCCAGTAATTCTGGAGTTGAGGCAGCCTATTGTTGACTTGATTTCAGAGCAGACCCCTCGTCTATACAGTTTTAAGTAAAGTGAATTATAACCTTTTTTTCCCTGAGAACTTTATGAGATCCTTGAGAAAAACTGAAAGCGCCCTGCCGTGTTAAAAAGCTGAACTTTGAAAGTGTGATGTACGTAGAGAAAGACGAAAACTCAGTGTGCACCCAGGATCTGGGGCATTAAGTTCTTTGCCTCTCCCAAGGTTTTGTTTGTTTCGCTGATGGAAAGCAAGCACCTCGGCCACTTCTGATGTTAAACCACTTCCCGGTGTACGCCCAACCAACAAAACACTCAGGTCTGAGGGAGGAGACGGGAACTTTCCAAGTAAAACCCATCCAGTGAGTGAAAACCATTGCAGACGTGTTGAACACTTGTTTCGATCATGGGGAGAAAGAACACAACAGTGGCAAAGTCTCAGCCCGATTTTCTTCGCGTATTTCTTCCCTTTATTTATCTGTGCTGCTGTGTGGTGAGTCAGCCTCGGTCATACTTTATCATGGCTCTCCCCGGTGAGAAGCATGTGAGTTTTCGGGGGAAATGTAGCAAAGCATACTCAGTAATGGACCTAGATCTCAGTAACGGACCTAGATTTGTATAAACCTGTGCTCACTTGGCACCCTCTCATTCCAGTCTGCCCACCCTGTGCCAGGCCACGTGAACACTCCTGAGCCTCTGTGTCTTCCCAAGCACAGGGTGGCCAATATCAAGCCCACCTCACCATAGGAAGATTAAATTGCATAATGCATGCAGCCCAGGCTCTTTCCTTGACCACACTTCTGTCAGGCTCCTCTGAGCCCTGGGCTCCATGGGGCCTGACCTTGACTTCTCTCCCCATCCTTGCAGAGTCCAGTTTTAGCAAGAATCCTGCCAAGTCAGTGTAGAACGAATCCCCACCCTCAATATCAGATCGGCTTCCAGAGCGGAGTCTGACCGAATTCCCCAGGACATATGTGATCGCCCTGCCCTGCCTTCAGCGAGAATCCTGTTGAGTTGGTTTAGCAAGAATCCCCCATGTTTTATGGCTCCTCTTAGAATTTTCCACCCGCAGACCCACACTCTGCTCCTTGGCGATAAAGCCCTCCCTTCCCTTGCTGTATTTGGAGATCAGCCCGGTTCTACACTGAGCCGCTCGCCCCGACGGCAATGGGCCCTGAGTAACATCTGTTTTGCAGCTGGAAGGACTGCCAGCTCTGGCTTTTCTCTGACACAGGTGAAGGCCTCCAACCGCGTTACTAGTGTCAAGCAGTTTTCAAAATGTTAAAAACATGACCCTCATACGAATATAAAATTAATAAGTGGACATACATTAAAAACATAGTTAATTCCATGAGAAAACCGACAAGAAAAACTGTTTCCGAGGACTATAGGAGAGGAGGCATGGTAATGCATAGCCACTGAGAGAAAGAATGCTGAAATAGAGACTGCTAACCTGGACGCAAAGCTGGTGAGTGCCTCCCTCCCAGGGCACCAAGAGTTTTATGGTGGGGACTGTCCTTTCTAGCGGGCGAGGATCATTTGCATTATTCCATTTTCTACAGCAGCCATCACCAGCCAGCTGTCCTCGGACCGCTGTGGTCCGTGAGGTCCAAAAGGTGACAACCGCTGTTCTATAGGAATCCACCTGCCCTTACAATCTTGCAAAATAAATAGTAAACAAATAAATGTTTAAAAGCACAGAAAGGCACACAGGCCTAGACAATTAGATGATCCTTGGGGGTGGGAACAATATCCAATAAGACTTTGCAGGGACACATGGCCACCCATTTGCCTATTTGCCCGTTTTCAAGGTTTAGGTACATATATGTGCTTTTCTTTACACTAGAGCATCACGTGTGTTCAATAAACGTTGGCCAGAAGCTAGTTATTGTGAGAAGGCTGCATGAGAAATTCTATGTGACTCGGGCACGCAGGTGGTTTCCTCACGGGTCCTCTTGCGTCTGAGACAGCGTACAATCACTCCCACCTGCAGGGCGCAGGATGGGACCCATACGAAGGGCTCGCTCCTCCTCGGCTTCCGATCTCAGGATGGACAGAGGAGGCACCGCACCCCAGTCCCTCAAGTTTCCTGCTTAATTGTTTCCATTGTCTTCTTCAGGGTCTGCAGGGCTGACTTAAAAATGTGTATCTAAGAGACTGAGGTCATGGCTGGATAACTGTTATTTGATGGAGGGGAAAAAAAAACCCACTCAAAATATCTAGTTTCAAAAATCCGCTATTGCTTGGCTCAAATACCTTTTCTTCTTTTTTTTTTTTTTTCTTCCTTTTTTATCTTTTCTGAGTAAAATGTGAATAGGCACATAATCAGAGTCCTCCCTGGAAGTGTGGACTTTAGGAAATGGGCTGGAAATGGCACGTGCTGAGCAAACATTCCCTGGGGAGAAGGCACTGGGGCCGATCAATGGAGCCTGGGTAACCGGGCCACAGCAGGAAAGCAGGGGGGTGGGGAGGATTGGAATGCTCCTGTTAAAAGGCATAATTTGGGGTTATAAGGGGATTTTATTAGAGTGAATCATTCCCACACACAGGGTGTGGGTGTTTTTAATAAATGCAGACCAAACAATAACAGAAATGAATAATAACTAACAGCTCTCCAAAAAGGTCAGGCTTTCTCACTATCCACAGCCTTTGCACATACGGTTCCCTCTGCTTGGAACAACACCCGCCCCTCCCACCCTTGCCTCAGCCCCAACCCACCCTACCTTTGTCACACTTCCTTGCATTATTCAGAAATTAGCAGGATGTTCCTTCGTCGGAGAAACTTGCAAATTCCCCTGAGTGGTTACTGGGTTCTCCCCTCTGCCCACGTCACCCGGCACCCCTCCTCTCACAGGGACTGTTGGCATGTCTGTGTCCCCACCGGACCAAGCTCCGGCCTGGCCACCCAGTTATCCACCCCCTCCCCAGAGCCAGCCCAAGACAGCACTTCATTCACTCAAAACACGAATCACAGGAGGCATGAGCCCATGCATGCGGCAGCTTTTACAAGCCTACAGAGTCTCTTTCAGCAAGAAGTAGTTTCAGCTAGACAAAATATTAGCATGCACCGTGGCCCTCATTTAGCATAAAAATAAGCTCACCGGGTTTGACTGGGAAAGTTTGCTGGGCTGCCATTATTCCTCCAAATCAAAAGGAAAACAAAAACATCTCCCCTTGCTTTGAGTGACGCCGATGTCTGTGATGAAAAGAACTGCGCAGAATCACAGATGCTGTCCCTGGAGACAATGGTCCCTGCATTCCGCATCGTCGGTGACCACACTCACGTGTGCCCGGGCACTGACACCGCGCCTGGACTGCTCACCTGGATCAGATGCTGGCTGCTTCGTGGGCATGAAGGTGTCGGGAAGATGGTCTGCCCGTGTCAAGGCAGGGATAGCGCACACAGACCCCACTTCCAGTGTCCCAGGCCTCAGAGAAAACCACGTGCCCCTGGGGACACGGACGGCACAGGCTGCTCTGCCCACGGGGTCACCTCCACTGGCCCTCACGGCTGGTCTCGGGGAGGCTGGCCTCAAGAGGCCTGACCTCAGAAGCCAGGGTCAAACTTCACTGGGGAAGCCACCTTAATAAAGACAATGTCGACAATTCCCTTATCTGCCAATCCAGGGCCCCTGCGGCCACTGACAAGAGTGAGGACATCACGCTCACGCTGCGGAGGGGATGAGAGACCTGGCCTGGGGGACCCATCAGCTGCTTCCAGGACCTGCCCTTTGCTCCTGCAACTTAGGGTCATTCCGTCCTCCATGCAAACACTCTATGTCCGCCCCAGCCGAGGCCCTGTGCCAGGTACGATCAGCTCAGCAAACAGCCATCCTTTTGGGGTGGAAAAAAACAAACCACAGAGGGCCATGGGCGCTGTCAGAATCTTTCATTTTCTTCCTCTACTTATACATTTCCCGCCTTTGTTGCAAATGTGAAAGGTTTCCATTTGATCGGATGCTGAATTCAATATGACTGAGCAATGAGCCAGAAACTAGTCTTAGAAAAGTAAAAGTAATAAGGAAGTTCAAACAAATCCTTAGTCTTATTTTTTTTCCCTCATCTTTAAAACCTAAGTGTTGACTAGAAGATCCCAAAGATTCTTCAAGGTTTAAAACTAGATGACTCTCTAGGAAACGGGAAAATGGACAGAAACAGCGAAGAGAGACCACATTTGCCCTGCAGATGGACAAAGGTTAAAGAATTCCTCAATATCGGTATGGACGAGAGTATGAAAAGGGTGGCGTACACTGCTGACGGGTGGAAACTGACAGATTCTACAGAGAATAATTTGGTAATGTCCAGTAAGGCTCAATAAATCTATGGGACTTTTAGCCTGTTAACCGGGGAGTTCCCTTTTTAATTATGCAACCTGTAATGGGCACGTACTCTTTCACTAGGACGTGTCAGTACATCACGCCCAGGGGATGTAATTTCATATTATTATTTTTTTGATTTATACTTAATTAAAATAAATGATATATTTTTTTCGTTTATTTATATATAAAGCACAAAGGAAAATACAAAATTACAAAAAAACAAAAGAATACCAACAAAAAAATGGAAACATCGAATTAAAAAATTATAAATTTTACAAACAATTATAAAGATTCCAAAAAATATATACTGTCCCTCTCAGGGCGCAACATATATTTCCAGGATGTATTCATATGTCCTACCCATTTCCGATATTGTTTACGTTTGACATATTTATAGTTCCCACTCAGTTAACAGGTTAGTCAAAAACTAAGATAATCACATACAAGCTCAGGGTGACATGGGTAAAAATATTCATGGAGGAATACTTTTTTATGGCAAATTTGGAAACAACTTATTTGTCCATAAATATATAAAACATGACACAGTCTGAAGGTGACCCAACACACAGAAAGTAAAAGGATAAACTCTATTTATATACATGGCTGAGTCGCAAAAACATTACCTATATAATTGGTGTGTGTGTATAAAACATTTATGTATGCACTAAAGGCCCGTTGCAGGAAGATTCCAGCAATAGGGCTTCCTATGGCGGGCTGCTTCCCTCCCTTCTCCTCCGCCCTGCTGGCTTGTTTCTCCACAGTTTCGCTCCCTTCTGCAGCGCTTGGCTTCCTTTTACGCTGTCTTCAGTCTTAGCTTTGTGCCTGGACGTGCAAATTACCACCATCTTGGTTGGGTTATTTGCATACTCGCTCCTGATTGGCTGGTGGGCGTGGCTGGTGGGCATATTGGAGGTATGGTCAATTTGCATGTTTCTCTTGTATTAGCTAGGATAAAATCGGTTGATTTTAAACAGGGTGACTCCCCTGCCTTTACTGGCCCCCCCCCACCTTTGTAATATCTGGAGATATTTTTTGGACATAATTTAGGCAGCAGATGCTACTAAAATCTAGAGTATTCACCAGATATACTGACAACATCCTACAATGCAGAGAACAGTCCCCAATAGAAAAATCACCTGGCCTAAAGTGTCAACAGCTGAGACCCTGCTGTGGAACTGTGGAAGACAGCCGTCGCCACATCTTAATTACACAACTGAGAGCCTCCTGGCACACAGCTAACTTCCCTGGCGTGGGATCCTCTTAAGCAACTGCTAGCCAGAGTTTGGGTGATGCAAATCGGTATTTATCTGAAAAAATATTTGTAAATTAAGTTTTTGTAAACAGAATCGTATTCTCAATGAACTAAAGTAGGAACCTGCTGATGACCCTCTTGTGAAGGCTGTTCTCATATAATAACCCCAGCCCGGTTTATCTCCTGTGTCCAGGACTAAGGATGACACTTCAAGATCCCTCAGCAAAGCACACGCATGTGAAAGGGAAGCCCGGCCCAACTTCCGGAGGGGTTCGCACTTCCCACGCCTGTCTCCCCGGCCCTCCGCCAGGCTGTGCCAACTAAAAGGTGGGAAGAGCGCTGAATGCCGAGGTCACAGTCCCCTCCGTGCCCATGCCCCACCCAACACACACCCCACCCTATACAGTGGGCCCTCAACACATGTTATGCTGAACAAATGAGTGAATGAGTGAGTGAGTGATGAAAGTAAACAACAGTTCAGATTTACGATGATCTTATTTTTCGTCCCAACAAGAGAAAACAAATAGCATCAGAGAAATGAGATTTCACCCCTGGGCCGTCTGGCCCTGCCCTCAGCACAGCACTGTGACGTGTTTTGGTGGAGAAATGAGAACAGTGGGCTGCAGCTGGGGGAGAGGCTGCTGAGCTGCAAAGGGCAGAAGACGGGAGGGAAGGTTTGCAGCTGAAAGCTGCCAGCACAAGCCGTCGGCTCCGACACGCTCTGACGCGGGGCCTGCCTGGCAGCCGGCTCAGTGGGGAAGGCGGGAGCACAGGACAGCAAGGCCTTGGTGCCCGCTGCTGCCGCTCCGTGCCAGCCACCTGCCGCGCACAGCCGGGGCTTTTGATCCCACACCTACAGTTTCCTAATAAGACCTGCAACCGCTGGCTCAGGAAGTAGAAGCAGGAAGGCGCATGCCTTCTCACTGGCTCCAGAAAAGCCATTTTTAGAAGCAGCGAAGGCGGAGCAGCCCCTGCTCCCGGCCGGAGATTCCAGTGGGAAGCCCCACGTGCGTGAATGAGCAGTGGCTGCTAGTGGATGAATTCAAAGCACAGTGCTCACCCCCAACACAAGCCTTTGTAAAAAAAACAAAAAAAAAACCCAAGTCTCCTTTCTGTCATTCCCGCAGCCCTGCTCCCTCCAGCTCCCACTCTGCAGCGCTGTCCCCGTGGCAGCCCCTCAGCCAGCTCCCCGTGCTCTCCGGGAGGCAGAGGGCAGAGTGGGCTGGAGCAGCAGTGGCACCAGACAGTCCCAGCGGAGGGAGGTGAACATCTCCACACTCTCCTTCCTCCCCACTCTCCAAGGGAAGTGTGCCTTTGCCGACTCCCGCCTTTTAAAAGTGTGAGGAAGAAGTGGCCCGGCCAGCATGGCTCAGCGGTTGAGCATTGACCTGTGAACCAAGAGGTCACGGTTCTCTTGTCTCCTCCCTTCCCGTCTCTGAAATCAATAAAAACATCTTTAAAAAAACAACACACAAAAGAGTAAATGTGTTAGGAAGACGTAATGTCCTCTGCTTTTGCCGTTTCTCTACTGAATTAAAGGGTCTCTCTTCCTGCATACGATCTTCTTCTGCAGGAGGGGTGGAGACCTTAGCAGTTTATTATGTTGGGGAAAAAAACTAATACTAGTAAACACTGCAGAGGAACAACTAAAAAGCCATCGCAAAACAACTGTTGTTTTGGCTTCTGTCAAAAAAAACTTTTAGGACAGTAGAGGGTTTAGCATACGTGTGCACGTACTTTGACACTCCTGCCTGCGGCAGGGGACTCGGACTTCGCCCTCCCCTGACACTGCCTTTTCTAACACGCAGACTGTTTAGGAAATGACTCTATGTGATGGCCAAGGTTAGATCAGAGAAAAGATACAGCGGCCACATGACTATTTCCATCTCAGACTTTTGTGCTGGGGGAGGCCAGCCAGCTTCTGTCAAAGGACAAGTACCAGCTCGCTGGCCCCGTGAATGAGCCGCTGTGGAGCCGAGCTCCCAGCCCTCATCGGGCCTTCAGATGACAGCGGCCCCAGCTGACCTCTGCCCACAAGCTTTGGAAAGAGTCTGAGTCAGAACCACCCAGCCCAGCTGCTCCTGGGCTCCTGACCCACGGGAGCAGTGAAAGATAACAGTTTATGATGGGTTTAGCCACTAAATTTGGGAGTACTCTGTTATACAACAGTAAACCACTAATATAAGAAGCAACTCGACCAACTTTTTGTCTTTTTGAATTGTTTCACAACAGTTAGGTTCTAGCCAAGCTAGGTATTTCCCCTTTTCCTAACGCTTCCTCTATCTGAAGTCCCCATTCTTCAACCTCCTCCCATCCGTACGTGACTTCTCACCTCCCCAGATCTCACCTCCTTCCAGCCTCCCTTTGCACTGGTTCCTTTGGATGAGTCCATGTACCTGTCGCATCTCTCTGCCCAGACCGGGAGGGAGACCAGGAGGCTGTGTTTCTAAGGGAACTCTCCATCAACTCAGAGTCCACACGAAATACACTGCACACAGCCGCAGCCAGTCCATGTACTGAATAACAGGAGAAAATGCCAGTCAGTGCAGCAAGGCCAACAGGGCAACTGCCCAATGAGCCATGTTATCGTTTCTCACTTCTCAGAAGCAATCCCCACGGCCGGCGGGGAGTGTCCCTGTGACATGCCAACTGAGAGCCCTCTTGTCTGCAGCCCCAGCAGGTCATGCAGCAAAACACCCTCAGCCCTGTTCTGAGAACAGACGGAAGCAGTAACACCCTGGCCAGTAAAAGGGTTAATAGAGAGAAGTCGAGGCATATCCATGGGGGTAGTGTCCTATCAACATCATATTAGTGCAGCCGGTTAAGCGTTGACCTATGAACAGTTCGGTTCCTGGTCAGGGCACATGCCTGGGTTTTGAACTCGATCCTCAGTGACCTAAGGACTGGCTGACACAAACGAAGTCATTCACCTACATCAGCTTGTACTGCTGAAGCCATCAGGCACTGGGTCTTCGTCACTTAAATCCAAGTCTTCCTCAGTGCGCGCTGGACGACCTAAGGCACCACGCCGGGTGCACTGCAGCCAGCCTTGCGTGCCAGAGCAACACAGGAACGACAGCCAAGCAAACCACTGCCAGGTAAATTCCAGAAACACTTACAACCCTTCTTTATTTTTCTCATGGACACTGCAGTGCACACAATAAATCATCTGACATTTTTAAACCAGATCGCTAGGTTATTTGACCTCCTTAATACTTATTACGTAAAACCAGTACCATCCTCTGCTCTGAAACACAGACTCTGGGCCACAGTCTTCACCTGGGTGAGCACTGAGTCAATTCCTTAATCCAGGGCTAACTTCTCCCACAGCCCAGAGCCCTGCTGGGATACCTGCCATGTTCTCAGCTTCGGTCTGTGCAATTAGCATGACGGCACCCTGAAGAAAGCAGATATGCAAAGAGAATCAATCCACTGGCCTAAGATGCACATTAAATGAAAAAGAAAAAAGCTTTTCGAATCGCTCACAAGCTCTGCAATGCATCTGCAATTCTCTCCTCCAAGGCAAGGATTTGCTTGTATCTATAACATCGAGAGTGGAGGGTGAGAAGCCTCAGATCCCAAATCAGAATATCTGGATTCAAACCCGGACTCTGCCACTTACACAGTGTAACTTGGCAAGTGGGTCTCCCAGGCCTCAGATCCTCATCAGAAAATGCAAATTCTAGCAGTCACTTCTTAGAAGTCTACTATTGATAGAAAAAGGAAAGAATAATAACCTAGCTAAGCTAGTGAGCACAGTGCTGGACACATAATACATGGGTAATAATGTTCCTTGCGGTGGTTGTAACAATGAACACCAAAAAGGAAAAAAAATCATATACAAAGAGATCCATGATGAGGTTTGTCTTCCGAAAGATATCTCAGAGCTTCAAGAGAAAAGAAACATGAATGGAAGTAATAAGTCTCAACAGAGAGTAAATGGATCCCACTTAAAGCTGAGCATTAATTCTCTCGATTACTTGCTGGGGGAAGAAGGAAGAGCGGAGTCTAATAAAAATAAATAGCACCTCAACAACCCATAACCAGACAACATGTCTTAGAACGAAATTCCCAGAACAACAATAGACCCACACACAAATTAGGTTCAAAGCTTATTCCGTAATGAAATCTGCAATCTCTCTAACAATCCCATTTCCGAGCCTCAGCACCACCAACACATTCACGGCCGTCTTTCCGGGCTCCATGGCCTCGTCACAGAAGTCAGTGACTCACTACAGAGAACACCGTAAGTGGACTTCCCTCTGAAGCCGGCCTGGACTCAGGCCTTCGGCGGCAGCATCCAGCTCCTCAGTCAGAAGTGCTGCAAGGCTGACGACACACGGTTCACAGGAAGCAGAGAGGGGAAGAGCAGTTTGGCCCGCGGCCACTGTTAGGGCTCACGCTGATGGCCAGCAGGAGAGACGGATGTGGTCTCTGAAGCTAGGGATTTTGACTTAGAATCTTGGGAACCCCACTACCATTGAATAATTCAGCCAGCAGGATAGGATCACGCTTCATACCATGACCTCAGGGAGCCCATGGAAGGACCCCGGGGCCCCTCCCACGGTGGCCCTGACCTCGCCCCCGGGGATCCTGGCAACAATGTCATCCAGCACCAAGAGTGGCACCTCTGGGTCAGTGGTACATGTCTTCCTGGATGACCCCATGAGGAGTCATCCAGCGCAGGCCTAGGTTCTCTAGAATATGCCCAGCATAGTTACTCCGCATTCGCTTTAAAAGGCAGCACAGATGTCAATCAAGCAGACACTGGGAACAGCCTCGGAGGCGAGTTCCTGCGCGGATGAGCCAGGAGCCAGGCCTGGGGGAGTGAAGCTGGGGATTACCACAGGGCCGTCTTCCTGGCTCCGTCACTTCCTCCGTGCCTCCACCACCGGCTTGGGCAATCAGAGGGCTGGAAGTGACCGGTCATGAAAGCAAACCTTCCTGCTCCCTTTCTCCCAGGCAGATGCCTCCCCAGGCAGGGTCTCATTTAATTCTCCAACGAGCGTGTAAGAGGGCACTACTGTCACCTCCACGGACCAGCCGAGGACACGGAGGCCCGCGGGGTCTGCTGGCGGCCACACCTTTGGCAGGCACGGGGGACTGAATCGTAGGCAGCTGCCAGGAGTTGGAACTCAAAAAAGTTCCAGTGATGCCGTGACCCCCAGTGCCCGTGAACGTCACCTTACTTGGGAACAGGGTCCTTGGAGTAATCAAAGCAAGATGAGGTCATCAGGAAGGACGCCCACCCAATGTGCTGGTGTCCTGAGAAGAGGAGAATGCCCTGTCAGGCACAGGCCATGCGCGTGGAGGCGGGAAAGGAGGGGGCTGGGGCCACCAGATGCTGGAAAACAGTAAGGGTCCTCCGGCTGAGACCCGAGGGGGCGGGCCTGCCAACACCTTCCCCTGCAGGCCCAGCATGCCCGCCGCGAGGGAACAAACGTCTGTGTAAGCCACCGCCCGCTGCCCTTTGGGGAGGCAGCCCAGCAATCTAACCCGGCATCCGGCTCTCACCTCCCACCCGCTCCCCTCCCACACTTCACGCTTAGCCTGCCTGCGGGGAAGAAAGCGAAAACTTCCATTCCACACACTCCTCCGGACTTGAGAATGTTGCTGGTAGAAAGTGCAACGCATTTTGAACTGCCGTGAATAGTATCTTTTCAAATTGAAATTGAAATAAGAGGACTCTGCCTCTAAGTCACCCCTGGCCCCCACCTCCCAGCCCCCCTGCAGCTGCAGCCGCGGTCCGGTAGCTGGGCCTGGTCCAGTTCATGGCAATGAGGGAGGTGAGCCCCGGGAGAGTCCAGGACTGGAACTGGACCTGCCCAGGCCCCAGGCTGAGCAAGGCTGAGAGCACAGAGACACACACTCACTGGGCGCCGGGACAGCACTGCCACAGCAGAATCTGTCCCTGCGGAGTACCGGCGCCAGCGAGGCTCCGACTCAGTGCGGGAGCCAGGTCAGCACCTGCAGACCAGACTCGGGCAGCAGCACCAGGCGGCCCAGTGGAGAGGGTGACTCTAGGAACACACAGACTCCCAAACTGGGGGCGGGGCCAACACCAGCTTCTGCAGAAGAGGGTCAGTGGGGCGGGAAGGAGGGGCTGCCCGGAAGGATTCTGGCACAGAGCACCAGACAGAAGCCAGGTACAGAGCATCGGCCAGCCAGGGCAGAAGAGCACCCAGTGTGATAGGGTTAGGAAGTGTGGGTCCCCAGAGATGCCACCTGCAACCCCACCCCCAACACAAGAGCTGAGCCTGCAGGGGAGGGTGGGGCGGGAGCACAGGGAATGCTGCTCAGGAAGCCGCAGGCTCCAGCCCAAGAGCGTTTTAAACTTTCTGCTGACATGCAGAGAGCAATTTCCAGTAGCACTAGGCTGAGGCCGAGCTCTGTTCTAGAGCTTGCATGAAAAATAATGCAGGTCTGCGCCATTAAAACGCTGCCATTAAGCTCTAAGTAGAACGTTGTGTAAACGGAGAAGCGCGCAGTATTTGACCTCTGCCGCAGCGCGTGGTGAAGAGCAGAATTAATTTGGGAAACATGAGGGAGGAGATGGAGATCTCTGTGATTCCGCTAGCGGAAACCTCAGTACAGTCAACGTCTTTAGTGGTTGGGTGCCTTTATGGTTTTCCATTAAAAAAGTGTTCTTTTTCCTTTCTTGTTTTCTCAGGGTTGTTTGAAAATTAAATGTGATGTGATAGCACTTGCCAAACAGTAAACTTATTAAGCAAAGTTAAGGCTGTGATGCTGCTATTTCTAAGAGAGGATCGGTAATATCATTATTAAATAACTAAAGGTCCAATGCACTGGGGGGGGGGTCCCCCTCAACCCAGCCTGCGCCCTCTCACAGTCCAGCCCCTCAGGGGATGTCTGCAGCCCGCAGGAGGGCTCCCCTCTTGCAGTCCAGGACCCTTCGCTCCTTACTGCTTGCTCCCTGCTCCTGAGTGCTGCTGTGGAGGCAGGGAGGCTCCTGCCACCTCCGCTGCACTCGCCAGCCCTGAGCCCAGCTTCCCGCTGAGCGGCACTTCCCCTGTGGGAGCGCACTGACCACCAGGGGGCAGCTCCTAGGCTGAGCATCTGACCCTGGTCGTCAGTGCGTATCATAGCGACCTGATGTTCGGCAGTTTGGTCAATTTGCATATTCGGGTTTTATTATATAGGACTACAAACAATTTGCGAGGTAAAGATGAGAATCAAGACTGGTCCTATTTTCTGTGATCCAGAGATGGCCAATGAGAACATTTTCATAATTTCTGTGATTTTTAAGGTACTCATTATTTACTTGACTCAGATCACAATGTTTCATATCATTCTGTTTTCACTTATTATATGCATTTTTCTTTGCATAAAACATGTATAATTACTGTACTAATCCATTGCATGGAGCCATAACTCAAGCGTTTACCAGTCACTGGGGAATTAAAATGTGTGCATTTTTTTCATATGACTAATGCAGACTGCACAACTGCAAACATAAATCTTTGTGCGGTGTGACTGATAATAAAAGGCAGATAGTGCCGGTGAAGCTCGGACTAAGTTCCTGGCACTATGCTGAGCGCCTCGATGCATCACCTCAGCTAACCCTGACCCTAGCACTGAGGGGCCTGCTCCGTGTAGCGGATTTTACAGGTGCAGGGATTTCCGGTTTGGAACAGTAAGGAGCACAGAGTGAAGGGCATTGGGTTCCTTTCCTCTGAGCCTGCCCCGCACCGTTCTCAGCCTCTCACAGCACACAGAGTCCACAGAGTCCAGGACGGGCCTGCGTTCTCAGCACACAGGGCCAATGGCTCCCCGGGGGGCAGGTGGCTGGGATGGCCAGCCTGGCGCTCCCTCCTGGTATGAGTGCTCTGTGGGTTAGGCTGCAAGCAGGGAAACCACGTTACCTCGGCCACCAGGCACGGAGATGCCTTCGCTGTGATGCCTGCAGGCCTCTGCCCGGATCGAGCCCTCCCATTCCCCTTCTGAACATGGGACCTAGGGGCCTGTGTACCTAACCTCCTGTTCATTTCTAACGTGAGCCCCGAACTGGCGCAGCGTCAGACCCCACAACACCTGGCCCGTGCCTGTCTGGAGGAACGTGAAGGGCCGTGACAGGGACAATGAACCACCGCATTCCCACAGGCCCGGGGCTGGGCGACACTCCCAGCCTCCTCCGCCCCTCTGCCCTGTGGCTGAGAGAGGCAGGCGGAGAAGGCGGCAGCGTGCCAGCTCCACGCCGATGCCAGAGCCCCGCACTGCCCGATACTGCCCTGCACTGCCCCACACTGCCCCGCACTGCCCCGCACTGCCCCACACTGCCCCGCACTGGGCATGGAGTCATCAGCAACTACACTCTTCCTCTGCTGTCATTCCTGCAGCAGCATTAAGCATCGGCAAAGGAGACTAGCTAAGGCCTGAAAGGATCTGCCACCTCTCGCTGGCTCCCTGGCTTCCCTGTGTCACGGTGGCCTTGCTCCCTGGGCACCTTCCTTTTCTTCTTTTTAATATGTCTTTATGGACTTCAGAGAGGAAGGGAGAGGAAATGAGAGATGGAAACATCAACGATGAGAAATAATGATTGGTCATTGATCTGCTGCCTCCTTCATGACCCCCACTGGGGATGGAACTCACATCCTGGGCATGTGTCCTGACCAGGAATCGAATCTTGAGCTCCTGGTTTAGGGGTCAATGCTCAACCACTGACCCACACCAGCTGGGAGTCCTCTCTCGCTCTTCTTCCCACCACGCCAGCAGAGCTGGTTGGCCCCAAGTGTGCGCACTTGTCCGCCGGCCGCGGATTCCAGGGCTGGAACATCGCTCTGCCACGTGCTACTCAGAGCGACATCCCGAGCCAGCAGCCACGTCTCCTGCTAACGCCCGGCCTGAGAGCGGACAGAGCGAGTGGCAGCTACACTTCAGGACCCTGCCTTCCCGACAAAGCAGCCCAGATGTTCGTATCTCTGACAGCAGCCAGAAGCTTCTCGCCAACACATCATCCCATTTCCAGAGGAAAACAGACACAAATACAAAATATGTGCCAAGTTCCCTCTCAAACAGCTCCCAGCCCCCATCTCTTCTCCTCCTCGCCAACTACGCTCCCTCCCTGCCTTGCCCCCACATGCTTCCTGATCTCCTGCACACACATGTGGCGGTGTCAGCCAGGAGGGCTCCGGATCGCGCACACCCTTCAGAAACCTGCTCTGCTCTGTGTCCAGCCACGTCCCCGAGCATCTGATGGAAACATCACAGCTCACCGGGCCACGGTGGCTCCGGCCAGAGGCTGTAAATCTCTCCCGTGGGGACAGGCCTCCAGATTTCACAGCTAAGCGAACTCCAGGCTGGAGATGCTCCACTCTAATCGCATCCTCCCTGCCAGCGCCAGGCTGCTTGCAAACGATCATCTCAATCCAGCCCCGGCTTCTTTGGGGTTGACTGTGCAGCCAACGGATGGAGCTGTGGAAGGAAAAGATGGGGAATGAAAAGTTCAGCAAAACAGGGAAGTGCTGTGGCTTTTCCGGATGCTCTCCCAGCAGGCAGGGGCTCGGAGCCATCCCTCTGCACAGCAGCGGGAGACGGGCCTGCCAGAGGGATGAACCGCTTTCACTGGCCAAACCTGGCCCCTGAGCGAGGCGTTTACAAATTTCAGACTGGGATTTCGCCGCAGGAGCGAGAACCCGGTGAATGTGTGACAGGCAGCGGCGTTCCTGAGTGGACAGGGAGCCACGCGGGGCTCCCAGGATGCAGACAAGCGGGGCCTCTGTCCCCACACCCAGGGTGGCCTCCAAGGAATGCAGCTCACAAGCCAACGGCATTGTGCAATGAGGTGTCCGTGGCCCGGGCTGACTGATGGGCGCTAATGGCAACAACATCTGGCTAACAAGATTAGAGCCCACCCCGCATCAGGGAATTAGCTGTCCTCTATTTCACCACCACAGACTCAGCCTTCCCCCGGCCCAGAACAATTTCACAGAGCCAGCAAACACTGCGTATCGATTACCCATGACACACCGGGCATCCAGAGGAATCAATTCAATGAGGAGTGCGTGTGCATTATTTATCAGTCTTGTGCAGCCCCCAAAGAGCCATTTCTGCGAGCTTAGACAGAGGATTTACATGTCCCTAGCCAAGAGGCTGGATATTACTGGCTCAATTCATCAGATTTTCCACCCAAACACTCTGTGCTTCCTTTTGGCCTAAGGGATCTGGTACAAGTCTCAACACACTGAGAGCACTGAGAGCGAAGCCGGCCGTTTTCCTGCCTCCTGGAGGAGTCAGCTGTTGGCAGAAATACGCAACACTCTTGGGGAATTTTGTTTAGTCATGAAGCCGCGGGCTTTCGTGATTTTAAATGTCCAGGTGAATTTTAAAATCTTTAAACAGGTGGACAAATAGACAGAGGAAGCAGGCAACACCCGCCTTCCTAATTAGGAAAAGGGTGTTAGAATTTTACAATCAATTAACTGGTTGTAAATCTCCAAAATGCATTCTAGTAATGCTACATTATAAGATTTCTTTGGAAATAAAATAAAACCCTCAGACAAGCCTGGGGCCACACTAATCACATCCGGTCTGAAAGCACCTCTAAAAGGCATTCCAAAGCTTCTCTGCAGGCAGGTGGCCACCAGTCATGGCTCATAATGAAAGCTATCATGTCCTGGGCACACCCCGGGGGCCAGGCCTGGAGCCATAGCATAGCATCCTCTGGAGGTTTTACGGTAAAGAGACATCACATAATTCAAAGCATCACATAACTTGCTCAGACTCTCATCTCTCACAAATGGAGAAGGTGAGATTCAGGGCTGGCTCGTTCAAGCTCCTGCCATCATGCTCCTTGCTCTGCACTAATGTCTTTCACGTTACAGATTATTCCCTAAAAACATGAAAGAGAGAAAAGTCCACCTTCAATAGCATAGGCCATCCTTTCATCACTCTTTATAGTCAGACATTCCTCCAACAGCCTACGGTAAACTCTTACAGGTACGATGAAGCCCGTGTCTCCTTACCTTACCTCTGAAAGCTCTGCTTTCACATCTAAAGCTAAATAAAACTCACAGCTGTCCACTTCATTTTCCTTCTCAAACATCTATCCCAATTCCTAACCTTTTATGTAAGCTTTTTTATTCTGCCCCCCCCTCCAAAAAAAAGTCTGATTTTGTAATAATCCATAAAGCCATGCAGAATGAAATAAACAACTGCTTCTGAGGAAAATACCCTCTTGAGGAAACCTAGATTTCCCTGAGAGAGCTAGAAATGAATTTGACAGATGCTGTCATATTTCATTCCCTTTCTTTTGTTTAAATTATAAAAGTGTCCTCTACTAGAATAGCCCGCTCTGAGATCCGGGACACCCGTCTCCCAAAGGAAGTGGTCTTCTTGGGATGACGTGCTGAGTGCGTGCTGAGTGCGCGCTGCCTGAGGGCCGTGCTAGGTGGGAATCCATGGGCCTCCTGTGTGAGGCCCCTCGGGAGCAGGGAGCCCCTGTGGAACACGGAGCAGGTCCTGCGTGGCACCTCCCTTTCCCAGGGCAACAAAGCAAACGGGAGCCAGCTGTGAGCGTGCCAGCTGTGAGCGTGCCAGCTTCAGGTCGGCATTTCCTCCACAGCAGAACAATCTGCTTCAGTCGCAAATTCCTTTGAGAGGAGGAGGCCCATGGAAAAGCCATTTGCTTGGTTGACTTTATCTTTCCTAGAGTTGGTTTGTTGACTCCTTATCTTTCCGACGAGTGTTTGCCACCCGGGCAGCTCAGAACGCTTGGCCCAGTGGACTCCCAGGCCCCACCTGCTGTACCAGCATCAGCTATGCGGGTAAGCGTCAAACGACCATGCCTGGGAGCAAGCTCTGCACCCTCCCGTCAGTCCTTTGTTCTTTTCAAAGGCAGGATTTGGAAGGCCACAGCGAGCTGACAGCTCAGAAAATCACCACACAGCTCACTCAGGACCCACATCAGTGCCCCTCACTCCAGCCGTGAAGGACTGGCCGTCCATGAGGGTTTGGTGACGCATCTCTGTTACATCTGAGCAAACCTTGGACTCCTCAGGAATCTGTAGGCATTGGGATCGGAGTAGAACCTTAGAGATCCTGGTGCTTTAGCAACATGGTAAAAGGCCAGGAATGAAAATAAGAGATGTGACCTGAAAATTCTAGCCAATGAGACAATTTGGCAACCCTAAGAAGCTGACAGAGATGACTTTCAAATATGATTCTCTCATAAATAACCCACCTTCTACTGACCCCCTCACGTCACTGTTATTCCAAACCTGACTCCTTAACAGAGGTGACCAGACACCTACTTCCATCTGGGGACCTCTCAGAGCATTCTGTGTTTAACATTTTGTTTAACTGTTGGTGTGTGTTACACACCAAATACACACCAACCCTAAAACCAATTGTTTTAATTGGCCATTTTGTAACAGAAGAGGGAAGACTCCCGCCCCCCAAAATCATCAACAACTCATTCATTTACTCACAAATATGAATTTAAAGTTCATTCCTGCTCCATGCTAGAAAATGAGGAAATGGAGATGGGAAAGGCATGCCTTCTATCGTGAGAAGATGCAGGAAAGTAAGGATTTCTAATTTTCACAGATTTACCATCAACTACAATTATTGATATGTCTTCCGATATCTTTAACTTATTCATTTGTTTCCTGTTATACCCCAGTTCCTAAGGAGACGCCGGATTTATATATTAAATTAATGAATTAATGATGCAAAATCTACCAACAATTAGTTTTGACTTGACCAAGCCATCATGGACCTCCAGTTTCCCATGTGTCAAGAGCGTTAAAAGAATTGGGTTGGGTCCCACATGGGTGCTCCAGAGAATACGGGTTCTATAAAACATACCAGGTTTTACTGGAGAAAAAGGGAACCTGTGGCCAACTGAGTTTGAAAGCCATCAATATTACAGGGGGGTGGGGGGGAAGATTTCTAACTACAGGCTTCCCAACATTTAACTGCTAATGTAGAGAGAATCTCCCCAGAAAAGCCCTGTGAGTCCCCACTCCAATAAGCTTCAAACCCTTCACTCACAAAGTCTCCTGGTGCCAAGCAGCTGAGCCTTCTTAGGCTCCTGATCAGTATCTGCCGCCCAGGCCTCTAAGCCTCCGGATACCAGGATCCCTCCAGCGGCCATCTTCTGAACAGCATGGCCTCCTTCCGTCCCTTCAGCTCCGCCCCTTCCGGGCTCTGCGACCTGAGACACATGACTCACCCTCCCTCACTCAGCTTTCTCACCCATAAAGTCGGTACAGTAAGGGTAGTGCAGTGGGGGTGAAAGGGGAGAACAATATAAATCACTCACATCACACAGTAAACACGTGGCCAAGGCTAGCTGTCCATGTCACTCCACCAATGTCAGCACTTTCTTGGATTCTGGTCTCAAGGCCACAGCTAAGCCGGCTTTGGCACCTTGATGCCTCTCCAGCCACGTCACGGGCAAAACTCGGGTTCTTCATTTCCCAGCCCCATGACCTGCACCCTTATTTCTCTTAAGATTAGTTACCTTCGCCGCAGCCTCAGCCAGAAAGCCTGCGGAATCCCAGGGTTGATGTGCTTGGCATGCTTTTTCTGAGATGCACAAAAATGAGTAATTATTTAAATCTATTTTAAAAGCCAGCCTGGATCCCTCACTCATCTCCACCGCCACACGCCAGGAACCGTTAGCTGGGGGCCTCCGAGATCCTCTCAACTGCACGCTCTTCCTCTCCTTCCTGACCACATCGCCAATCCACCTTCGCAAACGCTGCCTGGTGCCCTCAGGGAGCACCGAGGCTCAGGCCAGCGAGGCGACCGTTTCAGGAGCCAGATCCAAGCCACGCGCCGCCAGACGCCAGGGCTGGCCAAGGGCACCCCGGGCGGCTGCTTCCAAAGCAGGAACGGCATTGAGAATTCTCTCTCAAGTTCAGATACTTCCACTCGTTTTCTCTGCCAAGCAAATTAACGTGTGTCCTTCTTTGGAGCAACACTGCTTGCCAAAAGGGACAACTCTTCCACAGTTCACTTTACAGGGGGAAGAAGATGATGACGATTCGAGGGTCAGCTACCCTGGCTGAGCGATGGGGAGACACTTTCAAAGGTATGTTTTGGGTGGGGTGATTGTGGGGCGGGGGTGGAGATGGAAGAGGGCACAGAGAGGAGGAATAAATGATGATAGGGGGGAAATATCAAACTTAAAAAGGCATGATTCTAACACGAAAGCTCACAAGCAGCACCTCATGGGCATGATGGCACCCAGCCAAGAACAAGACGGCCTGGTCCCCTCCCACCCGCCCCCAGGAAAAGCTCCTGGTAAGTGAGGAACTGTGTGTCCCTCCGGTGACACAGCCCCCAGGCAGCTCCCCGCGGGCTGGCAGGGACCACGCCAATGAGCTGTCAGCGGAACAGAGCCCTGTGAGACGGCAAACATACCCACACAGAACATGGCACCGGGTCATACATACAACGGCCACAGACAGACCCTCGCGTCAGCGTCTTGTGGACCCCTACACGGCCATCCCTTTGCGTGGAGAGAAACAAGCAGGAGCGGCGGCCTATGAAATCTTCGCTCTACGG
Source organism: Pipistrellus nathusii (assembly GCA_963693515.1). Taxonomy (NCBI): domain Eukaryota; kingdom Metazoa; phylum Chordata; class Mammalia; order Chiroptera; family Vespertilionidae; genus Pipistrellus; species Pipistrellus nathusii. The sequence continues at coordinate 67,530,551 of OY882868.1, read as the reverse complement.
TTTGGACTTGCAGCTGCAATCATTCTGGAGCCCTTTTCAGAGCTGTCACTTACTCGTTTCCAGCGGCAGCAAATCACAGGCAGAGGAGAGGGCTGCTGACAGCTCACTCCCGAGAACCGCACGCTCATGCTGGCAGGGCCCACGGTACCCTCCCACCCACCCTCCACCCCCTGCATGGCACCCCCACCCACAGGACGGTCCTGCTGAAAGAGGCGGAGAGGACAGTGCTGCCCAGCTGGCTGGCTCAGAGGCTGTGGCTCCCGATTGCGTCCCGCAGGCCTGGGTAAATCTTCTCCTGCCAAACAGGGAGAGGAGGCCCTTCTCCCGGGAGCTCCCCAGGCACTGCTAACAGAAAGCAGGCATGTTCAGAGAGGAGCACGTGTGTGCGCGTGTAATGGAGGAGGCCGGGGTCAGTGATTTCATTTTAAAGGAATTAATATTCCAGGTATCACTCAGATCGTAAACCTCGTCTTCCTGGGACACACATCCCAGGGAAAAGAACTGGGTCAAAGGCACAGCGCGGCCCATAAAAAATAAACTAATTTTGAAGCTAAAATAGCACCTAATAAAAAAATAAAAAGAAAACAGTGAATGATCACTTTTGGCATCCGGAAAGTGGTGCAGCCTATCCCCAAATATTAACGTTGTATGAATACAAATATGGCTCTTCAGAGGCGCTTTGGCAAGAGACTGGCGAGTCCGGGCACAGTGCTCGCAGCAGCCTGTCTGAATGGAGCATTCGACTACGGCCGGGCACTGGGCAGAAGCAGGTACCACATGTATGTGCTTAGAGCCTGTCACAGCTGTGCCACCCAAAGACAATGGGGAGGCAGAACCCTCGGGGACGTTTCATTGTAGAGCAGGGGCCAGGTCCGCCTGCACCCTGAAGGTCAGACCAGTGACACGGGGGCACATGGGAAACGCCAGGGAATCCGCTGCACCCCAATGCTTCCCAAACTGCAAGACCCCACTGGGAAAGCAGAGAAATGCACAAACTAACCGCTGCTGGGAAGGGGAGCTCTTTCCTTTGTAATTCACATCTTGTGCTTATCCCCGAAGCAGAAGGAAGGAAGAGAGTGATGTAGGGAGCTAACACGTCTCTTAGGGCGAAGTGTGACCTTTCCCCAGGCCTCCTATATCCTCATCCAGATGTTTAAACTTTAAAAATATTTTTTTATTAATTTCAGAGAAGCAGGGAGAGGGGGAGAGAGAGAGAAACATCAATGATGAGAGAGAATCACTGGTTGGTTGACTCCTGCACGCCCCCTACTGGGGATGGAGCCCACAATGCAGGCATGTGCCCTGACTGGGAGTCAAACCGTGACCTTCTGACTCATAGGTTGACCTTCAACCACTGGGCCAGGCCAGCCTGGCCAAAGGTGTTTAAACTGAAGATGCAGCCTTGACAGTATGAGTAGCTCAGTGATGACGCTAGCAGAAGGTATGAGAACTTCATGATTTTGCCCACGGCAAGTACGTGATGAGAAATCTCAACGGATCCCTGGAGATCCTGCCCTGGGATGTGTGTCCCAGGAAGACGAGGTTTATGATCTGAGTGATACCTGGAATATTAATCCCTGGAGATCCTGCCCAGTCACTGCGCCCATGAGGCAGCTGGGAGAGAGGCCTCGGGGCGAGGGAGGGCTCAGGCCTCCGGCAGGCGAGGGGTCTCTGGAAGCCCTTCCGGTGTGGCCTGCTGGCTGTACAGACCGCAGAGTTGAGGCGGCAATCCCAAGGGTCAAATTCGCACATGCCTGTCATCGTGGTGTTCCAGAACCAAAACCGACCGGAAGCTACTACATCCTGACCTGATCTGCAGAAGCAGAAAACGTCCGTGTCAAATGAACGCAAGTTGGACCTGGATGAGAAAAACGGAGTCACGGCCCTTCCATCAATTCCCAGACGTGAACCAGTTTATGGGCCCAGAACCCCGTCAGTGAAGGGCGTGAGGCAGGGCCCTGGTGACTGCCAAAAGTGTTTGCTGTTGGCCTTGCTCCCAGCCTTTGCCAAAGGGCCCTGTGGCTTTCAAAGGGGACTGTCCTTGGGGAAGAGGTACCAATCAGACACGTGGTGACTAGGGGACACCGGCTCCGAACAGACCCCAGTTCCAGGGGACCCCACGTTACCGTTCGCTCCACAGAGCTGGTGCTCATGCAGTTCCGGTGACTGGCAGCGGTTAGCTCAGATCTACCCGGTGGGTCCCCAGTCCCGTCCTGAGGCTGTTCCCCCAGATCCAGAAGGCACATTAACACAGACTGACCGGGAGGCTGCGGATCCCCCCTGGGGGAGGGAGCAGTGACTGGTCATTTTGACTGAGGGAGAAAGGGCGGCGGAAGGCCCAGACTGGGGTTCCAGAGGCCTGACAGGCTAGCTCCCGGGGCGGACTCGGACACGTACAGTGGGGTTTGCTTTTCGGTTTGAGAGAAATGAGCTCAGCTCAGCACTTGAACGGCAGGAGAAGTCGTTCCAGCAGCGAGGAGCCAGGACACCTATCAAGTTTCAATTGCGGGCCGAAACCCCTGAGAGCCGCCAGTGAAACAGCGTGCAATTACAGCCCGGAGACATAAATTACCGGGCCGCGGCGCTCTCAGAATGCACTGAGCGCCCTGTGGTAGCCGCCCTGCGGCCGGGGTCCCAGCCCCCAGGGCGTCTCCGATGCCTGGCGGCCACAGACACTGGCCACTGGCGGGGAGCAAGGGAGGAACGCTGTCCAGACTCGCCGCTGGCTGAACCGTGGACGAGGCTCCGAGGGGAGAAGTTTCAGGATTTATGCCAAGAAACGGTCTGAACAGCCTCTGGCGTTAGGATCTTCTAACACCGCTGCCCGCCGGCTCTGGGGGACGGGAGAGAACGGTAAGCGGGCGCGTGTGGAACAAATACTAAGTACTTCTGCAGCCACAGCCGGTTTGGCTCAGTGGTTAGCGTGTCAGCCCACGGACCCAAGGGTCTTGGGTTCAATTCCTGGTCAAGGGCATGTGCCTCGGTTGCTGGTTCAATCCTTGGCCCCAGGTCAGGGAGTATGCAGGAGGCAAGCAATTAATGTGTCTCTCACATGTCTCTCTCTCTCTCTCTCTCTCTCTCTCTCTCTCTCTCTCTCTCTGTCTCTCTCTCTCTTCCCCTCCCTGCCACTTGTCTAAAAATCAATGGAAAAACTATCCTCGGATGAAAATTAACAACCACCACCAAAAAACACACAAAACGCCTGCAGAGCGTCCTGCGATGCTGACAGGCTGGTTTCCTCCCCCGGAGAGTGCCTCCGTCCAGGCCGCTGTGGGCACTGTGCAGCGCCAGGAACGCGGTGCCATGGCCACCGCAGGGTGAGGGCCCTGCACAGCGGCGGGGCTGGCCGGGCCGCATCTCAGCCTGGCCTGGCCCACGCCTCCGTCCCAGGGGCCTTCCGCAGAGACACGGACACAGTGAGAGCTGATTCCTCGCTTTAAAGGGCTGTAGCGGGCCGAAGCCGGTTTGGCTCAGTGGTAGAGCGTCGGTCTGCGGACTGAAAGGTCCCAGGTTCGATTCCGGTCAAGGGCATGTACATTGGTTGCGGGCACATCCTAGGTAGGGGGTGTGCAAGAGGCAGCCAGTCGATGTTTCTCTCTCATCGACGTTTCTAGCTCTCTATCTCTCTCCCTTCCTCTCTGTAAAAAATCAATGAAATATGTTTTTAAAAAATAATAATAATAATAATAAAATAAAGGGCTGTAGCGGGACCAGGGTTCAAGGATGTGGACCCCAGAGCTGCCTTCCGCCCACACTAACCGAGAGCCCGTTGTGGGCTCCACATGGGAAACAGCTGCCCAGAAAGCCAGGCCGCTGGAGGGGAATCCGCGGGAAAAGCGGTGGAGGGCAGCACTCGGAGCATCAGCACGGAGGGTCCCAGGAAATCACGGCGGGCTCCCAAGGGCGGTGACTGCGGAGCTGTGCCCTGTTGGCTGGGAAGCGTGGGTCCAGGGTCCTTCCCTCTCCCGTCTCGCCCACCAGATCGCCCAATGCCTTTTCTGTGACTTCTCGTCTGCTCCAACGTTGCCCACAATGTTCGTTTCAACCCGATTTCACCCGAGCAGTTCTGGCCTCTCCTCTCCCTGGGGAGCAGCCTGGGCCCAGCACGCTCTCCCTCACAGTCATTTTCTGCACAGCATTTTTAAAGAGCACTGGGGATGGGAGCCACAGAGATGCCTCCAGAAGGAACCGCCCTGGCATCCGGCCCTTGAGGTCCCTGAAGACCACACCCTATTGAGGTAAAGGCGTGTGGGTCTGTCCTCACAGCCCACTGAGCCTCCCGCCCCACAGCAAAGCACGCAGCGCCTGGCGGCCGGGCCTCCCCGCCACCTCCCACCTCAGAACCGCCATCAGGACTCACATCAAAGGCTCTCATTAAACGGGGACAAAATGAAAAGTGAAACATCATAAGCCACAGATCTGAGCAGGCAGCTGCATACAGACAGGCAGGCTGAGGAAATAAATTAGCAGGAACGGGGAGGGTTCAGCAGCATTTCAAGGGCACTGGCAGAAAAGCCCTCTGGGACGGGGAGATGGGGTCCAAGTTCAACGGGAGCCACAGAGAGGGGCCATCCTCCGCGGGCTGCCAGAGTGCGGGTCACCTTGAACTTGGCCGGTTCCTTTGTCTCCGCGGCACTTTCCAGGAGGATGCTTCTCAGAGTGGAGTCCCGGCCACTTTGCCTGAGAACCACCTGAGAGACTCGCTAGCGTGCAGTGTCTGGGTCCCCGGCGATTCCCACCGTTTTGAAGTCTCTAAGAGCCAGAGAACGGGGCCCTTTATCATTCTTAAGTGCTTGCGAGGCCCATGCTAGGGCACTCGGTCCAGTTGCTCTTTAAAATCTGAAGGAGATGGTAGCGGCTAAATGATCCTTTTGGAAATTGTCAGAGTCTAAAAGTAGTAAGAGTGGAGGCACACCGTGACCAGTTAGAGATGATGTCACGCACACATTGGGGCCGGGAAGACCTCTGCAGAGCGAGCATCTCATCACAGCGCTCCCGCGGGGAGAACCCTTCAACTTCCCATAAACGCCCATCAAGACCCAAGGCCCTGCGAGCCCTCCGGCCCAATCCAGGCCACTCCGGTTCCTTCAACATCCAAGTCTGCCCTTCACGTGACCTTCACCTACGCTAGTCATGGGCAGGGTCTCTTTCCACAGTAAAATCCACACGCCCCCCCTCTCCAAACCCTAACCTCTCTGATAGACTAGCCCCTGAGAGGCCCTCCCAGCATCTCTCCTTCCCCCGCAGCCCTCGGCACGGTTAAATGTGTGGCCTTTTGATCGGTGTACAGTCTCTCCCCCCCCCCCCCCCCAGGGTCTAAGCAGCCCATGAAATCAGCAACAGGTCTATTTCGTTCCCTAGGAAGGACACTGCTGTCCCGGCAGGTGCTCAGTGCTGCCTGTGGATAAACACACGAAGGAAAGGGTGTTTCATAAGCAAATACTGAGGCACACGAAGACCCAGGCAGCCACTGAGAATCTGAAATGCACTCGGCCCACTCCTGGAGGTCAGAGCAGGCCTCGCCAGCACCCTGAAGACCAAGGTTCACGAGTGCCCTTCCCTGCACACGACACTAGATACGTCCTCCTGCACCTCACCCTTCAGACGGGGGAGCCCCGCTCTTCATACTGCCTCTTCCAGATTTCCAAAGAACCTCAACATTCAAACTGCTGTTCTCCCATTTCTCTGGGCCTTGCACTGATGCTGTTATGAAAAGTTACGCTCATGCCTGTTCATTATTGAAAGACGGATGTTGACATAAACTCTGCCCAGGGACTTCCACAATGACGACTGATGTGTGCTTCAGTCTTATTGTTCCTGAGTCTTATCGTTCCGCACTCTCAGGGCCCCTTCTCAGCTGTTTTATGGACGTGGTCACAAGCTAGATTGTTAGTGGCATATCTGAGAAGATGTTCAACAGCCCTACACAAGTCAGCAATACTTCCAGCACCGTGTCTACCGCTGTGGGAAGCGGTCTGGTGGAGATGTAAGTGAGTGTGCCATTCTTCCCTCTGCCCTCTGCCCCTCGCTGGCGGAGGCCTGGCTCAGGTCATGCCCGGTTTGGCCCCCAAGTCTGCTCTTTGACACGCTGCTGAGGCAAAGTCTGTCAGCAAACTATTCTCAATTCTTCCCTAAGTAGCATGACCACTCAACGCCACCTGCCAAAGCGATAGGCCAACTGAGGCAAACATGAGTTTGACAAAGTGAGGGGGACTCGGCCGCAGGTGAGCGTGCATCTGGCGTGCAGCACAGGTGAGGGCTCTGTTTGGATGGACGTGACGTTGGGCGACCGCCTCTCCGACATGTCAATGTCCTCGTCTGGAGAATGGGCCCAAGGGGAACGAATAGGTTCGAGCCCCTGTGACACGGACACCTATTTTGGTATGAACGCAATTCTCCAGAAATACTCAACGTAAAGCTGTGTATTTCACTACATAGCCTTTGTTTTGGTCTTTACATGTTTATGTAACACTGGATCCTATTTAAAGTTACACACCAAGCCTGACACACAGCAAAGAGGCAGGACAAGCCGGCAGCCGAACAGCTCACATGTACTTCCTTCCTGGGGAGGAGAGAGGACACACGTACCAAGCCTGGGTTGCACACAGGGGTTACAGAAGTGACTTCTCGGGACTGGAAGGAGCTGGGGAGGTACTAGACCCCTTTCTCAGCACAAGGAGACACGTTTCTCTCTCACACCCATGCTTGGTGGCAGTTTAGTGTCTGCATGGAGGCTTATTTTTCCGACCCACTCCATAAAAGCCATTACACTGACAGACCATGAGCTACTGCTTAATGAGCTGCCTTCCTGCAGGAGCAGAAAATAGAAAGCAGCCACAGGGACAGCAGGAGCTAGAGAGTGCGCGGAGGGATGGGGACATGGGCTGATCCTAGGCGGCCCTAACATGCAGTGTCCACCCCGGGGAACTCTGGAGAGTGGAGCTTGGTGCCATTAAGCATGCTAGGACTGCTGTGGGCGGCGTTAGATAGTTAATATTGATCAAGGAAAGTGAGCATAGGGGGGCCGGGCATCGTGGGCCTGCTCACCTGGGCAGCTTCGCACCCCTGGGAGCCCGGTCCCTGCCCTGCAGATCACAGGGGAAGGGATCGAACAAAGGGGAAGGTGGGCGCATGTGCAGCCACGTTGGGGTGACCTAGGGAAGGTGCCTGTCAGTCTAGCTTGGGGAGCAGTGGAGTGGCTAGGGAATGGACCCCAACGCAAGCCTGTGAAAATGTGGGAAGCTGATAAGTTATTTTTTAATATACTTTTATTGATTTCAGAGAGAAGGGAGAAGGAGAGTTAGAAACATCATTGATGAGGAAGAATCATCAATTGGCTGCCTCCTGAATGCCCTTTACTGGGAATCAAGCCCACAGCCCAGGCATGTGCCCTTGACCAGAACTGAACTTGGGACCCTTCAGTCGGCAGGCCAACGCTCTATCCACTGAGCCAAACCAAGGAGGGCTAAAAATCAATTTTTTAAATGGCTGCTGAGTGAATGAATGGATGAGTAAAGTATTATAATAGGTGTTGTGAGCTCAGCAATACTTCCATTTGAAAATATTTATACACCTTTTAAGTATAAGCCACACATTTCTTAAAAAAAAAAAAAAACCTACAATTAATAAATAAAGTTTTATTGTGCCTTTCTCATATAAATCCAGACAAATGTTTTCAAACTCTCGATGGCTGAATCGACAGTAATTGAGAAAACAGTTGTAATGAGGAGAAGTCACTTCCTGGCAGGAAAGTCAGCCTAGAGATGATGGAAACATAGTCACTCCTTGATAAGCAGTCTGGTGTAATGGGATTTGTGCTGACTCACTGTAAAAGTGACAAGCACGGGGAACACGGGATTGAGAGGCTGAGACAATGGCTTCTTTGCTCCCACAGGCCTTTCATTCTTAGGGGCCCTGCATGGGTGTTTGTGTGTGTGTGTGTGCACGTGGCTTTCTCTCCCACACATACATCCACACACAGCACACACTAGTTAGCCTATGTAAGAGTCAGCTGGTCCGGAGAGGTAGCCAGAGTCAGCTGACTCTTACATAAGCTAACTAGTGTGTGCTGTGTGTGGACGTATGTGTGGGAGAATGTTTGAGAACTCAGTCGCATCCCCCAGAGTGGCCCCCACTAGAATAGGAGGGCACGGGGTCCACCATACAAACTCCCTAAAGATGGTGGGCGGGCGGGGCAGGGCAGGGTGAGGGTGGGCAGAGGTCAAGTACAAACCAGCCAGGCCGAGTACTATGGGCCGAGTACTATGGGCCGAGTACTATTCACTCTTCACTCGGCCAAAAGCACGCCCTCTAACCAAAGGCCCTTACCAGCCTCCCCCCAAACCACAGGCCTGTGAGGGCCAGGGGCTGGGCCAGCTGTGGCTCTGCGTCTGGGTTAAACAGCCTAAAATCAGGAGGAAAAATAATTGTGAAATGTATTGTGCTTCTGAAATGAGGGGTAATGGTGTGTGGCAGCCTGGAAAATACAGCTTATGCAGCCCGCGCAGCCCCGGAGCCCCAGCCAGGCGCTGGCTCTGAGCGCAGTGCAAACTGAAACAGGCACAAAGGGCGGAAGGAAGGGCGGAGGGTGGCGGCGGCGGGGGGCGACAGGGCTGGGACTGGAGGCTGCCGCCGGGGACAGACCGAGTCCCCAGCCAGGACGCGGCCCCACCGCTGGAGGCAGAGAGGCTCTGTGCCGCCTCATCAACTCAGCCACACGCGCAGGCACCCAAAGGCGCAGACGCCGGGCTGGGGAAGTCAGCGTGGCCGACACTAAGGGCCCCGTGGAAAGGGCTCCCGTGCAGCAGCCCCTCCACGCTTCTCCCCGACCCCCTGCGAGGTCCCAGTCACACCAAACGGAACACCAATATCCATCGCGAACCAGCCAGCCGAGCGGCGTCTGACGAGCAGAGCAGCAGGCCCAGCGCCCCGTCATCCGCTCCCACGCGACACAGGCCTCCGAGGAGCAGATCCGGGCTTGGATCCCCTCCCTCACACGCCTGTCTCACTCCCGCTGTGAACAGGTGGCAGGTGCCGCAGGAGCCGGCGGACAGAATCCAATGCCGTGAAGGAACCCGCGACACAAAACCGCGAGACACACAGACTTCGGCCAGGGATGCCCGGAAGAAACAGTCGTGAAATGAGAACTTGAACCCAATCTGGGTGAGGAAGACAATGGTAACCAGGAGGGAAAACAATGGTAACCGATGGTAACAGCTCCAGAGGACACCTGGAGGAAAGGAAGGTCTGAGAGGAGTGAGACCACCACCTGTGACTATGCCACGTCACAGCCTGAGCAGGGGAGGGGACCCTGCCGAGGCCTGAGGGGTGAGTTAATTAAATGTTTGACCAAATATAGCAGCTAACTTGTGAGTTGACAATTTTGTATTGCATGGCCCACAAATGGTGTCATAAATACCCAAATGGCCCTGGGCAGGAAAAGGGTTCCCCACCCCTGGTCTAAGGAATGACCTGTAAACAGAAAACGGGGCCCTTGTAACTGTTGCCCAAAGCCTGGCCTGTCTGATGGCACAGGAAGGTCTCACTGAGCAAGAAAACCAAGCGGCAGTTCTCACCTGGCAGGAGGGGGCCCCCCAGAGCAATGCCAGGTGCAGGCATGTTGAGCTGGTGCCGCTCCTGGCATCTCCGGGGCAGAGGCCAGCGATGCTAATGAACATTCTACAATGCAGAGGGCGGCCCCCAGAGAGAATTATCCAGCCCCAAAGTGAAAACTGCAGAGGTTAAGATCGCCTGAAATAAAGGTCAATGTCACGTGGGCAGCAGCCTGTGAGTAGAAAGGAACAGAATCCTCAGCCTCGGCAGTCCCCGGCGCCCTGAGCTGGCCCGGAGAGGCAGCCGGAGTCCGGCCAGCAGGAAAACACCCTCAGTGTACTCCCTCACCCCAGTCGGTTCCCCCAAAATGGTCCATATTTTTGCTTTCATGATGACTCACCAATAGAGAAAACATGTTGGCTAAGGAATGTTTCTAATGTCCTGGGCAAACAACGTTCTCGTTTTTGGCTAATGAATCGCACCCTGGCTTATATGCTGTGTTATCATGAGCTTGGGTGACAGGCATTCTGTCTCTGAGAGCAGGCTCCATTCTCAACGCTCAGAAGGTCAACTTTAGGGTGAGCCATCCAAGGCAGGTGCCAGCTCTGAAAAACTGGGCCCCGGGGGGAGGGGGAAGGGGTGGCCACAGCCCGAGGTGCCATGGCAACCCTGGGCACATCCATCAGCACCCGGGGTACAGCAGGAGTGCACTACAGCTCAATCTGGGGGTCCTGACCTCAGACCAGGGCAGCCCAGGAAAATAACAAGAGGAGCAAGGAAGGAACACAGGTGCCGTGACCACAGGACAGAGGCAGCAGAGAAGAGTTAGGCTGAGAAGCCGGTGCCGGCTCAGATCTACTCTCCAAACACCCGTGACATTTCATTCCTCCGAGCCACGCCTGTAAAGTTGGATGACAATGCTATACTGGCTGTCTCCCATCATTTCCAAGCAGCACGCCGGGGGGCGGGTGTCAGCTGTCCGCACAGGCAGAAAAATGTCCCATGGGTGCTGTGACTTCATGCAGTGCTCGGTCAGGCCTTCCCTGGCCATGGCCCCAGACCCTGCTCCTTATCCAGCAGGCGCAACGCTCCCAGCACCAGTGGTGGGTTTCCCAGCGCTTCCCACCGAGGCCTTTGTTCCCGCATTAACGCCGAGAACGAAAGCAGCCAAGACCGTAGTCTGGATTCCTAAATCCGAGGTTCCAGTCATGATCGTGCTCAGGTTCCGGAAATCAGGGTTTGTGGGGGCCCAGAGCGCTGACTGCGAATCATCCCCTATTTACACGCCTCATTTCCCTGCTCGGCACTCGCCGCCGGCTGCTGTGAGTTCCGTTTGGTGAGCTAGCATCCCTCCTCCCCCGGGGCTCCTACCAGGTCCTCGGCTGTGCACCCACCGTAGGCCAGTGATGAACTGCCCCCGCTGTCCCTGCACTCACCCTGTGCATGCTGAGAGAGAGAGTGCTAAGGCTCAGCTAACGTCACCGTGGACCAGGCCAGTGTGCAGGCCTGTTCTCAAGGAGATCCGATTGCTAGCACTCAGGCCTCCTAAGTTATCCGGAAAACTGAGTGTTCCAACCAGCATTGAACCAGTGTGTTCAGGCCGGTTCTGCTGGACCTAAAACACCGTGCTAGGCACATTCACATGCTTCCAAGGCCACACATGTCACCAGAGCCACACTCTGTCCCCTAGATGTTCGGGACAGTGAGGAAGTGCTGAGCCTCCTCCTTCTCTGGTTGGCCAGTCCCCAGGCCAGGTCAGCTGCAATGCTTCACATGATTATGTGGCCCGTAGTGTGCCTGCCCCCCGAAGAGATGACTACTGTCTTTGCAGTACTCTGAGAGTTATTAAAATCATGCGTAAGGGGTAATCTGAGGTGTAAAATAGGAGAGGAAAAGTTGAGCAAAGTTCCAAAGACCTCAAAAGCTTTAAACTGAAAGTTGGACAGAAGAGATCTTCAGTCTTTTCGCTCTAACTGAAGCCAGAGAGTTAGTATGAGCAAATGTCCTGTTTCTCGTTGTCTCCAAAGTGAAAAGCAGGCCTAGGGCTCCACCAGGTTCTGGAAACAGAAGTGTTTCAAAGTGAAGTCCACGGCTGTTGCATTTATGGCATCTGACCCAACATTTGGAAATAACGTCTCTTCAGAAGGCAACAGCTTTTTGTAAGGGGAGGGGACAGCTAAGCATTTCTCAAAGTGCAGCACCATGGCCACCTTCATCAGAATCTCATGCAAACTGGCTCGAAAGGTAGATTCCTGGGGCCTTCAGAATTATAAACACAGATTTTTTTTACCATGCGACTCACATCTATCTATCTATATAAAAGCCTAATATGCAAATTGTCTCCTTGGGAGTTCGCTCGCTATGATGTGTGCTGACCACCAGGGGCGGCGTGGAACAAAGGAAGGCCCCAGCCAGCAGCTGGCAGGCTGGGAAGGAAGACCCCAGCCGGCATCCAGAGGCCCTAATGGGCCCTAATCGCGGCCAGGCCGGGGGACCCTATCCATGTACGGATTCTGTGCACCGGACTTCCAGTGAAGCAATAACACAACACGGGACCACTAGGATCCTATGTCTATTTTCTGAAACACTCCATTTCCACTGTAGTCTCTCCTCTCTTGTGTGTCAAACGGCTGGCCTGGGCCTAATCAATGGAGAGTGAGATCCATGCCTGGCTGCGACCCTCACTTTAGGAACCCTACTGGAAACAGAACTCCTTGCGCAATGAGGGCGAACAGTCGAGGCTTTGTGGTGTACAGTAACTCCCCACCTTCCCAACTTCAGCAGAATGATGTCTTCCAAGCCAGACTACCCACTCGGACGGTTTCCGGCGTGAGGCTGTGGTTGCAGGCTTCGGTGGTGAGCCTGAAGGGCACCTCTTGTCTGAGATCCGGACGGGGGAGCCCTCCATGGGAACCGCTGCCCCCAGACTTTCCGGGTTCAGGAAGGTGCTACCTAAGCCAGTGAGCAGACGCTTGGCACACCCCCAGCCACTTCCGCTCTGCAGAGGGCTTCAAAGCACTTCCCCCCTCCTTTCCCCACCCGTTCACACCAAACACCCGCAGGGGGGAATTACTCTGAAACACTCAAGTATTGTCCTAGCTCCACACTCTAATTTAATCAACGCTTACGATTTCGCATGGCAGAAGAAACCCCTCATCTGTTTTCTCTTCCATTTTTCTTCTGGGCATTTCTCTCTTCCCTCTGCATCCACCACCAGGCCTTCTCCTTTGTCCCTCCCTCCCTTCCTCTCTCACCTCCGCTCCTCCTCTGCCCCCACGTCCACCTGCCACGGTGTTTGCTCCTTCCCAGGGGAGCAGCCGCCTTGGAAAGCCTGTCTCCAAGCAGAGGGGTGAGCACCAGCTCCGGAGTGGCCACATGTGTGTGATGATCTGTACCTGTGCGCCACTCTCCCAGGACCCACTGGGTTCCCTCCTCTGGGCTGGGATTCTGAGGGAGGGGGCTGCTCCAGGCAGAAAGGGGTCCGCGGGAAGAGCAGCGGGGCATGGGAGGGAGCAGGGAAGGAAGAGCAGGGCTGCAGCCCAGGCTTCTTACTTGCCGCTGATGCTACAATATTCTGCGGGCATGTGTCCCCGGTGAGCTCCGCCCGAATAGGCCTCTCTTACTGAGTCAGCCAGCAAGTACTTTCTGGGCACCGACTCCGCTGAGAGGCAGTCTGGGCTCCGGACCTTAAACAAGACAAGGCCCTGCCCTCATGGCACTTCCATCTAATGGGGAGACACTCAATAATGAAATAAACAAATTGATACATAATTAAGTAGTAAGGGGGAAACTGGGTAACTTAAGAGAACCAGGGAGAGGCCAGTTGCTGTTTTGCATGAGGTGCTCAGGGAAGGCCTCCTGCACGCTGACAACAGAGAAGAGACCAGAAGGAGGCCAGGCAGGGAGCCATCTGGACATTCAGGGAAAAGCTCCTTGTGCGGGAGGAGCAGTATGTGCAAAGGCCCTGGGGAGACTGTGGTGATAAAGAAGAACAGGAGGCAGGCAGGGTGGCTGCAGCTAAGAAGGGCGGAGAGATGAGACCGGGGAAGGGGATGGTGGATATGGCCATCAATAGGCCCACCCGCCCTGCAGCCCAGGGACTGCCCCAGATCCTCAGTGCCTGCCACCAGACCCAGGTCCTGGCTGGTCTCCCAGCTTGCCCCGCCCTGACACCTCCCAAGCATCTCCCCTGGTCCCCTTCCCTCCTGGCACCATCCCCCTGCAACATTCCAATGCTCCAGGTCATTCCCTCACAATTTCCCCAGAAGACAACCCGTACATCCAGTTTTTAAAAATTCTTCGAGTGTCCTGCCAGTGTGGCTCATCGGATGAGCATCAACCCATGAACATGGAGGTCACTATTGCATTCAGATTAGGGCACCCGCCTGAGTTGCAGGCTCATCTCCAGTAGGAGGGGGTGTGTAGGAGGCAGCCAATCAATGATTATCTCTGATCATTGATGTTTCTCTCTCTCTCCCTCTCCTCTCCATTCTGAAATCAATAAAAATATTTTTTTTAATTGAGTAAGGCAGAAACCCATGTCTTAGGTTCTCTAAAATCTAAAATACAATGAGTTAGGTCTGCATCATTCGTGGCCAGCGGTGTGAGCAGTCCCGTGGTCAGGCACAGGACATCATACAATATGCTCCCTGAGGCTCAGGAGCGGCCCGGAGGCCCCCACAGCCAGGCCACCAGGTCACTGGGGGCCAAGCCCGGCAGCTTTAGGTCAGCCCCTGGGTCCGGCACCAACAAGCCGTCAGCTCCAAAAGGCCCCCTTGGGGGGAGCGGCACTCAGCGGAGAGCCCCTGGCTCCGGAGCCCCATGGTCACACGCACACAGGCACGTGCAGACACACACACACACTCACACTCACACTCACACACACACTCACTCACACACTCACATTCACACACACACACACACACTCACACACACACTCACTCACACACACACTCACACACACTCACACACACACACTCACACTCACACACACACCACACACACACTCACACACTCACACACACTTACACACACACACACACTCACACACACACACTCACACACTCACACACTCACACACACTCACATACACACTCACACACTCACTCACACTCACTCACACTCACACTCACACACACTCACTCACACTCACACTCACACTCACTCACTCACACTCACTCACACTCACACTCACACTCACACACTCACACACACTCACACTCACACACACACACACTCACACTCACACTCACTCACACTCACTCACTCACACACACACACACACACACACTCTCACACTCACACACACTCACACTCACACACACACACACACACACTCACACTCACTCACTCACACACACTCACACACACTCACACACACACACTCACACACTCACACTCACACAGGGCCCCCGGCGCGCCCCGGCGGGCTGAGTTCAGCGTTTCCCCTCCGGAGCTGCTCCTGCGCCCCCGCTCCGCTCCGCTCCGGGCTGAGGCCGGAGCCCGGCCCTTCCTGAAGGCGCGCCCCGGGCGCCCCCTCTCGGACGCCGCTCTCCTCCGCCCAACGCCGCCCCTCCAGCCTTCCTCCCAGCCTTCCTCCCAGCCTTCCTCCCGCAACACCGCCGCCTCCCGCACCACCGCCGCCTCCCGCTCCTCCCGGCGGGACTGGCCGAGCGGAGGCGGCACTGAGCCGCGCCGGCTCCCGCGCTCCCGCCGCCGGACCCCGTCCCCGCCACCCCGCCCTCCCTCCGGGCGCCCGCGGGGACCCCGCCGCCCGTTCCCGCCGGGGCAGCCCCTCTCCAAGCCCGAACCCGGCACCGCCTGCCCGGCCCGGCCCCCGGGGCACCGGCAGCTCCTCCTCCGCCCCCAGCCGGCCGGGCCGCCTCCGCGTCTCCGGCCCCGGCTCCCTGGCGGGCGGGGTCCCCGCTCCCGGCTCCCCGGGTCCCGCTCCCCCACGGCCGCGCCGCAGCCTCCACCGCCCGCCGCGCCCCCGCCCGCCCATCACCCCGGCCGCCCGCCCGCCCGGGGGCGACCAAGTGTCTCCGGCCCCGTGGACGGAGCCCCGCCGCCCGCTCGGCGGCCAGGGGCCGGGGCCGGGCGCCCGGAAACTTTGCGAACCCGCGGCGGGCACGGGCGCCGGGCGGGGGCCGCTCCCCGCGCCCATCCCGGCCGCCGGGACACGCACTTACCCTCCGCGCCGCCCGGCTCCGGCTCCACTTCCTCTTCCTCCGCCGCCGGGGACACGCTCCGTCCGGCGCCCGCAGCCCGCTCCGTCCGCGCTGCCCGCCCCGCACCTGCCGGCGCCCGCCCGCCCCCCGCCCCGGCCCCGGCCCCGGCGCACCGGACGGCCGGGCAGCGGCCGCACTTGCCGAGCCCCTGCTCACAGCGAGGGTCCGAGCCCGGGGCTCCGATCGGCCGCGCACTCTGGGCGCCCGGCTGGCTCTGGGCGGGCGGGCGGCCTCCCCGGCGCCCAGGGACTCCCCGCCCCCGAGCGCCCCCTCCAGGAGGCCCGCCCGCGGGGCACCGGCGCCACGCCTGCCTCCCGGGCAGCGGCTTGGCACCCGGGGGCCGCTGAGGGGGCTGCCGGGGGGCCTGTGCGGACACCTGGCCTCTGCCCCGGGGCGGCGAGGCAAGCAGGACCGCAGGACCAGGCGGGCTGCTGCTCCCTCACCCCGCGCGGACCCACACGCCTATGGACCGACCACAGCTTTGCGTCTGATGGATGGAGCCAGGGACTCCTTGGTTTTGCATCACTTTGCATAAAGCAAGATGTTCTGCCCCCAATGTGGCATTTAAGAGCACATTTTTAATTCATGCAACCTACTTCAGTCATTGTCTACGCAGAGCTCAGCGCATTAACTCCCAGCTCCGCCGCCGGGAGGGGAGGGGAGGGGAGGGACGCTTGTTGGAAGGTTGCAGGAGAAACATCTGTCCTCTTCAGATTCAGGAATATCTCCGTCAGTTCCTCCAGCAAAGGCAAAGGCAGGAGCAAGTTCTCCTTCAAAAGGCCGAAAAGAGTGGCTGGGGACAGAGAGGCACTGGAGTCCAAGGTGGAAGGCAAAGCTCCCTTTAAATTTCCATCCACCCCCTCCACCCCCACCCCCTCCACCCACCCCTACCCCCCTCCACCCATCCCCACCCCCCTCCACCACTACTACCCCCCTCCACCCACCCCCACCCCCTCCACCACCCCCACCCCCTTCACCCTCACCCCCCTCCACCCGCCCCCACCCCCTTCCACCACCACCACCACCCCTTTCACCACCCCCACCCCCCTGCAACCACCCCCACCCCCCTCCACCATCACCACCCCCTCCTTCCACCCCCACCCCCCTCCTCCCACCCCCACCCCCCTCCACCACCCCCACCCCCTCCGCAGGAGGCTGCTCTTTAGCAGCTGCTGACCAACTGAGTGAGGCCAGTCCTGCCTGAGAGGTTCAGTTAGTGGGACACAGACAGGAGACCGAGTGTGAAAACAGCATGTAAATGGTGCTAAGAATCTTAGTGTTGGTTACATCATTTGAACAAATGTTAATAGTTTATTTTTTAATATATATTTTTACTGATTTCAGAGAGGAAGGGAAAGGGAGAGAGAGAACTATCAATGATGAGATAGAATCATTGATCAACTGCTTCCTACACGCCCCACAGTAGGGATGGAGTCCAAAATCCGGGTATGTGGCCTGACTGGAATCAAACTGTGACCTTCTGGTTCATAGGTCCATGCTCAACCACTAAGCCATGCCAGCTGGGCATCAAATAATAATAAGAGTCAATTGGGTTAGTGTGTTGGGTTAAGATATACACTTATACAGTGTGTGTGTGTGTGTGTGTGTGTGTGAGAGAGAGAGAGAGAGAGAGAGAGAGAGAGAGAGAGAAACTTAAAGTAATTTCACTGGTTTCTTTTTTATATTTTTATATATACTAGAAAAAGTAAGATTACACAGGTGGCTTTCACTAGCAGCTCACATTATTTTTCTGAGTGACCCCTTATTATGTATGTAACCTTGGGAGAATGTATTAGTGGCAGGAATACTTGGGTCCAGATCATTATAAGCCAGTAACTAAAAGCGGGATGGAAATTTAATGTCTCTATTTTCTCGTCTATGAGTCAACAGAGCAACCATCAAGCGAGGTCACTTAGCAAGCGGCCGGTGAAAGGCCTGTCACTAATGAGACTGCCAGGCGCTCCGCGTGGTGAGTATGCATTTGATCCACCACTGCCTGCCTGACATACAGGGACCGTAACTGCCGCGCGGACATCGGAGCCCTCGGGAAACACTAGCTGTTAAAACTGTCCCAAGAGCAGTGGGAACTCTGTGTCCCCACCCCGCACAGCAGTGAAACAAGCCCACCTCCCGTAACCTTCGCCCTCCGCAGCCAACATCCTTCCTCCAAGAGAGGACCCCTCCGATGTTTGGAGATGGCTTCCCATCCCATCCAAACACTCTTCTGAGGAGCAGACATTCTCACTCACTCCCTCCGACTTAATCTCCATGTGACAGGGCTTCAAATCTCTCCCATCTCAGCCTCCTTCCTCCCGAAGGACACCTGCCTCTGGCCTCTCAAAAATGGTAGTTGTCAAATAAATTAATTAACTAATTAACACAACCAGTTAGCCTGAGCTCTTGACGATTTTAAAAAGTAATTCATACAGCCTAAGCTTTTATCAATTCTTTTTCAAATATATCTTACTGTTAATCCCGGTGCAAGGGCAAGACCTGAAATGCTTTGCTGGGTTTCTGTTAGGACATAGCGTGCTTATGGGGTTGGTCTTTGGGACTAAAGGCCCTGGTCCATCTTCTCCAAGTCTCTGGCTTTGATTCAGGCACCCCAATATCTCCCATCCCTGCAGATTAGGTAAGGGCACCAGGGTCTTAGAGGGACCCCACAATGGGCCTCCTCCTCCCTGGCAGGAATCAGTATCCTTTGGGTTCACTGGTTCATTCAGTTCCTAAAACCCTCATACATACACATACACACACACACACACACACACACACACACACACACATATATATATATATATATATATATGTATGTATGTATGAGGGTTTTAGGAACTGAATCAATTATATATATATATATATAATTGATTTTTTACAGAGAGGAAGGGAGAGAGATAGAGAGTTGAAACATCGATGAGAATCATCAATCAGCTGCCTCTTGCACACCCCCCACTGGGGATGTGCCTGCAACCAAGGTACATGCCCTTGACCGGAATCGAACCTGGGACCTTTCAGTCCGCAGGCCCATGCTCTGTCCACTGAGCCAAACCAGTTTCGGCCTAACAACCCTCTTAACTGCACAGTGCCAGGCCTTCCCTTCCCGCTGTCCTCACAGACATCTTAGAGGTGTCGGAGGCCTTAGAGAAATCCACCTGCACCCTGGGCTCCGCTGGTGGTCTGCAGGGGCACAGTCGAGTGCTGGTGCCATAGGTAACTGGCACTCAATGGTTGGGTATAAATCCCAGTATTGCCCTTTACCAGCTGCATTACCCTATGCATGTGGCAACACATGGGATGGAAACCACATCTTCCTACGAGGGCTGAGAGAGGCTGAATGAGTTCATACATGTCAAGTTCTTAGGACAGGGCCTGGCCTAGGAAAGCAGTTGATGAATGTGAGCTATCAGGATCTACCCCAGTCTTCTAAGCAGCTGGTCATGGTAACAGAGTCTCCAAAAGAGAAAGCAGTAGCCCCTCCTTTTCCATGTGGGAATCTGTCTGTAACCATAGGGCAGAAAGGGCTAGTATCACTGCTCTGGTTTTATTTCAGCTCCTGGATAGAGCTGGAGCCACTCGATCCCTAGGCCACACTGTGGTAGAGAGGGGGCCATGGAGGGGAGGGCGTCGGAATGACAGGGCAGCCCCTCGTCGGCGGGTGCAGAAGCCCTCAGGTGAGGCGTAGCCTCAGCTACAGCTCAGGTGTGAGGGATGGGCCCGCCATCTCACCCGCAGGTCGGGCAGGAGGAAAGGAAGCAGGGAGTGAGAATGAGCTGGCCAAGGAAACTCACTGAAGCCGCAAGTCTACGCTGGTTTGTAGACTATGCTTATGAGACAGCTTTGCATTGTTGCAGATGGACAGGTGTCTGGGGGGATTTCCCAGATCTTCATTCCTCGATCGGGTGTTTCCCAAACCTTTATCCTTCCTTACGTGCATGGAATCCCAGATAGGAGGGTGAGTGGAACCCCGGCCTGCTAAAACAGCCTGTTATTTTTCATCAGTGATGGCTTATGTTGATCAACTTCTTTCTAAGTGCTCACAAATATTTATTCCTAATTCGTTTTAAAACCACCACCACCACTAATTGGACTCCAGACGGGCCTGGCGCATTTACTAATGCATTCGGTCATTTGCTTCAGAATTCTGCCCCAATCAGCCTCAAGATCTATTGCTTGAAGGATCCATTCTCCTTTCCTGTCTTAGAATCAGGCTCCTGTTGGCTTGGCTCCAGACGTCAAACAGCTCTGGAGACAGAGAGAGTGGCCTCCGCTTCAGGAAGCTGCTGCGCCCGAGATAACAAGGTCCGGGGCGCTGTCAGACAAGCAGGAGAGGAGGAGGCTTACTGAGCAAGGGCACCCTTTCTGTCAATCACTCATTGACTCCGCGCACTCTCTGGCTTCCGTGGGAGCTGCTGTGAGAGAGGCTGCAATGGGAGCCTGAGAATCAGGCGCCCCCTCCCGGCTCCTGGCTTCTATAATAGTTGGGAAGACAGAGGAAGTTAGTCACCCCAGGGAGGGGCAGGACCCTTGGGGGCAGACATCACTCTCAGCCTCCTGGGGCTTGTGACTGAGCTGACACCTGAAGGGAGAGCGTGTTAGCCGGCACACAGAGGGGGAAAGGAAGTGGGCTGCATAATGGGGCAGGGGCTGAGGCAAAGAAAGACAAGAGAAAAAGCAGTTTAAAGGGAGAAATCGCAGTGCAGAGGAAATTTTAAAAGGCCAATTGGCTGCAGTGTGACGATATCAACATGGGCTCAGAGCAGGGGGGAGAAGCCCGCCTTCGGCAGGCCTGGAGTCACGTCACAGAGCTGTATACACGAAGGGCAATGGGGAGGCACTGACACCCTTTTGTGTTCTGTTTTGCTTTGTCTTGTTTTCCAAGTGAAACACTTTAAGCGAGAGATTGTCATGGTCAGCTTTTTTTATAGCTTCATCCTACGAAGTGAAGAATGAATGAAAGGCAGGGCAAAAGGGCACATGAGAAGAACAAACAGCGAGTCAGGCAGGAGGCCCAAGCTGGAGGTGATGGTCACACACTAACCAAGGGCCCGGGGAGCTGCAGAGACTGAAGCGTTAAAAAGGCGGGAGAGGCCGCAGAACCCACAGTTGTCCATCCCAGTTGGGGACGCTCCCAGACAAGCAACTGGCCTTCACCTTGCTGCCTTGGTCCAACCACACACTGAACTCGACTGGCATCCAGGTTAGCCGCCTGCCCACTCTCACGTAGCTTGTGATCATTTCTGTGCCGTGGTGGTCACCTCCAGCCTGTCCCCATTTCATAGTCACTACATTGCTGTTCTGTGGTGGAGGGCATACACCCCATAATGGAACTCCACTCTCTGCAGTCCCCTTCTGGTCTATTCACCCCATCCCACTTAAAAAAAAAAAAAAAAAATCTCTCCAGGGGCTGCCATGTCCCGTCTTCACCCCATGTGCGCTCCTGTTTGGAATATTTTTTTTTTTTGGGGGGGGGGGGCCTGCGTACAGTGAACTTTATTGATGGTGCATGACAAAGTAGGGCTCCCTATACCCCTCCCCTGCTTCGGGGGTCTGGGATGGGAACGGTGGTCAGGAGATTCCCGTTGTGTCCGGGGATCGATCTGGGGCAGGGACTCCTCAGGAGCTGAGGGCCCTCTTACTGTTCCGGGGCTGGCGGTCCAGGGGCTCTTGCTCCTTGGAGGCCATGGGGACCATACGGTGCACCACCCTGTTGCTTTAGCCAAATTCACTGTCATACCAGGGAACGAGCTTGACAAAGTGGCCATTGAGGGCAATGCCAGCCCCGGTATCAAAGGTGGAGGAGTGGCTGTCACTGTGAAAGTCGCAGGAGACAGCCTGGTCCTCAGTGTAGCCCAGGATGCCCTGCGGGGGCCCTCTGATGCCTGCTTCACTCCCTTCTTGATGTCATCGTATTTGGCATCTTTCTCCAGGCAGCAGGTCAGACCCACAACCAACACACTGGGGGTGGGGGCACGGAAGACCATGCCAGTGAGCTTCCCATTCAGCTCAGGGATGACCTTGCCCACAGCCTTGGCAGCACCAGTAGAAACAGGGATACTGTTCTGGGCAGCCCCTCAGCCGTCATGCCACAGCTTCCAGAGGGGCCACCCACGGTCTTCTGGGTGGTGGTGACAGCATGGACTGTGGTCATGAGTCCCTCCATGATGCCTAAGTTGTCATGGATGACCTTGGCCAGGAAAGCCAAGCAGTTGGTGGTGCAAGAGGCATTGCTGACAATCTTGAGGGAGTTGTCATACTTGTCATGGTTCACACCCATCACAAACATGGGGCATCCGCAGAAGGGGCAGAGATGAGGACCCTCTTGGCTCCACCCTTCAAGTGAGCTCCGGCCTTCTCCATGGTAGTGAAGTCACCGGTGGACTCTACCACATACTCAGCACCAGCATCACCCCATTTGATGTTGGCGGATCTCACTCCTGGAAGATGGTGATGGGCTTTCCATTGATGATGAGCTTCCCGTTCTTAGCCTTGACTGTGCCTTTGAACTTGCCACAAGTAGAATCATACTGGAACAGGTACACCATGTAGTTGAGGTCAATGAAGGGGTCATTGATGGAGACAATTTCCCCTTTGCCAGAGTTAAAAGCAGCCCTGGTGACCAGGCACCCAATGCAGCCAAATCCTTTCACTCTGACCTTCACCACTGTGCTTCAGGGTTGTGGCTGCTGGCACTGCGCAGGAAGAGAGGCTGCCTGACGAACAGGAGGAGCAGCAGAAAGCCTCCTGTTTGAATTTGGTTTGGCAGGACATTTATCAAGACTTTTCAGTGTTTACCACCAAGGCCCAAAAACCAATGGTTAAAAGAAGCAACTTTGGTAAATAACTCAAGGAATCCCTACAAAAGTACAGTGAACACTGACAAGAGAATTAGCCCACGAATCTCCTCAGAGTAAAACTTATAGAGTATTTAAATATCCAGGCTTAGGGAGCTTCAGATTCAGAAAGGAATCCCAGCTCCACTTCTTAATAGGCACATGGCTTTGAATAAATTTATTGTATTTTTCTCTAAGTCTCCCAAATGGAGATGATGGGATGATGATACATCTCTCAAACTATGCCTAACACACAATGAGTGCCCAATAAATGGAGCCAAAATGAATGTCAACCATTAGGTACTTGTAACAGTGATTAATCTTTACACCATGATAGTCAGATGGAGAGATCAACATTCTTTACTTAATTTTTTAAAAGAAATATGCCTGTTTTTTAAGTGTAAAATAGTAAATGAAAAGTCTTCCCATTCCTATCTCTAGTCCCAGTCCCTAAAGGTTAACGCAAATCTTCATTTCTGTTTTTCTTTCGGTGATCAGTGCTATGGTTTTAATTTCAACACTAGTCTCTCTTGGTTCATCAGCTTCATACAGTATCTATGAAAGATTTCTAAAACTTTGAATTACTCCTGTTTACCAATTCTTCTATTGCTTCGCTGTTTATAGCATCACTAGTTTGTACTGGTGGATACTGTTCCACATTGACTTTCTCATATTACCACTCATGTCACTTCACTTTTCCCTCATGTTTCCTATTCCTGTGAGTGCACTGCCTTATGAGAGAAGCCCCTGGCTCTGTCTTCTAGCTCACTCATTCTGTCTTCAGCCTCATCCAGTCTTCCCATTTACTTGTTGTTGTTGTTTTAATGATCAAAATTTAAATTCCAGATTCTCTAATTGGCACTTTTCACAACTACCTATAGTGGATGCTGTGAGCTCCACCCAGTTCCCTCCACCCTCAGGATCAAGGCACTAAGCAAGCGTCCTCCTTCATGGAGACATGTCTGTGTTTTCCCATACTTGGGAGTTTTAAATTACTAAAGCATCTGAAATCTTCCCTGTCCTTACAACTGCACCCACTTTCCTCTTGAAGACATTCTCTAGAGTCTGCAGGTTTTTCTGCCCACAGTTTCCCTAGGAGTCCCTTTCATTACCCTGTAGTTATGCTCTCTGTTTCTTTTAATACCTCAGTTTTTGCTAAGACTCCTTTTTTATTTTTAACTGAAATACATAAAGCAAATTTTTTTTTTTTTCGGGAAGTATGAATGGGAGGTAAGCTTTTCTGAGAAACTGTATGCCCAATAAGGCTGCCAACCACCTTGGAGTTGCCAACTCATGAGGAAATCTGCCCTCATTGCCTGGCTCTCCCAGAGCCTTCCATACAGGGAGCTCTTTGCTCTCCTTTTGTTTCTCTTCAAGTCACACATTTCTGGCCCCTCCTTTGTGGGCTCCTTTGCTCATTTTCCTTCTTCCATCTGACCTCCAAATGTTTAGTTGCCTCAGGACTTGGCCTGGGTCCTATTCTGATCCTTCCAAAACAATCTGTTTCTATCCCATAGCCTTAAATACCATGTAGATGTGAATGTCCCACATCAAATCTCACTGCCAGACATTTCCATGAACTACAAGCTCATATATCCATCTGCCTGCTTTGTTTTTTCCACCTTCAAATGCACCTTGCCTAAAACCCAGCCCTCCCCAAACCCCATGCTCGTCCTTCTTCCCCATCGCAGTGACTTCAGTGTCCACCTAAAACATGTCTCACGCCAATGCCCTTGCATAGTGACCTTCCAAAAGTAGAAATGAGTAATGTCACTTCCCTATTTTAAACTCTTGAGTGGGAACTCATGGCTAATAAACTCCAATGAACTCAAATCACCCTCTACCCCATGACTGCAGGGCTAGTGTTACCTGGGTTCTTCTGCCTAACGAACTCCAGCTCATGCCACTCTTTTCCCTTTTGAGTGATTCTCACCCTCTGCTCCAGCCACCCGGACCTTTGATTTTTTTGCTGGGACAGAGCAAGCTTATAGCTACCTCAGGACCTTTGCACAGACCATCTTCTCTGCCTCGAAGGCACTTACCTGGCTCTCGGGATAGCTAGCACTCTCTTGTACTTTAGACTTTGGCCCTAGCTTCCCCTCAAGTAGGTCTACCTTGCCCACTTATATAAAGTAGACCCTCCCACACTCCACCTATAGCAGTCCGTTTATTTTGGTCACAGCTCTATCAAAAGCAATCATCTTATTAGGTAAGCTTGGGAGCTCTACATAGACAGTACCAGGTCACTCTTCATTATCTGCTCAGTGCTTTACCCTGGGAGTCTGGTAGAGGGCCTGGCATACAGCCCACTGTCAATAAATATGGGTTTGCTCAGCCCAACTGGCATGGCTCAGTGGTTGAGCACTGACCTATGAACCAGGAGATCACAGTTCGATTCCTGGATGAAGCACATGCCTGGATTGTGGGCTCATCCCCAGTGTGGGCATGCAGGAGCCAATCAATGATTCATCAATATTTCTCTCTCTCCCTTCCTCTCTGAAATCAATAAAAACATATATATTTTTTAATATGGGTTTATTGAATGCATGTCATAGTGTTTTGAGAATGGGACTGGGTATGAA
Organism: Pipistrellus nathusii; assembly: GCA_963693515.1. NCBI lineage: Eukaryota > Metazoa > Chordata > Mammalia > Chiroptera > Vespertilionidae > Pipistrellus > Pipistrellus nathusii. The sequence continues at coordinate 67,505,360 of OY882868.1, read as the reverse complement.
GGAGACACAGGCCCGCCCAGCTTGATATGCATTATCATAATGACTATGCGTGTGCGATGAAAACCCACATGTGATGGAGAAGCTTCATGGAGGGATGACGTCGGAATTCAGATGTGTATAACTAGGGGGGAGGGGGGAGGTTGTTTGAGACAAGTGAACGGCATGAGCAAAGACCTGGAGGTGTGCCATGTTTAAACTGTTCACTCAGATAGTTTTCTGGAGAAAGTAAAATTAATGCAGATGCATAGAACTTAGGGCAAGAAAAGTCAAGACCGAAATAAAATCAGATGGTGGCAAGAGTTTTAAATGTAAAGCAGAAAATGCAATTTCACAAATATGGCTCATTTAAGCTACTGGTAATTAGAAGCATATATAGTAACAACTGTCACCTGGGTTTTGCAGGTGTGAGTTAACCTCAGGAAAATATGGAGGGAGAAACAATTTGAAATGTCTCAAGATGCAACTAAAGAGAACCAAGGCTGTGAGCTCAATAACAGGAACAAACGTGATGATGTCAACAACCAGTTACATAATTTCTATTCACTTCCGTGTGACAAGCATAGATACAGGCTCCAGACCAGGTAGTGGGTCCAGAGCAAAAGAAATCACTGAAGGCCTCAAAGAGACCACTGTCTAATCTAAGAAAAAGGCACATAAAAAAAATTGCCATTCTAGGATTTAAAGAAAAGACCAATCTTCCATATAACCTCAGTAAATATGCAAATGGTTGTTTAAAGCAATGCAGATGACTTTCCCCAAATCCTCTGGAAAGTCTGCACGAAGCCCATTGTCTCAGGGGATGCTTAATGAGCCTGCACAGAGGAGAGCTTCCATGTGGGATGTGGGCTGCACAGAGCAAACCAATGCTGGATGTGGAAACTCCTTGGGAAGTGCCAATGAAGCCACTTTCATTTGTGTCTGAAAGACATCTCTTCATTAAAAACTTGTTCTACTTATATGTTAATTTTGAAAAACACCACAAAATGAAAAGAAAACAGATACATCCACCATGTTACATATGGATTTTAACAGGCATCCTTAAAACTAAAACTAGAATCACGTGTTTGCATTTATCTCCATTAATTTGAAGGTTCGATATTGTGCATTTTATGTAGATATGAGTCAGTTTTAAGTTTTTTTCATAGTAAATATAAAAAACTGTAATCTTCTAACATCAAAATCAAGAATGAAAAGCTATGTGAAATTTAAAATCCCCTTTTCTATGAAAATAACTAATTCCTGGGTTTTGTAATATAATTTTAAGCTTTTGACTAAGATTTTGATAATTATTCTTTTGTCAGATAAAGCTTCTTTTTAACTTATTGGTATTGTAATTAAATCTTCAACCGTTATTTGTACTAAGTGGTGTCTATTGTCATTGGCGGACTTAACACCATAAAATCTATGATCTTGAGTTCTTCATTTCACTTTCCCATTCAGATGAAATATACCCTTTTTAAAAAGGTAAAGAGCTAATAACCTATTTTCCTTACACATCTAGGATACTTTTATGTCAACTTCACACCTCAAGAAGTCAGTCCTCATGTGATAAAATTCTTTTGTTGCAATTTTTCCCTCAGAGCCCTGCCAATATTTTATCTTTCTCAAGTTCTGTCACAGAAGAAAATACTGAGGCCTGAATGGTTTTTATCCTTTGTACATAACCCACTTTTGTGCTTACTGGCTTCTTTCTTTCTCTCTTTCTTGTGGTTTGTGTAGATCAAGTATTTTGTCAGGATGGATCTAAATTTTCTCAGAATGTGTTGAGCCCTACTGAGTTGAATTCCCAGTATTTTTGTTCTGGGAGATGTTTTTATGCCTTATTATATTTGTCTGTTTTTCCCCTTGCTCCATTATTGACTTATTCGAGTATACTACATAATTACTTGGTTGCGTCCATTGTGTATCCAGACACTTATCACCTCCTGTCTTATTTTTCCTTTATTCTCTTTCTCTGTTTTCCTGAAGTTTCTTAATCTTGCCCTCTATTACTGATCCGATTTTCTGAGTCGGTGATTTTGTGTTCTTCCGGTAACTGCTGTGATTTTGGGTTCGTTTTCTTGAATATCTTCCTTACCTCACCCATTTCCCTCTTCACCTCGGGCTCTTCTGTTTCTGTTTTCCTCTGCTGCTTTTTCGTGAAGGTTATAGCTCCTTTTTTCCTGCGGAAGTTGACGGTTTCTAATAATTGCTCTTGGTTTCTGAAATAAAGCCTTTTCAGAGGCTGATGGTTTTTTCCTTTGAAGTTTTTAGCATCATAGTTGGCATTCTTTGTCCTTAGTAATCCCTTTCTACCGTGGGCATATTTTGGTTTTGCTTTGCTTGCCTGTCCGTCTCGGGGGGGAAGAGAAATCGATAGAGCCCCCTCTTGAGTTTTAGCGGCCAGGATTCAAGCAGCGCGGGATGAAGGCGAGCTCTCTCACCTGTGTCAAACTCGAATTCCTTGAATGAACCACTGATTATCCTTTTCAATCCAATTGCATCAGCTCTAGTGCTAGAATTCTTTCCAATCTCCAAGAATAGGTTGCTAGACAATCTTAGTTTTTGGTGTCCAAATGTCCCCCTTCCCTTGACATCTTCCTCTGGGTGTTATTTTGGGAAGTTAGAAAGAGCCACTTGGGGACAATAACCTCATGTCATTCTTTCCCCCCTCCATGAAAGTAATTTCCTGCAGACCAATTTCTCCAAGGCTCAGAACAGCTATTGAGTGATAAGAGCATCTACTATTGATGCCATAGTCTGGATCTCCACCTTGTGATCCAGAGAAAATCTCCCTGCTCTCCTCAGCAGTCCTAATCCATCCTTTTTCCTCATGTTGGTTGTGCCCAGTTAATGGTCAATAATAAAACCTAAACCATCTTTCTCCTGAAGTCGTTTGTTGTTGTTGTTGTTGTTGTTTGTTGTTTGTTTTTTGTGCTTGGAGAGGGCACATTCTAAGGGCGAGGATGAGGCCGTTCCCAGGCAACAGAAGCAGTCTGTTCACATTAGGTTTGAGACCCTCTTTCACGGTCTTGAATTTATCCTTAGCCTGACCTTTCAATGCTGTGATGAAAGTCACAAGTGAAATGCTTGGTTTGTCAACCTACTAAACCGAATCCATGCCAGTGCCCTTTGTTTTACTAACCATGTCTATTTTATGTTCTGTGTTCAGAAGCTTTGACATCCTGGCCTTGCTAACCCTGGAGGGACTGCCCCTCCCAGGATTGGTCAATTCCTGGAGCTAGTAAAGGCCACTGATCCCTTCTTTCAAATGCAAGCTAACCAATCCAGCCCTGATCTCCAGCCACCTCCTTCGTCCAGGCTCCCACTCTGGCCACTACCCACTTGCCCTAACCACCACAGCACCAGAGACTAGACAACCGGGGACAGGACCCTATGCTCCAGGACCCAGTAAATTCATCCAAACTAGCCAATCTGAAGCCTGCTTACCCTGCAGCCTATTTCTTCCTGCAAAACCACAACAAAGGCTCTTTGGTCACAATGCTGCCCTGGTCTTTTTCCTCCTGGCCAACCCTGGCTGTTCCCATGCCTCCCTCCCCATCACCGCATGCTGAGGCTCCTCCTCTTGAAGCTGTGAGGGTAATCAACTGTCTTTCCAGTGGCATTTGTCTTCTTGTCTGGCGGCCTTGCCATACTTGAATAATTCTGAAAAACCTATATTCAAAGCACCTTTAAATGGCAGAATTAAAAATATTTTAGTCTACTACATCTTTATCTTCTACAGGTGAGGAAGTAATTTAGATGTAGGAACTGTTGGCGTGAGAAACTTCCATACCTGCAGAGAATTTTGATGAGTTTATTTGAGCCAAACTGACAATTTCTGGGAAGCAAAATCTCAACAGATTGAGAAAATGCTCTGGAGAGTGGCAGTGTCGCAGCTTATTTATATCCGGTAGAATCAAAGGAGGAGCTGTAAGTAAAGAGGCGGCATGAAACCCATTGGTGGTAGATTAGGGAGGTGGGAGAAGGCAAAGCAGGGGAACCTGAGATTGGTTAAAGAGCTAACTAGAGAGACATTCTCCTCTGGGTGCAGGACAGTTAGCAGTGAACGCTGACAGCACGGAGAGACAGCACTGCGGGGAGAAGGCAACCATGAGGGGTATGGTCTCCTGCTCTGGTGCAGTTGGTATTCCCCGAGGGGTTCAGGAAAAGCAGATTCCTCTGGCATGGCAAGGTTATGTTGTCTTGGATGCAAAAAGACAACAGACAGGCTCACTTAAGATAAAGACTGACCTTTGTCAAGGAAGCTCCAGGCCTAGGATGTGACTGCCACCACTATGACTGGATTCTGGTTAGGGATTTTTATGTTCAGACCACCTATTGGCCTCTGAGTTTGTAAGGATGCCATGCAGGTCTGCCCTGAACTTGTCAGCTTTAGCATGTGGCTCTCTTTTCGTAGACAGAATCAAGGAATTGGGGCAGGGAGAAGAGAGAGAGAGATGTAAGGCCACAGAGCTCCCTCCAACTCCACGTGCACATAAACCTCTCGTCAGTGCTCATGAGTTTCAGGCTCAGGTTCTAGACTCAGTCTGGGTAGAGGGGCCGGGAGGCAGGACGTGTGCAGAGGGCATGCGTGTTCTCAGGTGGAGCAGGGCATGCTGATGGCCTCGGCAAGGGGCGGGCTTGGCTCCCTATGTTTTCAGCTCACCATTTCCACACTCTTCCTTCTGGCCACTGGTTTTTCGTCTCAACCTTTCCATTCTGACATCAAACCCAGTATTTCTTTTGTTCCCATTTAATTCTTTATTTCTTACAAATTGACTTTTCCCCAGTGCTGACACGACCACGTGGGGTGCAGGAGTAATTATTTCTTCCTCCCGCAGTGGCAGCGACATTGACAGGCCGGGCTTCGCTTCCACGCATGAGCCGGCTTGCCAGCACTCACCGCCTTAGGTGGGGGTGCGAGGCATTCCTTGAAGGTCACGGACCAGCAGAGGCTATTTCTGTCCCTTTGCGGTTAGATGGACTGTTCGTTCTTTTAACAAGTCCCTGTTTTCATTCCTCTGAGTTCTGGGTGAATTCATGATGACATTCTTCATGAAATTATTAACTTGGCAATTATTAAAGAATTCTGTGCCGAAGTTCTCTTCAAAAATTAAACTTGGAGTGTGATTAGAAGTTGATTATGATCCTATAGATTTTTAATAATTACGAACTAACAATGATGAACGCCCAAACAATAAATGTTAAGTCAGCGTCTATGCTCTGCCAAGCACTGTCCTAGGCACCGGGCATGCGCAGTAACAGATAGAACTCCTCCTATCACAACTTAAATTTAAGATCACTCCACCACAAAGGGAAAAAGAGCAAAGTCACCAAAATATAAACAGGGAGATAAAAGTCTTAACATCCAATCTTCTGTCCCCAGATGGGTCTGACTGGGTGAGTTACTCTAACACCTGGCCTTCCAGGCGGGCTGACGGAGAGAATGATCCTCTGAGCAGTGGCTGGGAGACGCGTAGGCCCCAGAGCCAGACAAGTGAGGGCAGAGGATTTTTCAAGCACAAAATGCTGCACTGGGTCTGGCACATCTGCCTTGAGCTCTGCGGACACTGCACTCAGCTGGTGGACCAGTGCAGCTGCCGTACGTGTTCTGGTGATGGACGGGCTGTCTGCCTGAGAGCTCACTGCTCTCCGGGTCCCAGGACTGTGTCAGCGGGAAGTTGGCTGAGGCCAGGTCAGCACCTGCTAGCTGGATGCCATGTGAAACCGGCAATGGCTTGTTTGAGAACTAGATTTTCAAAAGCATGTTCATTCTGCAAACAGGTGACATTCCATTACTCTTTGAAACCCCACAGTTGAAAGCTGTGTGATGAAAAACCTAACTTTATCCCTGACCTAAGGCAGTACACATTTGTTCTTTTCTTTTTTTTCTTTTTAATCATCATCAGAGGATTTTTCCATTGATTTTTAGAATGAGTGGAAGGGGAGAGGGAATGGAGGAGGAAGGAGACGGGGAGAGAGAGAGAAGGAGAAAGAAAGAAACATCGATGAGAGAGCAACACATTGACTAGTTGCCTTCCTGAACACACCCCAACTGGAGCCGGATCAAATCTGTAACCCTCTGGTGCTCAGGCTTATACTCTAACCACTGAGCCATGCCAACAAGGGCATTTTTTTTTTTAAGCAGCCAGTAAATCTTGTTATTTGTTTGTGTTGAAAGGATTAGAGAGAATCATGTTCCATCCAGCAAGGTGTTATGTCATTTTTAATGACACCTCTCCCTCATGCTTGGAAGTGATAGTCTTGCCTGAACAAAAGAGCAAAGGTCAAGGGTGAGGGCAGGTAGGAACTCCTCACCAGAAATGTGGCAGGAACTTGCACTGCGCCAGGCACAGAGTTGATGTCTGTTGACCAATGACCAATGGCAACTGGTTCTTGAATGCACACAAAACGCCTCCAGGAGACACCCAGAAATCTTTGGGGAGGATGCTCTGTGGGAAGCAGGGCTTGTGTGAGCTGATAATGTTACCTCTGTCAGTGAAGTTGGGCCCTTAATATGACCTATTTCTTTGCCAGAGTCACCCCTATGTCTTCTTGCATGAGTTTCATAGGTTTGGCTCTAACATTTAAACCTTTGATCCATTTGGAGTTAATTTTTGTACATAATTCTTCTCTTGATTATGTATTTTCTTTTTTAGATCTTCAGAGACATAAGAATGCAATTTGCTTAAGTAACATGTGTGAACATCAATGAGCTGGTTATTAGCGTGTCAAAGGGGAGCTAAATCTAGGCAATGGGGTCAGTAGGCTTTGAGTCTGTCTGATACACTGTGTGATCTACATATCCAAAGCTTCCTGGATAAAATTGTGGCCAAACAATGTTCAGAATTTCATCTCCACTTCCTCCTTGCAAAGGAATATTTCTTCCATTTTGCTTATGAATATTCATACCTTCTTTCCATTCTTGCTATACAAGCTGCTTCTAACAGGGCTGCTTATGTAACCCAGCTTTTGTTCCTCATTAAAAAGATCTGCTTTCTCCACAGGCATGCACACACACACACACACACACACACACACCTACCTCTTCCCAATACATTCACATGTGTATTGACACAAATGTCTCTACAATTCACCTCATCACTCACCTTTCTCGTCACGCACACCTGAGGCTTCCCAGCTGTTTCAACAGGCGCATTTCAGCATGAGGACAAACTGGATGAGAAGGGGGAAAAATCACAGTGGGAGGGAAGGGCACAATAACACACTAGAGCATTTAGCCATTCCTTTGTGTTTTCATAGAGAAATGGAAGATTCAGCCACAGAGTGAGCATACTGTGCAATCACCACATTGGAATGCTAAACACAGGCACTGCATTCACTCTGTGTGTACAGCAAGATTGGGTTTGTGGGGAAATGCAGGTTTTGCATTTTTACAAGAAAATAAGTGAGTGGGGGTTGGGAGGAGACTGGCATTCTGATGCTTATTCCAGAATGCTTAGATGCCTGCCAGCGGCCGTGGCAATGCTGTCGGCTCTCCACTGCATTTTGTCCGCAGTCAAGTGTGGGGTCCCCTCTCTCTGGATGGCTGTGAAGGCAGCAGCCTCACAGGTACTTCTGATCAATAAGCAAGGCGCTCCCCTGCAGCTCTCTGGAGAAAACAGTGTCCGAATGCTCGGTGAGTGCCCAGCCCGCACAACCAATACTCACAAAGTAAAGAGGGGACAATGAAGTATCAGAGTGTGGGATCCAGGGTGCAAGAGCCCAGGAACACAGGGAGGGAGGTGGGCCTTGGAGGTGGGGGTGGCGGGGTATCCAGAAGCATTCATGGAGAATGTGGGTTGGGACTGGGTTGTGGAGAATAAAAACAATTTCCTTTTAAAGTAAAAGGGGAAGAAAAAAAAAAATACACACACACTCCAGAAAGGGCACACCACCCATGAGGGAGGAAGGACAGAAACTAAGCCTTATGGTGGCCCTGGCACTGGGCAGAGGCCTTGTTATGACCCAGAGCGGTTAACAGTTCTGGAAATGGGTGCAATCACCTCGGGGGGAGTTTAACGACTTGCGTGGTCACACACCTCTCAGCAATCACACAGCGTTGGGATCAGAAGTCTGGAGTCTTTCCCCAGCAGCTCACAGCGTAGCTGCTGTCCCCAGGCAAAGACTGAGTCAGGCCCATGCTCTCGTCAGCCTCCATTCCTCCCTCCTGCTCCCTCTCCCACCGAAAAGACAGCACAGTCTGAGAACCACTGTTGCACAACTTGCTGATCCTTAGAATCATTTAGGCATTAAGAACAATGACCTGGCCCGACTGGCGGGCTCAGTGGATGAAAGTCAACCTATGAACCACGAGGTGACAGTTCGATCCCTAATCGGGGCACATGTCCGGGTTGCAGGATCCACTGCCAGTGTTGGGTGTGCAGGAGCCAACCAGTCAATGATTCTTTCTCATCATCAATGTTTCTCTCTCTCTCCCTCCCTCCCTCCCTGAAATCAATAAAAGCATATATATATATATATATATATATATATATATATATATATATATATAGTGCAAGGATTTGGGTTTAGAAAGCATTTCACTCAGTCATTACCAGCACCCAGGAGTGAGAATCAGTAGCTAACAGAAGGAAAAGGGAAGAAATGTGGTCCCAGCTGAGGGAAGGGAAAGAAGCAGGGAGGATTAATATCACAAAAACAAATCACGTGCAGCATGGCAGGCTCCTGTGTGGCCACTCTGTGAGCCTGCTCGGACCCCTCCCACCCCTCCTTCTCACATCAGATCTTTGGAGGAAGCAGGGAAGGTGACGGAGCGGGAACCACACCTTTGTCTGGTGATCCCAGCCCAGATGAACACAGTAACTTTACAGACAAGTTCAAATCCCCTCAGCCGCACAGAATCCCTTTGATGGCAGTTCGCAAAGGCAGGTTCAGTACGGGGCCCAGCGGTCTTGACCAATAGGAGCTGATGAAGCCTCTGCCAGGAAACTGGCAGTAACTGCACAGTGCCCAGGCCGCTGCCATCAGGAATAGAGGCCCCAGGCCCCGGGGGCAAGGCCACCAGGCAGCTCACACCACACCCGGCAGGGCTGCCTCCTGGCTCAGAGCGGGGACTGCTTCCTCATCGCCCCATTTTGCCAGCACAATAGCGCTCAGCCTCAGCGTGCCAGGACTCTCCTGTGCATGGAACAACCGCGATGTAAAGCGGATTTTCATTTCTGCCTCAACAGAATGGATCTCCCGCATGAATCACTTTTATTGTGGCTTTATCCTGGGCCACTTGGCCATGTTATAAATGATGTGTAGAGGCACGAGGTAAGTCTCCTGCCCCCTTTCGCTCACCGGTTCTACAAACCAAAGAAGTCTGAGGCTTATTTAGCAATCCATTCCCAGACGCAGGCGGGGCTCCGGGGAGGCCGAGGGCAGAAGACAAATGCACGTTCTGGGTGAGAGTTCCTGTCTTCACCTTTGTCTTCCCGGATGCTGTCAGCAGCTCTTCACCTCCCAGTCCGTGCCGGTGCTCTATCTTCCCCAAGTGCAGCCTCCTCCTAATGCCAGTGTGAACAGGTTCCCCTGGACACCCCCTGGGACACGCCTCCTTTATCTGACAGGGCACTGCAGCGCAGGGCAGGCTGTGAGCTCCAGGAACTTCTAGGGGCAGCCTCCTTACCTAGGTGTTTTTCTATCTCCTTCCGGGAGGGGTGGGGGAGGGAGAGAGAGAGATATGGAGAGGAAGAGGGAGAGAGAGGAGATTGCATTTCAGGCAGGTGCCTGCAGAACCAATCTTTAAATATGTGCTTCTTTGCACCCCAGCAGCCCTTCAGGTCAGTGTCTTACTTCCCATCCTCGTTGCTCAGGTGTTTGTGGAGAGGTTTCCTGGGTAACCATGGGAACAGGGCCCTGACGCCCAGGGACGGCAGGCTCCCCAACCTCTGCTCCGGCCTGGCCTTGCGCGCCTGACTGTGCTTTCCCTCTGCTGCGGCCTCTTCCTGGAACCAGCATTCCTCTGGCCTGTCCGTGTGCAGATGTGGCGCCCACACGTCTCAGTAAACATCTGGAGGCAGCAGCAGGTGCGGAGCATGGCTCAGGGCCGTGCCCTGGCTCACCCTGTCGCCTGCTGAGTCTGACCATCAGGGGGATTAGAGCCACCAGGGCCAGCGGGGATTCTTCCTCCACAGCTGACCTGCATTTCTTGGGAGGCTTCTCAGAGGCGGCTGGCCTCAGGGGGACTCTTAGAGAAGTGCGTGTAATGAACTCTCAGACCCAGGAATGGAGGCTTGCTCTGCTGTTCTTTTTTTTAATGTATTTTTATTGATTTCAGAGAGGAAGGGAGAGGGAGAGAGAGACAGAACCGTCAATGATGAGAATCATTGATCACCGCCTCCTGCACACCCCCTACTGAGGATCGAGCCCGTAACCCAGGCATGTGCCCTGTTCAGGAATCAAACTGTGACCTCCTGGTTCATAGGTCAATATTCAATCACTGAGCCTTACCAGCTGGGCTGCTCTGCCGTTCCCTGTGTAATAGCGAGCTGTGCCCATCTCACACATCGGTGCTTCCTCGCTGATGGCCAGCTCCCCCAGAGGAATCTTGACTGGGCAAAAGCTATCAGCGGCAAAAGTCACAAGTTCATTTCCCTGGCAAGATAGCAATTTGGCAATAGTTTAAAGCTTTCTTTTTTGTTCTGAGATAATTATACACTCATGAGAAGTTGCACTAAAGTACAGACAGGTCCCATGTTCCTGCACTCAGCCTTCCCCAATGATACCATCACCCACAATATTGTCCATAAACACAACCAGGAAACTGGCAACATTTTTATGGCAAGGGAGGCGAGGTATCAAAGAGCCTCAAGTGTACACGGAGTATTTGGAGGTCCGTCCACTACTTGCTGAAAGGATGGCTCTACTCAGTCCCACAGTGACACTCCATGAATCACAGAAAAGAAAGTTCCCACTGAAAGCCACTCCATTCTCTCACACACGTTCACACAGACACACACACATACAAATTCTATGCCAAAGACAGTACAATATTCAGGAAGAGGAGCTTTCAAAAATAAAGGATCTTCAAATCATCTTAATTACCTTCAAAAATAGGTGTTCTTGGCTCAGCGGGTTAGTCCTGGCGTCTTTTTGAGTCATCCAATTGCTGAGATATGTTGGACACTATTTTGGCTGAATGAAGCTTAGAAAGAATGGAAGGCCCAGTCTTATGAACAGTCCTGTACTTAGGGTGGGTTGGCAAAATATGGTGGACGTTTATTGTGCAGGAGTTCAGAACTTGAATCCTTAACTCAGAGAGGTCAGGATTAAGTCCCAGCCCTGCCCCTTAACAGAAGGTTGACTTTGAACAAATTACGTGACTGCTCTAAACTTCAGTTTTCTTTTGCTTACAATAAGAATGACACGTCACCGAGACCGGTTTGGCTCAGTGGATAGAGCATCGGTCCCAGGTTCGATTCTAGTCAAGGGCAGGTACCTTGGTTGCGGGCACATCCCCAGTAGGGTGTGTGCAAGAGGCAGCTGATCGGTGACTCTCTCACACTGATGTTTCTAACTCTCTATTCATCTCTCTTCCTCTCTGTAAAAAATCAATAAAATATATATTAAAAAAAAAAAAAAAGAATGACATGCCACTTGATAAATTAGTGCAGCTGATTAGAAACTCTCAGGCATATAGTAGGTACTCAATAAATTTTAACTGTTATGAGTAATGATCTCTGGCTAAGTTATTCTGGGAAACAATATTCATTCCATTCGGTTTCTTGGACTTATTTTCAAAGCTGGTCCAGATAATTTGTGAACTGTCTCCTAGTCGCCTGGTATGCAGAGGAGCTGGCTGAGAGTGACTGCTCATTATATTTGGAAAATCATTTTGATTTCCATTGCAGTTATTATTTTAAAATAGTCATTGCTCAATATCCCACAATGCATTTTATAAGTCATTGTGTAACTTCCAGATTATAAACTGTTTGTTGATGTGTTACTTGCATCATAAAATAATCTAAAATAGGGTCAAAAACTAGTTGCAGGATTTTAAAGTCTGCAGTTAATATAACCTATGTCCATATCACTAGTCTAAAGTTAATATATGTAGATCCACAGTTATCCGGGCATTAATTTCTTCAGAAATGTAACAGGGGCCATTGAAATTGTTTGTAAAAATTAATTAAACACTAAGGAACATTAATTGGTTTTGAAAAGAATGTATTTGTGGTGAAATGTAGATCTGTTACCATGGTTACCTGTGTCTTATTTATAATTGTAGGTTTTCTTTTCTTGGCAGTTAAAGGCTAGTTTAGTAACCAATAACAAATCTACCCTTTTCAACATCAACCCTACTTTAGCTGATGCTTAATTAATAAAGCACTGAAAACTGCATGTACATAATTTAGGCTTAGATTTTAGAGTACAGTATCCCCAAAATATGTTTATGCTTGTTTTTAAAAGCATAGTCTACTCCCAATGATGTCAGTGCAAATTAGTAGAATGAAAAAGAAAGTGGTTTATCGCAAAGCTTTTCTGTGAAAAATTATCAGCAAACAGCTTTAGCAAAATGAAAGAAGCCCTAATTGAGGCATTAGGAGGCTTTGTTGGCAGACAATAAGGTGCTTCATAAACAAAGATGACAGTGATCTAGCACAGAAGGCTGGCTGGTAGCGCTGATCAGAAATAATGACTTTTAGGGCTTAGATTTCAAAAGTAACACCTCATGAGTACCTCTAGTCTTCTGACTTCTTTTTTTTTTTAATATGTTTTTTATTGATTTGAGAGAAACATCGATGTGAAAGAGAAACTTCAATCAAATTCCTGCTGCACACCCCCAATTGGCTATCGAACCCCAAATCCTTTGTTACATGGGACTACACTCAACCAACGGAGCCACACCAGCCAGGGCTTGACTTCTTATCCGGAGGACCAGCCCAGGTGAATCAGGGTGCCAGAACGAAGGAATCTGTGTTGCCAAAGCAGAATGGCCAGGACCAAAGCCCAGTCCTCTCTGTCAAACTGTCATCACAACGTGCATCTGTGCTGTGCTTGTCTCCCTCTGGTTTAGAAGGGAGGGAGGTAAAGTTACTGCCTGAAAATGTCTACAAACTGTATGCTCAGAGTATCAGAAATATTACAACATATGTGTTTTCACCTTGATTCCAACAACGTAGTCTCAAACAAAGAGAAGAAACCCAAGAAGCCCTCCCCCTTCCCAGGTTAGCAGATTGATTGATCAAGCCAGGGAAAGGACCGTTTTTAAAGGAAATCTAAATAAATGCTGATCTGATATCTGGATGGGGAACTATTTTCTAAGCATAAAAGCAATGGAAGAATTTGCAAAGAGAAATATCAATATACTTGCTTAAAAATGAAGAACTTTTATATATTCAAAATCACATATAATAAAAGGGTAATATGCAAATTAACCCTAATGGCAGAACAACCAGGAATGACCCGTCGCTATGACATGCACTGACCATCAGGGGGCAATACAGGAGCTGCTCCCTGATGGTTAGTGTGCTCCCACAGGGATGTCTTACTGTGGCTTAAGCCTGCTCCCCGTGGACATCCCCTGAAGGCTCCAGGGCTGCCAGAGGGATGTCTGATGGCCAGTTTAGGCCTAGTCCCCCAGGGAGCAGGCCTAAGCTGGCAGGTGGACATCCCCCAAGGGCTCCCTGACTGCAAGAGGGCAGAGGCCAGGCTGAGGGACCCCCTGAGTGCACAAATTTTCATGCACTGGGCCTCTAGTACAAATTAAGTGACAAATAGAAACGATATTTAGCCACTGCTGGGCACAGTAAAAGGAAAATATTTTTAATACTTAATAAGTTTATATTAAAAAAAGAAGAGTCATCCCACTTCTAGGAATATATCCTAAGAAACCTGACACACCAATCAGAAAGAATGTATGCACCCTATGTTCATAGCAGCACAATTTGCAATAGCTAAGATCTGGAAACAGCCCAAGTGCCCATCAGTAGATGAATGGATAACAAAGCTGTGGTACATTTACACCATGGGATACTATGCTGCTGTCTAGTATTGCTGTTGGACAAAACAGATCCAGAGACATAGAAGCATGGCACATACTGTGGAATCTCAGAGGGAAGGCGGGGGGTGAGGAGGAGGAAGGGAAGAGACTTGTATGCATTTATGCATAACCCATGGACACAGACAGCAGGGTGGTGAAGTCTGGGGCACAGGATGGGGGAAGGCTGGAAGAGGTCAATGGGAAGAAGGGGACATATGTAATACTTTCAACAATGAAGTTTTTTTTTAAAGAAGAATCACTAAGTATCAAACTATGAAAACACACAATTCACAGAAGGAATACGACTGGCTAATAACTACTAGTATATCAGGAAAACAATAAAGTTGCTCATCTGAAAACAATAAACCTTGGAAAGACTTACCTTACTGGATATACAGCGTACCTTTCACTGGCAGAGACTTCTTCAGATCTGGGCTCTGAGGTTAGATGATCTGGATCTGAACTCCGGTTGCATGACCTACGGGAAGTCACGAGTCAGTTTCTCATCTGCAAATGGGTATCACACCCACTTTATATGTTATGAATAAAGTTAAGTGAAATTATAAACACCAGCATTTAGGATGGCATCTGGCACATAAGGCACCAAAAAGAAAAAAAAAAAAAAAAGAAAGAAAAAAAAGGTAGCTGTTTGTAATAAAGCCAGAAAGCAACGAGGCAATACTTAACCAAAACCCTTAAGAAGGGTCAAGTCTATTTTCAGGAACCTGTTGCAAGAAAGTAATCTGATGTGCATACACAGTAGGTGTAAAAATGGTGATAATTATAAAACATCCACAAAGATCTAAATGGTCAAAAATAGAGAAATGGATTTGACTTGATCATGGGGCATTGCTCTATGTTGGAACACAACACGGGTCTTAAAGTTATATTTTTAAAGAGATTTTAATCACATGCCATTTGCTTAAAAAAGAACATTAAATTTAAAAAGCATAATATGTGCTAAGCGAAATAAGCCAGTCAGAGAAAGACAGGCATCACATGACCTCACCTACACCTGAAATCAAATGAACAAAATAAAATGACCAACAAAATAGATCCAGAGATACAGAAGCATGGAACAGACCGATGAATCTCAGAGGGAAGGAGGACAGAAAGAGATTAACCGAAGAACTTATGTGCATAACTCACAGACACAGACTATAGGGTGGTGAAGGCCTAGGGTGGGGAGCAGGAGCTGGGTAGAGGGAGTCAATGGGGTCATAAAGGGGATACCTGTAATATTTTCAACATAAAGATAAAGTTGTAGGGAAAAAAGGTAGAGTTCTGTGTCATAAAAAACAACACAGAATATGATAATTTGCAACACCTCAACTACGTGAATATAGATATAAATTAAAGACGTAAGTATGAAGGTAACAATAAACATTTCAGTGCCTGCTATTTCTGGGCAGTGAGGTTGTGGGTATTTTTTACAATATTTTTTACAATACTTCTGTGTGTTTCCTTTTTCTACAGTGCATGTATAGCACTTTTTCTACACTGAGAGGAAACCTGAAACCAGAAAGGAAGATTTGCGGCAGCATAGCAGAACACATCATTTGCTCCTCGGAAAAGGTAAAGTATGTTCTCAAAGCTATGTGGCAGGGAACAAGAGGAAATGCGTCTGTGAAAGACACAAACAGAAATGTATGTTTTCATCGGATGGCTAAATTGATTATCTACCCACCGATGAGTTTCTGTTTGTGACAATGCTTAGTCCATCAGCCATGGTTCTTGTGGGCTCTAAGCCAGGCTGGGAAGACCTGTGTTGAGCAAAGAAAGCCCTGTTTCTACCCTCATGGATCAGCTGCCTCCTGCACACCCCCCACTGGGGATGTGCCCGCAACCAAGGTACATGCCCCTGATTGGAATCGAACCTGAGACCTTTCAGTCCGCAGGCCGAAGCTCTATCCACTGAGCCAAACTGGTTAGGGTGGAGTTGTTTTTCTTTTATTAAAAATATATATAAAATGGCCCAGATGTCATGGCTCAATGGTTAAACCTTAAGGTATGAACCAGGAGGTCACCTGTTCCATTCCCAATTGGGGCACATGCCCGGGTTGTGGGCTCCATCCCCAGCATGGGACATGCAGGAGGCAGCCAATCAATGATTCTCTTTCATCATTGATGTTTCTATCTCTTTCTCCCTCTCCCTCTGCTCTGAAATTAATAAAAATATATTATATTATATTATATTATATTATATTATATTATATTATATTATATTATATATATGCTATGA
Organism: Pipistrellus nathusii; assembly: GCA_963693515.1. Lineage (NCBI taxonomy): Eukaryota > Metazoa > Chordata > Mammalia > Chiroptera > Vespertilionidae > Pipistrellus > Pipistrellus nathusii. Next base: position 67,489,146 of record OY882868.1, on the reverse strand, counting down.
AAAGGAAGATTGATTGTCCATTAAAAGGAATGCTTTTTGAAACCCAAACGAAAAAGCAAGACATCCCAAGTGTGTGAGCTGTGGCCTTGCAGACATGGCTGGAGGAAGAGTCAGCTGGCCTTAGGGAGGGCGCTGATGTGTGAGGACACAGCTGTGCTCAGGGTCACAGAGAAAACCATTGTTTGTTCTTGGAAACTGTTGCTGTTGTTCACCAACTCCCCCACCCTGCCCCAGAGAGCGCAGACAAGCAGTTACAGTCCTGGGTACTGATCCTCTGTCAAGCATCCTTAGCATCTCCACCCTACAGTGACCTTGGTCAGGATGATCAGGCAAGGAAGGCAACTCGGAAAAAGCAGAGTTCTATGGAGTCATTCTCCAAAGCGGAGGAGCATGCCTCTTTCTCACTCTGCCCCGTAGTGAATACACACACACACACACACACACACACACACACACTTGTATGTATACACATATAGACATACATACGTGCACACATAGTAGCGCAGATGTGCATTTTCATAGGTGAAAACTCACAAGCACATTTAGACATCTTCGTTAGGAAAGAAAATACACTCTGGCATTAGTACATGAAAAATAAAATCATTCAAGCATCTGCTTAATCTGAGGGGGCCACAAAGCTTTTCTGGAAATCTTATGACTGTAGCCACAAGAAAAACAGATGAGCAGGATGTGCTTGCCATCATAGCTCCCCTGTCACCATTCCATCCGGAACGAGAGCATCGCGGGAAAGCAGAGCGGAGTGGACACTGCAAAGGCCCCTTCCTGCAGGCCTCCTCTCCCCCTCGCTCTGCCCCCGGCTCCGCAGGCCCAGCCTGGGCGGCAGCCTGCCCGGCCTCCGCAGGCCAGAGCCCGCGCCCTCCTGCCGCGTGGGTGGACGGCGGGGACACGAAGGAAGTGAAAAAGGGGGAAATAAACCCGCAGAAATGTAGGTGCGAACATCCCAGTGCAGAGGCGCCGGGTCACCGCTGTCTGCAGGGCGCCGTCCTGGGCCCGGGACGCCGGGGTTCACCGGCCCCGAACCCCTGCCCCGGGCAGCCTTCGGCTTCCCCCGGCTCAGCCCGCGCCGGGCCATTAGCCGGGAGGTGAGCGTCACCTGAACACCAGCGCGGCCCTGCCGCCCTCACGGAGCCACCACGCCGCCGGCACGTGGCCTGGGGGAGGGCACGTGACCTTGTGGGGAGAGCACGTGGCCTGGGAAGGGCACGTGACCTGGGAGAGGGCACGTGGCCCGGGGGAGGGCACGTGGCCCGGGGGAAAGGCACATGACCTGGGGGAGGGCACATGACCCGGGGGGAGGGCACGTCTTAGTGCCCCGCCGCTGTGCAGAGGGCGGGGCCGGGTCCCGGCAGGAGCGGGAGTGGGAGACTTGCCCTCGGGGCGCAGCATTAAAAATGGGTGCCTCATCCCGAGACCGCTGGGCGGCGCTGTGCGCGGGAGGTCGGGCTGGTCCTCAGTGGCCCCGGGGGGGAGGAGGGGGGTGGAGAGCCGAGGACTTTGCGGATGCCGTGTCCCCCCCTCCCCCGGGGCTGAGGGGACGCACCGGCCTGCGCCCGGAGGCAGGGCGGGAGGTGCGCTCAGCTCCAGGTCCCTGCTCACGACGTCAAGCACGTGAGATGCAAGGAGCGGCCTTTGGACTGGGCAGCAAGTTCCCATTTAAAGTGAAAGACCAGGAAATTGCATTTCAGGCCATTGTAGAGAGCACACGTACACACGTGCAATCACACATACACACGTGCAATCACACATACGTGCAATCACACGTACACACGTGCAAACCCGGGCGCACACATTCCTGTTCGGTCATCAGCTGCCCTTCGGAAGATGCTTTCCATTGTGATTTAAATTAGAGAGAAAAGATTGCTTTGGGTTTTATTTTGTCTTTGTTTTTTTAAACAGGGTTTTGGCCCTGGCCGGTTTGGTTCAATGGATGGGGCTTCGGCCTGCGGACCCAGGGGTCCTGGGTTCGATTCCTCCCCGGTCCGGAGCCCTGGACTGGCTCGTGTGGAGAGGCAGCCAGTGGATGTGTTTCTCTCGCACCGTTATTTCTCTCTGTCTTTCCCTCTCGCTTCCACTCTCTCTAAACATCAGTGGAGAAATATCCTCGGGTGAGAATTTAAAAAAAAAAAAAAAATCCACCCGGGTTTTGAAGCTATCCATGGAGAATGAGAATAAGAAATACATACATTTCTTTAAATTCCAGAGATCCATGTAATTACTTCAAAAGGCAGGTCAGAGTGGCCTGAATTTTGAATAACGAATAGAAATGCCACCGGTTCCTCCCAGGAGAGGCTCATGGGCACTGCATTCTCACAAGGGTAACGCTCCCACCCTATACCGCTCAGCCGGTCCAGTATTCTGTCTCACAGGGGCCGGCCTGCCTCCCTGCGTTCCCTTGGAGAGATAGTAGCCAGGAACCCCTGTTGGTGAACATACAAGCTGCAGGAAGCAGGGGGGAACAGCAGTCTCACCTCGTTCTCCGAGTTTTGCACAAACGTGAACTTGAGGATATGTTAGGAAACCAGACTCAGGCCTCTCCTTCATCCTCACCATCCCGAGTGTGGCAGTGTGGCCTAGGAACGGGTATGTTAACAGGCACTCCTGCTGGTGAGGACTTACTCTTTGAAAAACCCTGTCCAGAGGTATCCCCCAGTGCCATTTAAAAAGGTCTTTCCTATAGTATATCAACAAGCAGACTGTCAAATTACAGCGGGGAGGGGAGGAAGATCTGGGGGAGATAATAGATCAATCGAAGGACTTTTATACATGCACATAAGTACAACCATTGGACATAAAACTCTGGGGAGGGAGGGGATGTGAGGGAGGGAGGGAGGGGGGGCAAAAAAAAAATATATATATATATTTAAAAAAAAAAAAAGACTGAAGAAAGGACCTCTTTTCCACTATTTTGAATGCTTAATAGCTAATTTCATAACATCACATGTACCATTTTAAGAAAGTGATGATTTAGTGGGAAATTAATGCTTTGCATCTGTATACTGTAAATATAAATGACGATTTGTTTGAAATGTGTAACTTGGATATGCAAAAGATAATAACTCACAATGTTAATATTAAATATTCCTTCAAAAAAAAATAAATTAAAAAATAAATAAATAAATAAATAAATAAATAAATAAATAAATAAAAAGGTCTTTCCTTTCCTCTCTCTTGCTGTCTGTTTTCTTTACCAATCACATTGAAACTCCAATATTAAATATGTTCCTCTTTTCATGTTTAAAATTCTCCTCTCCTTTCCTTTTGACTTTGTGAAATTAAATGTATTCATCGATTTGATAGTGTTTTTGGTCTTCAGGACACCACCTAGCATAAAGAAAGGTAATTGCAAGTTCTTTTGAAAACGCATGATAATTGAATGCTTCTAGCACTCTAGGTAGAAATTCGGTATCCAGACTTTTTGTCCATTTCAAAGAGATATGGACTCCCTGTAATATCCCTTTGGCATCTTTAAATCCTAAGCATTTAGAAAAAATATATTTAATTACATATTTAAAAGTATTGTTGTCAAAACAAATATTTTGTTTAAGGTAAACTTTCTTAAGTGCATATTTAGATTGGCGTTTCATCATTTGGTGTATGATACAAGTATATTTTATAGTACATTGGGTCACCTCTGTTTAGATGATATGTTCGACGCGCACACTTTTGTGTATAATGTAGTTATGCCTATTTCGTGGGAGTCGGGGTAGAGTGTTACCCTTTTGAATTATTACCAAAGCTGACAGTTGAGGCATTGCATTTGTGATGAGATGTTGGTCAGAGAGACTGTTTACTCTGTGCTGGTCAGCATTATAGAATCCAGGTCTCATGAGTTCCTTCTCCTTTGAGACAACTCATTGGGTGATGTGGCATGCTGTGGTTTTAAAGACCGGCCTCCTTTATAAGACATGCAGAGGCATTGCTGCTTCAAAAACTTACTTGCCCTGACCAGATGGCTCAGTTGGTTAGAGTGTTGTTCAGTACACCAAAGGGTTGTGGTTTGATTCCTGGTTCGGATACATTCAGGAGGCAACCGATCAATAGATGTTTTCTCTCACAATGATGTCTCTCTCTTTCTCAAATCAATAAATATATCCTCAGGTAAGGGTAAAAAAAAAAAATTACTTGACAAATGACACCAGACAGAAATCTTATTTTTGTGCTGAACATAAAGCCACAAACATAAATATATAGTATAGTATTTCCCGTGTTAGCATTTCATAAATAAAACAGGAGAAACTAAATTCTATTCTTCTTCCACCCAAAAGTGTGAATTAGGAGTGCATTTTGGTACATATTCTCCAAACTCTGTCTTAATTTTTTCCATCTAAATGACGAAGTATTAACATGATACTGTAAACAAGTATATACGTATCATTGATGTGACATGAAAAGTAAAATGATGTTATAAACAAAGGTGAGCTCTTCCTTCCCCTCCTCCTGTCAGGCATCACATCTCTCCAGCCATCTCAGTGAGCTGCTGCCCGTGAGCGTGACTGTTGTCCCAGATGGGCGCTTTTCAAAATAGCAATCCGTTACACCCCCCACAAGGAGAAACCGTTATTCATTGGCTTACAAAGCTGCCTGTGGCCGCAGGGCGGGATTCGGATAGCGGAAAGGTAAGATGGGTGGACACCGGTAGGGTACCACTTGGGATGTGTCTGTTGCTTCTGCTTGTGCTACAAAAGAGCAGTTCATGCCATCAACTGTCCCTACGTGCCAAGACATCTTGATCTGACCTGCCATCCCCTTTAGCAGAAGGACTGGTTAGAATAGGTCACGCAGCATTTCCCAAAATGTGTGTTCACAGGATTCTGCTCGCTCTGACTGCTCATCCGTGTCCTTGACCAAATGGTGTCATGGTCAGAGAACCCTGGAAATCAGTGTGGTCAGCAAGGCCTGTGGTGTTCTTAGTGTTGGAAATCTCAGAATGTTTCGTTTTGTTATTTTCCTTTATTCAGTGAGAAGCGCAGGAAACCAGTGTTTCTAGGGACTTCCTTTAGGAAATGTTGGCTTCACGGGTTACTTTAACGCAGAAGTATTTTATGTGAATACACACACAGGGTGTGCATGTGTGTATGAAACACGCATTCTGCAAAGCGGAACCAGTGTTCTCTGAGCTCTGTAATTGAGTACATCGTTTACTGTGAATTTGAGAACAGTGTTTTAAAAGAAATATTTTTAGCTCCCCATTGTAAATAAAAATTATTATTTCATGATGAAGTCTTTTGTGGTTTTTAAAAAAATACATTTTTATTGACCGCAGAGAGGAAAGGGGAGGGAGAGTCAGAAACATCAATGATGAGGGAAAATCGTTGCCCAGCTGCCTCCGGCACCCCCCACACTGGGGATCAAGCCCACAACCCAGGCATGAGCCCTGACAGGGAATTGAACCCTGACCTCCTGGTTCATAGATTGACATTCAACCCCTGAGCCAGGCCGGCCAAGCACGGCGAAGTCTTGAGTTAGGAATTAGTCCAGAGCACATGGGGATCTGCACGTAGGAGCAGATCCGACTCTGCGAGATTTGTGTCAATAATGCAGAGAATTCGTTTCTGAGCTCCCGCTACAGAAGGCTTTGGCACCTGAGCATGGAAGCTTCCTCATTTTCCTGAGGAAGGAAGAATGTCCTTTGTGGGACGCCCTCACTAGATGACTAGATGGCCTTGGAGAGACTTGAGCTGAGTGTGAAGAGGGGCCAGGAGGCAGGAATTCATGTCCCTCGGAGGGACAGCCAAGCCAGGGAAGAACTTTGTGTGGTGGGGGGAAGTTTTGTTTCATTCCAACCAAAAGGCACAATGGAAGCAGGCAGGAAGGGCCAGGGCCTGGACCGAGTTTGGACACTGTGGTTCTTTTTTTCTTTTCTTTTAATTGTATTATGATTGTCATTGAAGACCAGACAATACACCAACAAAAAACAACCTCGTTGCATTTTAGTGGAAAACAGAGCCTGGGTCGGGCTGCCACAGATGTGATGTGTTAGCCCACTCTCTGAACGTTTCCCAGAAAGGATGGAATCCTGGAGCTGAAGAAAACACAGCAATTTGTTTGACAATTGCCACATGAAAAGCTTCCTTTGTAGAAGCAAATGACAAAAGGATCACTGTAGGAAGAACACTTTATTTTGATGTTTTTATTGCCTGGATCTCATTACAGCAACCGGAAGAGAGTGCTAATAGCTGCAGTGACAGCTTGCTCAACCTTCTCCCAGGTGAGGCTGTGAGGTTGGGGGAAGTCTTTATGAAGGGAGCTTATGGTGAGGGGAAGACGAGGGGGCCAGGACATCTTGATTGGGTTAGCAAGTGAATGTCATGCCTGGGGCATACGTGCACTCATCCTTAAGCAGTTGCTGTCTGTACGCAGGCCGGACGCAGTGGCTGAGGCCTGAAGGACGCAGTGTTCTCCAAATACAACAGCCTTCTGCAGAGTCATCGTGCTCAAGGACATCCTGAAGGAGCGATTGTTTTATTTCTGTGGGATCTCAGCTTTTACTCACCTCCAGTTTTACAAACAGGTTTGTCTGTAAAACAACAGCCTTGAAGGGAGCTGTAGCCTGGGGCTCAGAATGGTGTATGTCTGCTTGGCGTTCCCTGGAGGGAAATACATGAACTTAAACATCGAGGTGTTTCCAGCCTCTGAAACAACACAGGTTTGGTGTGTGTGTGTGTGTGTGTGTGTGTGTGTGTGTGTTAATTTATCTTTATTGTGGAAAGTCATGTTCTATTGCTTGGTGGGTCTTTTCCAAACTCATAGTTCCCTGTCTCTGTTCCCTCCACTCTCCCCTCGCCTTGACCCTGAGGACGGGAAAGGGCATGTCCTGGAGACTGGGAGGGAATGAATGAAGCTGCCTAGCCTGTCATCTCTGTGCCACAGCACAAGACGCATCGTCCACACGTGCTGGGCCGGGAGAGCAGTGTTCCCTCGGCCAGAGGCGGAGGAAACAGTTCTGCTTGGTGGGGAGCGGGAGGCAGCACTGACTCGGGGCACGCGCTGGCCGCTCACTCGGAACCCGCAGAGGAATGGCAGTGTTTTGGATGTTAGAAAAAGGCTTTTACGGAAATTAGACAGTCTCTCAAATCATTTATCAGAGTGCTTGCAATTCCCATCTCGAGGCGGGTGAAATAATAATGGGTATTTGGGACTTGAATCCTATTCAGTGAGTGACAGAGAAAGGCCATCTGCATTCAAATTGTTGGAATAAATGGACGACCCAGAGCTGCCCAGGAAGGTATTGCTGCCACCGCTGTTTTCCCAGAGTGATGAGGAGTGGGCAGCGGAGGAGCAGAGGGGCGATGCTCATGGCTCTTAAGCAAGCCCGGCCTCAGGACCCCTGTGCCCTCCCCGGGACTCCCGGCCCCTGTGAGACCAGAGGCAAAGATCAATCTGTAACCTTAAGCGCCACAGCAAACGGTTCGGCTTCCTTTCAGAGAAAAGAGGGGAAGCCCGTGTCTAGAAGATGCTGCTTTCTTCCTTGAAAATGATCCCCTTGGTGTTTTAAAATAATAAAAAGCAATATCTGTGCAAATCCCAACACAATCTCCTCAAAGTCGTTACAGCACATCAGGGCTAATGGAGAGTGTGTTGTGGGAAATCGAGGGAAGGAGCGGGTAGTTCATCCAAGCCTGGCAGCGCTTCCACAGTGCCCGGAGCTCGGCTGGGAGGAGGGGAGACCCTGAGTTCCGTTAATCTCACAACGGAAGCACAGCACGGTTCTCGGCGTCCTGGGAGGCCCATCTTAGAACTGTGTGTGGAGCGCGCTGCAGAGTGATCTGGGTGAATGAAACGAGACAGGCAAGTCAGCCTGGAGCTCTGTGACCACCAGATCGCCAGCACCGAGCAGTTATTTCCACGCGGTAATTTAAATGACAGGATTATCTCACCAACGAACGCAGTGGGAGAGTTATCCTGTTCTCCCCGGCAGCTGCCCTAGCCACAGTCACGTGGAGGGACAGCTACATTTAATTAAGGCAGCCAGTAGGGGAGAAAGAATGGACCCAAAGCCAACCAGGGACTGTCACCTTGACTCTCTTCTGCCCTCTGCTGGGCTCTGTGTATAGGAAAACGCAGAGGTGTACTTGCCCGCCGTTTCTTCCTGGAAGAGAGTTGAAGTGCCTGTGGGCCCAGAGGTAACACATGTTTCTACTCTGGTGCCTCTCATCCGAGGGACTCAGCTGTTTCTTTCATCTCACTTTCAGTTTCTCAAATTATGATAAAATATACAAGACAACACTTACCATCTTAATCACATTTAAGTGTACAGCTCGGCGGCATTAAGTATGTTCCCATTGTTTTTGCAACCGTCACCACCGGCCATCTCCAGAACTCTTTCCATCTTGCAAAACTGAAATTCCACTCCACCCCTTAAACACTAACCCCTGCCCCTCTTCCTCCAGCACCCAGGCGGCCACCCTTCCCGGGAAGCCCTCATCCAGTGCCTGTCTACATGGGAATGTAAAGACCCTGGGCCCCAACCCTATGAACTTGACTCCGTGAATTTGACTTCTTGAGGGACCTTGAGGGGGATTTGTCCTTTTGTGATCACTGCTTATTTTAAAACTCCCAATGACATAGTAAAAGGTAACTGTTGCCGAAACCGGTTTGGCTCAGTGGATAGAGTGTCGGCCTGTGGACTAGAAGGTCCCAGGTTCGATTCCAGTCAAGGGCATGTACCTTGGTTGCAGGCACATCCCCACTGGGGGGGGGGGGGGTGCGGGAGGCAGCTGGTCGATGTTTCTCTCTCATCAATGTTTCTAACCCTCTATGGAAAATCAATAAAATATATATATATATATATATATATATATATATATATATTTTTTTTTTTAAGTAACTGTTGTAGGTAACAATGAGAAGAGATGAAACCTAAAGAGAACGTGGAACAGTAGTTTTGTAAGGAACATCAAGGAGGCAGGGTGTTAGCATAAACCCAGTGGCAGAGAGATGGCGAACCCAGTCCGGCGAGCGCTTCACTGTTACAACTGGGGCTCAAAGAAGCCCCGTGCGAGTCAGTCACACAAAGACACACAGCTACCGCGTGGGCGAGCACAGCTTCATTCATTTTACCCACTCATCTCCTCCAGTGCAGCGCCTGTGTGCAACCTGGTGGAGAAAGCCTGGCCGGAGCTGCTGAGAGGAGCCGGGACATGAGGTTGGACAATGAAAGCCCAGGCCACCTCCCACAGCTGTAAGCCAGATCGGAGGTGGGCAAGGAGCTACGGGGTGGGGCTTGTCGCAGCTCGAATTCCAGGAAGCAGGAAGTATCATAGGATACTTTTGGGATCAGCACCTCTGGGGCCCTGACAGAAGCAGGAGGGGCAGAGGGCAGAGGAAGGTATTCCGTTGGTTGCAGTGTGGTCTCAAGGAATGTTCCAGTGGACCCTCAAAGAGCTGTGAGGAGAGGGTGGCTCTTCAGAGTTGTGCTGAGTTGGGTCTTTATACTCCATTGAGACTAGTCATTGGAGGAAAGCTTCCCCACAAGGGTTGAGGGCTGTGTGCTAGTAGCCCACTGAGCAACCAGGGAATGAGCCTTTAATCCTGAAGGGCAGTATTTTCCAGCCACCACCAGAGACATCAACAGTGCCTGTGTCCCTCTTTGAAAGACTAGATTGGCGATGGAGAAAGCTCCTGGTCACAGAGCCCTGGACTGACCCTGATTCTGGGCCAGAGCCCAGCAGTGGAGAGCATGCTCTTACTTAGGGTAAGAAAATGACCAAAGCCCACTCCCATTCAGACTCTACAATATGACCTACTCATCCTTCGAGGACTCTCAAAGACTTTGGCTCCGTCAGCTGGTGTGACAGTATCAGATCTGGTTTTTCCTAACCCATTGTCTGTGGTGGCAATGGCGATAAAAAATCATCGCAATGGTGGGCTGAAGCCTGGCTCCCCAGATGCGTGGTGCACTGCCTCGTTCTGAGCTGGCTTCCAGAAAACATATTGTGGTGATCATCGAGAAAGGCACGTGGGACTGCTGACACCCAGCCGGGGAGGATGGCATTTTGCGGGCTTGTGGAGAAGGACCTTAAAGTGACTAGTGCATACATTCAGTTGCTTAGGGATGATAAACCCACATTTTCCTATGACTCTCCCCTGACTCCCCCCCAAAATGAAGACTGAATTAATAGAATTTGGAGATCATCGCTGCACATTTTTGGGGGGAGGGCGGAGGCAATGAGCAACTTATTTGTTGATATAAACAGTTCCCTGAGGCTATAAGTACTTCTAGGTCCTGAGCATCCTTAGGGGACCCCGAAGTGAATTATTCCATCTGCGTCACACATCTGCCTCCCCCTCCAGCAGCCCAGAGCACACGTGCCTAAATCACATTAACGGTTTCTCGGCTAATTTTTCTTGACGCAAAGGTTGCCATGATCCCTGAGCCTGAAGAAGCCGTTGACAAATCCACCGAGGTAAGGTACCACCCACGCTGAGAACTATTTGTGAAGTGGCAACGCTCTCTCACCGTGTCTGATTCATGCAGTGACGCTGGGACCAAAATGCCGAGTCACAGCTCAGGTTAGCGGGGGAGGATGTGATGGGAGGAGGCGGCAGGCAGCTGGCTCTTTGCGCAGGCCCGTGTTGGGGGGTGGGAGTGGGGTCCTCAGGGAGGAGATCTCTGTGCTAGCCTTGGCTGCTCCAGGCGGGCTTTGGAGATGAGGAGAAGCTGGTGGCGTTGGGTAGTTAAACTCTTGGCCCTGGAGGGAGGAAAAAGGTCACCCAAGGTCATTCCAGCAGCCTCGATGTGAGGAGAAAGGAGAAAGAGAGACTGGTTTTGTTCTTTTATTTGTTTAGGGCCAAACGTAGGAGAGCATCTAATCACAGCTTGTTCCTGGCTGCCGTGTGCTAAGAGAGTTGAAAGTCACATTTATGATCATTTATTTCAGCAGAATCCATCCTGTGTGAAAGTTTGGAGCAGCAGGAACAGAGAGTTTGGAGTCTGGTACGAAAGGGTGTTAATGGGTATATTCCCTGGCTCATCCTCTACATACTCGGCCATGGTCCCTGAGAGTTTGGTTTCAAAGGAACCAGACACACTGGAATCCTTAAGTGAAGTGTCTGTCTGTCTATCTGTTCATCCCCACCCACCCATTTATCCATCCATCCCTGTAGGAACCCCTCCACCATGCAGCTTAGTCTTTTCAACCAGGCACAAACTTGACTGCCGGATATTAACTAAATATTGCTGGGAAAACATTTATTTATTTTTTCAATCGAGCTGTATAAATTCAGAATTTGTTGATGCTTTGCCCAAAGCATAATATGAGCTATCTGACAAGATGGAAATAATTAGTGAGAATCCCACGAAAGGGCACAGTTGTAATTAATATTTAAAAAGCACACATTGTTTAGGAACTTTAGCCATTAACGAGCTCGGGCTGTCAGTGTTTGTTGCTGTATGTAAACAATTATGTCCTAAATACTCTGCCCGTTAAAGCCAGTCTCCCAGGGTCTCCCCTTGGAAACGCTGTTGGTGATTCATTTGAGTAACTCTCTGTACTAGAGGCTGATGCTCTTTATGAACTTGAGAAGATGGGCTTTTTATTTTTAATCCTCACCTGAGGATATCTTTCCATTGATTTTTTTCACAGAGAGTGAAAGAGAGGGAAAGACAGAGGGGAATACCGATGTGAGAGAAACACATTGATTGGTTGCCTCCTGCACACGCCCCAACCGGGGCCCAGGCTGGGGAAAAGCCTGCAACTAAGGTACATGCCCTTGATCAGAGTTAAACCCAGAACCCTTCTGTCCACAGGCCATTACTCTATCCACTGAGCAAAACTGGCTAGGACGAGAAGGTAAGCTTTAAAAAAAAAAAAAAAATATATATATATATATATATATATATATATATATATATATATATATTAATTGATTTCAGAGAGGAAGGAAGTGGGAGAGAGAAATGGAAACATCAATGAGGAGAGAGAATCATTGAACAGCTGCCTCTTACTGGGGATTAAGGCCACAAGCTAGTCATGAACTCTGAATGGGAATTGAACCATGATCTCCTGGTCCCTAGGTTTCAGCTTAGCCACTGAGCCATGCTGACTGGGCGAGAAGATAGTGATGGTGCAAGATGATGTTCTAAGGAAGGAGATGAGTAGGCCAAGGCGTAGGCAGAAGGTCATCATGGAGAGACTCGGATGATTTTAGATTGTATTAGTTGCACGTTGAGGGCAGAACAAAAGAGCAGCTGTGGTTTTAGGTAAGGGGGATGTGAAGGGTTTGCATTTCGAGGAACTCATGAAGGTGGTGAAGATGTGTCCAGGAGGCTGGCACTGGACATGGGGTGGCTCACCATACTCCCAGAAAGCCTCCCGAGACTCAAGTTCCCATGGGCACGATGCTGCCAGTTGCTGTGGAAATACCAGAATGGTCCTGCATTCAAAGGAATCCAATTACCTGCTTCTTCTATTATATCTATTTAAGCATAAATGTTTGTATTACAGGAACCATTTGAAATAGCCCTGGATCTCTTTTCCGTTTGTCTGCCTCTTCCTCTTCTTACAGGAAAAGGCCCTATCAGGTTAGGACCTCATTTAGCCTTTACCTACTTAAAGGCCTTAAACCCTAATATAAGCACATCAGGGGCCAGGCTTTAACATATGATTTCTTTTGTGGGGGAGGGGGCAGAAGGTGGCCCCATGAGAAAAATAGGCACAGAGCCTGGAGGCCACAGAGGCCGGGGGCTGGGGATTTGAAGTTGGGCCTTGGGACACTTGGATTCCTGAGCATCCTGCTGCAGAAACCCGGGACGGGCTCTACCTCCTCTGGGCCTTGGCATGGCCACGGTTGCTTAGGAGACGGGTGTGCCTTAGAAGACCCGAGTCAAACCACCAGACTAGAGAAGATAGGGATTTTGGAACCAAGCACCACCCTGGATAAAATCCATCACTCTTACAGTCAGTGCAGCCCGCCTCACACCCCTCCTAACCTGCCCAGGGCTCTGCCATTGGCAGTGAACTCTAGCAGTGACTTTGGGCGGCCCTGGCTTGCTCATTCTTGTCCCCGTCTTCCCGCCTGGCGATGGGGTGGAGAGACCTCAGCGGCATTTTCAAGGAAAATGTTGAAACACTCCCCAAACAAGAGATAATTCTTGTCCCTTGTTTTAAAGGTCTGTACCTGCTTTTATTGGGGTGGGGGGTAGGGGGGAGGCGGGCAGAAAAGAAGCAAATACATTTCTACAGAAATACCCACACATGAGGTCAAAGGCAATGTTTCCTAATGTACATTTTGTGACATTCGGCTCTACCAAATGCTCTGGGAGGAAAGAGTTCCGTGGACAAATAATTGAGGAGAGAATATTATTTTCTTTCCACAGAGATTTACATTGCCCAAGAGCAAAAACTTAAGAAATATTGCCAAAATAAATAAATAACACCCAACACCCAAAACAGAAAACAAAACCTGTTGCATTTTTCTCAATCCAGACTTTCCTAGAGTTGCGTGGACACATAAGCCACCCCCTTTCAGCAGCAGGGCCTTCGTTGGAAAATATTATTCCAGATTTTTACTGGCCATTCTGTGAAGGGGGTGACATAAACCGAATCACAAGATTCTGTGGTCACCACATGGACTTCCCTCCAAGAGAGCCCTGGAGCAGTCCCAAAGAGATGGACATCTACCCTCCTTTCAACCACGGCCCAAACTTCCCTCAGAAGCCAAGCCATCGTCTCCATCAGCACCTCCCTCCCACCACCGCCCTGAGTGCTCAGGAGCACAGCGTGTAAAGTGTGTCCGTTCATTCTGTCCTACACCCGGAAAAGGAGCATCTGATCCCCATCGAGATCCCAGGGAAGAGACTCTTGTGGAGTTGAAGCTGAGAACTGTGATCGAGGGGCTGCTGAGGTGTCTCCACCGGCGCTCAACAGTGTCGGATCCGGAGTCTGACCTTCAGGGATGGCCGGGTATTTTCTGTCTGTCCCTCGTGCCTGTCTGTGCTTTCTCACTACACCCTGGGCAGGTAGTAACACCAGACTTACTTATTGCCCAAGGTTGGTGACAAACATTCGTAAGATAAAGTTTAAGGAGGTACTGTTTATTAGGAGAATGATGGAAGTTCAAGGTGGTGGTGTTGCTTTAAGATCTCTACAGTGAACTGCAGGGTCCAGGAAGGCTTCGAGGTCAAAACCAGCCCCGCCTCTGGGCCTGAAGCACCATGAGGCCAGCGGGGGCTGCAGAAGGTGGGTGAGGCAGGGGCCACACGGGGATTGCTCAGCGGCTCAGTGATTGGGTGTCTGGTTAAAAGCAAGAGAGCTGGTTGTGCTAAAACCTTGGGGACACTGGGGCCATTGAAAACCCCTTCAGAGTTTAGGGTTCTCAGGGAAATACAAAAGGAGCAGGCGTTCTTTTGCTTTATCCTTGGGTCTCAGGTGGTTGGGGTGAGTTGGGAAAATACCGTGTGGCCATGCTAGTGACAGCCAAGGTGGTGTTAGCGAGCCTCCTACCAGGGGTCCAGGACACGGGTGAAGACAAGGGCTGAACCATGTGTTAGCACCTAGCATGGTCCTTATGCCCGCGGAGCTCCAAGGGACTCCCCAAAATGAGCAGATCCCAAGGAGGCTTGGCAGCAGGTGTAACAGCGAGAGTGGAAAGCCCTGGTGGGGAGGGCGTTGCTGTCCAATGGCTCTCTGAACTCCAGCCTTGGCTCTGGTCTGGGAAACACTGATCAGAAGCTTGAAATGGACACTTTATATATGGATATAAATCAATGTTATGTGTATAATGTATTATATGTGTGTAATATGTGTATATCACATGCATGTAACGTGTGTGTATTAAGTATGTGGTATATTACATATGTGCAATACATATAGGGTGTCCCCCAAAAAATGTATATCCACACTTTGAATCATTTTAAAGGCAATGTTTATTAAAATGCATTTCATTTTCTTTCTTTCTTTTTTTTTTTTAATATAGTTTACTGATTTTTTACAAAGAGGAAAGGAGAGGGATAGAAAGTCAGAAACATCAATAAGAGAGAAACATCGGGGATGTGCCCGCAACCAAGGTAGATGCCCTTGACCGGAATCGACCCTGGGACCCTTGAGTCCGCAACCCGACGCTCTATCCACTGAGCCAAACCAGTTTCGGCAAAATGCATTTCATTTTCAAAATTGAGCTCTCAGCTATGAAAGTGCATATACATTTTTGAGACTCCCTGTGTATAACACACATCATCTATGCATGCACATATAATATACATAATATATTACCTATATTATATGTCACATATACAATATTTTTTCCATATTCTATGCAACCCGGGGGGATGTGCTGGCTAGAGTGTGTGTGTTTGTAACCACAACCGCAATGATTTGCAGTGCATACTGCCAGTAGGGTTTATTTAGTAAGGGTCTCATGCTGCTTTTTGTACCTCCTCCTTTTTCCTGTTAGCTGCCTCCCTGAGTGACGGCCATGGTGTCAGTCCAGACTCGGTGAGGGCCAGTGTCCAGCCATCTTCTGAGGGACTTGTCCTCTGCCTGTGCTGTCCCTGGTGCTGTCCCAGGAGACTCAGTGGCAGTGCATATGGACAAGGTGCGGGCAGAGCGTGGCCAGCGGGGCTGAGGGGCCTGTCTGGCCTGGGGCCGGGGCCCAGTCCACTTCAGAGGCACCCACACAGAGCGGTGCTTCTCCCACGTGACTGTGTGCTCACAGGCGGCCTTGGAATAGCGGCAGAAGGCAGACTCCGGTGCAGTCCATCCCGGGAAGGGCCCGGGACCCTGCATTTCTGAGAGCTGGTGTAGGCAGAGGGATGCCCGAGCAGAGGCCAGCAGCCTCGGGGGAAGCTGCTGAGAAAAGGGGTGGGAGGAAGAGCAGGTGAGCAGGATATGGCAGAGCCCATGCCGTCCTGTATCTGCCTTCACCCGACAGTGCTCAGCGCTGGAACCCGGCACCGTGGGGCAATGATGGATATTCCTGATAAAAGAATCTTCTTTTGAAAACCGGGTTGTTATGTTCAGATTTATACAATGAATAAGTCTGGAAGGTGTGAAATATGGGGTAAAAATATTTCCATTAAGAATTCTTAAATTAAAAATAAAACGTGGGCGTCGCAGATACAAACATCTGTTAGAAGGGGCCTGGGGACACACAGCTTTCCCCAAATGGCAAGGCCCGGCCTGAGCTTTCCCCAGCCCGGGAAGGCCCTGCGAAGCGCAGGGTGCCCCCTGTGGGGGGATCAGATTCCTGGCAACACAACTTCCTCTTGCCTCTCCCCGCTCTGTCCCCACTGAGCCACCCACCCCTCTGGCTCCGGCTCTGGCTCTGGCAAATGCAGGTTCCCAGTCAGTGGAGTTTCTGAAGAGTCAGCTGATTCCAGAACCTTTTAGAAATAGGGCCAGAGCCAGGATTTTGCAGAGGAGGAGGTGGTCTGAGTTTTAGGGGATGGGAAGGATGAGGAGGTGACAGCTTGCTCTCTGGCACAGAATCAGCCAATCAAAGGTCCCTCCTTCGGGCCCCACTTCCCTGCCGCCCGGCACACACGGAACACGGGGTGTTTGTGCAGCACATTGGGGGTGAGCAGAGGGGAGTCTGGGGCATCTCCTTGGGTGTCGGTGAGAAGAATTGTTTTCTATGTTACATAATTATATTAAGATAATGCATT
This sequence comes from Pipistrellus nathusii, assembly GCA_963693515.1. Taxonomy (NCBI): domain Eukaryota; kingdom Metazoa; phylum Chordata; class Mammalia; order Chiroptera; family Vespertilionidae; genus Pipistrellus; species Pipistrellus nathusii. The sequence continues at coordinate 67,472,522 of OY882868.1, read as the reverse complement.
TGCATAAAATTTCCACAGAATCTTTCACATTTTTTAAAAAAAAAAAGAGACTTGAGATTTTCTCCTTGAACATACTTTTGTAAAATAAACACAAACTCTCTCTCACTCTCACACACACACACACACACACACACACACACACACACACCAGATTTTACTCATGGAATGATTAAGTGCAATTTCTGGTCCCACAGAACCTTTATATTTTTCACTATTGTTAATCACTAATCTCTACTGTACTGATCTTCTATATGGAAGTAGAGATACACAGCTTAGGAGGTATAAGGTAGTGAGAGGATTCCTAAGTGATGCCCTTTTAAAACAGACTGTTTTTAAGTGTTCAAACATTCAAAACACCCACCGAGGCCTCCAATCCTCCGAGTCTCCAGCTGGGGGGTCAGTGTCTACACTACACTTCCGGGCAGCTCTCAGTCCGTTCATACCCAGAAAAAAACAACTTACCGGAAACCGGGTTCCTCTAAACCAGGGCTGGGGAATGGCTGGCCCATGGGCCCTATAAGGTCCTTGAAATCATTCGGTCTGGCCCTGCCAAGGCATTCGGCGTGAGTTAATTAAATGTTTAACCAAATACAGCGGGCTAATTTGTAAGTTGATATTTATGAATGGCCCTTGAATGATGTTATAAATATCCAAATGGCCGTCAGCAGGAAAAAGGCTCCTCACCCCTGCTCTGAATAGCGACTGGGCCTGAGACCCTGGGGACCCAGATGCCGCAGGGCGGGTGGCGCTTGGGTTGGAAGGCACCTGTTGGGCTTAGGTCGGGTCTCTGCCGCCAGGGGGTGGGACGAGGCCGCTGGGGTCGGGGCGCGAGGAGCATCTGTCTGTCTGTCTGTCTGTCTCTCTCGGGAGAGCTGGCAGCCCAGCGAGGCCCCGAGACAACAGGGCTTTGTGTGGAGCATTGGGTTCTCCCCACACCAGTGGGCGTGCCACGTCAGCTGCGGGCAATTCCAGTGACCTTTCCATTGAGCACAGAAAAACCGCCAAGTGGCTCTACAATAACTGTGTACCCTGACCTCACCACCCTCTTCTGAGCGCGGTTTGCAGAGGAAAATGAGTAGAATGGTCTCATGCTTCCCCAGGGCGTGGGCAGGCCCACTCCCTGTGCCTTGTCCCAGGAAGGCTTCCCAGCCCCACTCGTGTCTCTAAGGTCCCGTCAGCCCACAGGAGACCTGGTGCCCAGGCAGTGAGGCTCCTGCTCACACTCCACCTCTGCCTCTCACTGAACCCGCTGCCCGTGCTGGTGGGCAGGGGGAGCCAAACAGGTAACCCCCTGCTCTCTCTGCCCTGCCACCCACCCTCGGGAGATGAGGGACAGTGAAACACAAGCAGGCCCTTGGGGTTTACAACATTGCTGGAAAACAAGTCAGTTTCACTAAAAGAGAGATGTTGACAGGAAGCCTGGTCAACAACCTTCATTGCTCTAACCACTCACCCTTCAGTTGAGACATTGGTAGCTGAAGCAGCCTCCACCTTGTTTGTCCCGTGTAAGTGTCTGTTATTTCCTGCCTAAGGGCTACCTGTAAATTCCTGTTTATGTTGCCTAAGACGTTTTCCCCAAAGCCTCCATAAAAGGGATGGCAGGGCCAGAGCAGGAGTAGTTCTCCCACTAGAGCTGGACTACCGCCTGGTCCCCCGTATCGCCAAGTTGAATTTCTTCAAGTCTCAAGTCTCTTCATTTGTGTGCAGCCCTTCTCCAGAACCCGGACCCTGAATTGGAACTCTTTCCCCACGGGAACATGAAACCAAAATGTGGAATTTCTGGAAAACACCATTCCTGAGGATGGGCCAAAATAACAGCCCCGCTCTACAAATAAAACCAGGTTTCACATGGAAATACTTGAAGATGGGGAAAGAGGCACCTTCATTTGGCTTATGTTTCCATGAGGCTGAACGTTAATTTCTTCTGTGTGTAGAAAGGGAAGGGTTTGGGAAGGAAGAAATGGGCTCGGCTTGGGAATTAGCAGTGGAGGGAGGGCAGCTGGGGTCCACCCCTTTCTCCCCCCCCCCCCCCCCCCCCCGCTTGTCCATCTAACAAGGGAGAAGTGTGTGATCGCCGCTCTCCTCTGGATTTCCTGAGGTGGATGAGCCTAATCCTCTCTGATTAAGGAAATTAATTTTAGAGGCTTAACTAAATATGCTTTGATTTTCATATTTTTTTCAGATTAGTTGACTTAGAAAATATCCAAATCTCTCTTGTGAAACAAATCATGTGTTTTGGCTTAGAAAATATGAGCATTGTTCATCCAGGCCCTTGCCATCCAGGAGTCCAAGGGTGGGCCTGTCCAGGGTGGCTGGGCCTGTCCAGGGCAGGTGGCCAAGGAGTAAAGGTCAGGTCAACACAGTCCTACCCAAGTAGCCTTTTCTCCCCCACGTGGTCAGGTGAGGGTACAGACTGGAGCTGGGAGTGCCGGGCAGATGAGGCCATTCTTAAGGAGAGCTTGGGCAAAAGTGGTGGGAGCAGCCCTGGCCAGTTTGGCTCAGTGGATAGAGCATCAGCCCAAGGACTGAGGGGTCTTGGGTTTCAGGCTCAATCCCCGGGCCCTATGGGGATGCTTTCACATAGATGCTGCTTCTCTCTCTGTCTCTCCCTACTCTCTAAAAATCAGTGGAAAAAATATTATCGGGTGAGGATTAACACTAAAAACAAAATAGGGGGAGCAGCCCAAGGGGCTTTCCGTGGCACAGGAGACCTCAGCGCCACCTGGGGATGCAGGGGAGCCATGGATCCGTGGGGAGAAGGGAGGGCTTGGCTCTGGATCTGAGATTCTCTGGATATACACATGCTCCTCTCTCTCCCCCCCCCCCCTTCAGATGTGACACCAGCCCCACCAGCTCCTCCCAGCAGCCACAGCCCTGGCTTAGACTTAGCCCAGAGAGGGAAACCTCATTGCTCTCTCTGTCCCCAAACAAGCCGCATTTTCTGGGTGAGAAAGTTCATCACGCTGGTGCGCTACCCAAGTGGCATCTCGAATCTCATTTCCCGTCTCAGGAATAAGCCAGATGAACCATCCCTGGACGTTCAGGTGGTGATTTTTTTTTTTTTTTTTCACACTCCCAACAGAGAGGTCTTGCTCTGGTTTTCTTTTCTCTTTTAACAGCGCCCTACCCCACACAGACATATGGAGCCTGTCACCCTGGCAACGTGACTCATAACACACGGGGCGGCCATTCCGCACGGCAGCTTTCAAGCCCCATCTGCTTGCCCATATAAAACAAAATTTATACTGGATGGGATTTTAGAAAAATCATCACGGCCTAAATTGAACATCGTTTGTTGGGAAACAAAGCATATGTTGGGAACTATGGTTCTGAGTCTTGGCTTGGGGCCATCTGAGTTCTGGGAGGGGGGGGGAGCCCTCTCCAGGCCCCTGGGGCTGTGGGGCCGACATGCCAGTTTAGACTTATTGTTGGGAAAGCACAGTCCTGAGCATCACACCCAACTGCTGCTCCAGTGGTCCTTGGGGCTGTTACAATTGTGGGGAAGTGGGCAAAGGTTTAACGGACAAGGGTGGACATTTTAAAGGTTGGGAGAAATGAGGAATTAAGGTTAGAAGCCATCATTAGCTTGGTCTGCTTGCTCCCAAGGGACCTATTTGACACCATAAGGTGAAGGGCATTGATGGGGGTTTGAGGAAAATTGCGACTTCCAGTTACCAAGAGGCCATGCGCAGTACTAGGTTGAATCCTCAGGATACTCCTGGGAGATATCTGCCGTTGTTCCCACTGTTCAGCACGGACACCAGGCTGGGAAAGTCTGTTCCTTGGCCAAGGTCAGCCAGTAAGACACCAAGTGACACCATGGATTCCGGCGTCGCCTCCTACAGGGCTGAGGCAGCCCAGGAGGGTTCGTCACATTGGCAGGGCCTGCTTTTCTCTTTGACTATGAGTTATCTGGGAGACCACTCTCCGAGGATGTTAGGACGGCATCCTTCAAGGCGGAGAGTGCAGATGCAGGGCAGCTGTGAGGACACATATGTTGCACCCCGGGGTTCCCGGCACCCCCAAACGGAAACTCACTGAAATCCTCAGGTTTGAGACCCTCGGCTAGTCTGAATTTTGCAAGCTTTCCCAGCATTCTTCGGTACATTTTTATTATATTTTGAGTGACTATTAGAGCTTCCCACACTAGGTGCTTGGCTCTGTCTGATGAAGTCATACCTAACTCTCATCGTATCTTGGGGTGGATGTTGACCTTCCCATTCTAAGGATGAGGAAGCAGAGGCAGAGATTTACCTGGTTTGCTCCACATCCCATCCTGGGCCCAGTGGGAGCTAGCTGCCAGGCTGTGGGCTCTGTGGTGGGTTAGGCCACAGCCTCTGCTGTGAAACACCTGAGGCAGGAGGCGTGGCTTCACTTTCATGTGTTTGTGGTTCCCCTTTCCCGGGGGAAGATGACATCATGAGTAGGCCCTGTTCTCTGTCCCCCCTGCCTTTGTCTCTGGAGCAGCCACCGCCCTGACTCATTCCATTTTGGTTTGGATTTCAACCAATTGCAACCTAATCCCTCACACCGTTGGCAGAGAAAGAGCATCAAATATTAATCCAGAGTTTGGAAAGGAGACTCGGGAAGGGCAAGGGGCCTTCACCACTCAGCTCTTTCTCTTTCTCCGGTATCGGAACGGAAGCCAGCCAGAGAGGAGGGTGACTCGGGAAGGGGAGACCTCAGAGCTTCAGAACAAGGAGAGGAAGGGGGTGGCTCCTGAACCCACAGCATTAGCAACACTCAGCAGCTCAGCAGAAATGCAGGGTGGGGGGGTGCCCTCCCCATGAGGGGATTATAGCTGGAGGAGCACCTTCTAACCCAATGGCTAGGCTCAGGGAGGGCAGAAACCGTGAACTCAGACCTCCTCTTTCTGACCATCAGCTGGGAGGGAACTTAAGGCAGGAGTGGCCGAGAATCAGATCCGGGCTCCTGAGAGCTGGCCTTGGTTGGGAAATGCAGGTGGCTGGTTAGGAGCCGAGTAAATGGGCCAGCCTCGAGGTGTGGTGGCTGAGTTAGCAAAACCCGGCAGGTCAGATTGCATCCGCAGCGTTTTCCTTTCACGTAAGCACCGTGTGGGTTCTCCCCAGGAGGGCACGCAGGAAGTCGCCAGGCCGTGCCAGCGAGCAGTGGAGAGCTGGCCGGTCCCTCTTCCTCTGAGAACCAGCGCCATCATTCTCCTCCAGCAGCTCAGCTCATGAATTAACCATTTCCCCTGGAACTGAAATGGGAAGCGTTTCCCGGGGCAAAAGCACTTTCCTTCCCCTCGGGCTCCCTCTCTAAGTGCAGGTGAGCTCCAAGCCCGGGTGCCCTGCTCTCCAGAAATGCCCGCAGCCGACCTGTCCCCTCCCCAGGGTCATCTCACAGCTAAGCCAGAGCCAGGTCAGGACGGAAAGGCAATCCAGTGGAGCTTGGCGCTTTCTCAGCTCGTTGCCATGAATTGTTGGCAAGTCTTCCAAACTTTACTCGCTTAAAACTTGTCCTGAGTGGGATATAATTCAGCCAGCCGCCTCCTCCAGGGTGCCAAGAGAAGGTTCATGAGCCATTGCCAATGTTTTGATTCCTGGGGGCAAGGAGCCTGTGAACACATCAAACACACTGGCTAGGTGTAGGTGAGCTCTTATTTTACTTATTTTTTATTAATCCTCACCTGAGGATATTGTTTCCATTGATTTTAGAGAGAGAGGAAGGGAGGGGAGAGACAGAGGGAGAGAGAATCATCAGTGTGTGAGAGACGCATCAATACATTGCCTCCTGCACACACCTCGGCCAGGGCCAGGGATGGAGCCTGCAAACCCTACACTAAACGCCATTTGTTTAGAAATCATGCTCACTAGCTTTTCTGTTTCCGTCAAAATTAGGACGACATTTATCCCTGACCATCAGGGGAAGAGCGTGAGCATGTGTGTGATTGGGAGCTGTAAATGTCGCATCAAGCCCTAACTAACCTTTCTCCTTTGAGTTGTATTCTAAATTAAACCCCTGTGGTTGGACTTGGAGTTTCGTTTGTGCCCGCGCTCCAAAAATTATCTTGCACGCAGTTGGGATGTTCATGTACGGTAAGGGAACAGGGCTGTGGGTTTTAATGTTTTCCAAGACATTAAGTAGAGGCTGGCTGCTTCAGAAACACAATATTTAATTTTTTGCAAACATCTCTTTTTCCCTCAACTGTAATACAATTAAAGAGGGTTTTTTGGAGAAGGAAATGAAATGAGTGAATTAGGAATTGATCATGCGTGGACCAGGACCCTCATTTGTAGGGGACAAAAGGGTGAGACTCGGGAGGGGAAAATATCTTGAAGCCACAGGATCCCTGCTGAACTGGAAGTTGAATGGTGACATGAATAAAGCCTCATCGATAAAACATGCGAGCTACCGAGATAGATGGGAAAGGCAGGGAATGAAATCAAACACAATCCACTTTTGCTGAAAAACAACCTTGAGCGGCGATGCTTCACCCCACGGTTAATATAAAACAAGTCATTATTTGAAAAGGAAAGAGAAAAAAAGAAAGCTCGCCTGATTACATCACATCAATAATGCATTTTCTAGAAGCTCATCATGGTCCTTTCTATAAAGGCCAGTAATGGAGAGAAATCACCTTTTATCTGCTCCTGCCTGGGAGGATTTACTTCGTTATCCTGTTGTGGTTGAACCTGTGAAAATTCTCCGGGGGCTCTGAGCGGGGAAACCCAGGCCTCTGTGTAGGCATCCAAAATAATCCAGGAAAAATAACAGCCACTCTCATTTCCACTCTCATCTCCAGCAAGGTGCTTTTTGTTGTAATTATCCAGAAAATTAAGTTAATCCTTCAAATCCTCTCCCAAGGATATTTTTCCTTTTTTTTTTTTTTTTTTTTTTTTTTTTTTTTTTTTTTTTTTTTGAGAGAGAGAGAGAGAGAGTGGAATGGCCTGGAGAAAGAAACATCAATGATGAGAGAGAATGATTGATCAGCTGCCCTTGGCACGCCCTCTAGTGGAGATTGAGCCTGCAACCTGAGCATGTGCCCTTTACCTAAATCAAACCCGGGACCCTTCCGTCCACAGGCCGATGCTCTATCCACTGAGCCAAACCCGCTAGGGTGTCCATTAACTCTTTTGACAGCAGTCATTATTGACCACTCGTGAAATGCTCCCTTGCAGAAACATGAACCAGCGAGTGAGAAACAAGAAAACAGAACAGTGTGAGATTAATGCGCTAAATGATGTAGTTGTGAACGGGCACCTGGCCCACCACCCAGCTGCATGGGAAGGGGGAGGGAAGCCAGGTAGGCGCATGTGGGCAGGAGGGACCCAGAGGGCAGAGTGAGCTCTGCTGCTTTCTGAGAAAGCTGTTCGCTAGGCCTTGGCTCGGAAAGAGATAGCACAGGGGCAGCAGGGGCCGCAGTGTGAAGGAGCTCAGACACCTTGGACATAACAGAGCTCAGAACTCTGTTACAAGGACAACAGAGAATCGCAGTATCATTTTCCTGAAAAACAGCGTTTGGTTTTTTCATATGGCAGATGTTTAGGCATGTTGATGAAAGGGAAGTGCAGGAAAGCTGACCAATCCTATGTAATAAAAGGCTAATAGGCAAATTGACCAAACGGCAGAATAACCGGTCGCTATGATGTGTGTGCACTGACCTCCAGGGGGCAGATGTTCAAAGCAGGTCTGTGCACTCCCCCAGAGGGAGCGCTGCTCAGACAGAAGCCCAGCTCAGGGCCGGCGAGTGCAGCGGCAGTGGCGGCAGCCTCTCCTGCCTCAGGGGCGGCGCTAAGGGTGTCTGACTGACGACGTGGGTCCACTCCCCGGCAGGGAGCAGGCCTAAACCATCAGTCAGACATCCCACAAGGGCTCCAGGACTGCGAGAGGGCACAGGCCGGGCTAAGGGATTCCCTCCCGCCCCCCTAGGCCCCTAGTGAGAATATAAATGAGCAGCCGCTCAGTCCTCTCATCCAGAGGCAAACATTGTAAATATTTTGGTGTAATATTATTCACAATTGATACAGTGAATATTTTTATTGCTTCTTCTTGTTACAGACATTGCATGGTAACTTATATCAATTTGCATTCCCTTGTTTAATAATGAAGTTAGCCAAAACCGGTTTGGCTCAGTGGATAGAGCGTCGGCCTGTGGACTGAAAGGTCCCGGGTTCGATTCCCGTCAAGGGCATGTATCTTGGTTGCGGGCACATCCCCAGTAGGGGGTGTGCAAGAGGCAGCTGGTCGATGATTCTCTCACATCGCTGTTTCTAACTCTCTATCCCTCTCTCTTCCTCTCTGTAAAAAAATCAATAAAATACATTTTATAAATAAATAATGAAGTTAAACACATTTTAATATATCCATTGGTAATTCTTTTTTTTCCTCTTTCAAATTGTGTGTTAGTGAACCTTGGCCATTTATTGTATTAATTCTTTTGTTACCGAATCTTATATGAAGGCATATATAAAAAATATTCTTGTTAGTAAATAGTTTGCTGTTAAATTACATTCGTGACTATTTTGTTGCAAAGAAGCGGTAGCAGGAGAGTTTCCAGAACGTTGGTAGCCGATTCCATGGCTCGCTCTCTGCCTGTGCACGTTCTGCTCGTGGCCTTGGCTCAGCACGGCATCCTCACAGCACGTCTGGGTGAGCATTGCCTGTGGTTATCCTGGTGATCACGGCTTCTCTCCACACGCAGTTTGCACTCTGCACGGTGTGAGGCCAAGCTCCATGGGGTTACTCCCCCGATGCTTAGCCGATGCCTCCACCTCTGTGTTGGGAAACCCAGCCTTTCACCCCTCCCCTCCCCATTTTTTTTTTCACTGAGGGAACCAGTCTTTGCAGCCAGTTCCTGCTGCAGAGCAGAAAGCAGAACCGCTCAGGCCGCTCACACTTCCTGGAGGGCCGGGCTGTTAGGCATGACCGCACCTTTTCCTTCCTTTTTCCTGGAACGTGTGGCGGCTTCTGCCGGTTAAGGGAACCATCTTCCCGCCAGGTGGGCAGCCAGCTGCTGAGGATGGGGGCCGGCGGAGCGGGGCCCTGGCTCTCTGGGGTCCTCGTGCTAGCTCCGATGGCTTGCTGGGTGGCAGGACACGAGGCTCTGGGAGGCTGGTCATGCTAGGAGGACCCTTAAGCGTAGAAGGGCAACAACAGATTCAGGGATTTAAGAAGGCTCCGCACACTTTGGGAAAAGCACTCGTTCTCTCCTCTCCCACGCCCTCCCTCCGGCGCAGCTGAGAAGCGAGTTCAGATTGTGGTGGAGACACAGCGGGGAGAAAGCAGGTGCCGTCTTTGCGTTCTGCAGCTATTGTGCTGCAGAGAGGACAGATGTTTACCAAACACACAAACCACATGCCACACTCCACACATCACACACCACACACACCCCGGAGAAAGCCCATACCGCCCTCCTAGCCCGTGGGATGTTAGAAAAGAGGAATCAGTTCTCCCCGGCTGCAGTGCCCTGGTCTCCTTGGAGACCACCGGGGACAAGAGCCGCAGGAAAGCCACGGAGCGTGGTGCGCGGGGAGAGGCAGAGCAGATCGTGGTCTGTTCAGGTGAGGAGCCTCCCAGATTCTGGCGAGGACACGTGCCCAGGTTACGGGCGCCATCCCCAGTTGGGCATGTGCAGGAGGCAGCTGATCAATGATTCTCTCTCGTCATTGATGTTTCTATCTCTCCCTCTCCTCTCCTCTCTGTAATCAATGAAATTAGAAAATAAAAATAATCAATAAAAATATATTTAAAGTAAAAATGTCATACTTTCTTTTTTGGTTAATCCTCATCTGAGGATATTTTTCCATTGGTTTTTAGAGAGAATAGAAGGAAGATGGAGGAAGCAGAAAGAGAAACATTGATTGGTTGCCTCCCGGATGGAGCTTGCAACTGAGGTACATGCTCTTGACCAGAACTGAACCCAGGACACGTCAGTCCGTGGGCTGATGCTCTACCCGCCATGCCAAACCGGCTAGAGCAAGACGTCATATTTCCCAAGTGATTGAAGTTGGGTGGTCAACCAAGGACCCCGAGGATTTCATGGTCGTAAAACTATTTAATAGTTGGTCTTTCTGAGTCTCGTGTGTAAATAACACCTAGCTCAGATGAGATCGAGTATGTGAAACACGTTACATGTAAGCGAAGCGTCAGTACAAGGGCGCCTGGTAAACATCTCCTATGTAATTGTTTATATCACGAGACAGAACATGATGGAATCACTTTTTAAAAGCACATAATTTGGGTCAGGCCTTGTTTGACCTTGGGACACAAATAAACCTGCTGTTAAACGGGGAAAATAGTTCTATTGGGAGGAGTCATTATGCAGAGAGTGCTGATGCGAAGAGAGTCCTCAAGAAATGGTGCCTTCTCTGTCTGAACATTCATGCACCACCCTCAGGTGTGTGTATCTTACAGGGCAGCCACACCTGTTTCTCTGAGACTAAACCACGGTGGAAGCACCGGCCCACCGAATTCCTAGAGCTGCACCCAAAGCGTCACCCTTTCCCCCAGAGCAGCATTGAGACAGAACGTGCACCGACAGGGCCTCCTCCCCCTGCTGAAGCCGTGCGGGCTGCACGGCCAGCGGCTCTGCATGATGGCGCCGCGGGGTGCACAGGGAGTGTGGGTGCGATGCTAATGGGTAATTATTAACGTTTTCACTCCGCTGCTTTGCCGACGACTCCCCCTGTTTTGTGCTGTAAACCTGATGGTTTCTTTTTTTATTTGTGGCCATCCCTGGACCTGGCTTCCTGGAGGTAACTGTGCTGTTGTGACTAATCACAGACGATGTCACCGGGAAGAGAGCGCTGAGGAGGTTCGGATGTCCTGACGTCTCCGATGAATTTATGGAGCAGCACAGAGTGAGTGCTACCATCTTCGCTCCCCTCCCACTTAGTCTGGTTGTCACCGGAGGATGAGTGGGGTGACTTAAGCCCAGGTGATCACACGGACGTGCGATCCAGGAGCACGCCGGCCTGGTTCTGCCGGGGTCTGGGCAAACGGTGCAGATTCTCTCCCTTCCCGTGGACTGGACTGAAACATGTCTTCGCAGAGGGTGTCCTGGGAGGACCCACTCTTTTCTTTCCTTAACTTTGTGAAGCAGCCCTTTCCCTAACGTTCCCTCCCCTGCAGTTAAGTTGAATGCACTCTTATTAGCATAAAAACGTTATCCGTCCTGAAGAAACCTGATTTTCAGATCTTGAAGTTTCTGTAAACACTTTGCAGAGTTTATCCCATTTAACAGGGCTTCCATGTTAACGCAGTTCCAGCATGAAAGCTCAGGATAAAAGGTCGTTTTGATGTTAGGATCGAATCCAGCATCTGTTTAGCAGAACTCTGTGTACAAAACAAAGCAGAGCAGGACCCGCTTCCTACAACAGGAGAGAGGAAACGTGGGCTTTGGCCTCAGAGAACAGGAGAGCTGGGAGCCATCAGCGTCAACTAAAACTTCTAATAACCCAGGCCAACTGCACTTGGTAGCATGGGCATTCTAAAAATAGTATTTTTATTGCTGGCTCAGCCAAGAACTTTCCCTTCAGGCTATTGACTCTTTCTAAGCACGCATGATATCAGAAATGGGGTTGAAGACATCATGCAAAGAAACCAATCATTGCAATAAAAGTCATAAATTAAAAGAATGAATTTTGCTGAGGAACGTAAGCTGACACCTGCAGTGTAAAATATGAGGAACTTAAGCTGACACCTGCAATGTAAAAAAAAGTCAACTATATCATTACTTAGTGAAATGATTAAACAGGCAGCGGTAGGTTTAATTCCTGTGACTTAGCAACCTGAGCGTGAACTCCTATCTATAAGAAAACCATGATGTATCCTGTCTCTTTCTCGGTATCTATTAAAGGCAAGAGTAGAAGAAATTGCTTAAATTTCAGACTATAGTTGGTAATGCTGTATTGTATAATTGAAACTTGTTAAAAAAAAAAAAAAAAGTAGACCCTAAATACACATACATACACACACACACACACACACAAATAAAGATAAATATGTGAAGTGATGGACGGATTCATTAACTAGATGGGGAGAAAAAAATCCTTTCATGACGTATACGTATATCAAATCACCATGACGTACACTTTGAATATTTTACAATTCTATACGTCAGTTATATCTTAGTAAAATTGAAATTAAAAAAAGTTCAGGCCTCCATTTATTGAATCCTTTAAATTAATAGTGTCATAGATTTAAACATCTATTCTAAAATAAACGACTTTTCATTTTGCATTGGGAATTCAGAGCATACCCCCTTCTGCCCCTCCCAACCCCCCCACCCTGCCCCAACCCCCATCCCTTATTCCCTGCCTAAGATGTTACTTTGGGGAAGGAGGTTTTAGAAATTGCAGCAAGACTTCCTGCTCGACCATGTAACAATGAAATCAGACTTTCTGAGAAGCTGTCAAGAACAATCAAAAAAGATGTTGCTTTTTATGCAGAAAACTCGCTAAAGAATAGTCCGCCTCTTAGTCAATGAGTAGATTCTCATTATTTATTTAGATTTCTCTGGCAGTTTTACTCTGAAGAGCTCATTAGAGTTAATTATTCCAATATCGTGTTCATTTTCAGACTTTTGGCACTTATCTCTATGTTTATGTTCATATTTTTGCAGATTTCACCCACTACATATGTCCTGAGTCTAGTCCCATCTCTCCATTTCCATCACCATAAGCCCAATCGAGGCTGTCATGGTCAGCCTCAGAGTGGGATTGCCTGTAAACTGGGCTTCTTACCTCCACTCTTGCCTCCTCCCTCTGTTCTCCACTCCACACTCCCCGTGATATTTCCTCAGCAAATAAGGCAGCTGGTGGGACTTGGATAAAGTTTACATTAACTGTTGAATCAAGAGGTCGTCGCTGCTTCTATTCCTGATCAGGGCATGTGCCAGCTTGTGGGCTTGATTCTCTGTAGGCAGCCTATCAGTGATTCTCTCTCATCATTGATATTTCTATCTCTCTCCCTCTCTCTTCCTCTCTCTTTCTAAAATCAATAAAAATGTATATTTTTAAAGATTACATTGAATCTGTAGAATCAATTTGGGGAGTGTTGGGGAGTGTTCAGCCATGAAAATGGATGTCTTTGCATTTTTTCAGGTCTCTTCTAATTTCTGTTAACAATGTTTTGTAGATTTCTTTTATTTCAGCAAATATTTATTGAGTCAGTTTTCTATGATATATCTGCTAGACTTTGAATATACTATGAAAATAATTGCCCCTTTATAGTCTCTAATGTATTGAAGTTTTAACAATACAAGTTTTGTAGGTTTTTTTGTTAATTTTATTCTGTTTTGTTGTTTTTTGGTGTTATTGTAAGTGGAATGTTTTTCTCCATTTTGTTCTCAGGTTTTCGTTGGGGCCATATAGAAAAAGAGCTAATTTTTGTAGATCTTGTATCCTGCAACTCAATTATTAGTGAATCATTAAGGATTTTTTATATAAAAAAATTTCATTATTACTTCTTTCTTTGTAATTTCAATGACTTTTTTTTTTCTTATCTAATAGCTTTGTCTAGAACTTTAATTGAATAGAGATGATAAGAGTGGACATACTTGTCTTGTTCCAAATCTCGTTTTTTAAGCATGATGTTCCCTGTGAGATTTTTGGAAATTTTCTTTTATTTCTACTTTGTTGAATTTATTTTTTCATGAAAGGTTGTTGAATAGTGTCAAATGCTTTTTCTCTGTCTATTGAGATTATCATGTAGTTTTTGTTCTTTTCCTCTCTATTCTTCTGATTATGTACTCTCTACCGATCTCCCTTCGTGTTTGCTAATTGTTTCTTCTGTCAGTTCAAATCTACTGTTGAACCACTTTAGTGAATTTTGATTCATTATTGTCCTTTTCAACTCGAGTTTCCATTTGCCCCTTTTATATACTGCATATCTACTGACCTTCTCTCTTTGATGAGGCAGTCATCATACCTCTTCCTTTGCTTCCTTCGGCAGCCTCTTTCCTTTCGTTCTTTGAAATGTATAATGGCTGCTTCGAAACCTTCAAAGAGCGTGTTGCCGGGTCTTTCTTTCTGTTTATGGACAACACTTTCCTGTTCGTTTTCACGTCTCAATAGTACATGGTAGCCAGTGTGAGTATGGCCTCCTCCCCAGCCCATTGGCTATTCTAATTAATTGCTTTCTTATTTATTGAGTGACGTAGCCGGGCCACTTTAGTGACGTCTATGTCCCATGCAGTGTGCATGCTCTGATGTTGCTCCCTAGAGGGTAGGGCCTCAGGCCTGTGCACAGTTTCACTGACCTCCTTCCCCAGAGATGAGGATGGTCTTAGTCTGTTCTCTTTGTCTCTTCCCCTGAATTCCCCATGAAGCTTCAGGCTGGTTATCGCACCTGTTAGCCTCCGCTACTTGCTAGATGATTTCTCAATTGTTTTTGACAAACATCTTGGCTCATAAATTGCTCCACAGTCTGATCCAATTAAAGCTGGGTCCCTTTGCTCTCCAGGTCTTTGAAGCTTGATTTACCCCCCGGAGAGCACTTCTCAGCTTTCTTGTTCTCTCTGTTGCACATCTAGTGGCTCTAGCACTTTTTCTTGTTGCTATGGAGACTGCTCTTAATTGCTCACCTCCTAGAACTCAATTGTTTTCATTAATGCCCTTGGACTTGAACTTTCGCATGGTCTGTTGCAAATAAAGAGGTGCCTTTCCTGACGTCTCTGTTTAAACTGATATCACTGCCACTCTCTTTTATTTACCCTGTTGTATTTTTCTTTATAGCCCTTACATTGACCTGACATTACATGAAATGTTTGTTTACTCATTGTCTATCTCCACCACTACAATGTAAGCTTTCTGAGGGCAGACTTAATGTGATATGTCCAGTTCCTAGTAGAGTGCTTACTGGACAGTAGGCATAATAAATAGTAGGTGATTTAGTGACGCATGACGGAACAAGTGAGTCAAAGAACACCACTATTGATCTCAAGGAAAAGGGAAAATTCACTGTGAGAGTTCAGTCTTTGCATACAGATGACTATTCAGAAAACCTTTGAAGTTTATGATAAAACTAGTGCCCCAGTGCACAGATTCATGCACTTTGAAAAGAAATCCATTAGAAGGTGGCCAGTGGGGCAGGACTGGGCCAGAAGGCCGGACACACCCTGGAGCCAACCTCCCACGGTCGCCCCTCGGCCAGCTGCACCTGGGACAGCGCTGCTGCTCGAAGAACATCTGCAGAGTGAGTGGGGTCCCACCAGCATGTGGGCTCCCTCGGCCTGGCCTGTGGGGATCAGGCCAAAACCAGCTCTGTGGCAACCCCCTAGGGGTCCCGGATTGTGAGAGGGCGGTTCTCAGGTGATGCACCCCGGAATCGGGCTCCCTCCTCTCTGGTTCTGGGGTGAATCGCCCAAGAACTACCGCTGCCAAGTCACTGCAGCTCAGCAGCTCCTGTATTAAGCATCTGCCCCTGGTGGTCAGTGTGTGTCATACCTGTCAGCCAGTCAGCCAGTTGGACGGTCGCTTAGCCTTTTATGTATGTTGAGAAAATGGAAAGTAGGTTGGGATGAGTGCGTCTAATACCCCAAATAAAGATGAATTCAGTAATTATAATGATGATAATACTAATGACAATAGCAGCACAGCTATGATGAATTTCATGCTTTTCGTAGGCCCAGCCCTGTGCTGTGCTTACACCTACTATTTCACTAAAGACAATGGTGCTTTGAGGGAGGTACTGTTTTGCAGGTGTGTATAGTTGTGAGCACAGAAAGGCTAAGGAGAAAATGCAGGACAGCAGCACAACTAGGAAATGGCACAAGTGGGTGTGCAGACTGGGCAGTTAGACTTCGAAGCCAATTTTATTACATAAACTACGGTACCATGTTTAAACAGACACAATATTAGGATGGAGGAAATGGTTAAAAACAAAGGATACCAAATCAGAATTTTCAAAGATCCCCAACAGCTGTGGGTAAAAGCAAGAGGGTGTTAATACTAGTTCTCAAATTATTTTGGCCCAATACCTTGTGTTTGGAGAATGACCTCAGTCCCCTATGAAGTTCACTTTCCTCAGCCCCTCTCAAAAATTCTGAGGAATCCCCACGAGGTGTCTCATTCATGTCAGTCATCTCAAATTCAGTCTAGGCCCTGCAGTTGAAGTTGACTCTGAACCATGCTAGAGGAGTGAAGGTGGCAGCAGTACCTTCCTGGCAGAAGAGGTGGAAAGTGGAAACGTATAGCAGTGAGTCAGCGCGGGCAGGGAAATGGAAAACCTGTGTCACAGCACCACCTTCTGGAAACAAAGGAAGGGTTTCAATTTGTCAGCCTGGTGTCCAGTTAGTATACAAAGCCTTTGGTGATTGAGGTGTTTGCAACCTCAGATGCTATGGCAAAGGCTCATTTCATCAAACGCTGGGGAAAGTCACAGGAACACAGCATTGCAAAAAGAAATGACAGTTCCCCAGCACCCGAACTTAGAGGCATTAAATCTCACTGATAACACATCGTAAAGTGCTGTTCTGAAGAAGTCCAGAAGAGATACAGGAGAACTCAGAAAGGCAATTATTTGAACTCAAGAATAAAATTCATGAATAAAAGGAGTACTTTACCTAGTAGATTGAAATTATAAAGAGAACCAAGCATAGGTTGAAGAACTCAATGAATGAGATAAAGAATGCATTAGGAAGTATTGGTAATAGGTCAGATCCAAATGGAAGAGAAATAAGTGGTCTGAAAGATAGGAATTTAGAAATTATTCAGGAAGGAGAGACGAGAGAACTAAGATTTTTTTTTAAATGAAGAAAAAAAAAAAACATGAGAGCTATCTAGTAGGAAAGCCATCTAGACTAATGAAAGGTGTAATGTGCAAATTGGTCAGGACACCCTCACAGTAGCAACTGAACAGCAGGCCGCATGGGGCAACAAGGCCAGCAGGGAGGTCAGTGAGGGATGACCAAACAACTAAGAACAGGCTGCATGGGGTGACCAGGCTGGCAGGGGGGCAGTTGGGAGAGATCAGGCTGGCAGACAGAGGTGGTTAGGGTGATCAGGCTGGCAGGGGGAGCAATTAGGGCCAATCAGGCAGGCAGGCAGGTAAGCAGTTAGGAGCCAGCAGTCTCGGTGAGGATTAACAATAACAAAAAAAGAAAAAAGACTAATTTTAATAATTCTGTATTGCATATTTAAAATTTTCTAAAAGAATTAGTCTGGAAAATCTTCATTATAAGAAACAAATGTGTAATTATATATGGGGATAGATATTAACTAGAGTTATTATGGTGATCATTTTGCAATATAATAATTTTTTCACTTTGCCTCTTTACATATTGCTTCTGCCCAATTCTTTCTCTTCTCCTTTTCTAGGGCACAGCGATCGGCCTGTAGAGCTTTGCCCTGTGCCCTTCATGTCTTCTGTGCAATTTTATATAAGTTTTATCCCTTTCTCTCCTCTCTTTTCCAACCTGATATTTTCTAGTGACCTATTCCAGTTTTCATCTTCTGTGTCTAATCAGAATTTCTATTTGATTTTAAAAAGGAAATATAAAATCAAATTTCCATTTGATTTTATATTTCTGGCATAAAAATAAAATTCTCCATATTACATCTTATTTCTTCAAACCATTAATCAGCCATTTTAAAGTCCCTCAATTCTCTGTCTTTGTGCACCTGTTTCTGTTTCCTGTTTGTGTTCGTAGTGGTGGTTATAGTCTTAACTTCTGACGTGCCCGTCCATATTTATTGAAAGGTGGACATTGTGTATAAAAATGTGAGAGGCAGTTTGCTGATGTGGAGGGTGTCATCGTCCCCCGGAGATTACTTTGCCGGGGCTGGTAGAGGGGGGCTGGTAGAGGGGAGCAGGCTGTGGCACTGACCAACCCCCTAATCTGTCCAACAATTACCTAATGAAGTTGATTAGAAATTGCGATTCCACCTTGTGGGGCAGCATTTCCGGTTCATACCTCCTCCCGAGGCGCAGCCCTGCAGGTCCTACCTGAAAGCTAGCGTTGACTGTAAGGGAGCCCCCTCCCCGGGGACCCAGACTCCTCTTCTGGCCCCTGAGCCAGGGAACCTGCCCTTTAGAGCGTCGAGCCACCCCTTTCCGCTCATTCTTCTGCCTCTGAGGCCAGTGAGCAGCACCTTGAGTGAAAGCTGAGCCGAGCTGAGCTTCAGGCTCAGCTTTGTATCCGCTTCTCCTGGGGACCTTGTCCCTCCAGACCTCACCTCCGGCCAGTTTTCTGGAGACTTCACGGCAGTAGGTTTCACAGTCCACCCCTTTTTCCAGTTGTTCTCAGGCGGGTTTGTCTGTGCCAGTCTTCTCTACCGTTACTAACATTTGAAATGTCTCTGGCCTGAGCTGCTTTGAAGCAGAGAACATCTTTCCTCCCTTCGCACAGACCTTGCGCCGAGGCTGGCACGGACACCTTCCAGCTGGAGGGCCTCCCTGGAAGCCAGAACGCGGGGCCAGGTGCCACGCCACGCCGCGTGGGATGGGAAGTGTGAGCGGCAAGGAAGGAGAACGCGGCCCCTTGCTAGTGAGACAGTGCTCCAGCATTGCAAAGGAGACCGGAAATCACCAGAAATCACCCAAACTGCCGTCCTGGGTAGGCCTCTCCAGTACAGAGAACCCAGGAATGGCCCCAGTGTGATGCGCCCATGACTTAGTTTCAATGAAAAATGTCAAATAAGAGTTTAAAATTGGAACACATGAAAATGTTGATAGTTAATAAATTGGGATTTTTACACATTGTCGCATGACTTGCAAGATAACAATATTTAAACTATTAATTGAACGTGTTGCATAAACTGGTAGGCACATTGCAGCAGTTTGCGGAACTTGGCTCTCTCTGTGCTTGCAACCCAGCTCCATGGCCTCTGTGGGGGTCAGGTTAAGGGTCTAACATATTAGGGGGCAGATGGGTACCCGCCCTCCTCCGATGCTCTGACTCGGGTTAACCTCGCTCTTCGCTCTATTTAAGTGAGCTGATCCTAGTGTCCTGCTGCCGTTAGTATCACACATCGACCACAAGGCTCTAACAGAATTCAGAACAACTTGCTGGCACCAGTTTGGCTCAGTGGATAGAGCGTTGGCCTGCAGACTGAAAGGTCCCGGGTTCAATTCCGGTCAAGGGCATGTACCTTGGTTGCGGGCACATCCCCAGTAGAGGGTGTGCAAGAGGCAGCTGGTCGATGATTCTCTCTCATCGACGTTTCTAACTCTCTATCCCTCTCTCTTCCTCTCTGTGAAAAAAATCAATAAAATATATATTTTTTTTAAAAAAAGAATTCAGAACAACTCCAAACATTTTCTGAAAGGAAATATCCCATAGACAGGGTGTGGCAAAAGGAGGTGAATACACAAAACACAGAGTTATTACTATTATTGCAGTATTTCCCACAGGAACAACTCTAACCCTGCCTCTGCCCCCTCCCTCCCCTGTGCTCTCTTACCCTCCACTCAACACACACCGGTCTCCCCTTTTCTGCTTCTGGTAGGATCACTGCCTTCCCCATCCTCATCCTCTACCCAGTTCGCGTTGAGTTTTAAAAGCTGGGCCCTCGCAGTAGCCACACCCCTCTGACACCTCCCTCTTGACAGTTGGCCTTCCTGTCATTTTGCAACGGGGGCTGCTCATCTGCAGGAGCTCGGGCGCTCGCTGCGCCCGTGTTTGAAATGGTTTTGAGGTTTGTGGTTGCTGTTGACTCGCTGCGGAACTGGGAGCTCCCGCTTCCTCGTGTCTGAAGGGCCGGCCCTCTGGTGCACGCGGAGCATGGAGGGGCCCGGGCAGCCCGGCTGCTAGGAGGGGACCCACTGGAGGTCAGACAGGCGGCGTCTCAGCCCTGCACCCAGGAACCTGCCTTTCCCGGTAAGTGAGGACACCCGGGTGGGGTGGTGGGAGTGAAGTTTCGCATAAAGAGAGCCCATGAGGCTCCAAGGCTGATTCTAAGATGGGCTTGCTAGGAGGCAATCTTATTCACTCTGACCACACGCCTGCAGCCGGGGGAAGTTTCACCCTTCCTGTGTCAAGCACACACCTGCGGAGGTTACACCCAGTTTTCATGAGCGAGGAAATGTGGACAAAATGCTTTCAGAATCTGTCAAAAAGAAAAGACCTTGGCTGAAACGTTTATTGAGGTCTCTAGAGGGTCTGGGTTAGGGTTAGGGTAAATGTTTATCTTCCTGGAGGTGGTTTATTTCTTCCATTATAAAGAATCTTCAAAGTGTCCGACTGTAATGTTGTCTCATACAGTTTGACACCATCCTGGCAGCCCTAATCAATAGAAGAAAACAATCAATAGCGATCGGGGACTTTTGAAATTCCTGAAAGAAATATATTCAAAATAACACCCATAATAATGGCTACTGTAATTCTTTTCATTCCAGTTTTACAGTACTACATGACAGGAGGAATGAGAAAGTAACTTTAAAATCGCATAATTAAAAGTTAAGAACAAACTGTAGCTGGTTTGGCTCAGTGAATAGAGTGCCTGCCTGCAGACCAAAGGGTCCCGGGTTTGATTCCAGTCAAGGGCATGTACTTCAGTTGCAGGCTCCTCCTTGGCCCGGGCGCTCATGGGGCTGGTACAGGAAGCATCCAATTATGTGTTTCTCCCACATCAATGTTTCTCTCCATTGTTCCCTCTCTCTTCCACTCTCCCTAAAAATCAGTGCAAAATATCCTAGGGTGAGGATTAACAAAACAAAGTTAAGAACAACATCTACTCAAATAATTTTACATTAAGTTCCTTCTCTGCCCTTATTTCCTTTTTATAAGAAGTATTGCATTTCAAATAGGTGGAATGGAACATAATGCAAAGATGAAAAAAAAAATAAGTCAGGAATGCATAATATGCGAGTTTAGTCTTGCTTCTTTGATGAATTTTTAATCTAATTTTGCTCTCTGAATTTTAACTTTCTACAACTCTGCACAGTTCTTTATTCAAGAAGTTGTATATTAAGCACTCCAGATTTACAACTCTGTGATTTCTGTTTTATTGGGTGTAACTCAATCAGTCAGCATTTTAATTGATCAATTAAGAGTAATGAGAAGACCAGTGGATGAGGAATGAGGGTACAAATTATTCCTGTTTTCTAGTCACTGAGAGATTTGGACAATATTTTCCAACTATTCTAATCCAAGGCCTGGAAAATTGTTTCTATAAAATACTAGGTAATAATTAGTTTAGGTTTTGTAGGCCAAGATGCAAAATTGAATATAATATGCAGGTATTCACATAACCATTTTAAATGGAACCATTTAAAAAAGTAATAGCCACTCTAGCCGAGACCAGTTTGGCTCAATGGATAGAGCGTCGGCTTGGGGACTGAAGGGACCCGGGTTCGATTCCGGTCAAGGGCATGTACCTTGGTTGCGGGCATATCCCCAGTGGGGGGTGTGCAAGAGGCAGCAGATCGATGACTCTCTCTCATCGATGTTTCTAGCTCTCTATCTCTCTCCCTTCCTCTCTGTACAAAATCAATAAAATATATTATAAAAAAAAAAAAAAAAAAAGTAATAGCCACTCTTCCTCACAGAAAGTATGAAGACAAGAGATGAGCCAGACTTGGCCTAAGGGCCATGGTTTTCCAACCCCTGTTCAAGGCAGTGATTTTTAGCAATTATAAAGTAGAAGATGTAGACAAAGAGTTCATGGATGATATTTAGGGTCATTCACCCATCGCCTAATGTTGTATACAATAATCTGTATATGTAAATGTGTGTTTTTATAATGGGGGGGAAATGATTTTGTCAGACTTTCAAACTAGTCCAAAACCCAATTAAGCTTAAGAAGCATAGGACCAGCTGATTTTATTTTTATTTTTTTAAATAAATTTTATTGATTTTTTACAGAGAGGAAGAGAGAGGGTTAGAGAGTTAGAAATATCGATGAGAATCATCAATCAGCTGCCTTTTGCACACCCCCTACTGGGGATGTGCCCGCAACCAAGGTACATGCCCCTGACCGGAATCGAACCTGGGACTTTTCAGTCCTCAATCCGAGGCTCTATCCACTGAGCCAAACCAGTTTCGGCCAGCTGATTTTAAAGATGCTTCCCAAATCTAAAATTCAGTGAACCTGCACAATGCTTATTGGATGTCTGCTCTATATAAGCCACAGTGCTACCCTGTGAGAGATGTTAGCACATTATAACCAAAATAACATGCCAGAATATTGTAAAGAAGATTGGAATAGGTGCAAATCAATGATATCCTTTAGAGTAATGAACTTGAGAAAAATTCTGTAATTGGCAGACATTTCTGAAATATTACTTTGCAAAAGGTCTTCAAATCTAGTATGAGCTGTGACAAAATATGTGTCAAATATTCTGATTGTTCCATCTTGTTGAGGACAGTGGTGTTATTCCTGACAATCATAATCAAATTTAATTTAAAAAGAGTATCTTTTCTAAAAATACAATTTCCTTAAGGGCAGAACCTAGGCCCTTTTCATTCTGGGATTCTGGAACAGTATTTGTGACATGCTAAGTATTCAACATCTGATACAAATAAATGAGTGAATTGACTGCATAAATGAATGGAAAGGTGAAGAAGCCATCTTTGGGATTATGTGCATCAGGTACTGAAGGCTTAGAACCCAAAATGGTCTAAAAACAGCGGCTGCTAAGTCCAAAGATTGCTTCTCTTTTCAACTTTGGACATAACTGTTATTTCAAAATACTTGGTCAACTGAAGAGTTAAGTTCCTGGGCATGAAGTCATTTTTTAGAAAGAGTGAACTTTGTCTAATTTAATTCACATGAGAGAGAGAGACACTTCTCACAGGTTGTCCAGTAGCCTGGTTTCTGGGCCGGGGTGGCTGGGAAGTGAAGTTCCGCGAAGGAATAGTAGACTCATCTCAGCACTTCCTGCTCTGAGCATGAATGGTAGGTTTTCCTGGACACCCCACAAGTCAGAGCTTACAGAATTTAGGGCACCACGCTGCTCCCTGATAAAGAATTTCAGTCTGACCTCCATGCCTGGCTCATGGATGAGCCCACATCTGAACTCCATTCCCCGGAGCTGCTCACAGCTACATGGGCAGGGATTGACGTGTGGCCCCAGAGTGCCTCTCTGCTTGGAGTACTTCATTTTCTGAAAGACAGACTCAGTCTGCATCAGCTAGTTATGGTTCCTTCCCATCTCTAGGGGAGATTTAAATCCTGGCATTAAAAGGATTTGAGAACCAAACTTAGAACAAAGATGCTCCTTGTGATCTTACCGCTTAGGAAGTTGCAAGGATTTTAGGAGCTCTGCACCGGGGATGAGTCAAAGATCAGATGTTAGAACAAGAGATGCTCCTAGTGCTCTGGTCACTTAGGAAATTGTAAGGATGGCCCGGCCAACATGCCTCCGTGGTTGAGCAGCTACCTAGGAACCAGGAGGTCACAGTTTGATTCATGATCAGGTTGCAGGTTCGATTCCCAGTTGGGAATGTGTAGGAGGCAGCTAATCAATGATTCTCTCTCATCACCGATGGTCCTATTTCTAGCCCTCTCCCTTCCTCTCTGAAATCAATGCAAATATATTTTTAAACAAGAAGTGACAAGGATTTTAGGAGGAATGGAGGCAGAGCACAATACAAGTTTTATATCTATATATGGTCGTACCATTTCACAGCTGGCGCTCATGCACTGCCCACGATCGTCTTAGCGCAGTGGTACCTTTTTCCGAGGCTGGAGTCCCTCTGAGGAGAGGGGCCTTGTCTAACACAGACTTTCTTCTGTGCCAGGGCCCAGCTTAGCGAAGCTCTAGTTGGGGTTTGAGTATGGAATGCAGAAGTTTAAAAAAATGTGTCATATTCATCAATTCATTCTTCTCTCCCTCTCTCTCTCCCACTCCATATACCATTTGCATATAATCTATCCTGCAGACATCTCTCCCAAGAGCAAAATTGTTTACCTGGCTTTTTAACAATCTCTTCCCAAGAAGCAAATGTGACATAAAATTTTTTAAGTTTTCTTAATTGTAAATAGTAAAAACAAATATTATTCCCACTTTTTAATATAAAAGAGAGAGAAAGAAATTGAAAGATGTTTATGGCTTATGATCCCTGCTTTCCAGGAGCCAGTACTATCGTCGGAAAGGCACAACTTATTCATGTAAAACAAATGCAAAGATTGTAAGTCCTTATTTGCTGTTGGCAGAGACATTTACAGGAAAGGAGAGATTAGGTCATCTTTATTAGATTGCATAAAAGGAAAAAAAGGTTGAGTAAAAATCATTAGCCAAGTGATTGGATAGTAGCTTGTTTCTAGAACATTACTACTAAGGATTATTAGAAAAATGTCAAGGCGCTTTATCAAGAATGCTAATTGCTGCACAGAAGAGCAGGGTGAATTGGGTTAGGTGTGAGACCATGCTTCTGTTTACTGCAAATGAGGCTTAAGGTGACGGAAATCTGTCTGCGACCTGCGTCCCCCGGCGTGTGTAGCATATTGTGGACTCTGAGTGCTGCAGGGAGGTCTTAACGAGACCACATGTGCTGAAATGTGGGTGAATGGCGGGTGTCTGACCCTCAGTTACGTTAAGGCGCTGGTTCTGGGTTGGGGCCCGGTGTCTGTGTCAGAATCACTGGAACCACTGGTTAAGGGCACCCAGTTCAAGGTCTCCCCGTGGACCCAGTGCTGAGATGAGGCTCTGGCATTAATAGTGGGACCATCTCCCTGGGTGACGATGAAGGATTGTGGGTATGGGGTCGGGGTTTTCTCACCCTGAACTCTAAGAGCTAATAGCAGACACCATTCAGCTGCTTGGAGCTTAAGTCTAAGTGGAGGAAGGAAAAGTCTTATCAAAGATCTTCAGAGAGACAAAGCCTGCCTCCTGGCCGCTGGGCCCAGCACTATGTCCTACACAGAACGCTGACCCAGGAACCAGGGTGGGGGGCTGGATCCCCAGTAGGAGTCCTCTAGGAGGTAGTCCATGGATGATGTTTCTCTTTCATCAATGTTCCTAACTGTCCCTCTCCCTTCCTCTCTCTCTAAGAATCAATAAAAACATATTTAAAGTTAAAAAAAAAAAAAAGGAAAGAAGGAGGAGGAGGAGGAGGAGGAGGAGGAGGAGGAGGAGGAGGAGGAGGAGAAGAAGAAGAAGAAGAAGAAGAAGAAGAAGAAGAAGAAGAAGAAGAAGAAGAAGAAGAAGAAGAAGAAGAAGAAGAAGAAGAAGTAGTGAGGCTATCACATGGGGAGACATAAGTTTCTATCAGCTAGGCTTTCGTTTTCTTTAAAAAGAAAAGAAAAAAAGGTGATTGTCTCAGCTGGTGTGTACTTCTAAGTGGCAACAGACCTGGCAGGTCCCACAGCCTCAGCTCCCACTCGTGGTAAAACGGAGGTCACGTTCTCTGACCCAAATGGGAACTGTGAAGATCAAAAGAAATAACGTGAAGCATAGCCAGGACACAGCGCTATTCAGTTACGTTCACCCCTCTCCCCTCCTCCCACCATGGCACAGCGCTGGGCTTGTATGGTCCCCACAAATAAAACAGAGCGCGCTGTCCCATCTGGCTGCCCATCTGTGGGCGACTTTCCGCCAAGACCACAGGGACACCTGCAGTGGCACCCCGGGGTTTCTTGTCCTCGCAGGCAGGGAGTGCGCAGCAGGGGGCCGCAGGGCACCTCAGCAGGATGGTGTCAGAAGCAGCCCCCTGCAGGGCTGGGCTCCGATGGGAGGGGTAGTGGAGGCCTCAGGAGGCATGTGGGGGGAGGAGGGAAGGCTGCTGATCAGAGAGCAGGTAGAGTTTTGTGTTTCAGTGGAGACGTAGCAGGCAATTTTAACCAGGAAAAGGGCTGCTTAGGATTTCCCTGCTGGCCCCGTGGCGTGTTTGCATCTGAGCTCAGACGGAATGACACAGGGCCTTGTTCTGTTCTACTTTCAAGGAGCGGCCGCACCTGGCACGCTCCCTTCCTCTCTCTCTTTTCTGAAATGAAGCCGTGCAGGGCTGACTTTGGGTTCAGCATTGATGGCAGCAGAGAGATGGGACAGGATTGAGCATCATGCTCAGCTGTAAACCCCAGTGACCGCACAAGGACGCTGTCCACGGATGGCAGGCCGAGAAGCCAGGCCCAGCCCACGTCGGACGACAGAAGCTCCCCGTCTGATTCGCTGTCGCCTTCCTGGCACCACTGGTCACGGAGAGCCAATCTCTGCCCATGACTCTGACTGGATTGCCTTCGACTTCCCTTCCAGTAGAAAGAATAGGAATCCTCTGATCTATCACCAGAGACTGGAGGAATCGGGGGGCAGGGTGTCAAACACAGACGGTGCATGTTTGGGGTTTTGTAGCCAGGCCGCCCTAGCAGGACCACCAGCTGCCGTAGAGGGCAGGCAGGCCCTGCGAGCAGCTGCGTGTGGCTGTGCCCTGCTTTCCTTGTAAAATCAGCGGCCGTGGGATTTGGCCCTTAGGTTGTGGTTTGCAAACCCCTGATCTAGGTGAACAGCAGCCAGAAGTCCCAAGTCAATGTGGAGTTTTTTTTAAAAGTCTTTTACACTTTAAGTAATAACATATGTATAAATTGTTGGTTGAAAAAAAGTATACACACGTGTGCTAGTCAAATGTGTAAATGGAAACGTGGTGTTATATTTTATCAGGGGTTGGTTTTATTTATTTTTAAAATATGTTTTTATTGGTTTTTAGAGAAAGAGGAAGGGAGAGGGAGAGAGAGAAACATTAATGAAACAGAAACACTGATGGGCTGCCTTCTTCACACCCTCTCTTGGGGATGAGCCTGATACCTGGGCATGTGCCCTACGGGGATTGAACCCGCGACCTCTGGGGCATGGGCCGACGCTCAACCACTGAGCCACACCAGCCAGGCAGGGGTTACTGCTTTTAAGCAAACTGCCGATTTCCAAGTGGGACGGAGAATGAGGATGGTGCCCTAGAGCCTAGGCCATCTGCTCCTCTGATCCTGAGCAGCGGGCCTGGGAGCTTGAGAGGCCAGGGCTGTGTGCCCACACGCCTGTGCTTCCCTCATTGTTCCCGAAACAGTAGCTCCTGTCACTCCTGTGCGCTAAGCTGAGGCTGAGAGAGGCTGGAACTTGCCCTCAGTTAGCCAGATGGGGGAGAGCTGCTGCTAACCCCATACCCTGAGCTCAGGTTTGTTTTGTTAGTTTTTTAAATATATTTTATTGATTTTTTTTACAGAGAGGAAGGGAGAGGGATAGAGTTAGAAACATCGATGAGAGAAAAACATCGCTCAGTTGTCTCCTGCACATACTGGGAATGTGCCCAAAACCAAGGTATATGCCCATGACCGGAATCAAACCTGGGACCCTTCAGTCTGCAGGCCGACGCTCTATCCACTGAGCCACACCGGTTAGGGTGCCTTTGCTCAGTTTTAATAAGTTTCTGAATTGATGACGTGGAGGCGTCAGGAAAACCTGGGGTGGCCTTCTGAGTCATCAGAGAAAGCGCTGATGGTCATTTCATCCTCTGTTTGTAAGATAGCATCTGCCTGGACCCCGCCTCCTGCTGCTCTGAAGCCGCCCGCCCGCCGCTGAGATTCTTTTCGGGACGTGTCTTCTCCGATGCGCTGCTCCGCTCAGAGCCAGCATCCGTCTTCTGCGGCCTCCGCGGCGCCCGTGCTGCGGGCAGGTATGGACTGATTTTCCTTCCTCCTGCTTACAATTCCTGGGCCTTCCCAGGTCTGATGATTGGTATGCTCCATCCGTTCTGGAAAATCCGCAGCCATTCCTGTCAGAAAATTGCCTTTGCTTCGCTCTCTCTGTCGTGTGCTCTGGAACAAATGTCACCTCCGTGTCACCTTTCCGATGTCCACGTCCTGATGGGAGCGGAGCAGGGCTGCTGGGCAGCGGGGGGCGGGCTCCGGGGGCCAGGCTGTGCCTCGCTCCCATGGTGCAGGCCTGGGGGCAGTCACTCCTGCCTGCGCCTCCGCTTCCTCCTCTCCAAAGGGAAGCAGTGCCTCTTCTGTGAGACTGTGGGGCCCACCGGGAAATGGTTCGGAAAGCATGGAGAAGTGTGTCCCGCGTGTTTGCTCTTATTTTTCTTCCTCTGCTGCAAGCTGAGCAATCTTTTTTCATGCCTATTGTACAGTTCACCAGGTTTTGTTTCCTTTCTCTGGCATATCCCTTGAGATGCTGGTTCCGTTAGTATATTTTTCATTGTCAAAGGTGCGGTTCTGTGTGCTCGGGGTTTTAGTCACTCTGTACCCTCTTCTTTCTTTAAATAGTTACATACGCATTGGCACTCACTCCCGCCTGGCCTCGGGGCCTGGGCCGCTTTGAACATGGCTCGGACCCGCCTCTCCCGGGTGTGCTGGGAGAAGGGGGAGGGAGGGACGGAGCGAGGTCTCTGGGTTGATAAATCCGGTTGGTAAGTGGCGATGGAAGGAGAGGTGACTTGAGGCGGTGAACACACAATGCGACATACAGATGCATATTCTATTTTTTTTTAATATTTTTTTATTGATTTTTCACAGAGAGGAAGGGAGAAGGATAGATAGTTAGAAACATCGATGAGAGAGAATCATCGATCAGCTGCCCCTTGCACACCCCCTACTGAGGATGTGCCCGCAACCAATGTACATGCCCTTGACCGGAATCGAACCTGAGACCTTTCAGTCCGCAGACCGACGCTCTATCCACTGAGCCAAACCGGTTTTGGCATTCTAGAATTGTACACTTTAAATCTGTGTAATTTTATTAACCAACGCCACCCCCTATAAATCTAACAACAACAAAAAATCACACAAAACACCCTGATTTGAAATGACGACGAGGTGAGGGTCTGACCCCAAAGACAGCACAGCCTGAGGCTGGGAGCTCAATGTGAGATGTGAGCGATTCCCATGGGAATGTTTGGGGAGCATTAAAACATAGGGGCTCCTAGGCCCCGTCCCGGAGGGTAGCCATCCGTGTTCTCAAAGCATCAGGGGATCGATCCCCCGGTGCAGGCGGCATGGCTGCTTCAGCAGGAACTGGAAACCCTGGAAGCAATGGGGTGGGGTGAGGGGTTAGTGCAGGAGGCCGGGGCTGCCGCACCGCTGGGCGGCCGTGGGCAGCGGCTGCATTTCCTTTTATCTTTTTCTTGGGGAGGGGGGGGTGGGTGAGTTGGGGGGGGCGCGGTCAGAAAGTACCAGAACTTCAGGAAACCACCCCTGAAGACCACAGCCACTTCTGCTCCAAGGAGGATGTTTCCGAGGAACCAAGAGCCGCCTCCAGACGCTGGTCTGCGTGCCGCCGGCACAGAAGCGCTATGTGTGCAGCTAGGACACCTCTTATCGGTGCAGCTGCCGCTGGGCCTTGTGGCCAGGCAGGCTAGCCTAGTGGTCAGCAAACTCATTCATCCACAGAGCCAAATACCAACAGGACAACGACTGACATTTCTTTGGAGAACCCCATTTTTTAAACTTAAACTTCTTCTATCGCCACTTCTTCAAAATAGGCTCACCCAGGCCGGGTATTTTGTGGAAGAGCCACACTCAAGGGGCCAAAGAGCCGCATGTGGCTCAGGAGCCGCGGTTTGCCGACCACAGGGCTAGAGGATGCAGAGAAGTGGGAAACGGTTCAAAGCTGACAACGGAAAGAGAGTCGCTGGCTCGGAATCGGCCAGCTTCCAAGATGCAGAGGCCCCATTTCCGTGTGTACCGAGAGGAAGTGAGAATGCCCGCCCTCCCCGCCCCCCAAGGGTGCCTGTAATTTTGTGGCAGCGCTAAGGAACCCCATGAAAAGCAAGAAGAAGCTACAGAAGGATCTCAGCCAAGCGAAGGCTGCGCTCTGCAGAGGCCCCGCGGAGGCTGGGACCCAGGGGTGAGGCGGAATGACGGGGCCTGGAGAACAGCTACAGAAGGAAAACGCGGCCCGCACTGCAGCTGCCTTTGTGTCGCTGCCTCTCTATAAGCAAGGGCAGGGTGCGTTCTGTAGGGTCCCCACATAGGTCGAGAGTGACCGTCAGACCCTGCAGAGGCTGGGCGTGGGTGAAGGAAATAAGAGAAGCCCCTCCTCAGGTTTGCGGCTCTCCTCCGGACCCTCTTTCTGAAAGTGACCACCCCCCGTGTGTTTCCCCTTCTCAGCCACGCCACTCCTCTCCCCTCCCCTCTCTCTCCTGTGATCCCCCAGCCTTCTCCTCTTCTTCTTCTCTTCACCTTCTTCCTGTCCGAGTGTTTGGTCTGGAGCCGGGCTGAGACGTGCTCAGATCTGTGCAGGCAGCCTCTGTGCCCAGGGGGGAAATATCACCCTCACCCCAAACAGACAGCCACACCCCAAACCCCCCAGACCTTCTCCTGTGGTCACCATGGTCACAACAGTGAGTGTTTCCTGCTGCCAAAGGGCCCTCAGTGTCCTAAATGCAGTGCTTAGATCCCATATTTGCAGAGCTAGTGCCTGAGGGTGGTATCAGTGCTAACAGGTTTGCAGCCTTACAAAGCAGATAATCTTATTATCCCATGTCCTACGTGGGAGAACCGAGGTTTAGAGACATCAAAGAATTTGCCCAATTGCAAATAGCTAATACCTAGGTCACGTGGCAAGCATCCCTCCATGTTCTGAGTTTTCCTGATTGTAATATGTTTAGTGCCTTTAGACCTGATTATAATATGTGCAGTGCCTTTAGACCTGGCCTTATGGTTTAAGAAGGACATTGGCAAACAAGAGTGTCCAGAGTCCGGTCATATGAGGAAGGTACCGGAAATCATCCCATGTTTACCACCTTTGCCAATAATGAGCCTCTACATCAAGACCCATGGTGAGTTGTATGTAGATTATCAGCCTGCAAGCAAAACACTTAGTGCAGCAACCTTATGAAATAGGTGACATTATAATCATCCACTCACAGAGGAGGAAAAGGAAGGAGGGAGACATTAACTAAGCAACTTGCCCAACATGGCCCAGCCAGGGAATTGATAAAGGTAAAGGCAGGACTCAGCACCAAAGCTCCTACCCTCTGCTGGAAACCCAGTTACAGGAAACGATGGCAGGCAGAGAGAAATAAAAAAGCCGGTAGAAATGTTCAGTGGATGAAGGAATGTTACTTAGGAAAAATAACATTTACATTGTTATGCTCCCGAGAACACCATGGTGGGTTGTGATAGGGAGGCAGACTTCGTACAATATAATAAAGAACTTTTTAGCAATTATTTCTGACTAATAGTACTGCTAACAGGAAGGAGGGAGAACAAGAGTGAATTCTATGGTGCTAGAAGTCTCTGGATACAAAAGAAATGTCCTAAATTGAGACATTGGCGTGCGTATAACCTCTTAGAAAACATGACCTCTCGGATACCTTGGACCCAGAAGTTGGCTCGTGTCAAGCATTACTGCTGCCCGGCAGATTTGAGGAGATCAGTTTATAAGTGGCAATAGGGAAGCGTGATGAGGAAAATGGTGGAATCCTGATAAAGAATGGATTTAGTAGGGAACTGAGCTCCAAATCTGGTCACCGATTCTTTCCAACTGTCTTCTGACAAATGACTTGGCAAATAGCTTACTCCAGACACTCTGCATTCCAATGAAGAAGAGCGTTGTTCTCTTTGACCTCGTTTTAGTCCTAAGCAAACACATTCCTTCCTCCAGGAAGCTGGTGAGGATACTGAGCCCTCATAGACAGGCTTCGTTCTGGCATGACCATGGAGGGCTGTAGCAGCCACAAGGTGTCAGGGCCCAGATGCCTTGCTTCAAGCACCATTGACAAAGTAATTATAAATGCTCCCCCTCTCACCACATTTTACATGACAGTGCATGCTCAAGTATAGTTCCTCATCCAAGCCTTCTCAACATGTTACATACAAAAGAACCTGTGAACCTAAAGGCTTGGAAAGATTCATTCATATATAGTGTCTCATTGATCCTCTGAATGACCTTGAGATGGAGGTCATAAATCTTATTTTTAAGTGAACCAAGACAACTATTCATAGATGCATAAGCCATACCACCCATTCTGAGTATGTCATGTTTTGTGACTGTCATTGAAGTCATAGTCATCAGGAAATTAAGAAATATAGGACAACTTTGCACGGTGGAGAAATATTAGAAGAACTAAGACTTTAAAAATATTTTTATACTGTGAAAATAGCATCCTTATGGCAGAAAATTTGGAAAACATTGAAAAGGTATAAGAAAGGAAACTCATAATCCAACATATCTATTCTTAGATATCTGATATAGTCACAAGAAATACATATATTCATATTATTTGGTAGAAATCATAGTGTATAAACAGTCTTGTCTTCTTTTTCATAGGAATTTTCTATCTTATTTAATATTTCTTCCTAAGCATCATTTTCGTGGCAGAGTAGGTTCTATGGGTGTAGCATAGGTAATTTATGGTTAGCAAAGCTCTGCATCTAGTGTGTACATTGTGTATATATTGCTGAGGCTAGGAATTCCTAGAAGAGAATTTACTGCCTCAAAGAGCATGACGGCTCTCTGTGAACTGGCCATACCTTGCCCAGTTGATATCTAGAAAATGATCCCAATTTCAACTCTAGGGAGCAGTCACCTCGTCTTGGCCAGCACCGAAGACTGTCAAAGTACTTAATTTCCCTAATCCTAAAGATGAAGAAGATCTTACTTTAAGCTTCACTGATTTGAAAACCATTGATGTTAAGGTCCCTTTCCAGAAGATTCTATAAAGGGCTGTCTTGAACTCTATGTTCCCTGCCAAGGGTGAAGATCAGGCAGCCATAAGCATGAAGGTCAAGATTCTCAGTGGGCTCGGTCAGTCCTTAGGGGCTGGGGATGCTGGGGTATGGATTGTAGGAGCAGGGGGCACAGTAGCAGGAACTACAGTGTGTCTGTGGCTTGTCAGCTGGCCTCTCTCTCCCACGTGGAAGATTTGTTATGGAGTGAACAGTCTTTGAACTCCTGAGGTGCGCCCAACACGCCTGCCCCAGGCATCCTCTCAGCGTGTGTTTCACAGCATGAATTCTCTGTCCAGTCCTTTCTGCCGAGGGTAGAACTCAGTGGTTCCACGTAGAGGAAGGAACACGCTCGGTGATGGGGAGGGAGCCCCACTGGCCGCAGGGCCTGTGGTGGCACTGAACTTGACCATGTGCACTCTTCATAAGAGGAAATGGAACTATATCTTTCACCAGGGCTTGTCTTTTTTTGGGGGGAAATGCATTCTGCCCTTATTCTTTTCATGTTACTAAGTAAACGTGCCATTATGGGAAAATGGAAACACGCAGCACAACAGGGAGCCATCAACCCTGTGCACCCATGCCACAGCTACCCCGGCTACAGCAACTCCACTCACAGCTGCCCGGTTTGATTTATTCCGCCTCCCCACGCCCCCACAACGGAATCATTTTGGATAAAACCCAGATGTAATGCCATTTTATCCATAAATATTTTGATATGTATCTCCAAAAGATAAGGGTTTTTTTTTTTAAAAAAAAAAAAAAAAAAAAAAAACTAACTACTTAATGCTTTTATCTTGATATTCTTTAATATCAAATACCGACTTACTGCTCCCATTTTCTGATTGTCTCACCCTTTCTCTTTCTGTTGGTTTTTGATGTTGACGCGGTCAGTGCACTGACTGACTCTGAGTGTCACCGAGCCGGGCATTTCCTGGTAAACAAGCAGAATGGGCATCTTCCTGGCCACAGATGAGCTCCCCGGAGACAGATGCTGCAAAGATAAGTCAGTCACAGGGTCCAGAGAGGTAATTGCGGGCTGGCTCAGTGGTTACCTGCTCAGTGTAATTTGTGCAGACGCTGGGGCCTCCTCCCGAATCCACATGATTTCTTCAAAATTTCATAGCAGATTAGCGCCTTTAAGTTAATTGCGCCTGTTTAGAATCCCAGGTCTGAAAAAGAAAAACAGCCTCTCCCCCTGCTGGTACATGTAAGCCTGTTCCAAACGCCACCTGGAAACGTAATGTCGCTGAACTCCCACCACTGCTCCCTGTGTCCCTCCTTGCTCCTGAATCCTTCCTGCAGGATAGGTGTAGCTATTCTTTCACAGGGGGAGATCTAGCTTAGGAATTCCAGAGAGGCGAATGTTCAGCTGCAGATAAGAGAGCCTGCTGTTCCTGAATAACGCCTCCAGGGTGATTAAATGCCGCTGGAACCCTCAGTCTGCCCGGTGGTAAAGATAGAAGCCAGACCCCTGAACGGACAGGAAGTGCCTTTTCTGGGTAACAACTCAGGAACCGCAGGCCAAGCGCCACTTCTAGGAATTGAGAGCTCTGGGGGTGCTGTCACTCTCCCTAGAGATCTCTCGTCTTCCTCTTTCTCTTGTTAAGTAGCAACACCTGAAAGTTCAAAGGGCAGGTCTCTGGGAGACCTTCTCTCCAGAGAGGAGCCCAAGAAAAGGGCGATGGGCACTGCTGAGGGCCTGAGACAAGGCTGGCCTCTGGACACGAGGAAGGAGTGATGGAGGTCCCACTTCTGGTCTCCATGAAGCAGTGACTTCGCCTCCATATCCCCTGGGCTCCCCCTCGCGGGCACCCAGGCCTCTGAAAGGGAGGACCCAGGCATTGGGGCCCAGGTGCTTATGGGTGTGCCTGGGGTGGGTAGTGAGATCAGAACTAGAGTTTGAAACAGAGATAAAAAGGGTAACAGGCGATCCATTTGCCTACTTAATGCTTTGTCTGGAGCATAAAAACTGATTGCCATCCCCTCTCCCCACCACCTTTCTCTGCTTCTCAGGTGGTGGCAGGTCATGCATCAAAAGCCAGTTCTTTTCAAAGCAAAGCTGATACCTGAAGGACGGCAAAGACGGTTGCTTTCTGGTGGTGTGGAGTGGATGTAAGGCCCTGTGGAGGGCACTACAGGGGCAGGAAGAGGAAGCTGAGCTCTCTGTGAAGGGGTTCCGTCAGGTGATCTTAGCTTCCTCCAGGAATCAGGGCAGCCGGGGTATGGAGCCGCGCCAGCTTGGATTTGAACCTTCCCTGTCCCTTCCACTTTCTCCGTGGCTCTAGGTATTCCTTGGGAGATGGCTGTGTAACGCCAATCTCTGCCCCGGTCTCCACCCAGCTTTCTCCTCTGCTCTCTGCGTGCCTCTCCCTAACGTGCCTTTTTAAAGGACATTGTCATCGGATGTAGGGCCCACTTGGAAAACCCAGGACCCCTGAGTTAATTCTATCTACAAAGATTCTCTTTCCAAATAAGGTCACATTCACAGGTATCTGGGATTAAGACTTGGACATACCTCTCTGGGGGCTGGACACCATCGAACTTCACTAAACCATTCTTCTCAGAAACGATGGGAAAGGCAAGGGATTGCTACTCTTATTGTATACAGCAGTTGTAGCTGTGCGTAACAAATACAGAATATGAACAGCAATACTAGCATGTCATTTAAGATGCAGAAACATCGTCCAGGAGAAAAATATGTAAGCCAAGTCCATGACCTGGGTTTGAGATCTCTAGTAAATATCCTTCCCTCTGCTTCGTCTTGGGACCTCAAGGTCCGGTTCTTTCTGGGTATTCTACTTTCAGGGCCTTTAGAGACGAGGTTAATCCTGTGGATTTAATCTCAGAGTCCAGAGGAGCTGCTCAGGTTAGCAATCAGTAGCTTTGAGAAGCTGAAGGGTCAGCCAGGAGACCGGAAGGAAATGCCTTTGCGTGCTTGGTAATCGGACTATTCCCAGGGAGTTGTGCTGTGGAGGCCTGAAGTGATGACTGGGTGAGCTGAGAGGTGGAGCAAGAGATGGCTGCCCAGGCCAGGTCTTTGTTAAATTGTAACGTCTTAGACTTGGTCATCCCATTGGACCATGGATCCAGTGGTGAGGTTTCCTGTGCACCATCCTCCCAAGAAGTCTCCGATGCATTATTGGGAATCTGGTGCCTCTTCCTACCTCCTCCATGGCTGGCTCCTCTCTCCATTCTCACACGGGTCTCCCCTTGTATTTAATAATGGGCACACTGGTCCTCACCTTCCTCTCCAGAGGACCAAATTCCCCTAGCCGCTTAGTTCCTCTCTTCAGATCACTGATACGTGCCCTTTGCCACACATATCTGAGAATCATGAGCCACTGCAGAGGGACTGATCTATCTAATCTTAGAGTTCCCCTCCGCGTGGGTACAGTGTGTGTTCAGAGGCTGCTGGGTAGCAAACTAAGATAAAAGGAGCTGAGAACTAGGTGGGAAACTAAGGAAGTTGGTTGCCCCTCCTACACGGGAGATTTCTACAGGAAATGACTTCAGCCCCCGTGGGGTGGGCAGGGGAACAGGATGGCTGGAGTTACAGGAAACGGGCCCAAAAGAACGTCAGCCCCAGGCTGAGCCCAACAGCGCAGGCTGGCTGGTCCTGGGAGGTCACTGACCAGAGAGCCACATCTAAATGACTGGGAGGGCATGGAGTGAAGACAGGAGAGCCAGGAATGGTGGACGGGAGTCCAGGAGGCCCCAAGACCCAGAGGGGGCTGGGAAACAGACCGTGAGCCAGACCAAAAGCAGGCAGAGGAGAGGCACAGGGTGACGCGAGCCTGGCAGTCCTAGGAGAGGACTGAGCCCCAGCTGCTCATCCAGGGATCCCTGGGCACGGAGCCGTGGCACTTCCAGCTGCCAGCCCCTCACACCCACCGATGGCTCCCTGGGCCAGAGCGCTCTGGGCTGAGCTGCTGACCAGGAACCAAGTAACAATCTCAGGGTGGTCTCCAGTCTCTAAAAAGGGGACTTAAGGACTTTGAGTTCAAAAAGTAAAAAGGAATTAAGAAAAGGGCTCTAGCCGAAACCAGTTTGGCTCAGTGGATAGAGCGTCGGTCTGCGGACTGAAAGGTCCCAGGTTCGATTCCGGTCAAGGGCATGTACCTTGGTTGCGTGCACATCCCCAGTGGGGGGTGTACAGGAGGCAGCTGGTCGATGTTTCTCTCTCATCAATGTTTCTAGCTCTCTATCCCTCTCCCTTCCTCTCTGTAAAAAAATAAATAAAAAATATATTTTTTTTTAAAAAGTGTTCAGGTGGCTGCAGCATACCGACTTGTTGGCAGGTGATATTGACTCCAAGAAAGAGGCCGGGTCTTGTCCAGAGCGCTTAGTGGGTGTGGGAGAAAGGCCTGGAGTGAGCAGGAGATGCATCCTAGAGGACTCGGGGAGTATTTTCCCGCTGCTGCTTAGCTTGCTGAGGGGATGACACAGGCTTCCAGGGAAATGAGTTCCTGGAGGCCAGTATTTTACCCGCAGCCCTGGCATTGCTCATTTCAGAGTTCTGCCTGCAAGGACCGTGAGTGAAGTCTGCTGGATGATGGGGTCCTTTGGCTAAAGTGTTAGAACACGCTGCTGCGTGGCAGGAATAGCCTCCATTAGAAAGCAGGAATGGCATTTGTACTCGCAATAAATACTTCACATTTACATCTGTCACTAAAGCAATCTGGCTCTCAAATCTAGATACACAGATATGTCGTGTCCTGTGAACACTCTTTTCTTGGATGCCCCCTTCCGAAAATAATTCAAAATATATAAAGTGCTCAATTCACAAAAATGTTTATCATAGACTTACTGGTAATTCCAGGAAGTTAGAAATGCCCCATTGCTGGAAATTTGGTTAAATAACGTTGGAGATGTCCGCTGGGGGGGATGTTCTGTAGTCATTTAAAAGTAGTTTTGCCCGGCCAGTGCTGCTCAGTGGTTGAGCATCAACCTAGGAACCAAGTGGTCACCGGCTCAATTCCTGGTCAGGCCACATGGCTGGGTTGCAGGCTCAGTCCCTAGTAGGACACATGCAGGAAGCAGTGGATCCCAATCATTGTTTCTATCTCTCTGTCCCTCTCTCGTCATCTCTCTCTAAAACAAATTTTAAAAATCAATAAAAACATATTTAAAAAAATAAAAATAAGGATGCTTTAAGACTAAGTGCTTCAGCCGAGACCGGTTTGGCTCAATGGATAGAGCGTCAGCTTGGGAACTGAGGGGTCCCGGGTTCGATTCCGGTCAAGGGCATGTACCTTGGTTGCGGGCATATTCCCAGTAGGGGGTGTGCAAGAGGCAGCTGATTGATGACTCTCTCTCATTGATGTTTCTAACTACCTCTCTCCCTTCCTCTCTGTACAAAATCAATAAAATATATTTAAAAAAAAAAAAAGACTAAGTGCTTCAGTATATTATTAGTGAAAAATATGGGCTGAAAAATGAGCTACATTGTGATTGTAACTATCTCACTAATGTAGATGCATCGAAAACCACTAGCAGCAATTGTACCAAAATATTTAAAAGAGTGAAAAAATCCTGTCCACCTTCCAATTATGCTTTAGTTTCTTTAACTTGGTGCCTCTTTTTGTGTGTGATAAGTAAAATAACAAAACAAAACCACTGAGAAAAGAGAAGGAAACCTGGTAATTCTTATGATAAAAAGAAGATAATGAAAAAGCGATGAACATTTGGATAAACACAGGAGATGGTCACAGTGTGCAGGAAGGAGGAGCTGCTATGGCCTTGCTGAGCCCTCAGGCTGAGCCAGGAGAGGGGAGAGCAGCCGTCCTTAGTGATGGCCCTCCCCTTAGTGATGGCCCTCCCCTCTCCTCTTGCAGCTCTTCAGGGCTAGAGGAAGCGAGAGGGAGAAAGTCACTGCATGGCTGACGGCCACACCTTTCCCTGAAGCCCTCCTGCCCCCCTGGTCCCCTGCCTCCCTGACATGTTCCTGTCTGTCCTTGGGCGCTGGGACGACTGAGGAGGCCAGATGGTGAGGGTGGCGAGGACCCGCTGCACCGGGCACCCGGGGACTCCAGGCTCACAAGCCCACACACGAGACATCTGCGGAGAACAAAGCACAATCCTTGGGAAATGGTGCTTCTTTGAAGCAAGATTTCCAGTTAAGGAGATGGTCAGGGTGCACAGCCCCTTTTACGTACATTTTTAATGATCTCGGAGAAGAAGGGAGAGGGAAAGAGATTAGAAACATCAGTGATAAGAGAGACGCATTGATCAGCTGCCTCCTGCATGCCCCATACTGGGGATCGAGCCTGCAACCTGGGCATGAGCCTTTGGCCGGAATCAAACCTGGGGCCCTTCAGTCTGCAGGCTGACGTTCCATCCACTGACCCACATTTTATTACCTATGACCTATGGATCCGAGCAAAACTCCCTGCTGGAGTGGAGACTCGGCGGCCTGTCCTCAGTGGCAGAAAGCAGGGGGTAAGCTGTGCGGAGGGGGCTTCGGGAGGGTGTGGCTCTGCCTCTGAGGGAACCACGTCTGTGAGTGTCCACCTCCCGCGGCCCAGCCTCCGCTCTCACTCACTGCCTTGTCGGTAACCAGAAGCCGCAAAGGGGAGCCATGTCCACCTCCCGGTGACGGCAGGAACGGCAGCGCAGGCCCAGAGGGCGCTGGGTTCCAGCTCCTCGTTTTGATGAGTGAAGCCTGGAACAGCCTCAGCGAAGCAGGGGCCTCCTTCCCGGGTCGGGAGGGGGACTGAGAGCCTGAACGTGGAGAAGGAGGGGCCTTTGACATGTCACTGGGCTTGTAACTCCGTCCGATGACTTCTTTG
Organism: Pipistrellus nathusii; assembly: GCA_963693515.1. Taxonomy (NCBI): domain Eukaryota; kingdom Metazoa; phylum Chordata; class Mammalia; order Chiroptera; family Vespertilionidae; genus Pipistrellus; species Pipistrellus nathusii. Next base: position 67,433,224 of record OY882868.1, on the reverse strand, counting down.
GAGCTGCCCTCTGGTTGGTTGTTGCCCACGCTGCTGCCCATATGCTCGGCTTTTCTCGGCTACCCCGGGCAGTCCTCAGGGGAGCAGTCCTTCGGGGCCTGGTGTGAACATATTTGGAGTAGATGCTGCTCGGTGTTCCCGGGGAGATGCAAGAGAATGATCCTGCTTGTCCTCAGCGAGCGTCCCAGAGAGGATGTGCTCTACGGGCTTCTCAAAGGCAGGGAAGCCCTGGCCCCACTGCAGCCTCTGCTCAGGGTTCTGCCTCTTCTAGCCCAGGCTGGCTATTCGTCCTGGCTGCTAACATTGACCTTGAAGAAGGGCACAGAGGGTGGGTTGAAGCACGGCTCTGCCTTTGAGAGCCGGAACCCACCTCTCTGGGCCTCTGGCGCTCCCCAGTGGCAGCAGGGACAGCTGCACTGAGACTCAACTGCCCCCCCGCTGTGAGCTAGTGAATGAAGGTGCCCGTCGCTTTTCTCTGTCTGCCTCCAGGAAGACTCAAGGTTTCCCTCTGGCGGTAAGATTGAGCGATTTGTCTTCTGATCCCAGTGCAGAGAGAGGGGTTCCTCTGGCCCTGGAGACCGTGGGGACTTCCACAGCTTCCACGGACCCTGCGTTTCTGGGGTGGGTCTGGGGTGTCAGGGAAAAGTGTGATGCTGCTGGCAAGTTCTATGCAGAAATGATGGGCAGGGGTGTTCTCTCCTGAGGGGGGTCAGAGGGTGGGCCCCTCTCTTCTGTGCAAATAGGAGGACGTGAATCCAGGGGTGGCGTGGGAAGCAAAGAAGGTTGTAGAATAAGGTCAGCAGAACCAGGACATTTAGTCTGAGTCTGGCCACCCAAAGCTCCCCGATCCTGGCCCCCTGGCACCATGCTGGCTAACCAGGGCCACCCAGCAAGAACGCAGCTCTTGGCACCATGGATTCTGTCTTCATTCTTCACCTAACCGGGGATGGTTCTCACTCCTTTTCCTCCTCACCAGAGTCTCAGCTCAGACAGCTTTCTTCTTTCCCTCTCTGAGCAATGGCCATATGGGGATGGGACCCTCACACCATAAAATAATTCACTGTTCCACAGCATGGCATCCGGTGGTTCCTGGTACATTCACAGGGTTGTATGTAATTTTTGAGGCATATAAAGTTGACGTCATGTAAACAGGTAAATGACACAGCCACCATGCCATCGCACGTACAAAGTTCTGGAAGTTTGTCAGTTACGCGGGCACTTTGTCTCTTCCAGGTGGCTTCTGAAGGATGGCTGCCAACAATAGTTCCTGCAAACCCATCCTGACGCCCCACCTCACCTGGCTGTACGGCGCGGTGCTCATCGGCGGGCTGGTGGGCGTCATCTCCATCTTGTTCCTCCTCGTGAAGATGAACACGCGCTCGGTGACCACCACGGCGGTCGTGAACCTGGTGGTGATCCACAGCGTCTTCCTGCTCACCGTGCCTTTCCGCCTGGCCTACCTCATCAGGCACCGGTGGCTCTTCGGCTTGCCCTTCTGCAAGTTCGTGAGCGCCATGCTGCACATCCACATGTACCTCACGTTCCTGTTCTACCTGGTGATCCTGGTCATCAGGTACCTCATCTTCTTCAAGCGCAAGGACAAGGTGGAGTTCTACAGGAAGCTGCATGCGGTGGCCGCCAGCGTGGGCCTGTGGCTGCTGGTGATTGTCATCATGGTGCCCCTGATCGCTTCCCAGTACGGGAGCCTTGAAGTGTACGACATGCACAACTGTTTTAACTTCCACAAAGAGCTCACCCGTACGTACGTGCGGGTCATCAACTATTTGATAGTCACCGTTGTCATCGCCATCGCGCTGGTTCTCCTGGTCTTCCAGATCTTCATCATCATGACCATGGGGCGGAGGCTGCGCCACTCCCTGCTGTCCCACCAGGAGTTCTGGGCCCAGTTGAAAAACCTGTTCTTCATAGGGGTCATCATGATCTGCTTCCTCCCCTACCAGCTCTTTAGGATCTATTACTTGTACACGGTGGCACGCTCCAATGACTGTAACAACGAGATTGCATATTATAACGAGATCTTCTTGAGTGTGACGGCGATTAGCTGTTTTGACTTGCTGCTCTTTGTTCTTGGGGGAAGCCATTGGCTTAAGCAGAAGACAATTGACCTGTGGAATTACCTCTTGTGCCATTAACCCCACAGCGCAGTGCTCAGGTTTACTTCCTTTCCATCAGGAGTGAAAAAGAGTGGAGGGAGGTAGGAAGGATATTTTATCCCTTGATTAAAACCATGCCTTGTGGCAGCCAGGTGAAAGGACTTACTCATCCCAGTCCTGATTTAGTCCCTGCCATCTCTAAAGGACGCCCATGCTGAGACTCCTGATGTTCAGTCCGCCTACAGTTGCAACACTGCATTGTTTTCCAATGCACAGGGTTTCCTTGGCCCGTCCAGGCATCCTGGGTCTCATGGTTTCTGAATCTTTTGAGTTTATTTTAGTTCCCTCAGTCTGAAACATGGTCTCTCCTTAAGCTTTGAACTCAGCCCTTTTCATTCCATGGAAAACATTGGGTAAATGAATTCAGCTCAAACCCAAGCTCTGCTTTGTTAATAAGATAAGATACCCCTTCAGCTCACACCCTGATAAAAACAGATAAGGGGGAGAGGCCAGTAAGAAACTTCTCTGGATTATCATCATTTTGGTAGGAAGTTACTTATCTGGAAATCAAGAGAAATAGAACTCTTGGCCTTCCACTCTAATAAGTTTATCTAGACTTTTCCTTTGAAAGGTCAAGTTTAAGGACCTGGCTCGACTCCCTCAATACCTCCAAAAATAATTTTAAGAACTTTCTAAATATATTTAAGTAATGGGAAAAGCGTAACTTAGACCAATATGCTGCTATGCATTAAAATGAGTTCCCAAGGAAAGTAATTTTTCCCCCTTTTCTGTTTTTGAATAATTTATAGAGGTCTTGGTCCACAGTTAATTTACATTTCCTTGGAGACAGAAAGCTATGCTGAAATCTTTGAGTTCTCTTTAACTCTTAAAGTTATCGGTCTTTCAATAAATGAAAAAAATATTCTTTAGAACTTTTGGGAACTACTTAGAAAAATCATCGGAACTATGAAATTAGGATGCTAAGTTACTATGTAAGCTTGTGAGTTTTCTTCCCTTCTGCCCATATTTCTACTATTTCCCTCAAACTTTCATTATCTTGAATCTTCCTAAGGAACAGATTCAGTTTCATATTTAATGCTCCAGGAAACCTGAAGCAATTCAGGGCAGATTAGAAGAAATGAATAAATTAGGTCATTTTTTCCCCCCAGCGAGTTAACTGTCCAGGATTTAAAGATTTTTCTTAATTTGTTATTCTACCTGAATCCATAAATTTATCAGATGAATAAGAAATACCCATGTGAGTTTCTTTGATCACTGAAATTACTGAGTCATAGAAAGTAACTTTGAGGAAGACAAAGGAGCAACATACTGCATATGTCTTGTTCCCAAATTATTTTCTCGTTTGTTTTTGTTTTTTAATCCTCACTTGAGGATATTTTTCCATTTATTTTTAGAGAGAGAGTGGAAGAAAAAGGGAGAGAGAGAAATATTGATGTGAGAGAAACACATTGATTGGTTGCCTACTGCACTCACCCTGACGAGGGCCCAGGCTGAGGAGGAGCCTGCAACCAAGGTACAAGTCATTGACCAGAATCGAACCTGGGAACCTTCAGTATGCAGGCCAGTGCTCTATCCGCTGAGCAAAACCAGCTAGGTCCATTTCCCATTTTAATTGTATGTGTCCTCTTTTCTTTTTCACATTATATATTTTTTATTTCTTATTTGTATTCTTTCCCCATTTTTCTTAGTTTTTTTTTCTCACATTGACCCATAACATTTGCAAGAAATTTTCTAAGACCCATAACAATTTTAAGAAAAATTTTAACACCATAAACTTTGTAATAAAATATTACAGTAAAATGTTTAAAACTTTTAAAATTACTTATGAAAAACAGACACATAGACACAAAAAAGAGCCCATAAATAATCCATGCTTATGTGGTCAATTAATATATGACAAAGGAGGCAAGATTATAAAAGAGGGTGAAGACAGACCTTCAATAAATAATGTTGGGAGAATTGAACACATACATGCAAAAAAAAATGAAACTATATTACTTTCTTGTACCATATACAAAGATAAACTAAAAGTGGATTAAAGACTTAAATGTAAGACCTGAAATTATAAAATTTCTAGAAGAAAACATAGGCAATAAACTCTCTAATATTATTTTTTCTCTGATATATATATATCAGACAAAGGAAAAAAAATTAAACAAATGGGACTACATTAAACTAAAAAGTTTTTGCAAGGCAAAGAAAGCCATCAACAAAATGAAAAGACAATCCACTGGGAGAACATATTTACCAATGGTACATTTGATAAGAGGTTAATATCCAAAATTTATAAAGAACTCATACATCTCGCCGAAACCGGTTTGGCTCAGTGGTAGAGCGTTGGTCTGAGGACTGAAAGGTCCCGGGTTTGATTCTGGTCAAGGGCATGTACCTGGGTTGTGGGCACATCCCCAGTAGGGGGTGTGCAAGAGGCAGCTGATCGAAGATTCTCTCTCATCAATGTTTCTAACTCTCTATTCCTCTCTCTTCCTCTCTGTAAAAAAATCAATAAAATATATTAAAAAAAAAAAAAAAGAACTCATGCATCTCAACGCAAAAAAAAAAAAGAAAAAGAAAAAAATTTCAATTAAAAAATGGGCAGAAGACATGAATAGACATTTCTTCAAAGAGGACATACAGATAGCCAATCGACATATAAAAATATGCTTAACATCACTAATCAGAGGCAGGCAAATTTAACCCACAATGAGATAACACCTCACACCTATCAGAATGTCTATTACCAATAAATCAACAAACAACAAATGTTGGCGACAATGTGGTGGAAAGGAAACCCTTGTGCACTATTGGTAGGATTGCAAATTGGTGTAGCCACTGTGGAAAACAGTGTGAAGGTTCCTTTAAAAATTAAAAATAGAACTACCTTATGACTGAGCAATTTCGCTTCTGAAATCTAAAACACTAATTCAAAAGATATATGCACGCCCTATGTTCATTGCAGCATATTTACAATAGGCAAGATTTGGAAGCAACCCAAGTGCCCATCCATAGATGATCAGATTACTATTACTCAGCAATAAAAAGGAATGACATTTTACTGTTTGCAATAACATGGATGGAACTAAAGAGTATTATGTTAAGTGAAATAAATCAGAGGAAGACAAATATGATGTAGAACTTAAAGAACAAAATAAACAGAGTTGCCAGATGAGAGGGTCTTGAGGGAATGGGTGAAAAAAGGTGAAGGGAGTAAGAAGTTACAAAATAGTCACAGGGATGTAAAGTAGAGCATAGGGAATACTAGTATAGTCAGTAATATTGCAATAACGATGTATGGTTCCAGGTGGGTACTGGAAATATTCGGGGGGGGGTACACTTTGTAAAGTATATGATTGTCTTAACTACTACACTGTACACCTGAAACAAATATAAAATTTGAAAAATATTATGGGAATTACACTTTCCTTTTTTTTTTTTTTTTTACCAAGCTATGCCTTACATAGCATCGTAATATCTGAAGACTGTACTATGATCTCTTTCATATTAGTATTTTAAATGTCAAGGTCAGACAATTATGCTTTTCTCTGTATTAAGATTTAGGTTATAATGAAGGGCCTATTTCTGTGGATCTATAGGAAATGTTATATTTCATATATAGATCTTATTTTTTAAAAATTTACAGAATAAACTAAAAAAAATTTTATTTGTCTGTTCTTTGTCTAATTGTGGTGAAAATGAATCTCGTGCAGGAGTGTGGTGACACGGGCCTCGCGGGTCACTTGGGGATATTATAATTATAAGAGCACTGGCTGGCATTTGGTGGCTTGGGCTGGAGACTGGACATCTTCCTTGCATGCAACTGTCCACACTATAACGAATGACCAGGTCTTGCTCTGTATTTGAATGTTTTTCAGATTTTCATGAAGTAAAACACATGCTCACCAGGATAGTAGTTCTGTTTTATTCAGTTTTCATGAACATAGTATTTTCTTGGTATGGTTTTAATTTTCTGCATTTTCCAAAAATTCCACTATCATGAATATAGAGGAAAGAATTGGCTCTGTTTTCTTTAGGGCTTTACCAAGAGCTGTTCATTCCTTTGGAAAAATCACATTTTCAATAGCAACACCATCAATGGCATTAAAATACAACTCGGCATGCTTTTAAACAGTATTTGTGGTTGCTGTATGCAGGTAAGTGTCAAATCAAGGTTCCAACCTCAGACTGTGTTATTCTGTCTACTCTGATAATGAGCATTTATACACTGAAATATATGATTTTACCTGTACGTGAAGTGAGTTTTGTGTGGCGTGATTCAAGAAGGGTTGGAAAATGCGCAGATTCTCCCCCAAAGCCTCCTCGGTGGGCAGAGAGCAGAGCGGTGGTCACGGAGGCTGGGGTGGTGGGGGAAATGCAGAAGTGTTGGATGGAGTGTGCAAAGTAATAGTTATGCCGGATGCATAAGTTTAGAGATCTAATTTACAGGCATGATGACTACACTTATCACTGCACCAAATATGCTAAGAGAGTGGATTTCAGGTGCACACAAAGGAATGGTAGCTACCTGAGGAGATGATGCTACTTAGTTTGACTGTAGTAATCATTTCACTATGAATAAGTACATCTAATCAGCGGGTTATATACCTGAAGTATATTTCACTTTTATTTTTCAAGTATTTTAACTGTGTTATTAGCTTCTAACTTCTGTTATATTGAAAATACTCTCAATGCAAAATTTACAAAAAAGAACAAAAGGCAAATGTGTTTGTCATTTTAACAGCAGATGGCCCCAAAGTAACAAATTTGCTTTTCCAAGCTTCTTGAGTTTTAAATATATTTAATTATGGTGAGGAGAGAAAAGAAAGGAAAAGGACGTAAGAATAATAACTTTTTAGGGTTTTCAGAATTCTGCACTAGGTCCTGCTTTTTTTTTTTTTTTTTTTTTTTTTACTTGAAAGGCATATTTCATAGCAATTCTTTTCCTGTGGTAAGTTGACCGAGGAGATGTTGTTAAAATATGTCTCTTTGGATGAATGAGCAAAAATAATTCTGCAGGCAAATATTTTGGCTTGGCTCCTATTTGGGGATTATTGTCTATTTCAATAACGGCTCACTGCAAAGAATTTTTGAACAAAAGTAACTTGATTCTCGAAAATGGGTATTAGGTGACTTTTTTTTAATGTGCTTACCAATTAGTATAATAATTGAATGCCTTTAAGACAGTTTCAGAAAACTGTCCTACATGTGAAACCCTGAAAAGACAGGGATATGTGACTAGCAGGCCTTCCAGAGGTCTCCCCCTCGGTAACAGCCAGCCTTCGGCCCACTCTCAGAAACTTCTGACTTGTTGATAGTGTGGTGATACATGATTTAATGACTGCTAAAACCTAGGTCAACAAAAATAAATAAAGGAAGGAAGAAAAAGGAAAGCAAGTTAAGATTTGGCCTCTCTGTCCAAGGATGAATCTGTGGCTTATCCTTGGGGTGCCGAGGGGAAGTGTTGGAGAGGGTTATGTGTTGGTGGTGGCGGCTGTTGTAATAATCCCAAATCTTTAAAAACCTTACAAATAGAATACAAACAGCTTGGTTTCCTGGACCATGTCAGGGTTAGTTGTTGACCTGACGCCCCGGGTCGGCCTATTAGCTCAGTGTGAATTTCCCACAAACTATTTCTCCTAAGATCATTACACAACCTCCGAAATCAGGAAATTATCACCGATTCACAACTACCACCCAAACCACAAACTTCATTCCGTTGTCATGTTTCTCCGTCTCCTTCATTCTGGAACAGTTTTCCGATCTTTCCCAAACAGCTCATCTGTCCCACCCATCACCCCTTCAAGTGACCATCCATCCCATCAACAGTGTATCCCCATCACATTCTGTTCTATACCTGGCCTCATTTTTCTTCACACTCTTTCTTAATTTTTTGTATGTGACGGTGGCAAGAAGTAGTGTATTGGTGGAGGTGAGGGACCTGCGTCCATGAGTGGTGGGTTCAGACCTGGCCAGTGACCCGGTCCTGCAGGGAGGCCTTGTACTGCTCTGATATGAGGGGGTAGTGTTGGAAATGTGCAGATCCAAGTGTTCTCCACGAGGAGGCACCCCCTGCCCGTGCCATCTCTAGCAGAGCCCTGAGGCACATGGGAACAACCTTGACCATCACTAGCTTCTTGGTCCATGGCTGGTCCTGGGGCCGAGGCTCCCCATGCAGAACAGAAGGTGTAGCGTGGTGAGCATCTGCCTCCTTTGATGACGGTAATCAGCTCTGTCACAAGTGGCCCCAGGTTGAACACGCTTCCTCCATCTTCTTGGGGACCTCGCCACCAGGCCCACGGCCGCTGTCCAGAAGGTCCTCGCCCACAGCCCAGTATGTGTGGAGGGACCCAGCCTCCGGGTGCAGAGTGAGTCCCCGCCAGGCAGCACAGCACAGGACTCGTGTAGCCCTCAGTCCCCAGCTGGTGCTAAGGAAGGAGTGAGCAGCTTATTCACTGCTCTTTTTTCTCTAAGGCTGTTTCAGTACTTTTCTTTGAACGTGGATCTCGGTGGTGACACCAGCACTGCGCTTCTGCCTACTGACAGAGGACACTAGGTTGTATTCGTGAGGGAAGCCCGATTCCCCAGTCCTCCGAGCCCTTCCTAGGTTCTGCATGGTTTCCCTGTGCGCTGTCATTCCCCAAATTAATGAAACCAAACAGGTGCACCGAAAGCCCATGTGCCGAAAGGTTTGACTCCAAAGCACCAAATGGCAGCAAGGCTAACAAGTGCCTCCTGATCACACTCATCTTCCAGCCAAGGAGGGAATGCTTTACTGGATGGTTTCCTGGGATTCTCTGAAAACCCGAGTATTGCCCTTTGCCTTCCCTTCTCAGTGAATAACACTCCCTCAAAAACTGTTAAAGGGATTAAACAGTTAAAACTGTTAAAGTGATTAAACTCCCTCAAAAACTGTTCAAGTGATTATTTTAATACCTCACCACTGAGCTGACTTCCTGTTCATCCCTGGTGCAGATACAGTCTTGTCTCATGTCAGAGAATTCATTTTCAAGCAGACTGAGCAAGTTTACAAGCTCAGTAAGAGTACTCATTCCACATTCATACTCTAGTCTGTGGTGCATATTCAGATGCTGTGCATTTTAACCAATGGAACGCCTGAACCAGGCACAGGAAAAATACCAGAGTAGGCTTGCTGTGACTCTGGCTCCTGCATCAGTGAGGAATGTCCTATGTATCACGGTGCATTCTGAATTAGAGTTCAGTCATTTAAACAGCTTTTGGCCAGTAATCAAGAAAATTCCATCTCTGAATTTATTTTGACACTCTGTATAGTACTTTGAACATTAAATTTTACTTCCCAGAAAGTATGGAATAACAGTTAAGTAGTGTGACAGATTTATAGCTCAGGGTAAAAGCTGACAGCAGTCAGGATGATATGGAAGTGGGGGACTGAAAACTAGCTAAGTGGTTCCTATGATTATCCAGTAAAAAATAAACGTGGCTAGAACCCCCAAATACATTTAGAGATTAACAGGTTAAGAACATCCAAAACTGAATATAGACAAGCCAAGCAAATTTTTAAAATATTTATGATTTATTAAGTTTAAAGAAATAAAGCTAAACAACTTTAAACACATAGAAGTTACATGGTATACAGTGATAAACTGAGTTGTAACATTTTTAGATGACTTACAAAGGCCATTTTCATCTATATTAATTTTAAAGAAGTATTAGCAAAATACAACATGGGAATTCATTTACCAAATCTCTTAATTTATGTAAAATGTGAAGTTTTCCTCCCCGTGGTGACACAATAAGAACACTTATAATCAACTTTTTACAACTAGCTGACATATATTCATATAACACCAACTACTTTTATTAGCCTGAAAAAGTTAAGCAATAGCTAAAAATAATCATCATGCATTTACAGAACTGTTGGTATACTATTTACTGTGCAGTCCACTCATATTTATTGAGCTCCTCTATTTTCCAGGACCAAAAATATAATTGCTACCTTATAGATTTGTCAAAACCGTCCCTCAAGATAAAAGCATTTTTTATATAAAAGAAAATGTCTTGTTTGCCAACCTAATTAAAAATAAATAAGAATCAGATTTATAGAAACTTGCTTAATACCATAAATAGTAACATATTTAATTATACTGCCAATTTCAGGAGAGTATTGATTTTTCACATTGTTACCACTGTTTTTGTTTTTATTTTTTCTTAAATTCATATGAATATATGCAGCATTTTTTATTTACATCCCATCACTGATTTTTCCTACTTCTCTCCTGAAGGTCATCATGACATACCTATAATTTCTTGCATATAAGTTTTAATAAAATATACATAAGTGGGAATGTATGATATTAAATATTACTCTATCATTCTGGAATTTAAAAATAACACAAGCACTCATTTTAAAAAGCTACACATATTAAATAGATACATACTGTGATTTCTAAAATATAGTTATATATATGTAAAAAATGAACCTCATTGAAATTTTTGGTTTATAAATTATAATCTTAAATATAGGATGTTCAGAAGTTTAAATGACTATGTATAATGATGGTTAACCACATATAAGGTACTGAAATACACCTTCTTTTAAGTTTAAAGTACCTTTCCTAAGAACTGGGCTAATGGGTGGTTCCTCATCTTAGTTCAAATGGAATAAAATTATAAAGGGACTATTTCCCTTTTGTTATTATGGATAACTTTAGCCAAATGTTCAAACAACATAAAATCCCACAAATATTGAGGATAATTCAGTCGTTAATAATTTCATTCTGGCCCACACCCAGTATTCTGTAAGTACAGATCAGCTTACAGACAAGTTGTTCCAGTAAGGTTACCTGACTAGAAGGGGAAGGAACTATAAGGGAGCAGACCTCATTAGTCTTTATTCTACAGGTTAGAGACTGAGCTCTATCTTGATAAGTACCTTGCCTCAGTCACGTGCCAACGATAGAACCAGGCCTGAGCCTTTATTCTGGGCTTTTTCTTTTTTAACCATATCTGGTTCTCTCATTTTAGGACAAACTCATTCCTTATTCACTATATTTTAACTCTAATTTGGAAAATGACCAGTAACAGAACTTATCTACAGTGCAACAACACTCTAGTTTTTCTTTAAAAAATGAGCATTACAAGAACAGGACACAGTTCCTAATGTTAGGGCACTTTTTGAGCTTCATTAAGCGGAGAAATTTATGCAGGAAAAAGTTCATTTGACATATAATTTGGTTTGGCTGCAAAATGCTTACATACGTCCTCTAGGAAGCTTTGAGATCTCTTTATAGCATAGTAACTTCATATGTTGTGAAATGGTTTTCAATAATCTTGACCTTTTCTTCAGAGAGCCAGTTCTCCTGTTTCAGCTGCCTTATAAGAGCTTCCAGAGACTTCAATCTCCCGAGAGTCTGTTGCTCTTTTAGCTCGAGAAGAGCAATCTTTGAATGTAGCTTACAGACTTTCTGCCAAAGATGCTCCTTATTTATGTCCTGTCTGCAGTAAGAATGTTCCAGTTGTGAGACCTCTGTCCCATAGTCCAGCTCCTTACAGGAGTCTTCACTGTCTGTGTCTTCCATTTCTTCAGTTTCTTTTTGGACAGGCATCAAAGAATTAATGGTGGGTTTGGAACTTTCTGTGGGTACATAAATGGCAATAACAGGTTCTTTATTTGGGTTTAACTCTTCAACCGTTTGAGGAATTGTGCTGAGTAAGATTGAATTTTCCTGTGCTGACTTAATTTCCGCTGAATTATTTGTAACGTCTGGGTTAGCAAGATGATTGGTAGTTATTTCAAGCACTTCTTGGGTTTCCAAAGACTGCTGAATGCTTTCTGAATCTGAAGTTGTCAAAGTAACAGTTGTCGAATTTAGATTCTCAAAAGAGGTGTGAAAACCACCCATGTCTTGGTTAATTGATGCTTCCAAGGTGGATTCTGGCTTTCCCGTGTCTTCCAGTTTAACTAGATTAAGAGTGAACATGCTATTGGGTATACTTCCTGCTTTTGGAGCTGGCGGCTTTCCCAACGCAGAGTGGAGTGGTTCTGCGTGTTCAGGGAGGTCTCCTGTATTAACTGCACTTTTCGCCGGCTCTTCTGATGCAAATGATTCTTGTGACTTGGCTTTAAGGCACACCTCTTTTTCACACTCTATTTTTTTCTTCTGACAGTTGTTTTTGGAAGGGTCTTTTTCCTGGAAAATAATATTTTCAAATACTGAAAAAGATGTCCTTATTAGGCTTGTTCTCTTATTAATCAGTGTTGAATACTAAATTACAATTTTAAGCAGTATATTGGCCAAGCCAATTTATTCAGTTTAAAAAAATTCTAAGAATGTAACTCAAGTAGACTTTAAAGTTTTTTAAAAAGCACTCAGCATCCTAAATATATAATGGAAACATTTCAGATCATTCAAAAGACCAGTAAAAATACCTTTAGATCATTAACTTGTGGTAAGTTAATGATTTACATCTGCTATTTTTTTGCTCCTCTTAAGCTATGCTTCACAATGGTTTAGTTTTAAAAAATTATCATGTTAGTAAAAGCATTAATCAGCTTTCTTTTTCTCAAGTATCTGTTTCCAGCACTTTTCCTCCTTTCCCTCTCCCTCCTTCCACCCAATTTCCTGTCTCTCTGCAATCCACCCCCTGCTCAGCTTTCTCCCCGCTTGCCCTGCCTCCAATACCTGACTGTCTTCAGGCAAAGAGAATATTGTTGGAATTGCAGTTTGTTTCAAGTACCGAATCCCCCATCTGACGTCAAGAGAGTCAGGAGTGAAATGGTCGCTGCACAGGAACTGGTATTTACTGGGCATCCATGAATCCCGTTTCATGTTCTTTAACCATTTTTCAAGTCTTTCTTTGTCATGTAGAGGAAACCTAAAATTACAAAAGGGAAATCTTGCTATATTTTTACAGTTTTGAGATAGAAACACCAATGATGACAGAGAATCATTCATCAGCTGCCTCCTGCATGCCCCCTACTGAGGATTGAAGCTTAACCAATGAGCCACGCCAGCTGGGCTATGTTAATATTTAAAACAAGAAGTTAACTCAAACGGTTGAGCTGACAAAATGAACACCAAGTCTTATAAGATATTAATATTCCGTTCTCTTTACCAGAATCACCCTCAATTCTACCCGCATGTAATTTAGTCCAATATTCCTAAGCTTCCTATAACCCAGGGTCGGCAGACTGCGGCTCCAGAGCCACATGCGGCTTGAGAGCCGTGGTTTGCCGCTCTGTTCACTAATGAGTTTGCTGACCACGGGAATAGAGGCTTAATCACAAGGAACAACAACAGCCTGTAATTATTGGAAGCAAGAGTCTAGGTCAGTGGTCAGCAAACTCATTAATCAACAGAGCGGCAAACCGTGGCTCACGAGCCGTAGTTTGCCCACCACTGCTATAACCAATGAACTGGGAACTCTAAAATTCAAGTTCTGAAAGAGAAAATGACACAAGAACAAGAGAAAAGACAGACTCAGATCTACTTTATAATATGAAACGAATGAAACAGAAAAGACAGAGAAAGTTGAGGGCTCTTTATACAAGTACTGACAATGGCCTTAGCGTAAGCTCTCGCAGAATCAACGTTTTTTACAGGCAAAATTAGGCTAATGCAGGCTTTTACACAAAACGTTCCCTGCCATTCTAACTAGGTAAATGGATTTGGATCAAACTGTATTAAACACTTAATAGTAATTTATTTTTCTTTCAATAATTTACAAGAACACATTCCAAGACACATCCTATCTCATAAGAGATGTAATATGCAAAGGATGGTTACGCCGTGGAGCATAACGACCGCATCACGGGTCAGCAGAGGGTGGGGCAGCGAGCCACCAGCTGGCGGAGAGCTAAGGAGGGCAGAGCGGCGAGCTATTGGGGGGAGGGGTGCAGGGGGAGCCACAGGAGGGCAGGGCAGCAAGCGGCAGGGCGCAGGGTTACTAATATTCCATAACATAACCTCCTACCTAAAAAATAAATAGTAACAGGTTTTTCATACAAAAAGCACAGCTCCACGTCCCCAACCAGGTGCTTCATTCAGGCTGTCATTCCTGAGCAGGGAGCTGCAGGTCTGAACAAGAGAGGCAGCCGGGCTAGAGCCAAACGCGCTCTCTTAAGCGCAGGGGAAGGGGACAGAAGGTTCTCAACGCGTGGCCTTCCGCGTGAGCACGCAGCGGGGGCCCGCGCTCCGTGTGAACCGGGGCCTGCACCCCGGAGGGCCCCTAAGACGGCGAGCCTAAAGCCGCCGCCGGGGGTGGACTCCACAAGGGAGGACACCCGCTGCCCTCCGGTCTGCGGGAGGAGGGGCGCGATGCCGGGAGCTCCGCGGCGGCGCCGCTCTGCCCGTGACTGAGGCCGCGGGCGGCGGCTCTGCCCCGACCCCGGCGGGCGGCGCCCGGGAGCCCGGAAAGGCCGGTCCCCGCGGGGAAGGAGCGGGGGAGCGACCCCGGACCCAGCCCCGCGGGTAAAGGGCCGGTGCACCCTCCGGGGCAGCGGTGAGGTCAGTGCCATGGGGCGGGGAGGCGGGAGCCCCCACAGGCCCGGCCCCCGGCCCGGCCCGGGACACCCTGACCCCCGACCCCGAACGGCCGGACCCCGCGGCCCTGAAGCGAGGCCGACGCTCCCGCTCCAGCGGCTACTCACGGGTAAAAACTCAGCTTGCGGTCCTTGTTGCTCCGTCCCCGTCGGTTCTTACAGCAAACGGCCGCGCAATAGCGGGGCATGGCTCCCGCGCGGCCCGGAGGGGGCCCGGCCGGGAGGGGCACAGCGGGGCCCGGACCCAGGCCGCGCGCGCCACCGCGCCTGCGCGCGCACGGGCTAGAGGAAGGCACCGCCCCCAGCGAGCCACTTCCGCTTCTGCGGGCTTCCGCTCCGCCCTCGGGGAGGGAGGGAGGGAGGGAGGAGGGGGTAATAATCCGGAAGTGACGTATCCGCTGAACAGCAACAACAGTTTTCCACGTGCGCGTAGGGCGCCACGGTCACGTGGGGCGGCGGGAGCCAATAGGGGAGCGTTTCGTGTAGGATTTAGGCGGTGGGGACGCGCGCTGCCGCGGAGCGCCAGTCGGGAGCCGGCGGGGAGCGGAGGCGGCGGAGGTGAAGGCAGGAGGCGGGCGAGGTGGGTGTCCCGGCGGCCGCGGGCCGGCTCCGGGGGGCACTCCGGGCCGAGGGAGCGGCCGGGCTGAGCCGCTGTGCGGAGCCCGTCGCAGCGGCAGCCGCCGGGGGGCGCGGGGCCTGGCGCATCCTTTGTGGGCGACTCGGCCTCGCCGCCCCGCGCGGCGGCCGGAGGGCCCGGGGTCGCCGGGGTTTGAGCGGGAGGCTCCGGGGAGGAGGAGGCGGTCGCACCGCTGAGTGCGCGTCGCGTCGGGGCGTCGGGCCGCTCGCCCGGAGAAGGAGCCGGGCCGGGCGGGCGGGGCGTGGGTCGCGCCCCGGGCGGAGGCTGCACCGTCCCCCCCGGGGCCCCCGCCTCCGGGACGGCCTCTCGGGAGTGAAAGTCGGTGCAGAGCCGTCGTCCGGCTGCTCCGCAGGCTCCGACCTGCCGCTGGGAACGGCTCCGCGGCCGCCGCGCCTGCAGGGCGCTCCCCGCGGGGCTGGGACCCGCCCGGGACCTGCCCCCGCGGAGCCGGCGGCCGCGGGCGCCCTGTCCGCCCGCAGCTTGCACTTGGCCCCCGGCCCCCGCGACCGTGACTCCGCCGGGAGAAGCGATCCACCTGCTAATTGCGCCCCGCGGAGGCCGCGGGCGGGGAGGGAGGCGACCGCCGGCGTCTTTCGTCAGCCGCGGTGTCATCATCGTCCCGGGACCCCGGGCCCGGCCCTGCCTCCCCCCTCCGCGCGGCCGCGCAGGGACAGGACTGTCCTGACGGCCCCCGAGGCGCGAGGGATGGAAGGAAGTTCTCTGAAGGGCGTCGGACAAGACTTGTTGACTCGTGTTGGCTGTTGGGGACCTTAAAATGGGTCAGGAAGTGACGGCCTTCCCCGTGTCCGGCCGGGCGGCCGTGGCCCGGCTGCGGTGCGGAGATTCGGGCTGTCAGCCTGGGGTCCCGGTGCGCAGATGCCGGCGGGAAGCTCAGGGTGGGGAAGGACCATCTAATCAGGCAGGCGAGCTCTGCCCCTTGGTAATCTTAGCCTTTTTCTGCCGAGTTAAGCTACTTTTTTTTTTTTAACTCCCTTAGAACATGAATTCCTGAGATCCTGTAAAATATTTCCTGGATTTCCCATTTCCCCCCACTCCACCTCCCCAGTATTAACTGGGAAACGTCAGTTATTGAGTGTTTTTATGTGTATTCTGTGCGTAGCCTGCTTTGTTAGGGGGAAGGCAGGGACAAATGCTTTTCTCCGTTCGGCTGCATTATATTTGCCCTTGAGAAGGTTGCAGCCAAGGTAAGGGCCGCAGAGCCTATATGAGAGAAAAACCTGGGGTCACGTACAGTCTGCCCTGTGCCCCGAAAGTTTATTGGGTTTCTCTTGGAAGAAAGTCTAACGATTAGTGCCATGGATAATAACACTGTCTGTCTTTTCTCTTTTAGGGCATTGGAAATGGCTACTCCCCAGTCAGTTTTCACGTTCGCCATCTGCATTTTAATGATAACGGAATTAATTCTGGCCTCAAAAAGTTACTATGATATCTTGGGTTTGCCAAAATCGGCATCAGAGCGCCAGATCAAGAAGGCCTTTCACAAACTGGCCATGAAGTACCATCCTGACAAAAATAAGAGCCCTGATGCCGAAGCAAAATTCAGGGAGATTGCAGAAGGTAAGTCAGCGCCCGCCTGAGGCCTCACAGGTATTACAGTGAAGGAGAGGATAGCTAGGAAGGGTGTATGTGTTGAAGACGGTGGAGAGGGGAGGTGCAGTGGGATCTACATTTCCGTATAGCAAGATTCCTGAATCTCAGATCATCTCAGATAACAGATAACTTTGATTCCTGAATGGGGGGATAAAATGGTGTTTTGTTTTTTTATTGACTACGGATCTAAATGTGTTGAAAATTTTATTTGTAAAACTGCTTATTGTTTCAGTATCAAAAGGAATTTTTGGTACCCAATACTTATAAACTAACTTATGAAACAATGTTTAAGAATGGAGATTTAACATAAAAAAATTAAGTGTAAATTTAAATAGACTGAAATGCCTTGGTATTTTTTTTTTCTACCTTCCTTGATCTACATTACAAAGCCAAATTTGTCTTTAAAGGAAAAGTATGAAAAAAAACACATTCATTTCACAAATATCTGTTTACTAGGAGCATGCATTGAGCTAACTGTGTATAGTATGCAATGAACATATTGCATACTATACTATCCTGCCTTTTTTAACTTTCACTTTTTTTAATATATTTTTTATTGTTGGTAGTATTACAGATATTTCCTATTTCTCCCCCCGCCCCGCCTCCTAGCTCCAATCCTCCCCACCCCCACCCCAGATCTTTCCCACCATGTTGCCTGTGCCCATGGGTATGCATATAAGTCCTTTGGTTTCTCTCTTCTTGTCCTCCAACCCCATATCAAGGTATATCTCAGTCTGTTCCTGTCTCGGGTCTCATTTTGTTGATCCTTTATTCTTATTTTTGTATACTTTGGTTTTACTTAAATGTGAAAGCCTCTAAAATAGTTAAATGTACTTACTGAAGAGGTAAGCAGTCCTGATTACCTTCAGTTACTAAAGTGTCTTTATTCTTTCAGCATATGAGACACTGTCGGATGCTGACAGGCGGAAAGAGTACGACTCTCTTGGACACGGTGCTTTCACTAACGGCAAAGGACAGAGAGGCACTGGAAGGCCTTTCGAGCAGTCATTTAACTTCAATTTCGATGACTTATTCAAAGACTTTGGATTTTTTGGTCAAAACCAAAACACTCGGTCTAAGAAGCACTTTGAAAATCACTTCCAGACGCGCCAGGATCGTTCCAGCAGACAGAGGCATCATTTCCAGGAGTTCTCTTTCGGAGGCGGACTGTTCGATGACGTGTTTGAAGACATGGAGAAAATGTTTTCTTTCAGCGGCTTTGACTCCGCTGGCCGGCACGCCGAGAACAGATTCCATGGATCTAGCAAGCACTGCAGGACTGTCACTCAGCGCAGGGGAAATATGGTCACTACGTACACTGACTGTTCAGGACAGTAGTTCGTTTTCTCTCTGTTCTCACCAAGCTAGTTGACTGTTCTTCAAAATCTATGATGCAAAACAGTTTTCTGTGAACTGTTTTGATAAGTGCATGATTTCACTTGATACAGTTGTTAAATATATTTAAATTGTTTTTGACAAATTAACATTCAGTTAGTAAAGAAATTGTTAACTATTAATTTCTCTGATTAGTAAAGGGTCTTGAAAAAGAAAAAGGAGATGTAATTTTGCCTGGTCTTTTTTCTCCACCTGGGGCCAGTTTTAATACCAAGGAAGGAGTGAGTTTGCCTAATTTATATTTAAAGGTTAAACTTACATTTCTTTTAGGGTTTAGTTGTACGAACTTGAATGATTTTTGCAGTGGAACCTTTACTAACTTAAAATTGCATGCTGTGTAGCATGGCTCACTTGAGTTGCTAAGTACGTGGAACTGGACAATGAGTGGTTAAGCAAGGGGAAGCAGCTCTTTGGTCAATTTCCACTGACAGCTTCAGGAAGGCCTGGTTTAATGTTTACCATGGGGCCATGCCTTTCTGCTCTGGAAATGGTCATGCTGCTCATAGTCACTTGTGCTGGAAAAAGTTGGAAAGTTATGAAATAATTGCCAAGAGTTTGTTACATATTTGGCCCCTGGCTAATGATTTTGTAAGGTTGGAATCATAGCTACTTCACATATCTTTTCTTTCTTGTTGGCCCTGTATGACTTAATACAGGTTTATGGGGGGTTTTTTGTGTGTTTCCTCCTCTTTGCACTCATCTTTATCTAGAAATTGACTAATACCTCATTCTGTTTGTAAGAGCAGTAATTTCTGCGCAACCTTATTATGTGCAATATTTTTAAATTCTAAGAAATGTGCTTTTGTTTTCAGATAGACTTATTTCTTTAGTTCTGCACTTTCCCACATTATACTCCGTATGAGTATTAATCCTATGGATACATATTAAACGTAGTAAATGTCTCATACAATGTGTGTGAGTGAGAAATATAATATTTACAATATAATGTTCTCTGGTGTCATTTTTTTCATTAAAAGTTTACTCTGCAATTCTGGAGGGATGCTTACACTGATCGAAAACCATATTCCAGAAGTTATCTTGCTTTCTTTCATCTTCCTTCCCTCACATGTTTTGGTAGTTTGAAGATTTTGTGAATTATCTTTTTGGTGTATTTTGCTTGCTAGAAACAGGTGTTTGTGCCACTGTGTGATTCCTCTTTAGACCAGGCTGGGAAACAGACTATGCATAAAGCTCCATTTGGTAATGATCATTGAAGAAGGTCATTTTATATTTATATAACTTAATTTCTTGGAAATTAGGTTTGATGGGTTAAGAAAATAGCTATACCTTGAATTTTGGTCTGAGGATTCTTTGTAGCCTATCAAACAAAACGAGTGAGAGGGATTAAGCTTAAGGATTTTTTTTTAAATATATTTTTATTGGTTTCAGAGAGAAAGGGAGAGGGAGAGAGAAGCATCAATGATAAGAGAGAATCATTGATTGGCTGCCTCCTGCACAGCCTCTTACAGGGGATTGAGCCTGCAACCCAGGCATGTGCCCTTGACCGGAATTGAACCTGGGACCCTTAAGACCAATGCTCTCTCCACTGAGCTAAGCCAGGGAGGGCAAGGATGATTTTTATATTGTTAGCATCTGTTCCCTTTTCTCTAGAACCTGATTGACCTGTTTTTCCCCTTTTGAACATTTATTTGATCCCCCCTCTCTTTTTTTTAATTTTTTTAAACCTTTTGTCTGCAGAGGTGATTACAGAACCTTTGGTCTGACCAGGTGGTCAGAACTCAGGGAACAGTGTGGGCTTGCGATTGGCGCTTGCAGCAGAGGCTCTGAGCCCTGGTCCTTCGGGATCTGACGCCCTCTCCAGGTAGAGAGCATCCGAAGAATTGAATTGTGGGACAGCTGGTACCTGGAGCATCACCTCGTCGGTAGGAATCACCCCAACACATTGGAGCTTTGGGTCCCAGAACACTGTTTTGGTGGGCTGCTTGAAGCTTCCAACGTGCTAGTCTATAGTTGGAATCTGGTAGAAGTAGTGCTATTTTTTTTTTTTTTTTTTTTTTTTTTTTACAGAGAGGAAGGGAGAGAGAGAGCTAGAAACATCGACCAGCTGCCTCTTGCACACCCTCTACTGGGGATGTGCCCACAACCAATGTACATGCCCTTGACCAGAATCGAACCCGGAACCTTTCAGTCCACAGACCGACGCTCTACTGCTGAGCCAAACCGGTTTTGGCGTGCTGCTATTATTTTTAATTTAAAAAATCACTTGGTATATACACTGGCCAGATTATGATGATCTCTGAACAAATAATAATCTGGCTACTCAGTATATATATATATATATATATATATATATATATATATATATATACGCACACACATGTTAGAGACCTGGTGCATGAATTCATGCTTAGGTGGGATCCGGCCAGCCTGGCCAGGAAGAGAGGACATGGGCAGTTGGCTGGCCTACCTGTTGGTCAAACTCCTGGTCAAGGGGACAATTTGCATATTAGCCTTTTATTATATAGGAATAGAGGCCCAATGCACAAAATTCATGCATTGGAGAGGGGAGGATGTCCCTTAGCCCAGCCTGTACCCTCTCCAACCTGGGACTCCTTGAGAGATGTCCGGTAGGATCGAGCCTAAATGGGCAGTTGGACATCTCTCACAATCCAGGTCTTCTGGCTTCCAACAGCTCGCCTGCCTGCCTTCCTGATTGCCCCTAACCACTCCCTCCCCTGCCAGCCTGATTGTCCTAACTGCCCTCTCCAGCAGGTCTGGTCCCCCCAACTGCTCTACCCTGCAGGCTTTGGTCCCCCACAACTGCCCTTCCATGCAGGCCCGGTCATCCCCAACTTCCCTCTGTCAGCTTGGTCACTCCTAACTGCCCTCCCCTGCAGGCCTGTCCCTCCCAACTGCTCTCTCCTGTAGGCCTTGGTCCCCACAACTGCCCTCCCTTGCAGACATAGTCACTCCCAACTGCTCTTTCCTGCTGGACATCTTGTGGTGGCCATCTTGTGTCCACATGGGGACGGCCATCTTATGTGTTGGAGTGATGGTCAATTTACATGTTACTCTTTTATTAGAATAGAGGCCTTGTGCAAAGGTGGGGTCTGGCTGGTTTGCCCTGAAGGATGTCCCAGATCAGGATGGGGGTTCCCTTCGGGTGTAGGATGGCTCGGACAAGAGGCCTATGGTGGTTTGCAAGCCAGCCACACCCCCCAGTGACCCAAGTGGAGGCCCTGGAATCTGGGATTTATTTATCTTTTATAATTGAAACTTTGTAGCCTTGAGTGGAGGCCAGGGCTGGCCAGGGCAGACAGGAAGCTTCGCTTTCTCCAT
The DNA here is from genome assembly GCA_963693515.1 of Pipistrellus nathusii. Lineage (NCBI taxonomy): Eukaryota > Metazoa > Chordata > Mammalia > Chiroptera > Vespertilionidae > Pipistrellus > Pipistrellus nathusii. Next base: position 67,411,629 of record OY882868.1, on the reverse strand, counting down.
CGCAGGAGGCAACCCAAGCCTCCTGCTTGCTCCGTGGCCGCAGCCATCTTGGTTGGGTTAATTTGCATACTCACTCCTCATTAGCCGGTGGGCATGGCTTGTGGGCATAGCAGAGGTACGGTCAATTTGCACGTTTCTCTTTTATTAGTGTAGATATACAGTGAGTGGCCAGATTATTATGTGTTCAGAGATCATAATAATCTGGCCACTCAGTGTATATCTATTGAATTGTAGTTTAAGATGTACCCTATTTCCCCAAAAATAAGAAAGTGTCTTATATTAATTTTTTCTCCCAAAGTTGTGCTAGGTCTTATTTTCAGGGGATGTCTTATCTTTCCATGCGCTAGGTCTTATTTTCGGAGGATGTCTTATTTTCGGGGAAACACGGGTAGTATTTATTTTATTTTAATTATGGATTAAAAAATATATTGCCCAAAGTCAAAAAGGCTTTTTTCAAAATGGTTAATTCCTCATTTTTTCCACTATTACTAGTAAGGAAGAAAAAAAAAAATGACCTTCCTTTCCATTTCGTTTCACCGCTTCATTAGCATTTGCGACGCAGAAGCTGGAAATATACAAATGCCTGCCATTGTTTGCATTGTGGTAGGGAATGCAGAGCTGTTAATACCCATCACTGGGCCAGATGCAAATAAGACTGTCAAGCGTGACTTAGCTGCGTAGAGCTGTGGAACAGCTGCCCACTACTCTGGAGGTGGAGGAGGCTTCACATTGGACATTTGCAAATAGCCCTTGCCACACCCGCCCCTTCGCTTTTCCCCTGGGCAGAGGCCGGCTCTGCCGTCGCCATGGGCAGCCCAGGCCCCGCAGGGTGGTGACGCTGTGCAGCTCCTCTCTCCTCTGTGTCCCATGGCTGTTCCTGCCGTTATTCACTGCTGTACCCGCACATGGAGCGTGCTGTCCAACACGGAGTGCAGGTGCCACGCTGGCGCCTTCTCCAGGGTGGGAATGAGCTCTCTGCATGAGCTTACCTATTTGCTCAAGTGAGTTCAGAAACTTCCGCAGCTGTGGTCCACGGTTGGGCAATGAAAGACAGATAATGTGAGGACTTCCTGGCTGAGGATGGCCGGAGGAAGTGGCTAGGAGCTCACCAGCACTGGCCATTGCTAGTCCTTAGCAGTTACCCTTAGCACCTCGCAAGCAAGTCAGCCTCCCTGTGCTGTGTAAGGCAGCGATGGTGATCTGAGCAGATGGGGAAACTTGCTTTAAATGGCTGAGGAGCACCTCGCTGAGGGCGTCTGCCTCAGCCTTTGACTTCTCAGGGCCCTGGGGTGGGACAACACTCCTATACTCCTCCGCCTTCCTTTCCCTCAACTAGAAAAGCTGCTTGAAGTTTCAAAGACATTTTCTGAAACATCCCTTTTCCCCCTCATTTTTGCCCAGGCCCGTGAAGAATTCAGAAAGCAAGGAACATCCCTCGCTGTCACGAAAAAGTGAAAACAGGAGCTATTTGTAGAGGAAAAACACCCCGGGAATGTGCTTTGCTGGTGGTGGGAGGATTGGCATGTTCAAAGCAGGGATGCCTGTTGCCATGGGCACCGATGCTGCTTGCTCCGCTGGCTCCTCTCCCTGGGCTGCTGCCGCAGGAGGAGCACCAGCCAGGAATCAGCGGAGAGATTTGTGATCTTCACCCAGCGCCTTCTCTTTCTAGATCCGTGCGGAGGATAGCTGCACGCTGTTCCCGTCCCTTTAGGGCGGAGTTCCCCCCATCTCCCAGGAACAAGCTGCGGGAGGAGGCGGGGATTCTGCTTCAGAAGCCTCATCCCTAACGGGCGTCCTGCAGCGTTTTAAAGAAGTCCTGCTTTCTGGAAAGATTCACGACACGGGACGCGGGACAAGTTGTTAAAAATCGGGACTGTCCCAACAAAAGCGGGACGTCTGGCCACCTTAATCCAAGACGCTTCCGTTGGCTCTGAGCTAGTTACACACTCATTTTATTTGTTTTTTTATTGCCTTACCCAGAGAGCCGAGGAGTAAGGATATTTTTTCCATTGAGTTTTAGAGAGTGAAGGGAGGAGTGGGGAAAGAGGGAGGTTGAGACAGAGAGAGAGGGGTTGGGGGAGAGACATCGATGTGATCGGTTGCCTTCCACTTGCACCCTGGGCCAGGGATTGAACCTGCAACCACGGTATGTGCCTTTGCCCGGGAATCGGAGCCATTCAGATACGTTCCACACGGATTCTGCATCTGTACCTGGGACACTAAGAAAGGCCATGGTGGGATTACAGGGCCTATTTGGGCAACAAAGTTTCTCTTCCTTTTAAAAAAGGACAAAGAATTTAAAGCCATAGATCATTGCATTTATATTTACAAAAGTCATAAACAAACATGCATTTCTCCTTTACTAGGACTTAAATAGGTGTTTGAACATTAAGGCAGAGATGATTCTAAAACAATGAAATGTTAATTAAGGCTTATGTTTGTTTCAAAATCCATATTCATAGGCAACTGTGACCAAAGCAAACATTTATAAACCAGGTGGAGTTCAAGATATGTTCTTTATCCATAACAAACAAAAATTCTATGAAATAGTAATTAGCAACACAATTTATTAGTCCCCTCCTTAGGTTTTATTTTGAGGATTTAACTTTCAGCGGCACAAGCATGTGCCACAGAAGGAACAGAGAATTTTTTTTTTTTTTTTTTTTTTTTGGTGAAGTTAGAAAACCTACAGGCTGCACTGATTTTTATTTGCCTGAAAGTTGGCCAACAATCAAGAATTCAGGATCTCCTAAATATAGAAAATCCCCAAAGCATCCTTGACCATGCTCCCATCTCAAAATAGAGGATTATTGAAGCAATCAGTCTTCAACTCAGTTTTCTTTGAAGACTGTCTGGTATTCCCTTTTCTAAACAAATAAAGCAACAAAACACAGAAGCTGGATCTGTGACAGTATTTATTAATTCAGCCAATAGAGTTATTTATAGAAAATGGAGCATGTAATAATTCATGTGTAAGTAAGCACTATTTCCCCAAAACTTCAGTTACCTGACTTGTTCTAAGAATTGTTTGTAAAAACTCAAATTTAGTGATTAAACAAAAGTAAGAATTCAAAAAAAAAAAAAAAAAAAAGGACAAAGAGCCCAGCCAGCGAGGCTCAGTGTCAACCTGTGAACCAGGAGGTCACGGTTGGTTGGACACCCAGCCAGGGCACATGCCCAGCTTACAGGCTCCATCCCCAGTGTGGAGCATGCAGGGGGCAGCCAACCCATGATTGTCTCTCATCCTTGATGTTTCTATCTCTTTTTCCCTCTCCCTCTCTGAAGTCAATAAAAAATGTGTGGTGAGCCGGCCTGGCCATGGCATACTCAGTCCCAGGGCGCCTTATGTGCTGTGCCAGCTCAGCCAGGTTCAGTGACCCTGAGAGGGGGCGGTGGAGGATTGAGAAGAGACAGACAAGAGAATGAAAGCTGGTCTGGTAGGACGCTGCTTCTGGATGGAGAGACAGCACCACAAACTACAAGCAGAGTCTTTATTTTATAGCCGATGCTACGAGGCAAAGTGAGGTTGTGGTCAAGAGGTTCACAGCATTCTCATGGTTTCCATCCTACTCCATTGCATGCACCTGATCAAGCTTTGTTTACTTGCAGCCATCACTCAGGCACGTGGGGCCACGTGTTCGGACCATAGGTTCACGCTGACAACCACAGCTGTTGGCTATCGTTGTGCTGGGAGGCTCTGCCCTCCACGCTGGGACTTGTACGGGGCCATGAGAGAACTGTGCCCTCTCATCTGTCCAGGCACTGTAGCCGCTCCCCACAAAAATGTATATAAAATAAAACATAAAGGACACAGGAAAGGGGAGGATGAGAGAGCATGGATGGGAGACCACAACGGGAGAGGACCAGCCAGCCCCGACACTGTCCCTGGGAAGGCTCCTGGGCCGCCAGAGGAAGCCCAGCCTGCGATGTGGAGGCTGAAGCATCGCTAATGACCTGGCAGAGGGAGGCGCCAACGAGGCTCAGCCACAGGCCCCAGGGACCGTGCTGGGACATCACAGACCGAGAGCCTTCACAGACACGGAGCTCGGAGATTTGAGAGGAAAAAGCAACAAAAATAAGACACAATCCAATGGAGGAAAGGGAACGCAAACACATCTGGGGAATTTCTCTTCGATCAAGAGCCTCGGCTGGAGGAAAACAGCGTGTGGGCCTGGACCTGAGTGTGTGTGTGTGTGTGTGTGTGTGTGTGTTTGGGGAGGGGGGAGCGGAGGGGGGAGAAACAGAGCGGGGATCGGTGTGAGTTGCAGGGTATTACACCAGCCCTGCAGGCGCGAAGCCCCTGAGGGGGTTATGCCCAGAGGTGTCTCATTAGGAAGCAGCCACAGAGGAACCTGCGTCCTCTATGCTAACAGAACGGGCTCCTCATGGTGCACGGAATAAACAACCCCCGTGCCCCATGCAGAGCCCGTGTGTGTGTGTGTGTGTGTGAGTGAATACGCCCAGGTGAAATGGTCCATCGTTTCCAGTCGTCAGCGCTGCAGAAATGGGATGACCCCGGCTCTCGGGATCAGAGCCTCCGTCCGGAACTGCGCGATGAGCACAGCATTGATGATGTTCTGGGCTGTTAGGAGCACTTTGCACATTTCACTGAATCCTCACAACAAACCCACATGGTGCCATCGCTTCTCCTCCTCAGCGGGGGGAACCGGGTGCAGAGAGCTCCTGGCGCTTCCCAAGGCCACGCATCTCCTCAGTCCCCATCCTGGGACTCAAACCCAGGCAGACGGTCTCCGAGGTCATGACCTTGAGCGTCATGACCTTGAGCCGAGGTCATGACCAAGGCTTCCCTCTGGGGGCAGAGGGCAGGCAATTCCTCTTGTTAGGTTCACGACATCTCCGAATGGGACAGACCCCCAGCCGGACCTTTCCTCCACGCGAATGCCTTCCTGGCTCCTCCTCCAAAACGTGCAGTTCTCCGCCCGAGGCCTGCGGGACACAGGGTCAGAGCTTGAGTTTTGAGGGTCCAGCACCCGATGTCCTCACCTTTGGCACGTTGAGCTGTCATCTTTGAGACACATGGATGCGCTGGAGACTATGAAGAGCCCAGAAGATCTGAGGGTCCCTCGTGGCTTCTGTCATTATGTTCAGAATTTAGAACTATGGTGGATAGAGCAGTTGTTTAAAATGACCGGATTAGAGCCCTGGCCAGTATGGCTCAGTTGGTTGAGCATCATCCCACGCACCAAGAGGCCACCACTTTGATTCCTGGTCGGGGCACAAGCCCGGGTGGTGGGCTAGATCCCCAGTAAGGGGCATGCAGGAGGCAGCCACTTGATGTTCCGTTCTCACATCAATTTCACTCTTCTCTCTCCCTCTCCCTTCCTCTCTAAAAATCAACAAACACATCTTTAAAAAAATAAATTGCCCTGGGTCATGTGCTTTTTGCTTTTGGGGTTTGTTGTCAGTCTTGATAGGGCATTCGTAACCCCAGTAATTCAACCCCAAGTAACATTCTGATGAGTGACAGATATGTATTGCTGTGGTGACACTTTGACATGGCGCCAGTGAGTCGTCAGCTCTAGCAGGTAAAATGTAGATTTTAGAGTGAAATTTTGTTTAAACTGGGTTTTTAGCTAGTGATAATTACCTGTTAATTAGCACACACTTTACAAAATAAACGCCAAGCGGCCCACCACAAATTCTGTGTGTAGCCATTAGCAACTTTATAATTAACAGAAATGATCATATCATTCTGATAAGTTGAATGGGTATTTTCAGGTACCCTAAAAAAAACCTAATTGAATGTCATTTGAAAAAAAAAAATTGGCTACTTTCAACTTGTTGTTTTTTATTTTTTTTAATTAAATTATTATCTGTGTACATATTTTAACACTGCCCTCCCCCCGCATCAACTCATTGTTTTTGTCATTTCTGGTCGGATAATGGATGAAAGAAACATAGTCTACCAACCAGCAGGTATTCAAAAAAAAAAGACCTGAATTTGTATACTATAGAAATATCAATTAGATGATTGGCTGAATTTATCAGTTTTTGTTCAAAATTAAAATGGGGTCTAAATGAATCTTTGCTGTTCAGTCCACCTTTAGATTTCAGGAAAAAATGAAATTCTAATTTTCACCACAAAGAGGCAGTAGAACACTAAAATTGTTATGAAAGGCACATAATGAAACTACACTGCAGCAAGAAATAACTTTAAAAAAAATACTTCTAGCCAGGACCAGTTTGGCTCAGTGGATAGAGCGTCGGCCTGCGGATTGAAAGGTCCCAGGTTCGATTCTGGTCAAGGGCATGTACGTTGGTTGCGGGCACATCCCCAATAGGGGGTGTGCAAGAGTCAGCTGATCAATGATTCTCTCTCATCGATGTTTCTAGCTCTCTATCCCTCTCTCTTCCTCTCTGTGAAAAATCAATAAAATATATATTTTTTAAAATACTTCTAGAATTTAGTCATCTTGCTGGCCTTATGTTTACATATTGTTCATCCTCTTTAGTTTGTAATTTGCCTTCAGATTTCACCTCTAAACATATGGTTTACAAAATTCTCTTTGTAAGGACAAAGGACAATTATCAGTGAAGGGAAATACTTCATATATTATCTTGAATCTCAAGTATTTTGGGGTGGTGGTCAATTTTCTTATAATAGCCGGCTGGCTGGTTGGGGAGTGGATATTTTTGAGGCTGGAACATGAGTGGAAAATAGATCAGCTAAAGTATCTGCATTATAAGGTTGAGCATGGAAGCCGAGACTGAACTTAATTGAGAAGGTATATGTTTCATCTGTTTTTCTGGTCTCGCTTGTAGAGCCTTCTACCAAGAGAGAAAAATCAGGCAAGCCTTTTATTTCTTGTCAAGTCAAAATTCTCTTCCTTCGAGAAACATTTCTGAGCTCGTTTCACCTGAAGCAGGTGTGCCTTCTTGGGCACAATCCCCTGGAAACTCTGTGAGAGCATTACAGGGCCCAGCTCCGGAGCCCTGAGGATAGGCACCCTTAACCCTTTTCCATCTCAGGGATTCAGGCCCCGACCCCGCCTAGTGGGAAATCTGCATCTAACCTTGGCCTCCACAGTCGGCCTTGGATCTGCAGATTCAACCAACCTCGGACTGAAAACGGGACTTTGCATCCATGATTAAGAACCCATGGTTTGGTTTATTTATTTTTGATCCACGGTTGGTTGAGTCCCTTGATGCAAAACCTCGCAGATATGAAGGGCCAACTTTATTTATTTAAAAATCAGTCTATGAGTGACCTGCAGGTCTGGGCCCCTGATGGGTGTCTGGGCCCGGGAAATAGGACTGGATACTGGGTTCGAGGTCAGGGTTTTGGGATGGAGTTCTGGGCCCTGTCATAAAGTCGTAGTAACCACATGTAGGTCTGCGCCCAGGATGGAAGTCTGGGCCCTGGAGGGAGATCTGGATCCTGGGGTGGAGGTCTGAGCCCCGAATGGGGTGCTGGTCCCTGAAGGGGTCTGGGTCCTGGGATGGAGTTCTGTATTCTGTTGCATGAATGTGTTGTAATTTATTTGACCTCCTTTCTGCTGGTGACATTGAAGTTTTTCCAAAAATTTACTAACACAAATGATGTCAAGATGCACTTTCTTGGATCTTGCCTGCACATACACACACACACACACACACACACACACACACAGAGTCCCACGCCCACCATTCTTTCCTCACCCATCTGAACAAGCTCGTGACTGCTGAATTGTGCTTTTTGTGCGTTTTAAGGAACATCCCATCACACCACACATGTCACATTGTTTATTCCTATGACCACTTTTTTAACAATTGAGGAAGAGGAGAAGGGAGGGGTCTGTGGAGTTGCAACATCTTGACTTTTTCTTATTGTCTTCAGTTCACCAAATGCAGTCTGCCTGTCAAAGAGGGGTTCCATGAAGCTCCCCCTAAAATCAGGGGAGGAGGGAGCTTCAATGTCTACGGAAGACCCGCTAGCTAAATTTCTCTGTCTCCCGGGTGTGAGGCACCTCTCTCCCAACCTACCTTGCCTCCTGGCTTCTGCTTTCACCATCACAGGGTGGAAGAGCTGGTAAAAGCCAACAAACAAACAGACCTTGGCATCTTCCATTTCCCTTCTCCTGCTATGGTCTAAGGGCTGCTATAACCCGAGCCCCTGAAGGAGGTGGCAATGGCCGAAACCGGTGTGGCTCAGTGGATAGAGCGTCAGCCTGCAGACTGAAGGGTCCCGGGTTTGATTCTGGTCAAGGGCATGTACCACGGTTGTGGACACATCCCCTGTATGGGGTGTGCAAGAGGCAGATGATCGATGATTCTCTCTCATTGATGTTTCTAACTCTCTATCCCTCTCTCTTCTTCTCTATAAGAAATCAATAATATATATATATATATATATATATATATATATATATTTTTTTTTTTTTTTTTTTTTTTTTTTTTTAAAGAAGAAGAAGAAGGTGGCAATGCCCCAGGCCAGTGCCTGGCTTCTCAGCCCTTGTTTTCGTGCCCAGCTTTGTGGTGAATGGCCTTGCCGGGGCCACCATGCCCTTACCGGCCAACCCATCACCCTGAAGCCATGAGCCAGAGAGTGCAGCCTCTCTCAGAAGTATGTCCTATGTCCTCTCTGCTCCTGATGCCTGATGACTTCAGGAGGTACGAGGCACGGTGTTTGTGTGTGTTTCAGTCGGTCTCCAACATTTATTTTACACTGGTTACTTTTCTATAGAGACATTACCGTAGGTGGCTTTTTCTGTGTACACTAGAGGCCCGATGCACGAAATTCATGCAAGAGCAGGCCTTCCTTCCCTCCGCTGCCCGCACCGGCTTCCCTCTGGCACCGGGGCCCGGGCTTCCCTCGCAGCCCAGCTTTGTCCGGAAGGACGTCTGGTCTAATTAGCATATTACGTTTTTATTATTATAGATATTTTTAAAAGTATAGCATATCAAACTCCTGAACTCATGGTCTCTACTGTTTACAATGAGATTAAAGTATTGCTAGTAGATTCGAAGATAAACATTGAGTAAAAACGTGATAAAATGTACACAGAGCTGACCAAAACCAGGAAGGCGGTACAGGAAGGAGTGAAGCTGCGAAGGCCCTGCCCTCCTGCGTGCTGGTCGGAGCATCCGCCGAGGGGTGCCTGATCCCCATCCTTTCGTCTTCCTGCCGCATTCCACACCAGCCGCCCCAGGCCGAGTGAGCGAACTCGGTGTCTGCATAACGGTGGACTGATTATGTTGCATTTGGGTGTAGGACAGTGGTCGGCAAACTCATTAGTCAGCAGAGCCAAATATCAACAGCACAACGATTGACCTTTCCTTTGAGAGCCGAAAACCGACTTCTGCGCATGGGCTACGAAGTTTCAATCGCACTGTGCGTGCGCACCCGCACGTGGTATTTTGTGGAAGAGCCACACTCAAGGGGCCAAAGAGCCGCGGTTTGCCGACCACTGGTGTGGGGCATTTCTCTGTTCCGGAGACAGCAAGTTGATCTGCGTTTGGCTCACTGCTGAGAAAAAGGAAAAGGCCGGTCTGACCTCCCCGGAGCCCCGGGCAGCTGACTGGATGTCATGGGGCTCGCTGGCCTGCAGGCATGTTAACAGCAGGCCTGGGCAGAGCAAACCCCATGACTCCATGGGGCTAGCGCCCCCCCACCCCCCATTGGCACTGTTGTCCCAGAATGCCCTAGTGAATAATACTGCTTCAGTGAGCAGGTCCTGGAAAGTCTTTAGTTTATTTGGGATTAGAGGGCGCTTGATCTCGTAGGATTTTATTTATTTTAACAATTGTCGTTTATTTCCTGAGTTATAACTTTTTTTCTAGAAAGAATGTGAGAGACTTACAAAATACAGGAAGGCCTGGGTGGTGTTTCTGAGTGGTTAGAGCATCGGCCCGCACACCAAAGGGTTGCAGGTTCTTCCTGGTCGGGGCGCACGGGGGAACCAATCCATCATTGTGTCTCTGCACATCCATGTCTCTCTCTCTCTCTCTCTCTCTCTCTCTCTCTCTCTCTCTCTCTCTCTCTCTCTCCCCACCTCCCTCCCTTCCACTCGCTCTAAAAACCAATGGAAAAAATACACACAGGAAGATAGACGTTTAAAAGAATAAATGAGGAAATGGCGAAGGGAAAGTGAGGGCAGGAAAAAGTGGAGCCAAGAAGGAGAACCCTCACACAATGTCCCTGTAGGGGGCAACCCTTGCTCGCAGTGGGGGCGGCGGTGGAGCGTTGACCCTTCTTGGGGCAGACAAGCCACGGGAAGAAGAGCCTTCGGAGAGGAGAGGAGAGGAGCCGGGTAGGAGGCCACTGCCTGTCACTCACACGGAAGGCTGGCCATTATCACAGGCCACGACAACATCCTACATCCCCCTCTCCTCCCCTCCCTGGCCAAAGCCCCCCGGGCATTAACCCCCAACACTGCCGCCTCCGCAGGTCTGGTGATCGGTGGGCTCTGCAGGTTGTGCTCCTGTTCTGTGGTGGCTGCGTCTGGGGCCAGTGGCGGGGTTGGGGGGTGGGGGAGTGGACAGCCTTCACTCTGACCACGCAGACTGGGAGGAGAGGGAAGCAGGGTCAACAGATGCACCCAGGGCAGAATCAGGTGCCCTCAGTCTGTGCACGGAGAGCTCTCCTATCTGGATAGATCTAGACTTTCCAAAAGAGGCAGTGGGGGCCGGGGCCACAGGATCAGAAATTGCACCGGAGGAGCTGGGGGGGCCTCTGGGGTTGTGGGCAAAGGCTTTTGTTTCCAGCTTCTCTGCCCAGACCCCTCGGCAGCAATGAGAGCATCTAAGGATCACCCCGGATTTCTGGGCTGCCTTCCCAAGTCCGAGCAGCAGCCTCGCCATTAGTGAAGCTGGGGGCTGGCACTACTCATCGCCTGCCTCAAGCCCTTCCCTTACTCCTCCTGCTCTGATGCGGTCACGTTGGGGCTGAAAATCTCTAGTTCTCCAGGGGAGGTCCCGTCCCTGGCCTAAGTGAGCGCGGATCGTTGACTTCGTGTGTCCCGGCCATCTGTGCAGGTTCTGGCTTTGACCCAAGCTTCAGGGCCTGGGGGATATTTTCCCTCAGACAGGAGGAGGGTGCAGAAGGTCAAGTCCTTTGCCCATGTTGCTGCCAGTTCTCTGCCTTTGGATGTGGTCAGTGAGGAAACTCTTGAGGAGCTGCCAGACTGTGAGGAAACCCTAAGCGGACAGGGGAAGAGACCTCGCCCCAGGGCCCTGGGCACACTTCATTGAGCTATTGAATCAATGGATTGCTTCTGTGGGAATTAAAAGCCCTATCAGTCGGCTAGTCTGTTACTTGAAGCCGAACGTAGTCCTCAGTCCTTGTACTTAGCACTGCCAGGCTCTGTGTGGGGCAGTCAGAGAAACAGAAGGTTCACTGGGCATGGCTTTCAGCCTCCGAGACACTCAGTCTGGCTGAGGACCTGGCCACACTTCTCAGCCAGAGGCTGGAGCGTGCTGTAGGCCTTGTGAGACGCACAACCTCGGCCACGACCGCTCGAGTCTGCAGGTGAGACAGAGCCACAGAGACAGTGCGCGAGGGAGGGGATGTGACTGGGTTTCAATAAAGCTTTGTGTGTGGACACCAGCATTTGTATTTTGTAGACTCTTGTGCAGGTGTCACAAAAGATTATTTTCCCCTCCGCCATCTAAAGATGTAGGAACCTTTCTTAGCGGCGGTACAAACGGTGAGGTGGGCTGGGTTTCATTCACAGATTACCGACCCTGAGCGGGCCAGGAGAAGCCTCAAGGGGGAAAATGTTATCTTTTCTATTTACAGGAAGGGGGGAAAGAAAGTAGGGAAAACACAAGTTTTAAAGTCTCGCTTTCAGCTGAGAATGGTTTGGCTCAATGGATAGAGCATCGGCTTGGGGACTGAAAGGACCCAGGTTTGATTCCGGTCAAGGGCATGTACCTTGGTTGCGGGCACATCCCCGGTAGGGGGTGAGCAAGAGGCAGCTGATCGATGACTCTCTCTCATCGATGTTTCTAACTCTCTATCTCTCTCCCTTCCTCTCTGTACAAAATCAATTAAAAAAAATAAAAAAATAAAATAAATAAAAAAAATATATATATATATAAAACATTTAACAAAAACAAAAAAAAATTATTTAAAAAAATAAAAATAAAAAATAAATAAAGTCTCACTTTCAGTTTTGTCCTTAAGTAAAGGACACCTGGGGGCAGTTGCCAAGGGGTGACCCCGGTTGAGGGGGGAGAGGACAACCGATGTGAATAGAAGACATAGTCAAGGACGTCTGTGCGTTGGGGGTGTAGGTTGAGATATGTCCCTGAGCATTCACCCCCACTTTTCTCTATGAACCCCGTTGTTCCAGCTTCCGAATGAAGCTCACTCTGTCTGTAGCGTTATGTGGGGATCTCGTTTTATCTGTATCCACACAGTAGCAAGATTTCCCAAGACTGTCTTTCGGAAACCCCTTTTTTTCCTGGGGTGTCAGAGTGGATGGCTGGGAGCAACCTGCGTGTCTGTCACCTGGAGAGGGGAAGCGTCACATGTGAGGATGTGCTCATGGCTACCCAGCGGCAGGGAGAAGCGACGCCTGGGCGTCCTCATGGCTAAGACTTTAGGGAGAACATTACACATAACACGTGTGTGGCACAGAGACATGGGCACTCACCTCCACAGCACCCCCTCCACGCCGGGTGCAGGGGTGGGGACACGGGAGTGAGGAGAGTGAAAAAGAACAAATGAAATAGGAAGCACGAAGCAGGCTTATGGGGAGACCCATGATGAGACTGTGCTCCCACAGAGGAATAAAATTAGCATTCTTCATCGAGGGCCATGGTCGGCAAACGACGGCTCGAGAGCCACATGCGGCTCTTTGGCCCCTGAGTGTGTCTCTCCCACAAAATACCACGGCCTGGGCGAGTCTATGTTAAAATTGGTGTTAGAAGACGTTTAAGTTGAAAAAATTTGGCTCTCCGAAGAAATGTCAATCATCGTACTGTTGATATTTGGCTCTGTGGACTAACGAGTTTGCCAACCACCGATCTAGGTTAACGCTGTAAAAAAATTTATTAGCATCTCGATAAACCAGATCATGCCGCAGCCTGGGCTTTCCTGACTGTTCTTGCCTTCTGAGCGAAAGCATGGTCATGTGTCACGCTGCAGCCACATGATGAGGGAAACATGCCCGTGGTTGTGTGAGGTGTGTGTGGGTGTCAGGGAGTAAGAGCGTGAGGAAGGATTGGAGCAGCATTTTGGGAGGACCAGCCGGGTGGTGAAGCGGGATCAGAGGGCCAACCATCATCCACCAGTGATGCAGTGATGATTCCTTCTCTCTGCCGGACAGTAATCCCAGTGCTTCCCATCCTCACAACTACCCACTTCGGCAGACGCTTCAATTGTTCTGGGGTTTTTTTTCTGATGAGGAGAGTAGGGCTCAGAGAGGTGAGGTAACTTGTCCAAGGGCACACAGCCCGTAAGCAGTACTGACACTGGGATTTGATCCCTTGCTGTCCGGTTCCAGAATCTGCCACTGAATCCTCTCCCTCGGTGCTGGCTGTGTCTGATGAAGCCGAATCACCAGCACCACTTAACGTATGCTCTTGGTATTAATGATTAAACACTATACAGATCTTTTGGCCTTAAAAATCTTTTTTCAAGAATGTTTTTCCCCCATGGTTTTATTTCTCAATAACCTAATATGCCACTGACTGCTTTTTGAAATATATTTTTATTAGTGACTAGAGGCCCGGTGCATGAAAATTCATGCACTGGAGGGGGGTCCCTCAGCCTGGCCTGCCCCCTCTCACAGTCCGGGATCCCTCAGGGGAGTGGGGAGACCCAGCAATCAGGGGAAGGTGACACCCCATCACACCTCTGGCCGCTGCCTCCCTGAGGGCTGTGAGCCCCACCACGCCCAGTACCCTGTTCTTCTTTGCATCCTCCCTCTCTAGCTCCATGCCCCGCATACCGGACGGAGGGTATTGCACAGTTAATCATTATGTTGTTTTTTTTAAATATGTTCTTATTGATTTCAGAGAGGAAGGAAGAGGGAGAAAGAGATAGAAATATCAATGATGAGAGAGAATCATTGATAAGCTGCATCCTGCACGCCCCCTACTGGCAATGGAGCCTGCAACCTGGGCATGTGCCCCCAGCTGGAATTGAACCCTGGACCCTTCAGTCCACAGGCCGACATTCTATCCACTGAGCCAAACCGGCTAGGACTGTAGTCAGCAGACAGTGGATCGCAAGCCACATGCGGCTTTTTAGCTCCTTGACTGTGGCTCTTCCACAATATACCATGGCCTGGCCCTAACCGGTCAAGGGCATGTACCTTGGTTGCGAGCACATCCCCAGCAGGGGTTGAGCAAGAGGCAGCTGATCGATGTTTCTCTCTCATCGATGTTTCTCTCTATCCCTTTCTCTTCCTCTCTGTAAGAAATTAATAAAATATATTTTTTTAAAAATACTACAGCCTGGGCGAGTCTTTGAAGAAGCGGCGTTAGAAGAAGTTTAAAAAATTTGGCTCTCCAAAGAAATTTTAATCATTGTACCGTTGATATTTGGCTCTGTTGACTAATGAGCTTGCTCACCACTGGGCTTGGGTATTATGGTTAGTTTTTTTAAATCCAGATGAAATTCTCATAACATCACATTAACCATTTTGAAGTGAGCAACTCAATGGCATTTAGCACTTTCCCCTGCTGTGGGGCCTCCACCGTTACCTACTCCCCAAATGTCACCATCACACCAACATAACCCCCTCACCCACCAAGCATGCGCCCATTCTCTCCGCCCCGCTGCCCCTGCAGTCACCAACCTGTTCTCCATGGATTTGCCTGCCCTGGCCATGTCATATAAACGGAGCCATATGACGTGTGGCCTTTATGGCTGGCTTCTTCCACTTAGCTTCATGTTTTTGAGGTTCACCCCCAGGTTAGCCTGTACCAGCACTTTTTTTTTTTTAATGTTCCTTCTTCTACCCAATTATTCCATCCCACCTGGAAGGCTCTCTCCCCGTGCCTCCCCTGAGCTCAATCTAATCATCAGGCTAACAGTGTAGCAGCCACAGGCGCTCTGTGATTGCGGGAAAGGATGCTCTGACCTTCGTAATCCATTTCCTCCTCTTCCCCTGAGAAGCTGGGGGACATAGCTTGGTGGACGTGTCATTTCGAACCCTAGTAACCCCGAACACGAGGCCGTTTTATTACTTATTCTCGAAGAGAGCACCCAGACAGAGGCGGGAGCTCGAGATGAAAGAGAAGCCCGTGAGTCACTCGTTAATGCTCAAATCTGAGAACCGGGGCGCTGATTATCACACGTTCAAAGGCCCCCGGGCGGCCAGGGCAATCACATGAGCCTCCTCTGGCTTTGAACCGCCTCCTGTATCTCCCGTTTGTTCTTGCCTTTCTGCGCTGCCAGGTTATCAAGGGCTTTGTCTCAACAGGTCCCGACACCTCGGAGAGGTGCTTCCCATCGCTGTTCCCATCACATGCTCTTCCCCACAAACAGCCTCTGTGGCTAAGTCACCTGCTCTATCACTTTCACAGGCAGAACCAGGGCCCCAAAGCTGCCCCCCCCTGATCCCCGGAACCTGCGGAGATGGAAGGCGGCAAAGGGGTGTTAAGGGTGCAGGCGGAATGAAGGTTGCTGCTCACCTGACTTAAGACAAGGAAATGAGTCTGGATTACCCAGGGGAGCCCCGGGTACCCACAGGGTCCTTCTGGGAGAGGGCAGGAGGGAGGGTCCTTGTCTGGGGGGGTGTGAGGAAGGGCCGGTGGCCAGGCTGGCGTTGAGGTGGACAGGGGCGGCGAGCCAGGACTCCCAGGGAAGCCGCTGGGAAAGGCAAAGAAACAGCCCTCCCCCCAGCTTCCCTCTCACACGTTGACTTCAGCCCAGCGAGGCCCACGGTGGGTCTGACTTCCAGAACACAAGGCAATGGATCTGCGTTGTTTTAGCCCTTGGAGTCTCTCTGCCACTTGTTGCAGTAGCAATCGGGGACAAATACCACAGCTGCTTACAAAAGTGGGGGAGAAAAGAACCTTACTTTTTATTTTATTGCTTAAAAACGCCAGTTTGCACTGAGCAATTCCTGAAATTAAAGGTGTGGACTCCTCTCCCTCCGCCCCGCCTCCTTTTCCAGGTGTTGCTCCTCCAGCAGGGACGTTGGTCACCACGAGGGGTGTCAGGGCCCAGGAGGCTTAACGGTAATTTAGTTCATTCTCAAAAGCTGACGATTTTCTCAGCATCGTTTCCAAACTGAGTAATCATGTCGATGACGCCAAGTAATTGAGATGGGTCTCTTCCTTCAATGGACAATTTCAAACTTAACTTACAGTATCAGTTTATCTAAAAATAAAAATAAAAAACACAAAACCTGGGGATATTTCTTGTCCAAAACAGCCGTGCGCCTGGTCCTGTGACATAAACGACTTCACATGGTGTCAGCTCAAGGCACCCGTGACCCAGCTGATGGTGCTTTGGAGGAGGAGCTGGGGTCCTCACCTCACTCACCTGCCTGCCTTCCTGCCCGCTGCCCAGTTCATCGCCCCTGGACGGGGCAGGGGAGGAGAGGAGACCCAAAAGAAGATTTGATCCCGGTGACTGTCTTCCTATTTATTTGATATACTGTTTCAATTGATTTCAGAGAGGAAGGGAGAGGAAGAGAGAGGGAGCAACATCCATGACGAGGGAGAATCATGGATTGGCTGCTTCCTGCACGCCCCACACTGGGGACCGAGCCGCAACCCGGGCCTGGGCCCTGACCGGGAATTAAACTCCTGGTTCCTAGGGCGACGCTTCACCACGGAGCCAGCCAGCGGGCTCTGTCTCCCAATTAATGAAGGTTTTGTTGCTTCCAATTTAGAGAGAGTTCGTCTGGCCAAACACCCAAGCCAGAACGAATTATCCGTAACCAGGGGCAATCATGCTTTAAAAAATAGATCCACAGTACGTTCGTCCTAAACTGGAGCTGTTTATTCAATTCCGAACGTCACGCGTTTGTAGTAAAAAGCGGACAGAACGATACAGGTTATTCCCACACCGGACACACGTGCGTTGTTTATTTGTCTGTGAAGACACTGGCTTCTGCCAGGAACCGTGTGTTCCCTCTGGCCTTTTCCTAGATTGCCGCTCAGGCTGCCCGAGGGGCACTCCAGCCCCGCGTGTGGCCCTCGGGGAGGGAGCTGGCCAGGCCCGCCCTGTGGGTTTCCATTCCTTGTTGTTCACGCAGCGGGGACACAAATCAATCCCCACCTCCCACCCCCACCCCCGGGCGGCTGTCTGCTGAGCAGGCTCTGCGGCTGGGACCTGAGATCACACGCAGGGAGTGTTCCCGTCACCGCATCTCCCGCACAGGCTGCACCAGCACTACCTGGATCGCACACAATCCGGGCTCCAGCCCAGCTTGTCCTGACACTTAGTGCCCGCGCTCTGTAACGCGACGTACACATGCTGTACGTTCTCTGCAACCGACCCTGAGCCTCCCGCAAAATACCGTGAAAGCAGCCACGGAAAAGTACGCAGGCTGTTTCCAGATTTAGATGGAATTGCACAGAGATCATAACGTGTGGGGGTTGTTTTTGTTAGTTTGCTTTTGTTTTGTTTTAAAGAAAGGAACCTTTTTTTAAAAAAATATATTTTATTGATTTTTTACAGAGAGGAAGGGAGAGAGATAGAGAGCCAGAAACGTCGATGAGAAATATCAACCAGCTGCCTCCTGCACACCCCCCACCGGGGATGTGCCCGCCACTGAGGTACATGCCCTTGACCGGAATCGAACCCGGGACCCCCATAACGTGTGGTTTTAAGTTCCTCAGCCACTGGAGGTCTGAGCAGCTGTTTCAAGCACCTTCTGCATAACATGTGTTATCCATGTACGTAATTCAAGTGATCAAAGATACATACACACACAATCACACACACACACACACACACACACACACACACACAATCTTTGAGGCACTAGCCGGCGCTGGGAGGAGCTGGTCCTCTCCCTTAGAGCAAAGGAAGCCTAATGGTGACGTTTCAGCCTGAGCTGGGTGAGTGAGTCCGTGAAGGGACAGCAGCGAGTGGATCATCAGTGAGGCTGGAGCTGGGGATTTTACTTGGCAAAGGGCCTTGAGGCTGGGTCCCAAGGGGAGGGAGTCGCCAGGAGTTTCTTTGGAACGGGGGCACCGCAGCCCTGAAAGAGGGCCTCTGGAAAGTGCACAAACACGCTGGGAGCCAGTGAGTCAGAAGCACATGAATTGTAAGAGGTTGGACCCAAGAGGCCACGTCGGGCAATGCTGCTTAATCCCATCACATGATCCGCCCCGAGGCCCGTATTTAATTAAAAGGAGGAGCGGGCACGGGAGAGGCCAGAAGAGGCGGCTGCTCCAGATGGAGCCGGGGTTGCTGGGAGCTGAGCCGTGATCGCTGGGGCCGGAGAGCACACGGGCAGCATGGAGCGTGCCTACTGCTTCCTGGGGTGTCTGCTGCTGGCCGCAGGGGGGCCCCTGGACGCCGCCAAACGTGAGCCATTCCCCGTGTCTGTGTTTACCGATCTCTGGCGGGGGCTGCGGGCCGGGCTGTCTGGGGCAATGCCGTCTGAGCCAGCGCTGGGCTCCCTGCTCAGCCGTTTCTCTGGAACCGCTGGGAATGTGGGAACCGCAGCAAATGCCTCCAGCTCCATTCTTAGCTCCAGGCTCATAGAAACTAATAGCCGTGCAGCCTGTCTCTGGAGCTTTCTGTTATTTTTCCCCCAGACAGGGGAGGGTGGGTGCGAGGGAAGTGTCTGGCCTGAGCACAGAGCCACGCTCTCCACGGAACTTTGGTGTCGGCCGGGAGGGGGTAGGGCAGAGGGCCCCGAATCTGGAGACGAGCTCTCTAACAATCCAGCCCAGAAGCCACCCGCCATGGTGAGGTCACTGCCAGGAGAGCTGAAGGTTCGCACCGCTGGTTAGCAGCTTGTTAACAATGCCGGGGCCCAGGTCTCTGAAACAAGAATCTTTGGACGTGGGTCCGAGCATTCTTGTTTAAAAAGCTCCGCCCTAGCTGGCGTGGCTCAGTGGATATTGTCGGCCTGTGGACCCAAGGATCCCGGGTTCGATTGCAGTCAAGGGCACATACCTCGGTTGCAAGCCCAGGTTAGAGACTGCAGGAGACAACCAATGGGCGTCGATGTTTCTCTCCATCTTTCCCTCTCTCTCTCACTCTCTCTAAAAATCAGTGGGAAAATACCCTCGGGTGAGGGTTTAAGAAACAGCAACATAAAAAGCTCCTCCCGTGAGTGGAATGCAAAGCCGGAGTCTGAGCCACTGAGGGCAGATGCAGCCCCCGTCCAGTCCCAGGGGGTGGCGATGGGCCCCGCGCTCCAGCAGTCGGCATGAAGCAGGAGTAACATGTGTGTCACCCCGAGGGCCACCCACCTGCCTCCAAAAGGCACTCATGGGCTGAAAAGCCAGGGGTCCCCGTTCTGCCCCTGACTTCCTGGGCCCAGGGGAGGGAGGCACTGAGCAGGGACCGCCTCTGCGTCCCCACCATCCCCACCGGCAGCCTGTGCGCTGGCTGCTCCCCTCTGTCCTCAGCTCAGCCCCACGGCCCCTCCAGCACCGTCTGGAGCAGCCGGTCCTCGCCGTCAACAGGCGGGGACACAGCCCGGCCTGCCACTCCCCTGCTCAGCCTGAGGGAGCAGCATCTCGGACCCTTGGCGGAGGGCCCTGGGCACATCCTTCCCGCTGCCTCCTGTGGGAGAGCAGTGTCTGCAGGGACATGTCCTCGCAGAGTGGGAACCAGAGGGGAAGGCAGGAACTGCTGGCAGCCCTGGAGGCCAGAGCGCGTGTCCTGGGGCGGGAGGCCCGGGCAGGGCGGGGCGTGAGAAGGGGCCGCTGGGGGTGCAGGAGCCCCAGGTGGGGGCAGGGAGCGACATTTGGGGGAAGTGGAGGGAAGCGGCCAGAGGCGTGTCCAGTTCTGCTTTTGGCCGGGGAGACCCTGCCCCGCCGTCTCCTTTGACCAGGGACTGGGTAGGTCCAGGGTGGGAGAGTGCGGGCCTGTGTCAGCCGACTGAGCTGTGTCTCATGTGTGTCTCTCTGTCTGCACAACCTGTTTTGTGAGATGTCTGTTCAGGCCTTTTGATTGTTTGAGTTTTAACACTGAGTATTGAAAATTCTTCATATATTGCCGAGACCGGTTTGGCTCAATGGATAGAGCGTCGGCTCGGGGACTGAAGGGTCCCGGGTTCGATTCCGGTCAAGGGCATGTACCTTAGTTGCATGCAGAGCCCCAGTAGGGGGTGTGCAAGAAGAGGCAGCTGGTCGATGGCTCTCTGTCACCAATGTTTCTAACTCTCTATCTCTCTCCCTTCCTCTCTGTACAAAATCAATAAAATATATATAAATAAAAAAATAAAAAGAAAAGAAAATTCTTCATATATTCTAGAGATTGCCTCTTTCTGGGAAATGCAGTGTGCTACCATTTTCTCCCAGGGTTTCCTTTGCCATCCCACCTCTCCTGGGAGGCTGGCATTGCGATGATCCCGTCACTGGCCCTGGGCCACGCAGCCGGTAAGGGGAAGCAGACCGCTGTCACGCCACCATCCTGCCCGCGGCTGGCAGCCGCGGGCGGGCACGGTGACTCGGCTCCATGCAGCTTTCATTTCCTCCTTTGCCAAACTGGGGAAGGGGTTCTTGCGAGATCAGCCAACGGCAGGTGCTTGGAGTGGGAGGCCTACAAGGTAGCGATCATCTTTCTCAGCCAGCCTCCTGGGTGGCTCCCGGGAGGCCGAGGCGAGGGAGCTGGAGGGACCGAGACCTGACAGGTCAGCGGGGGCCTGCGCCCAGTCCTAGCCTCCTTCCCACCCACACCCTTGGCTTTGCTCCGTGAACAGACCAACGGGGTTGGATCTCTCAGCCCATTAGGCCACGTAACAAAACACTGATGTCCCGGCTCCTCCTGGCCCTCACCCAGAGCTGCTGGCCACAGCAGACGGGACGGGTAGGATTCATTGTCTCACAGACTAAGGGGCCCTCACCGCTGTCCAATCACAGCCCTGGGAGGAAGGAGGGAGAGGAAGGTGATGACAAGCTCGTTGAGGATCAGCCTCAGCCGCAGGTGGTGATGGGCGAGCAGGGAGGCCCAAGTGCCCACAGGAAAGCCAAGGCTGAGCTGGGAGTGACTCCATTGACCTTCCTGTGTATCTCCCCCCATCATTTCCCACCATCGCCTGCCAGCACACCCCTCTGTTTCCCCTTCCAGGTTGCTTACTATTGGGCGTTGTTTTTCCCTCTGCTTTTCATTCAACTTTTAACATGTAGATTCATATACAGTTGTAAGAAATACTACAGCCCAGCTGGGGGTGGCTCAGTGGTTGAGCATCGACCCAGGATCCAAGAGGTCACCGGTTCGATTCCCACTCAGGGGATATGTCCAGGTTGCAGGCTTGATCCCCAGTAGGGGGCGTGCAGGAGGCAGCCAATCGATGATTCTCATCATTGATGTTTCTATCTTTCTCTCCCTCTCCCTCCCTCTCTGAAATCAATAAAAATGTATTTTAAAAACTACTACAAAGAGATCCCCCTGTACTCTTTCCCAGGTTTCTCCCACTGGTAACATCTTATAAAACTAGAGTATAATATCACAACCAGGATATTGACGATGATACAGTCAAAATACAGACCGTTCCATCACCACAGGGTCCCTCATCCCTTTAACAGCCAAAGACCCAGCCCCAGCCCCTGGCAACCACCAATTCATTTTCTTTCTTTTTAAAAAAATATATCTTATTTTTTACAGAGAGGAAAGGAGAGGGACAAAGAATTAGAAACATCGATGAGAGAGAAACATTGATTCAGCTGCCTCTTGCACACCCCCCACTGGGGATATGCCCGCAACCAAGGTCCCTTGACCGGAATCAAACCTGGGACCCTTCAGTCCGCAGGCTGACGCTCTATCCACTGAGCAAACTGGTTTCGGCTGGCTGCCCTTTTTTTTTTTTTTTTTTTTTTAACTCAATGTACTTTACTGACGATGTTGCATGTATCAGTCATTTTTTTGTTTGTTTTTAACTACTGAGTAGTATTCCACGGCCTGGATGGACCACACCTTAACCCTTCGCCCAGGGAGGGATATTGGGTTGTCTCAGTGTGGGCTGTTTTGGATAAAGCTGTTAGGAACATTCGTGCCCAGGTTTTTATGTGAACATAAGTTTCCTTTTCTCTGGGGTGGATGCCCAACGGTTCAATTGCTTAGTTACATGGTAATTACAAGCTTAGTTTTACGAGAAACTGCAAACTGTTTTTCGAATTGTGACTGGACCATTCTACAGTCCCACCAGCCGTGTCTTAGTGATCCGGTTTCTTCCCCTCATCACCTACATCAGATGTGTCCCTGTTTTTTATTTTGGTAATTCTGAAGTGTGTACAGTGGAATCTCATTGGGCTTGTAATGTACATGTCTCTACTGGTTGGTGATACTGAACATCTTTTCATCTGTGTCTCTGTCTGCACAACCTGTTTTGTGAAATGTCTGTTCAGGTCTTTTGATTGGATTGTTTGAGTTTTAACATTGAGCATTGAAAATTCTTCATATATTCTAGATATTAGCTCTTTCTTGGAAATGCAGTTTGCTAACATTTTCTCCCGGTGTTTCATTTGCCATTTTATCCTCTTCTCATGGTATTTCACTGAGCAGAATTTTTATTTTATTTTAATGAGGTCTCATTTATCATTTTTTTCCTTCCATGGGACAGATTGTTGGTGTTACGTCTAAGAATTCTTGTCTAGCCTGGAGCCTGAAGCCCTCGCCTGATTTTTAAAAAACTTTACTTGTTTGACATATTGAAAATATTACATATGTTCTTTCTAACCTTATGAAATAAAAAGTGACTTGAACCATTGTTAGATAAGTACTAAACGAGGAATAGAGTTGACTAAATCATTGGTTTTTCAAATATTGATACAGGATTTCATGATGTGCTGGGCAATGAAAGAACTTCTGCTCATATGAGGGAGCACAACCAATTAAATGGTTGGTCTTCAGATGAAAATGATTGGAATGAAAGACTCTATCCGGTGTGGAAAAGAGGAGACCCGAGGTGGAAAAAATCCTGGAGAGGTAGGTGGAATGACCCAACCCACACAACTGTCATTTCCTATTTAAGTTAGTCTCAGGTTATAGACGTGGAAATCACGTGGCTTGTGTTTCTTCTGTGAATGACAGTGCTCTCGGCATCTGGATTTGGCATTCTCGCCTTTATCTTAACATATCGCTTTCTAAGTCACACACCTACATAGTTTGATCTCCTTAGAAGTTCTAAGTTTATGGTTTTTGAAAGACTTTGGAGAGTGAGCAGGGTTTGATCTCAAACCCATTTAACGAATGTGTGAATGGTCCTGTCCAGGAGATCTGAGGCTCCAGAGTAGTTTTGACCATCTCAACACTGTGGCTTGTCAGGAAGTGAGTACCTTTCTATCCACATGAATGAATGACTTCTTCAGTCATTGGTTTTGAGTTAAAAAAAAAAAAACACACAAAAAAAACTTTTAATACTTGGTTTTTCCATCCAATTAAGCAGATTTTAAAACTTATTTTAAGTGAATGTTCTTTCTGTGTTTAGAGAATTCTTTAACTGGTCTAATAAATAACAGCTTCTTACTATTTATTATTTATCTTCTAGAATGTTGTATTCTGTAAACAAAATTAGGAATCCGGAAAATAAATTAATTTATTGTAAAGAGACGTAAGGATCCTCTGGCTGGTCCTCGGAATTAGATTTGACTTGATGTCTTTCAACAGTGACAGGAAAGGGATGCCTGATCATGGAGCTCCGTTTTTCTTTGCCCTAGGAGGCCAGGTGAAGGCGGTTCTGACCAGTGACTCCCCAGCCCTGGTGGGCTCAAATATAACGTTTGTGGTGAACCTGGTGTTCCCCCGATGCCAAAAGGAAGACACCGATGGCAGCATCGTCTATGAGAAGAACTGCACAGACGGTAAGGAATGTTACTCACATCCCAGGAACACGCTAGTTCTCCGAGCTTCCGGAGACCCATCTCAGAAACCTTGATCCTCGCGGGTGCTTCTCCCATGAATGCAAGATGCTGCTGTCGTCCCATGTCACCTCTCAAGCTGGTGAAGGGGAGGGTGAGAGTGTGATTCCACTCAGTCCCTTCACCAACATTAGCCAACGACCCTTCGGCAAACAGATGGCTCTCTGCTACGTACAGCCCTCCTTCAGAGCTGCCTTGGCAAGCTCAGTTTGTTCTTAGTGTCCAGGTGATTGGACAGAGAATACCTTGTTGATTCTCAAGTTTTGGTTTGATGACGGATTCTTTTGACTACTCGAGGAATAGCCAATTTGACAGATGTTTGCTGCTTAGAGTAATTCTGCTCACAGGTATTTCTTAAGCAAGTGCTGTGTGGCTAGCACAAATGACAAGGTATCTGTATTTTGGATTTGTTTTGGTCTTAGTTAAAGAGGGTAAGTTCTTTGTTAAAGAGTGAAAATACACACAAATACATTAAGGGAAACGATCTTGTTGGAACTGTACATTCTTAAAAATGCCGAGCTAATTACTAAGATTCTTTGATCAGGGACAAGGCTATTAAATGCACCTAGTGATCTAATTTTATTATTTAGAACTTCAATTAAACTGTCAACAGTTTATTGATTTATCATATTCCTATGAGGAAAACACTAGATTCTATATAGAACCAGTTTGATAGTTTAAAAGTGTTGTATTTAAAATTCTCTCTGTCTCTCTCTCTGTCTCTCTCCCTCCCTCTTTCTCTCTTTCTCTTTCCCTTCCTCATTTTTCTCCTCCCTCCCTCCCTCCCTCTCTTCCTTCCTTCTTTCCTTTCTTCCTTTCTTTCTGAAACAAAATAGCCAAATGCAGCGTGTGCGCCTGATTGCTGTGGTGGGTGGCAATGGCATTGTGCCTGTGTCAGAGGACACCCTCGTTCTAAGGAAATGTGTGCTGAAGTCTCTAGGAGTGCGCAGTCAGGGTGTCCACGGAGTCGGGGAGAAAGGCTACAGAGAGAGTGCATCCAAATAAGAAGACAAAACTGCCCTCAGTTTGGTTTGAATGCAGTTGTGACTTGGAGACTCGGGGTGAAGAGGAAGCATGTGAAGCGAGGTCTCTAGACCAAGCAGGTCAAACTCACAGGCGAACGCGGGCCGACAAACGAGGCATGTGGCCCCCGGGCCGCGAGTGTGACCTGCGTGCGCTAGATGGGCCGTTCCTGAGTGTTTGTTCTACATAAAACGTACTGGAATTGAACAGGAAAATGCACAGGTCATACAGGCACCGTTGGGTGAATTCTAAATATTAGGGCTGTTGTTGTTCAACTATATTGAAACCAGCTTTGGAAAGAAAAATATATGAAAAGTGTCTGATTCAATGGTGAGCATGGAGCAGTCTGATCCAGACGACAATCATGGTTTTTCCTTCTCTGCTCAGGAGCAGGCCCCTCTGCTGACCCATACGTTTACAACTGGACTGAGTGGGCCGAGGACGCCGACTGGGGCAATGGCAGCAGCCAAAGCTACGGCGTGTTCCCCGACGGCAGGCCGTTCCCACACCACCACCGCCGCCACCGCCACCACCATGGGGGGACCAAGTGCGGCTTCGTCTACGTGTTCCACACGCTCGGTCGGACTTTTACAAACCCTTTAGCTTCGCCTTTATCTTTGCTTAACATTTACATTTCTTTCTCCTTTCTTATTCTATAACCAAGAACCAATAACACGGAGAGTTTAATCATAGTTCATCTGTTAACGTTCCTTAGCTGGGACGTATATTGCTTAGTCTTGCCAAATTCCCAGGACACCAAAGAATTAAAAGGAGGGGAGGGGGATACATCCCCGAGTCAGCTTTCTTTGTTAAAACAAAACTCCTTATTTATTTGTTGGGATGGCACACAGATGGTCATTGTTGATTTATTCTTTAACTTCTTATATTGTCAAATGAGTTTTTAAGAATGAAAGAAACCTGTTCTTTTTAGGAAATTGGGAAGATGCAGAAATGTACAAATGAAAAGTCAGTCACCCATAATTAACACCAGAGGTTATCACTGTTAACACAATGGTGTTTTCTTTACTAGTATTTCTTGATTTGGATTATAAAGTATACAGATTTTTTTTCTTGATGTCACAAGTATTTGATTATATCATTAAAATTCTTTATATACATTTTTTAAGTGACTATATATAACATTCCATTGTGTAGAAATAACATAATCTAACCATTGCTCTTCTTGGGCATAGCCAACCTCGTTTCCTTTTTTTACAAAATGGTACCCACTTTGTCTATTGCTGGCGAAGTGACTACATTTGGGAAGAGCAGGTTTCAGTGATTTCTAGCAAAGCTGCTAAGTCCTTAGTTAAGATTGTCACTAGGTGCCACTTGGCTCTGCAGGTTTGAAAATTGCTCCCAAGCGTACAGCCTCCAAATTCCTAAATGCTTTGTCTTTCATTTTGTAAATTAGAGAAAGCTTCTCTTTCTCCAATGAACTACTTGCAAATCAAAACAAAATATTAATAATGCACTCTGATTGAACAAAGAACAAAATACATGTCAAATATTACGCCATCTGTTTAAATCAGTTGATTTACAGCTGACTTTTTCAGTGCATGTCTGGCCCTTGGTCTGGCCCCTCACCCGTGTCATGATTTCTTTGACCTGACATGGAGTTTTCACAGAGTCACTTACGCTTACTGACACTAGGAGTCTGTTTAGCCTAGTTAACATCCATTACCTTAACTAGTTAAGATGTTTGCAATCAGTTTTTAGCCAGGAATTTTTGTTTTTCTAACAAGACTGCTTTGAAATCCCATCCTCTGCTGAGATCTTAGAGTGAACTGATATTTCCCCACTAAGCATGCCCCTGCGCCTCTCTCGGTGCCAGAACTAACATTTTCCTAGCATACAACGAACCCCTCAGAGACTCCATCAGAACTGTCTCTGAATGTCCAAATGACACGTCCCTGAGCAGTCTGGTGTATTTTCCTAGCACCTTTGAACAGGCGATAAACATGGTCTTCCAACATCTTACAAGCATCCATCTTACAATGCCTGTCACTTCTCTGCCACGTGACCCAAAAGGATGAGAAACGTCCTTGGGCCCTGAAGGAGAAGAGTCACTTCCGCTGCTGACAGTGGCAGCCAGATTGTAGTTTGGGTCCAAAAAGAGAAAGAATGGCTCACGGGGGTCCTAGAATGCTTTCAGAGAACCACGCCATCCATTCCTTTTATACCCACCACACCATCCATCACTTACTGCCTCTTTGTACGCAAACACTGTTAGAGAGTGGAGGATTCTAGTCCCCTAAAAAAAAAAAAAAAAAAAAAAAAAAAGCTTCTTAATTATATAGCCAGAATAGTGATATTATCAAAAATAAGGTTGATTCTTGGATAAATTTTTTAAAATGCCGTTGGTCACTTCATCATTACATTAAATGTGTTTTCGCCCTGGTCGGCTTAGCTCAGTGGATAGAGCATCAGCCTGCGGATTGGAGGGTCCCAGGTTCGATTCGGGCCAAGGGCACACATGCCTAGGTTGTGAGCTTGATCCCCAGTAGGAGGTGTGCAGGAGGCAGCCTATCAATGATTCTCTCTCATCATTGATGTTTCTATTTCTCTCTTCTTCTCCCTTCCTCTCTGAAATCAATAAAGAAATATATATTTTTAAATGTATTTTCTATGGGAAATACATCTATTTCAAGTGCCAAGTCACATCTATTTCAAGTGCCAAATCACTTATTTATAATAAGTGTTTATTTATGAACTAGCGATTGCATTATCCCACCAAACAGCTCTGTTCGTTTTACCCATGCAGTTACGTCTATTTAACTGTAGGTTTGCTTTATAAAGTTTCATGTCACAACCCTTCCTGGCATTCCCTCCCCAGAGCGAGCAATCTCAAAATGACCGTGGCTCGTTGTTAAGAAACAACTTCCTCTCATGGTCCTGTAACAGTAACCAACACCTAACCATTCCCGCCTCTCACAGGTCAGTATTACCAGAAATTGGGACGGTCCTCAGCCAGTATTTCTATCAACACAACCAACGTGACACTTGGCCCGCAAGTCATGGAAGTAGCTGTCTACAGAAGAGACGGAAGAGATGGAAGGACATATGCTCCCGTCGCAGAAGCGAAAGATGTGTACCTGGTGACAGGTGAGCGTGTGAAAGCTCAGTAACTGAGCAGGGGCCCTTCGTTCCGACGATGTTCGTGAGTTAAGGAGTGAGAGCTGAGTGTTTCGGTTTGGGTCACCGTTCATCTGGACTCCTCTTCAAACTTATTTTTTTTAAATATATTTTATTGATTTTTCACAGAAAGGAAGAGAGAGGGATAGAGAGCTAAAAACATCGATGAGAGAGAAACACCAACCAGCTGCCTCCTGCACACCCCCCCACTGGGGATGTGCCTGTAACCAAGATACATGCCCTTGACAGGAATCGAACCTGGGACCCTTCAGTCCGCAGGCCGATGCTCTATGCACTGAGCCACACCAGTTAGGGCTCCTCCTCAAACTTATCGATATATTCAAGGATATACTCCCTTTGTTTTCCAGATTAGCATGGGGAAACTCTAGAAAAACTTACCCAGGAAAAAGAAAAATGATGTTGAATTATCCTTAATTTAAATGTTTGACAAAGTGTTATTGAATTCATCCACTTAAAACCAAGCAATCATGCATTCTTTCTATACATCTGTGTCTTTCAGATCAGATTCTTGTGTTTGTGAATATGTCCCAGAAGAATGATCGAAACACCTCTGACGAAACCTTCCTCAGGGACATTCCCATTCTGTTCAATGTCCTGATCCATGACCCCAGCCACTTCCTGAGCGGGTCTGTCATTAGCTACCGGTGGAACTTCGGGGATAATACTGGTCTGTACATTTCCAACCATCGCACTTTGAACCACACGTACGTGTTCAACGGGACTTTCAGCGTGAACCTCACTGTGCAGGCGGCAGTGCCTGGACCTTGCCCGTCACCAACCCCCAGGCCTCCAAAACCCACCCCTTCTCTGTGTAAGTGTTCTCCAGGGCTCTTTGGGGGCAGGGTCCTCAACTGCTAAAGGGAAATGGCATGTAAGTTAGAGTGTCACAGCCCCAGGTCAAAGGGTTGTGTCCAGACTGCAAACATCTGTTGGTTCTTAAAGCCATTTTATCCCTATTTTAAGCTATTAGAATATGTGTAAAGACTTTGCAGGTAAACGTTGGTGACTTATAAACCGCCCTTTGACCTTCCTGGTGTTCACTGGCCTCTGTCACGTGAGCAGGTGCTTCCCCCTTCGAGCTCACATTTGTCGCTATGAGAAGACACGCCTTGTACCAAAAACACACAGGCCACCCGCTTCCCTTCCTCCCGCCCACTTTTCTCTCCGCTTCCATCCTCCTCCCTCACTGCCCACATCCACTCACTGTCCCATGAAGACACAGCCACACCTAAAAGCACTTTCTAAATGGCCCAAAAGGAATGTACCTTGAGGATATTTCTTGGTCAGCCAGCTGGAAAGACTGCAGACATTAAAATTATTCTGGATATAAAGCTTAATGGATTAAATCCCACCCTCTACTAATAGCATATGAGGACATTCAAGAAGTTCTTAAGCATCTTCTTTGGGAAGCCTTAGCTTTCCTTCCCCACACAGCCATTATACATCTTAGCACCCCAGGATCCAGGGCGTTGTAATAGGCTGGCATCCTCTCATTGGACACAAGAGGGCGCCATCACCAAGCCCAGAGGAACCATGCCATCATGATGTCTAAACTTGTCATTGTTTTTTTTACCAAAAACCTGTTTGTTATAAGTAATAAACTATCATAATAGTGTTACCAATAAAATGAGATATTATTAAACCAAACATATGTAAATCAAGACACTATAATTTATTACTAATTTTATTCTTTAAAATATATTTTATTAATTTCTATTAGAGAAAAGCGAGGAGAAGGGGGAGAGAGAGAGGTGAAGAAACATCCATTTGTTGTTCCACTTATTTATGCATTCATTGGTTGAATATTGCATGTGCCCTGACCAAGGATGGAGCCCACAACCTTGACAAACCGGCATGATGCTCTAACCAACTGAGCTACCCAGCCAGGGCCCATCTGTCTGTTAAAGTGTTCGTTTATCTCTCTTAGCCCTTTAATCATACCTTGACTTTATAAATATAGACACAGAGATATAAACTTGACTTTAGATATGTCTGCAAAGCAACACGTGCATTTTTATAAGCATTCTACCAATGATAAAAGCAACTTTTATTACTTGGTCATTTTTTTAAAAATATATTTTATTGGTTTTCCACAGAGAGGAAGGAAGAGGGATAGAGAGCTAGAAACATCGATGAGAAAGAATCATTGATCAGCCGCCTCCTGCACACCCCCCACTGGGGATGTGCCCGCAACCAAGGTACATGCCCTTGACCGGAAGCGAACCTGGGACCTTTTAGTCCGCAGACCGATGCTCTACTGCTGAGCCAAACCGGTTTTGGCTACTTGGTCATTTTTTAAAGTTTTATTTTGAAATATAGCAGAGTCATGATTCCATGCTCTAACTCAGCGGTTGGCAAACTACAGCTCGCAAGCCACATGAGCTGTGGTTTGCCGCTCTGTTGACCAATGGGTTTGCCAATCACTGCTCTAACTTGACAGCTACATGCTGCCTGTCAAGAACTCTGGAAGAAGCTCTCTGTTTCCCGGAAACAGCCAGCCATCTTTAATACCCTGCACACACACATCTATTGCTACAGAACACAGCGGTTAAGTCTCAGGACTAACTGAGTGATTATCCTGTAACTCCCGAAGGACCACTGCGAGACTCAGGGGACATCCCCAAGAGTCTGCCACAGGCAGTCCTGCTGATAACCCGCTGCATTTGAACCCAACATGGCATCGAGCATGGCTTTCCCCAAGTGGCGTTTCCATCCAGGCTTTCCCCAAGCGGCGTTTCCCAAAGTGTATGCCATGGAACACTTGCTTCCAGAGATGCCCTGAGAAGGCCCCTCAGAGCGAAGGAGCTTCATGCTCGGCCCCGCGGAGGCCCGGCGAGCTCTCCCACAGGCTCTGGGCCTACATGTCTCAGTGGTAAACAGGGGCCCCTCTGAATGGAGCTTCGGTGCCCTTCCCGCAAAACGGGGTCCATTTCACGCCTTCTTAAATTTTAGAGAAAGTAATGCTACATTTTCACTATCAGACTTTCTTCCCAGTCTTTTTATCTTGTTAAAGGAATACCAACACCTTAATTAGAGCTTTTGAAGTTATAACTAATTATCTTTTTACTGAGGTAAAATTGATGTATCACATTATATTAGTTTCAGGTGTACAGAGCATTACATTTGTTGTTTTAATCCTACTCAAAGGGTTATTTTTCAAAAGCGTCTTGTGCCTTCTCCTTCTCTTCCCCACATCTCTGCTCACCAATGACTGAGGGCTCTCAGTGTAAGTTTAGCAAATTGCCTCCTTCCATGTTGCTTGTTTCTTAATCTATGATGCATCTTCCTTACTATTTAAAATTAAATATCTTATATATGCTGTAGTATACCATATTTTTTAAAAATATATTTTATTGATTTTTCAGAGAGAGGAAGGGAGAGAGAGAGTTAGAAACGTCGATGAGAGAGAATCATTGACCAGCTGCCTCTTGCACACCCCCTACTGGTGATATGCCCGCAACCAAGGTACATGCCCTTGACCGGAATCGAACCCGGGACCCTTCAGTCCCCAAGCCGACGCTCTATCCATTGAGCCAAACCGGTGCCGACGGTAGTGTACCATATTTTATCATGACTGTTGTATCACATATTTAAAATGGCTTCTACCTTTCATTTGCTGCCGATGTTTAAGCAAAATATGCGATGGTGTTTACTTACATAACTTGACGATTATAATGCCTTACAGCTCTCACATCTCTATGCATCGATATACGTGTAGTTCGCATTTCGATAGCAATTTAAAAGTTCTTGATGTTTTTCTAAAGGGAGGAGTGGGGGTTGGAAAGGGGGGGTTGAGGACAAATACATGATACCTTAATAAAGAAATTTTTTAAAAATAATAAATAAATAAAAATAAAGAGCAGGCAGACAGGTGGTTAGATTTTGGGTTCTATCACGCACATCTTTTATATCCTCAGCAACGAACCTAAACTCTGTTATTCAAACTCCGCAGCCCCCGCGGGGGACGGCCTGCCGGAGCTGAGGGCGGCTCCGGACCAAGACTGCCAGGTGGACAGATACGGCCACTTCAGAGCCATCCTCACAATCGTCGGTAAGACCGGAGGGGAGGGATGGCACCTCAGGCCACCCACTCACTTCGCTGACTCTGGTGGGTGCGGGCGGGGAGCAGGGCCACCCACTCCTGTCCAGGGTGATGCCGCGCCTACCTAGGCAAAGACTCTGCTGGTGTCTAGATTGCCACCTGCCTCCCCCAGCCTCCCGCCACGTCCCAGGGGACATGAGCTTCCGTGAGGCCCACATCCTGAGGAGCCTGCCGGGCCCTGGCTCTCCGGCCTCTTCCCCCCGGGAACCTGAATGAATGAGCAGTTCCCACAACTCCCGCCTTCTCCCCTCGCTGATTTCTCAAAGCCACACTTCTTGTATGTAAGAAGCGTGAGTGAACAGGGCCACCACACGCATGTGTGTACTCCAGGCACAGCCCACAAGCACCCAACAGAGAAGGCAGTGGGTCAGAGCCAGGCCGGGCACCCTGGGCCTGGGGGAGGGGGGGAGAGGGGGTAAAACCCACGCTGTGTGCCCTGGGGCTGAGCCCCTAGGAGAGAAGCTGGCCACGGCCTGCACCTGGGGCTGCATCCCCCAGGGGCACCTGTTCCTGGAGCCCCTGCCCAGAGCGGGCACTGCCTTCGAACACAGACACGGGGTCAGACATGAAGAGCGAGGGTGGGCTGAGGACCATTCAGTTTGACTTTGAAAATGCTGCCGGGCACGTATTCGAGGCGATGGGTGGGGTCCCGGGTCCGGGTGTGTGTGGTGTGTGTGGCGAGAAGCTCTCTCCGTTTTGCTGGGCCTCCTGGAATGTGGTTTGGTTTGGGTTGCTTTCCCTTGTATGTTGATGTGTTTTCCCCGGGGGGGTCGTTCTGTCAGAGGGCGTCCTAGAGGCGAGCATCGTGGACGTGACAGAAGTCCTGCCGCCCCTGCCGCCGCCCGAGGACCCCCTGGTGGACTTCCTGGTGACCTGCGAGGGGACGTGAGTACATCACCTCCCCAGAGGGCGGGCCAAGTGGGGACGCCGGCCTGAGCAGAGGCCTGACCCATCTCCCCAACCAAGTGGCTCCTAGTCCGGGTTCGTAGGAAGCCAGGACGAGGCAGGACCCCTCAAGGCTTCTCAAGGATGCATTTGTTTGCTGACGGAGAGCAGTGCTCACACCTTTAACTGCTGGTGAAGCTGAATGATCATTATCGATCGGACAGTTACTGTGTTCGTACCCTGGTCCCTCTGTTTTCACACAACCCTGAGTCCCCTCATTTTACAGATAGGGCCATGGCGATTACAGAACCTACCCCACCAGACAGGGGGTCCCTGTCAGCACGGTCCACAGGCCAAGGTTTGGCTCAGAAACCCACTCTATCTCCCCCCCCCCCCAATGTTTTTGTTGATTTTAGAGAGGGAGGGGAGCAGAAGGGAAGAAAAACAGTGATGTAAGAGAGAATCATGGATAGGCTGCCTCCTGCATGCCCCATACTGGAGGTCAAGCCTGCAACCCAAGCTTGTGCCCCGACCTGGAATCAAACCTGTGACCTTTTAGTGCACAGGACCATGCTCAACTAACTGAGCCACACTGGCCAGGGCAGAGCCCCACTCTACGCTCCCCGAGGCTCCTCCAGAGTGGCAAAAGGCTGATGAGGAATAGCTGGGTCCCAGCTTCCCAGTATTAATTAATAGCAATGCCTGACAATCCTGCCTCTCTTTATAATTCACGAAGCTCCTTAGTGCACTTTATAATGTGGCTTCCTACGGTTTGATTAAAACTAAATATAATAGACTAAGTAGATATCAGTGGATATATGTACTCCATCAATTAATTGTTCATGAATTAACTGATTCACATACACGTAAATCCAGTGATTAAAATGTATGTGTATGGCCCTAGTCGACGTGGCTCAGTGGATAGAGCATCAGCCTGCGGACTGAAGGGTCCCAGGTTCGGTTCCGGCCAAGAGCACATGCCTGGGTTGCAGGCTTGATCCCCAGTGGGGGGTGTGGAGGAGGCAGCCTATCAGTGATTCTCTCTCATCATTGGTGTTTCTATCTCTCTCTCCTTCCCCCTTCCTCTCTGAAATCAATAGAAGAAATTATATATTTTTTAAGTGTATGTGTATGTAAATGTATAAATGAACAAGAGTATGGGACAGCGTGGGGACAGAGGACTGACAGGAGCTAGAGAAAACGCCGACTGAAGAGTGAGACTGTGGCAGAGGCCAGGGCATGCCTCCACCGCCCACCCCCACACACACCCCCACACACACACACCCCCATGGGACCCAGCATCAGAGCCTGTTTCTCCCTCTGGCGTGAAACCGCGGCTAAACAATCCTGCCTGGCCGGGCAGCCCAGTGGTCACAAGGACAGCTATCAAACATCTCTGGTTCAAGTCCCAGCTCCGCCTCTGACTGCTGTGTGATCTTGGGCCAATGTCTTCTGTCCCTTGCTACACTGGGATAATGTCACTTTCCTCCTAAAGTCATTGAGGGGAATGGGCAGACCATGTCCCAGATCCAAAATGCAGGCCTCACACACAGTGAACCTCATACGCAGCTGCCGCTGCCGCTGCTGTGTTGTCCTCTGCAGGAACTGGGCAGGCCGGCTCTGGCTTCTAGGATGCATTTGCCTAAGACCTGCCGCCGTCTGCATCCTGGAGGGTAGAAGGTGGAGGGCATGGCACATAGCTTGGTGGCACATAGCTTCTTCCTGTCCCATCCCGGGCCTCACCTTCCAGACAGTAGGCAGGAAACAGTGGCTCATTCCCAGGCTTGCTGAAGGATGAATTATGTGACGGTGCAGCGTCAGGTATTTGAGGGGAAATAAGGTGGATTTCAATTTTGTAGAAATGATTTTTCCTTTAAAGCTACTTCATCCCCCCCCCTCTCTCTCTCTCCCTCCCGGCGCTGTGCACGCCCTCAGCATGCCCACCGAGGTCTGCACGGTGGTGTCTGACCCCTCCTGCCAGCTCGCCCAGAACACAGTCTGCAGCCCCGTGGGGACGGCCGGGGGCGCCGCGTGCTTGCTGACCGTGCGGCGGGCCCTCAGCGGCCCTGGGACCTTCTGCGTGAACCTCACTCTGGGCGACAATGCGAGCCTGGCCCTTGCCAGCACCCTCGTCTCCGTCCGGGGCAGGCGTGAGTGTTGCGTGTTGGTTGTGGGGGCAGCCCGCTGTGGTCCTCGCAGGGTTAGGGTTTGTTCTGTGTGGAGGGGAGCCACTGGCGGGTGGAAGCATGGTCCTGCTGCATGCTCTCAGGAGGTCCTGCTGCATGCTCTCAGGTGGTCCTGCTGCATGCTCTCAGGGGGTCCTGCTGCATGCTCTCAGGGGGTCCTGCTGCATGCTCTCAGGAGGTCCTGCTGCATGCTCTCAGGGGGTCCTGCTGCATGCTCTCAGGGGGTCCTGCTGCATGCTCTCAGGGGGTCCTGCTGCATGCTCTCAGGGGGTCCTGCTGCATGCTCTCAGGGGGTCCTGCTGCATGCTCTCAGGAGGTCCTGCTGCATGCTCTCAGGGGGTCCTGCTGCATGCTCTCAGGAGGTCCTGCTGGCTGTGAGTGCGGCGGGGCCAGGGGAGTCAGAGATCTCCTCCGGGGAGAGGGCTGGGGCTGGGACTGCGATGGTGGTGGCAGAGGAGGAGGAGGAGGAAAGAAAGATCAGCCCCGGTGATGCTTTGGCGGCAGAGACCGGATCTGCTGGGTTCCTGGAGTAAAGGGAAGACATAAAACCCTTGCTTCGTGGTTCTCACCACTTAACAGGAGAGACCTGGGTGCCAGGAAGCAATTGCAGCACAACGTGGCTGAGGCAGAGGAAGGGAGGGGCGAGCAGTGGCCACGGAAGGGGTGACCGCCGCCCCATGAGTGTCTGGAAGGCGCCCCACAGGGGTGGGCCCTGAGATAAGCTGGGGAAGGGCAGTCCCAGCGGAGGGCGAGGAGGTGTGAGAGTGTGGGAGGGTGGGCAGCGCCCGGCGGTCAGCACAGCGGGGGCGAGGAGGCCAGGCCATGGGCAGGAGGAGCGCGGAGCCCTCTGTCCTGCGGGCGCTGCTGGGCCGCCTGAGACCAGAGCAGGGTCTGCCGAGGGGACACCCTCCCCTGCGCCCTGAGCACCGCCTTCCGGACGGGCCAGCTCATTCTCCAAACGGGGGACAAGCTGACCGAAGGGCAGGGGCCATATCAGGGAAAGGATCCCGACAGCTAGCAGGAGCCGGTCCCTCCTGAGCGCTCGGTCCTGCATGTGGTCACTCACCGGTGTCCTCCGTGCTAGGCCCCGGCTCCCCGGCGAGGATGGCAGGCGGTGCCCTGGCCGCCGCCGGCTGCTTGGCCGCCTTCGTCGCCGCCATCGCCCTCCTGGTGCACAAGTAAGTGGCCGGTTCTAACACTTTATTTTTTTTATTTATTTTTTTAAAATATATTTTATTGATTTTGTACAGAGAGGAAGGGAGAGAGATAGAGAGTTAGAATCATCGATGAGAGAGAGTCATCGATCAGCTGCCTCTTGCACACCCCCCACTGGGGATATGCCTGCAACCAAGGTACATGCCCTTGACCGGAATCGAACCCAGGACCTTCCAGTCCCCAGGCCGATGCTCTATCCATTGAGCCAAACCGGTTTCGGCCGGTTCTAATACTTTAAATCCCCACGGGACGGTGTTGAAAACAAGTAGCCATGTGCTGCCCACATGGGCCATTTGCCCTCGTTGGCTTTTAACCATTCTGTGCGTGGGATCTCCCC
Source organism: Pipistrellus nathusii (assembly GCA_963693515.1). NCBI lineage: Eukaryota > Metazoa > Chordata > Mammalia > Chiroptera > Vespertilionidae > Pipistrellus > Pipistrellus nathusii. The sequence goes on along the minus strand of OY882868.1, from coordinate 67,374,776 downwards.
ATTGAACGATGGATACCAAACCAGCCTGTTGATTTTGCTGTGGTTTTCTGTGTTGTTGTGGTTTTTTGTTTTTGTTTTTTTTTTAATTCAAACAACGCTACCAGATGTCAGGAACTTAACAAAATTGTGTCAGCTCAATATTTAACATGCAAGCTCACCTTATAGTAAACAGGCACATGTCTCGGATGAAGAAGAGAAAATAAATATATTTCCTTAAGACACCCGTCTCTTAAAAGCCATAGATTAGCCCTGACCGGTGTGGCTCAGTGGATAGAGCATCGTCCTATGGACTGAAGGGTCCCAGGTTCGATTCTGGTCAAGGGCATGTATCTTGGTTGTGGCCACATCCCCAGTAGGGGGTGTGCAGGAGGCAGCCGATTGATGTTTCTCTCTCATTGATGTCCCTAACTCTCTCTCCCTTCTGACTTTTCTGTAAAAAGTCAATTAAAAAAAAAAATATATATATATATATATATATATATATATATATTTTTTTTTTTTTTTTTTTTTTTTTTTTTTAAGCCACAGATTAAGTGAAATGGGGTGAACGTTTTTTGTACTCGGGCGGGTAAAAGCTTGGGGAAAGGAGTATCTCCCAGCTGGGGATGTTTTAAAAATCTTCCTAACACGTTGCTTTTCAGAAAACATAAGGAATACAAACCGATAGACAACAGTGCTGGGGTCCCAGGCAGAGGCCTGAATGTCTTCCTGGAGCATGCCAAGGTCAAGTTCTTCCCGGGCAGCCGGGAGAAAGACCCCCTGCTCAAGAGCCAGCCGGGATTCCTTAAAGCCTCAGCCTGATGCCTCACCAGCAGCTCGCTCTTCAGTGCCTGTGCTCTTCCCTGCGAGCTGTGCTAGCGTAGAGGACTGTCAACTTTTTCCCTAAGACACTGCTGTCAAATATGTACTGGGGTTTAGGGAGGGGCACTGTTTTTTTTATAGATTAAGTGGCATTTTAGAGAAGTGGAGAGGAATTATATGGCACGCAGCCTCGGCCACGTTATAGATAGAGTCGGTCGGCTGTGCTTTCTTTCATTATGATTTATGTTTCACTTATACTGTCTTCACAGGATTAGCAGGATAGACATACCGTGTCCAAAAAGTAGGGGGAGAAGGTACTCTTCATCAGAGGGACCAGGTCACCTGGAAGGTGAGGCTGGACACTTTCTAGCTTCCCATGTACACACGTGCGTACAGTCAATGCACTGTCCTCCTATCCCCCAGACCATGCTCCCAGGTACCGGAGCCTATTGCAAGGAGCATGCACGAGCTCCCAACAGGACAACAGGCCACGCCCCTGCTGTGATGCAGGTGCTTTTTATACTAAAATAACAATAAATCTGATCGGTGGGTGTGCGTGTTTTTGTGCCAGCCTGCCCTGCCCCGCTGTGTAAAGAAATGGCAACCATTCGCGTATCCCACAGACACGTCGCGCTTCCTGTGTGTCAGGCGTGTTGCTGCTCAGACGGGCCGGCCCTCGGTGCTGACGGGCTTGTGTGTGTGTGTGTGAGTTTCTGTGCACTCCAGCACATTTACTTGAAATTGCATATTGTGATTTTCCAAAGGAGACCCCTAGTTGTTCTACTACTTTATTTAAATTACCAGGTGGCTCAGTAGTGGGAGCATCGTTCCACATGCCAAAAGGTGACAGGTATGACTCCTGGTCAAGGTACCTACCCACGTTTCGGGTTCGATCCCCAGTTGGGACGAGTACAGGAGGCATCCGATCAATGTTTCTCTCTCATATCAGTGTTTTTTTTTCTCTCTCTCTCTTTACCTTCCTCTCTCTCTAAAAATCAATGTTAACATATCCTCGGGTAAGGGTTAAAAAAAAAAAAGTTACAGAAATTTGATCAGTAAGGGTTTAACTTCCATTTGTAACTAAAACTATTTACCATATGTCAGACATGACAATTTTTTGCCTCTCTTCCCTGCAAAATAAAGTATGAAAAGAGACAAGATCCTGGAATTGGAATTATTTTTTAATTTGTTGTTCGCCTTTATAGTTTTGACACATAGAAAGTTTAATTTTCATAAGCATTTTATACTTTTAAATACATATTTAAAATTTCACAGTGTTTGAAATGTCAATAAACTTATTAAGTGTGTATAATCAGGCCAATCTAAAAGAAGAGGTTTTCCAAAAACAATTGTTCTGGAGCCTGAAACAGTCAGCAGTATTTTAAAAATGAAGGCGAGAGGCTAGTTCTGAATCCTGGATCAGCAAACTTCTTCTGTAAAGGGCCAGATAGTAAATATTGTAGGTTTTGTGCGTCATCCAGCTTCTGTCGCAGCTACTCAACTCTGCTACCATATACATAAATGACAAACAAGCTCTTACAAACGCCTTGCTGGTTTGGCTCAGTGGATAGAGTGTCAGCCTGCAAAATGAAAAGTCCCAGGTTCTATTCCAGTCAAGGGCACATGCCTGGGTTGTGCGTTTGATCCCTAGTGGGGGGCTTGCAGGAGGCAGCCAATCAATGATTCTCATCATTGATGTTTCCATCTCTCTCTCCCTCTTTCTTTCTCTCTGAAATCAATAAAAAATATATTTAATTAAAAAAAAAAAGCAGGCGGGAAGTCAGATATGCCCCTTGGCCACCATTTGTTCTAGACCAGAAGAGACTAGAGAGACACAGCAACTGAAAGCAGCTTAGGAGTCTGAATCGGAGCTGTGTGGATAATCAAAAGGCTGTGAAATATATTCTTGGGACAACTAAGGGGAATTCAAGTGCATACATACTGGGTGCCAGACGATCTTTGGGATTATTGTTACTTTTCTTAAGGAATGGTGAAGAATCCTACAAGGAGCTGGTGGAGAGCATCATTTAGTGCATTCACTTCATAGATTGCCTAGATGCCCAGAATGAAGCTATTAGTTCTGAAACCATCTCCGAGGTATAAAGAAAGTGCAGAACATGAATTGTGATATTTCTCCCCTCTATGTGTTGGCTGCAGGTCTCTGCTCTCAGCCATGGGTTACTCTGCCCCTTGAGCGTCATTGCTAATATTAGGAGGCAATTTTTGGTTGTCACTGCCAGGGTGAGGTGCTGCTGACATCTAGCTGGTAGAGGCTAGGAACACTGCTAAACATCCTAAAGGATAGCACCTCACAACAAAGCACCCCATGTGATCTGGCCAAGACGTTAGAAACCCTGTATTGGGTTAATTGAAGAAACCTTTGACCTGCAGGTAAAGACAGAAGACCTGGATTCAAGTCCAGCCCTGCCACTTAAAGGTGAGTAACCTGGGCAAGTTATTGGACCTTTCTTGAGCCTCGGTCTCCTCATCTGTAAAATGGGTATGTGGTCCCTCCTTTGCTTATTCCACAGGGCTGCGCCAGACCCCCTGAGAGAGAGAATGGGCATGGAAGGCCTCTGTGTGTGGCACTGTGGTGTGTACCACTATGTGGGGCCCGAGGGCAGAGCAGTGGGAAGATGCTTTGTCGTTTTTATGACGATTAGGAGCCAGGACATCAGTAGTATTACTAAGTTCAGCAGAATCACTTGGAGGTTAAAACAGACTCCTGAGCCCCAACCCCAGAGTTTCTAATTCCGTGTTCAGGGGTGGACTCATAATTTGGATTTCTCATCGGTCCCGGTGATGCTGAGAATGCTGCTCCGAGCACCTAATTTTGAGAACTGTGGTCTTGAGATCCAAACTTTCCTTCTACCAGCAGAGGGCAGCAGAGGGCAGCAAATATGCAGTCCCTCACCCAGGAAGCAAGTCGGAGGCGGGATGAAATCCTCATCGAGCCCCACAACATTTCAATCTTACAAAGAGCGAGAGAGAGAGCTCATGATTTATTTAGATTTATATTCTCTATGTGACCTTGGCAACTACTCCTTTAACTTCTGCTGAATGGCTATCTATGAAATGGGGGAGTGACGATAAATGTTTGCTGAGAATTAGAACTTCCCATGAAAACTGAAATGTGTAGGTAATAAGTTATTCTAGGAATTTCTTATTCTTAGGACTTTTTTTTTTTTATAAATGTCTGCATTTTTAAAAAATATATATTTTATTGATTTTGTACAGAGAGGAAGGGAGAGAGATAGAGAGTTAGAAACATTGATGGGAGAGAGTCATCGATCAGCTGCCTCTTGCACACCCCCCACTGGGGATATGCCCGCAATCAAGGTACATGCCCTTGATGGGAATCGAACCCGGGACCCTTCAGTCCCCAAGCCAATGCTCTATCCATTGAGCCAAACCGGTTTCGGCATAAATGTCTGCATTTTAAACACTCTGACTCACTCATAAACATTAGTTGCCCTCATTGAATTTTCAATTGTTTAACAGTTTAGAGGCCGTTCTCTAATGTATCAAGCATTTGGAGACCCTACTATGTGCGTGGCCCTGTTCCAGGCCTTTCTACCGGCCTCTTCCTCCCAGAAGTCACCAGGCCTGGAGTTCAGACACAGCATCTGGTTCCAGTGTGGCCACAGGAAGGGATCTCTCGCCTCTCAGATCCCCCGATCTAACACTGTGACTGCACCTGGGCGTTCCTACGCTCACAGAGGTGGACCCCACAGTGCGATCCATGGGCATAAAAAGTCCACATGGAGAGTGACACACCTAGATGGCTGACCTAACTCAAAACGTTTTCCAAATGGTCCTGTACACCTCTGCCTCCACCCCAGCCGTCCAGGATACACACTTTCCCATGGGGTTTCCAGTTTGCAAGGGAATCTTGGTCATTTCTGGGACATGACGTGTCCTAACTCCAGGCTGATTGACAGCAGCAACGTCTGTTCCTTCACGACCAGCTGTGTTAGGCTCTGTGGAGAGAACAGTTAAAAACAAAATAAGCCCAAACCGGTTTGGCTCAGTGGATAGAGCATCAGCCTGCGGACAGAAGGGTCCAGGGTTCAATTCCGGTAAGGGGCATGTACCTTGGTTGCGGGCACATCCCCAGTAGGGGGTGTGCAGGAGGCAGCTGATGGATGACTCTCTCTCATCGATGTTTCAAACTCCCTATCCCTCTCCCTTCCTCTCTGTAAAAAATCAATAAAATATATATTTTTTAAAAAGAATGAAATTTAAATAAATAAATAAAATTCCTGCCGAGACCGGTTTGGCTCAGTGGATAGAGCATCAGCCTGTGGACTGAAAGGTCCCGGGTTCTATTCCGGTCAAGGGCATGTACCTTGGTTGCAGGTACATCCCCAGCAGGGGTGGTGCAAGAGGCAGCTGATTGATGATTCTCTCTCATCGATGTTTCTAACTCTCTATCCCTCTCCCTTCCTCTCTGTAAAAAAATCAATTATATATATTTTAAAAGAACGAAACTTAAATAAATAAATAGATAGATAAATAGATAAATAAATAAATAAATAAATAAATAAATAAATAAATAATAAAATTCCTGCCTTCATGGCACAGCAGTGTGGGCAAAACCTGAGCCCCAGATCAGCTCAGCCCAGCCTCCGCTGTTTCCCTAGGGATTCCGGCCCCGCCCACCGCCCCGTCCCGGGCTCCGGCCCCGCCCACTCCATGACGTCAAATTTCCAGGCCGCGCCGCACTGACAGGGCCAATCGGAGGCCGCGGAAACTTCCTTAAGCCCCGCCCCGTGCGTCGGCGCGCGGCGACAGCGATGGGGCCGGCGGGGTGCGCGGCGCGGCGGGCCTGGGCGCTGCGGGGCCTCGGGGCCGTGTCCCCGGCCGCGGCGCCGGGGGCGGGCGCCGGGGCGCGGCTGCGGCTGCTGGCCCCGCGGCGGCCTCCTGCGGGGCCCGCGCCCGGCCGCCTCCGCCCGAGCCCCGCCGGCGCGCGCGGCCTGCACGGCGGGCCCGGCCTGGGGGGGCGGCCGGCGGCGGCGGGCGCGGAGCCCCGGGAACCGGACGCCGCAGGTGCGGGCGCGGGGCGGGCGGGCGGCGGGCCCCGGTCCCGGCTGCGGGCTGAGGAGCCTGGGAGTGAGGCGACCACACGGCCCGCTTTTGGCGGCATCGTCCGGTTCCCACCCTCCGCCCCGCGCCCCGGGCGTTTGAAAAGGGCCCGGATCCGCGCGCGGACGCGGGGTCGGAAGTGGTCTGCCTCCTTCCCTCGGGGCCGCCCGCGCCCTCTCCGCCCGGAGGCCCGGCCCGCCCGCCGGAGGGGCCGGGGGTGGGGAGGGGCCGGGGGTGCGGGGCCGGGGCCGGGGGCGGGGCCGGGCGGGCGGTGCGGTGGGGCCGGGGGTGCGGGGCCGGGCGGTGCGGTGCGATGGGGCGGCCCGGCGGCCCGTTATACGGGGCGGGCTCGCTGCCCCCGCGAAGCCCCGAGCCGCGCCGCCAGCCAGGGCCAGCGGCTCTGAGAAGAGCGGAGGGTCGGACAGGGCTGTTTGAAAGCGTCCAGCCCTCCCCGTGGCTGATTGAGGCCCGAGTGTCTAGAGCCGCGGTCGGCAAACCGCGGCTCGCGACTCACATGCGGCTCGTGGGCCCCTTGCGTGTGGCTCCTCCGCAGGCTGCCAGGCCTGGGCTGGAGCGGCGGCGGAGGCGCCACATCCAAAGCCGGCTCCCCGGGCAGCGGGTGACGGCTGCGGCCGGGGGCAGCCCCGCCAGCTCCGGATTTCCCTTCCTGCCGGCGCTCAGCGGGCTGGGCCCCAGGCTGCCCGTCCGTGCCCGCGTTATCGCCCCTCCTCTGGCCCTGCTCCGGGGAGGGGCCGTGGCCGTGGCCGTGGCCGCCTGGGGCCCCGTTTGCAGCCGCCGCAGCCCCGGGGGGTGGCGGCTGCTGGGGCCCGAGCGCCCTCCCCGCAAACCCCGCCCGCGGCCTGGGAGACCCGGGGACCCCGTATTTGACTGACTCCCCCGGGGCCGCCTGACACGGGCAAAACTTTGTGCCTTTCAGGTCACGCAGCTTCCAAGTTCGACATCGACCTGCTGGTTTCGCTTCTGAGGCAAGAAAACGCGAGAGACATCTGTGTGATCCGGGTGCCGCCCGAGGTGAAGTACACAGGCCACTTGGTGATCGGCAGCGGGGCCTCCCCCCGCCACTTGCACGCCGTGGCCGCCTACATCGTGAAAGCGGTAGGACGCGCCCCTCCCTTTAGGCCGAGGAGAAACCCGGGAAAAGCGAATCTGAGATTTTAGGGGCCCACGTGCTCAGAGCTTGCACGAGTGTTTTATGTGCTTGGAGTGAAGATATTGGGGGAATGGGGGGGGGGGGGGGGGAAGGACTTCAACAGCAAAGATTTAAAAAAAAAAAAAGAAAGAAAGAAAGAAATTATGGGGACAGATAATTCTGTCTTTTAAAAAACACTGAAAGATAACTGAGACGGACTGGAGACAGTGTGACCCGGAGCAGCACTGCCTGAGAGGGGAGGCTGAATCTCAGGCGCTCCGTAGCCACGGGCCTAATGGCTGCCACGTGGGACAGTACAGTGAACATTTCTGTAGGAAGGACAGTGCTGGCCTAGAGCATGTCCTGTGCTCCCAAGCTCCGTCCTGGGTATGGAAGGAAGATGAAGGTGGGTTAGTCCTTACCCTCTGATTCACAGCGGGAGGAAGGGGAGGCCGCTCATTCTCCAGCTGAACTGACTAAATCAGAATGAGGGAGAAAAGGCACTTGGCAGCCTCCCCTGATTCCCTTTACAGGGAAACCCTCTCTGACCTTGGTGAAAGTTGGACAATTAAGACCAAAAGGAGAGCTGGTTTTGCCTGGAGCGGGAGTAAAATAAGACGGGGCTGGAAGCAGCCTTGGTGCCTGTGCACATTGACCGTAACTTCCCTTCTCCCTTCCCCAGCCCCGGCAACCACCATCCTGCTTTCTCTCTCTAAATTAGACTGCTCTAAGCACCTCGTATGAGTGGAACAATACCCAACTTGTTTGTTTTGTTTGTGGCTGGCTTAAACCACTTAGCATGATGTTTTCAAGGTTCATCCATGTTGTGGCATGTGTCATTTTGTTGTATGCACAACCAGATTTTATCTGTTCATCCAGTGATGGACATTTGGGTTGCTTACCCCTGAAGAGTCCAGGTTTGGTTCCAACCAAGGGCACATGCCTGGGTTTCGGGCTTGATCCCCAGTAGGGGGCATGCAGGAGGCAGCCAATCAATGATTCTCTCTCGTCATTGATGTTTCTCTCTCTCCTTCTCCCTTCCTCTTTGAAATCAATAAAATATATTTTTTAAAGATGTAGAAGTTTATTGGAAGCAGATACAAACTCCATCTGGGCAGGGGTGTCCCCAAAAGGGACCCCATGGGGAGGGACATCCCCTCCCCCCAATTGGAAAACCTGTTCTCTCTCTTTTTAATGAAAAAAAAAGAGTTAAAAAATTGTCTCGTGTCCCTTTGTCTCCAGTTTATATATGCTGCAGTTCTTAGTTTGAATCTGGCCTTTTTTTATTGGTCCCTTTCCTTAATGTAGGATCCCTATGTTTTCCTTATTGGTCATTTTCCTACATAGAATTAGTGACAAAGCTCAAAGCCCATGTGGTGCCCCTTACCTTGCTGGTTGGAGTCACTTTGGGTTTACCTTACGGTTTTCTCCCAGTTGTGCTGGCAGAGAAGCCTTATCTTACAGCTCTCCCAGCTCCTCGGGTCAGGGCTGCTTTTGGTCACTTTAATTGCTCAGGCCAGAGATACCTGTGTGTCCTTGGTATATGGCTATTTTAATTGCTTGGGCCAGAAATATTTCTAGCTGGGCGTGGCACTTTTCTGCCCTCTGTACAGGGAGATAAGCACACCCCGAATCTTTACTAACGTCTCCACGTGCTTTCCTCTCCTGTGGACCCTCCTCAGTCCCTAAATGAGTTACTAGCTAACCCTTTCAACATGATATTAGCTTCAGGTGTTCACCCCAGTGATTCACTATAACTAAGTGATCCTCCCGATAAATCTTGTACTCATCTGATACTATACATAGTTAGAATATTATTGACTGCGTTTCCTATTCTGTACTTTACAATCCCATGACTATTCTGTAACAACGAATTTGTTTTTCTTAATCCCTTCACCTCTTTCACCCATTTCCCAATCCCCTCCCATCTGGCAGCCATCAAAATGTTCTCTGTGTCTATGAGTCTGTTTCTGTTTTGCTTATTTATTTTGATTTTTAGATTTAATTGTTGATATATGTTTACTGCCATTTTATTGTTTACATTTACTTTTTTTTTCTTCTTAAAGAAGACTCTTCAACATTTCATGCAATACTAATTTGGTGGTGATAAACTTTATTAGCTTTTACTTGTCTGGGAAGCTCTTTATCCTTCTATTCTAAATGATAGCTTTCCTGGTTAGAGTAACTTGTTGTAGGTCCTTGCTTTTCATTACTTTTCCGTAGTGTAAATGTCCCACGGCTTTTCTATCCGTTCATCTACTGGTGGGCACGTGGACTGTTTCCAAATCTTAGCTACTGTAAGTAATGCTGCTGTGAACATAGGGGTGCATATATTCTCTGAAACTCCATACTGTTTTCCATGGTGGCTGCACCAGTCTGCGTTTCCTTTTCTCCACATTCTTTCCAGCACTTGTTTGTTGCTTTCTTTGTGATAGCCATTCTGACAGGTGTGAGGTGCTCTCTCATTGTGGTTTTAATTTGCATTTCTCTGATAATGTGACTGAGCAGTTTTTCATATATCTCTTGACCATTTGTATGTCCTCTTTGGAGAAATGTCTGTTCGGGTTTTCTCTCCATTTTTAAATTGGATTGTCTTCCTTTTGTTGAGTTATATGAGTACTTTATATATTTTTGGATATTAACCCCTTATCAAGTGTATCATTGGCAAATATAGTCTCCCCTACATTAGGATTTGCTTTTCATTTTGATGGTGGTTTATTTTGAGCAGCTTTTATTTTGATGTTTATTTTCTCCTTAGTTTCCTTTGCCCTAGGGTATGTATCCGTAAACACATTGCTACATGAGATGCCTGAGATTTTACTGCCACGTTCTCCTTTAAGGTTTTTATGGTTTCATGCCTTACATTTAAGTCTTTTATCCACCTTGAGTTTATGCTTGTGTATGGTGTGAGTGGTCCAGTTTTTCCAGAACCATTTGTTGAAGAGACTGTCTTTACTCATTGTATGTTCTTGCCTCCTTTGTCAAATATTAATCGACTGTGGGTCAATTTCTGGTTTAGTTATTTGGGTCTTCTATTTATTTGTTAATCCACCTAAAGATTTGCCAATTTTATTGATCTTTTTAAAAAACAAATCTTGGCCAAAACCGGTTTGGCTCAGTGGTAGAGCGTCGGTCTGCGGACTGAAAGGTCCCGGGTTCGATTCCGGTCACGGGCATGTACCTTGGTTGCGGGCACATCCCCGGTAGGGGGTGTGCAAGAGGCAGCTGGTCGATGTTTCTCATCGACGTTTCTAGCTCTCTCTCTCTCTCCTTTCCTCTGTAAAAAAAAATCAATAAAATATATTTAAAAAAAAAAAAACTTGGTTTCATTTTATTCTCTGATCATTTCCTTCTTTCTGTTAGTTTTTGTTTTTCATTTCCTAGTTTTTGTAAGTTTGTTTAAAAGTGTTAATTTCTACATTTTTGTGGATATTTTTAGTTTTCATTCTGATTTCTAGTTTTCATTGTGACCAGAAAATATACTTATGTAATTTTTTTTTAAAAAAACAATATATAAAGACTTGCACGGTGGGTGTGACTCAATGGTTAAGTGTCCATCCATGAACCAGGTTAGATTCCTGGTCAGGGCATAGGCCCAGGTTGCAGGCTCGATCCCCAGCAGAGCGGTGAGCAGATTGCAGTGGATTGATGTTTCTGTCCCTCTTTCTTCCCATCTCTAAAAGTCAACCTTAAAATTTAAATTTATTAAGAGTTGTTTTGTGGCCTTACGTGATGTATCCTGAAACATGTTTCATGTACTTTTAAAAAGATTATATTCTGCTATTGTTGGGTGCAGTGTTCTTATTAGATGTCTGAAATCCGATGCTTGGAAATGTTGTCTTTATTCTTCATTGATCTTTTGTCTGGTTGTTCTGTCCATGATTGAAAATGGGGTAGCGAGTCTCATCTTACTGCTGCCATCTATTTCTTTCATTAATCCTATCAGCGTTTTGTGTGTTTAGGAGCTCTGTTTTAAAAAGTATATATTTTATTTTTTTACAGAGAGGGAGAAACATAGATGAGAATCATCGATCAGCTGCCTCCTGCACCCCCCCCCCCCCCCACTGGGGATGTGCCCGCAACCAAGTTACATGCCTTTGACTGGAATCAAACCTGGGACCTTTCAGTCTGCAGGCCGATGCTCTATCCACTGAGCCACACCGGCTTCGGGCAGATACGTGTGCATAGTTCTGTCACCTTGGTCAGTTGCCCCTTTTATCATTAATGTCCTTTTGTGACAAATATATCTGTTAGGAGCAGGTGTGGGATGATGAAAGTCTCATTAACATTGCCTTCCCTGAGATTGAAGGGAAGCTGGGATGATATGTGAGGACCAGATATGAGTTTATGACTCCGTGCACCAGACACTGTGGTGGTTTGGTGGTTTGGGGCAGGAGTTAGAAAGGCATAGAAATTGGGAAGGACTTAGGGGGAACTAGTTTTCCTAAGTTATTATGGGGCAAATAGGAATGAGTAAGCTAGGTTCCAAATTAAGACCAAGAAAAAAATACCACCAGAACCTCAGTAAGAGGAAAGATTTCCCCCACCTCTTCGCCCTTTAATAAATTCTCTCTCCTTTTTCAGTACAAATTCCTAAAAAGTAAAAATGAGCCTCATGTGAGAATTGAAGGGAAGGACACTGATGACTGGCTGTGTGTGGACTTCGGTAAGTTATGTTGACGCATTGAACTATTTTCAATTGCAGAAGGACTGCGATCAAATTGCTGAGTATTTTCCCATATAAAATTTTCAAAATGTTTTCATTGTAACCCAGGTGGTCTTATTCACATGTGAAATGCTCACCTAACCTGGTATGTATGTTATGAGTCAGAGGTCAGAAAGAGGATAGACCAGGATAGGTAACCTGGTAGAGATCCCTTAGTGGTACTGGAAGCTTGGCTGAAGTGAAGAGTACTCCTGACTTAGGACTGGGATTTGAAGAGACCTAACGAATCTGGGTATTAACATATACACATAGTCTCAAAGTATTTCCCCACAAGGTACTTACTTCAAAGGGAAAAACAGTAACTGTCAAGAACTGAGGGGAGCCTGAGATTTTCTCTTGTCAGCCGACCAGTTTCTGGGTAAAGGAGTCAAGGCTGTTATTGTAATAGCTCAGCCAACAGCAGCACTTTTGGAGCTGGTTCCCTAAGCCTGTTTATATAGAGCAACATGGGCCTGTACACATCGTTCTAAGAGAGGAACCGGATTTTACAGAATGGACATCGTTTATGATGGGCGGGAAGCAGGTCCTTTTGCTGTGGTGGAAGACATTTTTTCTGGCAAGGCTGTAAGTCAGGGTTTCTCAGCTTTGTCACTTAACATTTTAGACCAGGTAATTTTAGTAGGTAGGAATATCTTGTGTATTGTAGAATGTTTAGCATCCTACTTTCCCCCATCCATAGCTGCCCTTTGCTCCAGAGCAAGTATCTCAAAAAAGATAGCCCAGAACAAAAGGCAGTGACACATTTGGAGAATTCTCTCTCAAGAGAAAGCTGAGTGGCAGTCACTTGGATACAATAACTTGTATATATTGGCATCATGCACCCTCCTGTGTGATGCACTGAGACAAAAACAGCAGCATTTCGGTGGTATTTTACTGGATGGGGCCAAGTTTTCAGACAGTGCTCTTCTGTGGTCGACACTGTGAGTAATACACTATTAGAACAGCATCAAACAAACTGCTGCTGCTTTGTAACTCTTACCTGTCCTTGATAGGCAGGATGGTGGTTCATTTGATGCTTCCAGAGACCAGAGAAATGTATGAACTGGAGAAGTTATGGACCCTGCGTTCCTATGATGACCAGTTAGCTCAGATAGCACCCGAGACGTTACCTGAAGACTTCATTCTTGGAATAGAAGATGACACGTCATCCCTGACTCCAGTGGAGTTCAAATGTGAATAAAATTCTGGTTTGCTCATTTCAGACTGTGGGTAAGTTATTGTCAAAACAAGTCTTATCTGAATGGGCATCATGCTGACACCAGAAAGTGGAGAGTGCAGGTAAAGGAGCTTCAACTGCAGGTTTAATGTCTTTGTTCCTGAGCTGCCAGGAGGGTTTCCTAAAGTTATACTTAAGCAAAATTAATAAAAAATCTGAGTTCAGTGATAAGTATTACTATATAGAACGGGATGGGACAACATTTTAAAAAATAAAGCAAAAACACATGACTAGCCCTATAATTCCAGTTCATATGCAAACAGTATTATCCAGGTTCACATTACGTACCATGGGATAAAGGAAATAATAGATATTGGTGCTTACCTTGAGAATGACTTCAACATTACTAAAAATCTGTTTAAATTTATAACTTACATTCATATTTATTTGAAAAATAAATAAAAACATCAAGCTGCACCTAATGATGAAAAACTTTATTCTGCATCAAGGTGTCTGGAAAATGAAGCTGCATTTGGGCACATTACAAATGAGGAATGATCCATATGCGGTGAGTGCAAACTCAGAGTTATTTTCTAGCTATTTCCAGATACTCCATTACCAACGCTTAATTCAAAGTAACACATGATTTGCCACACTAAAAGGCTAGAAGTGAAATATGACAGAATTTAAACCAGCAGATATAAATGTAGCACCTATTTGTATTTTTTAAAAAACAACTCATCAAATATTGGCAAAATCAAATACTGAGGAAGAGTTCTGGCCATAAGCACATCTCACCTAAAAACCAACCCGAAAGCCAGTCCATGATTATTTTTTTAAGCAATTTGCTGGTGGGGATGGGGGGATTAGGAATGCTAGATGAATTCAGTGACAAAAAGGGCACTTTTTGGCTAACACTACAAAATAAACTGGTTTTCTGAAAACATTTCAAGTCATTTCCGAAATGTCTGATATAATGATCATTAGAAAAACTTACCTAGTCTGTAGAAATTCATTTTGAAATACAAATGAGGCAAAATGATTTTTTAAGGGTTATTATATATGTCCTTCAGATTCATGTAATGTGATGACTGTGATCCTTTCGTGAACAAAAAGCAACAAACAATTCTGAGAGCAGGGTGCCTTGGAGACCACCCACATAATTCAACATCCTGGGCTTTGCCATCAAGTTACAGGACGGGCAAATGAGTTCAGGTCAAAGGCTTTATCACAGTCATCCGAACTATATCCCAAAAATGTTTTCTTACAACAACTGGTTGCACAGAATACAGAAATCTTGCTGTATTTAACGTAACCTAATATTTTAGGTGGCCTTTCCTTTTTATCATTGTTTAAAAATCTTCAAAACAGCTTAGTGAGGCTCATGGCAGTGCCTGGCACATGCAGATGGAGCTTTTCATGGCCTTCCAACACTCACACTATCTGACTGCCCCACTGGGCTTTGCAAGCAACTCTTGGGGTCTGCTCAAAGGGTAAACCAACTGCTGAGGTGGATTGGCAAACTAAGCACCTGTAAGACAAGCTGGGGCTCGCTTTTTGCCAATCCACAGGGGCTGCCTATCTCCATTGCTGCACTTTCTTTAGGTAGTGATGTCAGGAGCACAAAGCAATTATGCACTCACTTAGCCCAACAGAAACCCTGAAGCCATTTGAAACCAGCCATTCCAAACTTCCTGCGACCACTCTGCTCTGTTAGCACCATCAGAAACTTTGCTACCGCAACAAAAAGGAACTGGTATTGCTGCTCTCCAAATATAGGCACTGCTCCATGTCACTGGACATTTATTGGACTTTCCAACTAAAAACTGTCAAAGCCTCAAAAACCTGAAATTAATTTTCCAGCTTTACTGTCACCAGCCAGAAGTAAAAATTTTTTTTTCAGTTATTTGCCTGTTAGCTAATTAAATTTTATTTTTAAAAAACAGTTGGACTTTTATCTTTATAAAGTATATAAAATTTTCAAAAAAAAAAAAAAAACCACAAAATTTGCTTTCATTGCATACTGAATACCTGAGGTAGTTGAGTAAAAATGCACATTTTATACCCCTGCCAACACCATTCAGCACTTCCCTTAGGTTATTCATGTTAGTGTTAGATAAAAATAAAACAGAAGTTTTTCTATGTTGATACCATAACAGTTAAGTTCCTATAATAATTCTATTCTCGCTTAGGAGCAATCTGTTTTTATTTGATGAATTTAGTGAGTGCATCACTAAGCCAATTTCTTGCATACACGGGAACATTAAGAAAAATTAGAAAAGTTTTACACTGGAAATACAACACAAGGGAAGTGCAGAGCTCCTCTTTTCCTCCCTCCCCTTTTTCCTTTTAAAGCTGGGTGTCACCGTTTCAGAGAGCACAAAGATACATTCTCACAGAGACAGGAGTTCGGAAGTTGCCTGGTACTCGGAAACAACTGGCTAGGTAAAACTTGTGCATGTGATTCTGGATGGGTCAGCCGCCGTCTGTTGGTTAAGCAATCTGTCTTTGGTTTGGCATCTGCCTCTGTGGTGGGCTGTTTCCTGAGCCTTTACTTCCGTCTTGACTGCGGTGGTCCACTTTGCAGAGCTCTCTGCTGTTGGTGCTGCTTTACCTGAGACAGAATTTCCTGAATTTTCCTCTGGGCAACCTACAGAAGGAGAGAGTTTTCAAATTCCCACCTGATCAAAGTTACTCAAAGTTGGTTTTACTTTTGCATTTCAAAAACTTCAAACAGAAGTGTATTTGAAGATTAATTATCCATCCTAATTAGTTTGCTAGTAGCCTCTGAAGCCACCTGCTAAAAGGAATTGTTGGGCACTAGAATCAATGGGCCCACCTGGAGGCACAGGCACAGGGATGGGACAGAGTGCTCAGGGTCTGGGGAAAGGGCTATGTCCACCTGTGAGGGTGGCAAGAAGAAGGAGGAAGATAAGACATTCAAGGAGAAGCATGAATAGAGAAACTCAGGATAAACTCAGTTTCCTGGCCGTTGGTGGAATTAAATCTGGTAAAAGTGAGCCAGTCCTTGGGCCTGGGCCATTCCATTTGTTTGAACACATCTGACTTCCCTGCCATAACATCTGTGCCACCTGTAAGCTAGGACGAGTCTTGGAGCCTGTGGGACCTTTTAAGGAAACCTTTTGTTAACAGTAAGAATGCAGTGACGTATCTCTTTAGTTCTTCTCACTCAGCCATTTTTAACTTAGCTGTGAGGTCAAAGTAGACCCAGCCTAGAGTTGTCGGTGTGTTCAGTCTTTTTTCTATCCTGAATTCTGTACCACCTGGAATTAAACCAACTCAAATGAAAACATAAATCAACTAAAAATTTTTTAAGTGTTGGGTACCTACAGGAAAATTGCTTCCATTTGGGGGAAAAGCACTAGAACTTGCTGATCACATTAGAGCCCACTTGCCTGGCAAGCATAGAAGTGCCCAGTTATTTTGACCACCACTTGATCATTCTCATCAGGCGTCTGGTCACGAGGGACAACAACTTCAGCGCTAGATAAATTCTGGAGCTCGTTCACCTGAAAAAGATAAATACAAATCACGTTAACTTTTGTCTTTTGTTACCATTTCCTGAGCACTTACTATGCCAAACACTAGCTATGGCTTTACAAATTTCACCCAATCCACTAATGATTCTGTTCGGTTAGTAATACTGTCCCCACTGCAAGATGATGAAAACCAAGGCTTAGGGAAAGAAACTGACTTGCCCAAATTCAAACCCTGAGAGTCTGCTTCCAAAGTGTATGCTCAATCACTTCAAAATTGTAAGTAGCTTTGAAAATGACTTAGTTACATGTATTAAATCTGGGAAGCATTTTTTTTCCAGTTACGGAGTTACAAGTTATAAAAGATGAAATTAATTTTTTTCTCATGTCATTGTGCAATAAAAATTAAAAACTGAGTTATGTCAACAGAAAAAAGCTAAATGCCCCTTACAAGTGACTTTTCTCACACAAAGTGGTCTGAAAGAGAGGCATTACTTCACCGGTAGCTGACACCAACACTTGGGAGGAACAAAAGACAGTCTTCTCCAAACGTTGGCCCAGATGGTCCTGCTTTTTATAAATTAGCCAACATTCAGAGACTTGGAACTCCTAAGTACCTTTCAGTGCTCTCCCTTTCATACCACTGCACAGGTTTTGCTGAAGTACTTGCCGTTTTGCCTCCTTTTCCAATAACTCTGCCAGCAGCAAAGGATGGCACTCTGATATGAGCTTCAAGTTTCACCTCTTCTTTAGGACTAACAAAGTTTTCTTCTTTAATTTTCCCATAAATTCTTCCCTGAGCCTACAGATGAGAACATAGCCTATCAATCAGTGTCATTCATGTAGGAGACAAAAAGTCCTTTAACATTAAAAATAGCCTAAGTCGCCAAAACCGGTTTGGCTCAGTAGATAGAGCATTGGCCTGTGGACTGAAGGGTCCCGGGTTCGATTCCAGTCAAGGGCATGTACCTTGGTAGCGGGCACATCCCCAGTGGGGGATGTGTAGGAGGCAGATGATTGATGTTTCTGACTATCTCCCTTCCTCTCTGTGGAAAATCAATAAAATAGGCGTTAAAAACGCCTAAGTCTACTGGAGTAGTCCTTTGCCAATGATGCGTCTGCATTTGATAGATGGAAGATCACATTAGAGACAGGTTAGGAAGCCCTGGAAAAAGTTGACCGGAACTGCATGTCACAGATGAGTCCATTGAATGATGGGTGAAAGAATGAACCATATTCTTTAGACAAAAGTTAAAGGAGTTAAATAATAGTCATCCCAACTAAAAATAAATCACTTTTGTGAGCAAATGGCCATTTGCTCTTCACCTGAAAGGTAAAACTCTCCTCCAGGTAATAAGTAATTCTATTTTTCCTGAGCAGAGGAGACTAGGCTCACAGGAAGCCAGCTCTTGTCTCAATGGGCCAGTGAGAAACCCGCTGAGAGGAATTGTTTTTTCCTCTTAAACCAGGTGGTTTCTACTTTGAATAAAACTAAAAAAGTTAACACATACTTCTGATATTTACAGTCAGCACATCCTGTCACCTACTGCATACAACTAGATGTTACACGTAAGAAACCTCCCTATGGTGCGTTACCATTAGTTTGCTCTGCAGAGTTAAGTTTAATTGGACAAGAGTAACGAGAGGCAGTGAACTGGGGCTAACAGTTAATCCAAGGGTAAGAGGAAAAGGCATTCTAATTCAAGTTTATGGCTTCTCAGGGGCAAGGGAAATTAGATAAGTTTTCCAAGGCATTAATCAGGCAAGCTTGTGAATTTCAGCATTAAAGGCTCACCTTCACATATCACAAGGCATTTGAGCAAATTCTCTTTCGGGAGACAGGTAAATCCAATAACCACTAAAGAACTCTCGAAACAAAGGCTTTGGTTTTGAAATGTAATTGGGGGTTTGTTTCTACTCTTTTAAAAAAATTTTAATTTATTGGGGTTACACTGGTCATAAAAATTACATGTTTCAAGTATACAAGTTCTACTAATTTTTATAAGATTGTTTTTATGCCAAACTGACCACATGGCTGGCAAGCAAGATCTCAAATACTCCTCTACTCTGTTCTAAGTCTTTAGAAATGTCCATCCAGAAATTGTTTCTACTGAGTATGAGATACATTTAAGGAGGTTAGAGTTCCTGAAAAGAAGGCATTCCTATTCTCCCATCCATTCATTGCTGCCTGTGCACAGACTCCAGAGCACACACCTTGAACTGGGCCTCCGGTGGCCCGGTGATAATCACCATCCTCACTTTCGCATCTGGTGCTTCGGCAGGAGCGATCTGGAACAGACCCATCGGTTAGGATAGAAAGGTCACACAAACAGCCTGACATTTGCACCTGGCTTAGTGACACGTAGAAAGTCTTCCGGAAGGAAGTTATGAAGAGACAGTAATTAATGTGGGCTTATTAGTTATTGCTCCTGCCACACACTTGTCCTTACACTGTGCCTGGTCCTAATGTACAAGTCCGTTTGCAGCCCCTCAGCTAATTCTCACTCCATCCTGACAAGGCACTGCCTCTGCTTTACTGTGGGCAGGCGGAGGCTGGAGCAGTTGTTAACTGGCCCATGATCACAGCCAACACAGCTGGAGGGAGCGCTGGGTCTGTGTCCACCACACGTGCCCGTCACGACACCACTGCCATTCAGAGTGTGGTCTTTGGCCCGTGTGCATCAGAGCCCCCAAAATTCACCAATGCAGATGACTGGTAAATTCCCTCCAAGTACTGTCACTGAGACCATATAAAGTAAAGTAACTTCAGGATAGACTGTACCTTTGCAATTCAAATTATAAGGTATCAAGAAGACTCATGTTTTGTGACTGACTGTACTTAAAGCTCCAGGGCCGCCGCAACTGGCAGAACAGTACCTTAATGGAAGCTCCTGCAAAGCGAGAAAGCTGTTTGATGTGCTGCCCCTGCTTGCCAATAATGGCACCGACAGATAAGGCTGGGATAAACAGATGGACGGTCTCCGTTTCCGATTGCTGTCGGGAAAGAAACACAGCACAGTCATGCTTGTTGCATACGATCAGGCTATTACCGGTGGTATAGGGAAGGGGGCTTTGCGTACGGCAGGAATGCTGGGATAGATGTAGGAAAATCACTGTGGAACCTGACCTGAGTTTACCTTTATATATATCTTATTTATATACTCATCCTGAAAGCACTTGCATCTAAATTATCACTTCTGTACACAATTTTCTTAACTTTAAAATGTCACCAAATTATAGATTTACAAGCTCTATAAATGTCACAAAGTTTAAATGTATTGGAATAGAGGCACAGATTATGTCTACAATGAAGATTCCCCCATCACTATATCCAAGGAAGGTTCTTACGAAGTAAAGTTATGAAAATAAAATCACATCACAGAAAAGTCAAGGGAAAAAACCCACTGTTCCTTCACCTTAACCTGACAGCGATTTCATTGTATCTGAGGACACTACTGGAAAGACCTGCCCTGGCCAGGTGGGTCAGGTGGTTGGAGCGTTGTCCCATATACCAAAAAAGGTTGTGGGTTCAATTCCTGGTCCTGGCTCATAGGATCTCTGGTAGGCATGTACAGGAGACAACCAATGTGTGTGTCTCTCACATTGATGTTTTTCTTCTCCCCACCCTTTCCATTCTCTAAAAAAAAATTTAAAAAAAATTAAAAAAATAGAAAATATATCCTCGGGTGAGGATTAACAAAAAATAAAAATCAATTAAAAAACAAAAAAACAAAACGTGACCTGGCTGAGGTGGCTCAGCTGGTTGGAGTGTCATCCCATGCCACGGAAGATCGAGAGTTCAATTCCCAATTGGGCACAGACCTGGCTTATGGGTTCCATCTCCAGGCGGGGCATGTACAAAAGGTAACCAATTGATGTATCACCCTCAAGTCTATGTCTCTATCCTCAAGTGAACATTAAATACCTTCAGAAAATCTGTTTTCCAGTTTTTCACTAATTCATGTAAAATCTTTAAACATAAATCTTGTGCCCTTGTACAAATGCTTCTAAAAATTTATGTAATTAAAATGCTGTGTCAGAGCATAACCATTTAAAACTGACAGATATTTCTAAATTCTCATACTAATGTATCTTGCAGTCCGTATATTAAGGGGGCTATTTTATAATAGTTTAAACATGCCTTTCACACTGATGAAAAACAGCAATGTATGATTCTAGACCCTATACCTAGTTTTCTACAAATAATCATCTAAATTCTGCGAATTTGTTCCTTTATAGTCCCACCATGCACCTCCTATTTCCTGTGAGAGCACCTAAAGTTCAACTCTAGGAAATATTTTTACTAAAAACCATTGGATTTTGTTTCTTCAGCATCTGTCTAAATAGATACACAATATTCTTTATAGCTTGGTGTTTCTTTAATATTCCATATGTTTCCAAGGATGTCATAACACACACAACATAGCTGTCAGCTAAATGAAGTCTTTTCTTGCTGCTCTAGACTCTACAGCATTCTTAGGATAAACACCAGGAGACTGCCTTATCACTAAACTTTTTTTTTTTTTTTAATCAAACTCTTGCCTGTGGAGATTTGTAATAGGGGCTTGTCCTGCACAGCTTAGTCAGGTGACTATTGCTGCTATCCATCAGTGAAGAACACCAAATAATATTACTTCCTTATTCATGAGAACCGTGCCTTTTTTCGGAAAGCAGCATACCTCAGCCTGCCAATGTTATGCAGTTAGCACACGCCATTTATTCCCAAGGGGCCCTTTAAGGCCTATCGTATTTTAATAACCAGATAGACCAATTTGATTAATGCTGACACCGACCATAAACTGTGTTCAATGTCAGCATCTATTGCCAGCATCTTCTCAGTGCATGAGATGACACTCAACCAAATGAGCCACACTGGCCAGGGCTTAACCAATTTTTAAAAATATATATTTTATTGATTTTTTACAAAGAGGAAGAGAAAGGGATAAAGTTAGAAACATCAATGAGAGAGAAAGATCCATCAGCTGCCTCCTGCACACCCCCTACTGAGGATGTGCCCACAACCAAGGTACATGCCCTTGACTGGAATTGAACCTGGGACCCTTCAGTCTGCAGGCCGACGCTCTATCCACTGAGCCAAACCAGCCAGGGCAATTTCTTTTTCTTTTTTAAGTAAAGCTAGGACCTAAATATTGTATGTCACTGAGAACATCCATATCACGTTCTTCTGAATAATATCCTTTTTGAGGAGAGAGAAGTTTGGCAGTGATAAAAACCTCTTAACTGATCAGCCTAAATCTTAAGGTGTAACTCGCCCAGAACTGTCCCACTGTATTTTGCCATGATTATAATTATTTTTTTTCTGGGCCTTGGTCCAGTAAGATTTTATGCTGCTTACCAAGTACATATAACCTAAAAAAAAAAAAAAACAAAGGTGAAGAAAAAGAGCATAGAGACCTGAACAGAAGAGATAAGATGAAACCAGAAATGCTACTACACAAATTTGACTCTCAGCTTCTTAGCTGCTAATTAAAAGAAAAAATTCAGTTGCATGATTTACCGTATCCAGAAGAGAAAAATTCCTTTTGCTTAGTAAACACTACTTTCCCTGTGACTGATCTGGAGAGCAACTAGTGAATGCCCTCAGAGGATAAGGTAACAAGCATCATCCTCTGAGCGGGAGTCCAGCCAGCAGTGCCCCAGCTTGTGTCAGTCGGAAAATACTGAAGACCACCACGCAGAGGCAAAGACAATGTCGTTAAAACTCAAAGGGTGAGCAAAAGCTGAATCGCCTTTCACCAGTGACGAAAGGCTATCGATTTGTTGAGGTGTTGGGGTTTAACAGTTGTGTCAAGTTTGGAAAAGGAGTGGTGGTCAACAGAGAAGGGTCCAAAAGACCAAAAGGAAAGAGAAAGAAGGGCAAAGACCTGCAGGGAGAAGCAGTGTGCAGACAGAAAGGGGCTCCGCACAGGGATGGAACGGCAGTCGAGAACCTGTCAAGTACAAAAGGCATCAGCACCCCAGGAGGTGGTGCCCAGCCCGACAGTGACGTGTTCTCTTGGCACCTTAATACAGAGTTGACTCATCAGATGGCTTGATGAAGACATTTCTGACATCGCCCAATTCCCTTTGCTCCAATTCCATATCCACCAGGCATCTCCCTGACCCTACATTAATTTTAAAGGAAATTTTCCTCTGAGAATATAAGGCACCTCACATAAACATCCTGTCCCCTTGCCAATCATGACACTGGCTCTCTGGTACAAAGCATTCTGACATGGGACTCAGCAGAGTAAGTCATGTTTTTGGGACTCAGGCCGTAAGATAAGCAGATAACTTCATGTTTACTTACAAAACTAAAACCAGAACAATGGGTATGATAAGCCTCTTCCACCTGTGAATTCAAGTCTCTTGAGATGGAGCTTGAAAAAAGGCATCAGCATTGCCTTTGCTGTTACACACTCTGCATTTAAGTTCATGTTAGCTGCATTATCTCAAACCCTTTTTCCTAAACCTTCAGAGGTGAAGGATATTCACAGGACACAAGCTGCTTCCCAGTGGATTTCTGCCAGATGCCTATCGGCAGAACTTCCTTTGGAGCTGTTGGCAGACTCTATGTTAGAGCTTGAAAAAACAAAGGAACAAAGCTGCTCCATGAAAGTTTGCATAACTGGTGCAGTCTGCCAATGAGTAATTCCTAATTATCTATGATACAAGAATGAGCAAATAGTAAGGTTAAGTGTATTTACTTTGTGGGGAACAGAACCCAAGACATGACAAAGGCATGGAGACGTGCATGCCAGCCAGCAAGAGCGGCCTGCAGGAACCTGGAGGGACGCCAGTGTTTCCTTGGGCTTGTAAAGTAGATATTCCTGGGTTTCTTTGTTTTGTTTGAATGGATTTTGGTCTGGAACTGGAACTGAATATATTCAACTCCATGACCTGAAAAGAATATCGAAATCTTAAACAAAAAAAAAAAGGGCAAAGAAACTTTCACCCCATAACAAGTTATCAGGGCCTCTTAGAGGTAATTAATGTGTGCAAGGGGTTATTTACTTTGAAATTTTCACTGACAAAAGAGCTGTACCCATGGTAAGAAATCCTCAGAAGGACTCAAGAGACTCCACAAAACAGCCACCTGATCTAAAAATTCCCTTCAACTCCTATTTTGTTTCTTGAAGAGCACCTTAAACTAGCTGAATGTAAGCAACTGCTCACCTTTCTTGCCTCTTCCTTAAGCAGGAAGTTAGCAATTTTAAGATGATGCTATTATGTGGAGACTTTTGGGAAGACTCCAAAGGCACTACCAAAATTAAGACAACAGCACTTGGTCTAACTCCTGCCAACCCCAAAGCAAGCTGCCAACACTGTCAAGCCATGGCTGTGGCTGTGTGGGTGACGCTGTGTGCCAACTCCAGCTCTTGCTCTGCTCTCTAGCTGCCAATTGCCTCTTCCCTACTGTTTGAGCATTTCTGAAAGGAGCATTTCCTGTCATTTATAAACTCCAAGTTTGCCAATTAAGTCCTGCATGAGCCAGCTGCTAGGCGGAACTGCAGACTTTTTGTCTGTTGGAAGAACCAACTCTTCGGCCCTATGGGAATAATCAACCTGGCAGGTTCCAGGGAGAAGAGGATGGACAGAGGCAAGGAATTTACCCAAAGACAAGATGCATCCATTCTATCATATCACAGAGCAGAGTGAGGAAGCAGGAGGGAGAAGAAACGAACCCACTACAAAAGAGGAAGCACTACTTAAAAAGTCAGATTCTTTGAATCATTTTGTCATCAAAACCTACTCCTTCCAGGCAATATACACGTGAAGTACAGCAGAGATTTACTGCTAACCACAGGGCATCACGGTGAAGAGCTGGCTTAGTAAGAGCTGATTTCCGTAGGGAGATTCTAAGGAGCAGCAACGGTGGCTCCTGGCCGCGGTGAATGCCTGCCAGCCTTTCACTCTCTAGCCCGCGTTTAAAAAATATCCCAGACCTTCCACATTACGTGCTTCAGAAGGAGAAAAAAGAAGCCAAAGGGAATAAAAGGACTGCAGGAAGCAATGGCAAGCAAAAAAATAAAGCTTTGGTAAATTTCACTATTGCCTTTAAAAATAGTAGCCAGTGTGTTTCAAAAAGGAGTGACCACTTATTAGTGATTTGGGTTTAGAAAAAGAACAGTTTACTAGTACAGTAAAGGCATAGTTATTCCAACTAAGTATTCCTCCCCCATGAAGTTATATCCTAAAACAAAACTGTTCAAGAATTGATCTCTCAAACATTAAGCCAAAAAATTCCCTGACAGTTATTTGGAAGTAGACTTGATGCTAATTGGTATCCAGAGACAGTACTATTCTCTGAAAACGGTGTTTTCCCTTTATTCGATGAAAATAATCTGCAGGAGTGAGTGGAACCAGAACATGGACTTTTCTCCTCCAGAATTAATTAAGAGTCTCCTGGTTTGTGACGGGAAGGTAGGGAGATGGGTAGAGGGGTGGGAGGACCTTAAAAGTTTACTACCTCTTCCTTTCCAAGAGATCCCTTTAACAACACGCAATACTGCTAAGTCCAGAGCACAAACAGCTTCCCTGACACCTGCTCTCTCTTTAGTTACAGACTCAGTTTCCCAGCTCCTCTGCAGGCTGAAGTGGACAGGTATGATGTCCCAGCAAACAGGACACCAGTGGAAGTGTGAAAAGCTGTCTTCAGGCAGCCTCTTTAAATGAGGTGACCTCCAATTGTGATCCTTCTTGCTGGCTGAAATCGGACACAGTGGTTGGAGCCTATTCGGTCACCTGGACCGGAGATGGATGATAAGCCAGCAGGCGGCCGGCCCTAGGTGATACAGCGGAACCACCACCAGAGCCACTGGACTGTCTGCCCTCCGACTCTTCTCTTAAAAAAGGAAAATTCATTTTAACCACATTTCTTCACTCCAACACACAGCCAAACCTAATCTTGATGATATAGCATGCCAAAATCTAGCAGCATAAAAACAGACATATGGCAGCATCCCACAGACAGCTTTGGCCTGATAGTTGCCTATGGGTTGGAATGACAGGTGGTGAGAGAAAGGGGGAAGGAGTGGGGAGAGTTTTCTCACTATGCTTTAAAGTAAAGCCTCAAACAGGTTAGAAAGAGGGACTAAGAGGGATCTGTTAATGCTTATCCTAAAAACTGTCTCCCACGCATTAGGCTTGATAGGAGATCCACTTTTCCAACATTTAGGTCCACCCTCCACAGACCAGTAAACACTTTCCAGACCAGAACAGCAGTTCCTGACAATGAATGGGCAACAAAAAGCTCCTGATGACCCTTACAAAACCACAAGCTCTGAGCCTCCTTAAAAAAAAATAATAATAAAATAAAATAAAATAAAAATTTTAAAAAGATCCTTGACCTTCTCCCATCCTTAATATTGCTACTTGTTTAAGTCAGATATTTCAAATTGTAAAAGTGCTTCAGAAGTGTAAGTTCTTAATATGATCTCCCTTCTCTTAAAACAATTTTTTAGCAGCATAGAAACCCAATACACAAAACTATACAATCAGAAAATGGACTACATCCAAAGAATATTCATATTATTTTATTTGAATACTTAAAAAATAGATACCTATCAATTAAGTTTAGGAATTTTTGCTACTGAAGTATAGATGATGATAATGTCCAAGAATGTTGACATATTACCACTCGTAGTACGAAAGGCTTTACTGACTGGAACATGACATGCAACCAGCAGAGAAACAGGAGGAGGAAGAGAGGCGTTAGGTGACTTACCCAAAGAGAAAGCCAGTTAGGGCAGCAGCAGAAGTGGGGGTTAGGGGGAGCTTCTACAGCACAGAGTTACTGTGAATCGGCTCCTATAGTTTCCAATGCATGTAATTTTACACAGAATTGTCAGGGACACATCTGCCCTAACCTCAGCATATGACAAATGCACCTGTTTGTAATCCAGATTCTAGGAGGCATATTAGAGGGAAGCCCATATCCTCTCAGTTCCCACCAAGGCTCACTTTTACTCTCTTCTCCAACTTTTTACATTACTGAATTCTTTAAAAACTAGAAATGTGTGACCTAAAAAAAAAAAAAGAGCCTTTCACAAATTACCCATCTAGTTCAGTTTCTTCATTGTTCAGGTCAGAAAAACCCAAAGCGAGAGGAGACTGACCTATGGTGACACAAGCCCAGGGCAGACCTGGGCCAGACTGGGCTCTCACCTGCAGGCTCTTTCCACCTGCCCTGGTTAGCATCAAGGTCAAACACATCAGCTACTTCTCCCCGCCTCTGGCTGTAGTGGAGAGGCCCACTTAAGGCACAGTGAGTCTATTCACACGACACGGAGCTGGGACTGACTCTGAGGCCTATCCTTAGATGGATGGGCTTTGTCATATGGTCTCCAAGCCCAAACATGGGCAAGTGGCAGGTAAGTTCAGGCAAGATGCAAATGCTGCTGACAGTCAAGGCAGAAACACACCCTAAGAAGAGGGCAAAAGCTACGCACACCAACAGTGGTGGTTTCAGGAATTCCATGCTTAGAAAATACGGCCCACCTCAGCGACCTGGTTCTCTGTAGAATTCCAGTGGCATTCCACTCTACACACATTCTAGGCAGAGTGATGGTGGAACCCCCAACCTCGTCCACCCAGACATGTCCCTACATTGGCAAAGAGAGCCAAATTGGAAAGGATATAAAAACAAAAGCATGAAGGAAGACCCCAGAACGGTGTCAATTTTATTTTACATGATTGTCTACTCCCAATTATCACTGATAATATAAATGACTTACTTTCAAAAAGAATTATTTGATAAGGTGTCTACTATGTTGCAATTATTTTCCTACTATCACTGGTGTCCTCTTTCTGACCTCAGGAAAAATGCTATTCTTAAAAAGCAAATATAAAAATAAGGTTTATTTCTTAACCTGTTTACAAAATAAATAAAAGCCATTTAACATTTGCACACAAAACTGAGTTCATAGTTTTAAAAAGTAGAAACACTCAAAATGAAAGAGTGCAGTTTTGACCGATCTTTCAAAGCAATTAAAGATGAAGACTTTTAAAAATCCTTTTCTTCAATATTAAAAATAAGTAACCTCTTTCTCCCTCTGCAAAGTCTCGAACTTCTGACCTTTGAAAGCGCACGCTGACAACTGAGCCTGCTACCCCAAAGTCCTGTGTCTGCAAGGAATAGGAAAGAAGGTCCTATTCACTAGAGGCAGAAAGCATGTGCTGGCTCTAAACTAATTCCAGGCCACCCGGGAACCAGGTTTTACATTAAGATTTCCCCCCAAAACAGCTCACATCACACCACTCAAAGGCGCCATGTTTCCCCGCTCAGCCATGAAAAAGCAGAGGCGCATCGTCTTACCTCAAACTGTGGGTAAGGGGGAGTCATGGCTGCAGGGGGCCCTGAGGTGGGAGGTGGCATCCCTGAAGTGGGCGGGAACAGACCCAAGGCATTCAGGTTTAGTCCGGGAATTAAATGTGCTTGAAGCTGCGATGGTAAAATAAAGAGAGCCATGTAAGCAAGCATGTCTAAGTGACAATATTCAGATTGTGACCTCTTGTCTAGTGAAGATCATCTGACACAAAATTTTAGGACAAAGCAGGAGTTTCCTTTGGCCACACGTGAGCAGAAAGTTTCTAACTGTTTATATTTCTTGGCATTGAAAATCCATGTGCTTGTTTGCCTCCATCTGAAGCCCAGGGCTTCTCAGGGCAGGGAGCGCAGCCTTCCTGTCCTCTAGGGCAGCTCAGAGCTCAGAGACGCACTCTATGCCGCAGCACACGTACCACAGACAGAAAACTGTGCACCCGTTGAAGAAGTAAGCGAACAGGAGTTGTCCACTGGGAAGGAAACGAGCTATTAAGAGATCTTTACTTCTAGCCGGGACCGGTTTGGCTCAGTGGAAAGAGCGTCGGCTTGGGGACTGAAGGGTCCTGGGTTCAATTCCGGTCAAGGGCATGTATCTTGGTTGCAGGCATGTCCCCAGTAGGGGGAGTGCAGGAGGCAGCTGATCGATGACACTCTCATCGATGTTTCTATCTCTCTCCCTTCCTCTCTGTATAAAAATCAATAAAATATATATTTTTTAAAAAGAGATCTTTACTTCTGGATAAAATTTGGAGTCATGGGTCTAAAGGCCTTTGGAAATCAGGTCCTCTCTGTATAGAGCTCCTACATCTGAACTTATCCTTGAGAAAGGGAGTTGTTTCCGTCTAATTTTGTAAGGGCTGAGGCAGCGAGGTGGAGGTCAGAGAGCTGAAGGCCAGCGGATGGGACGTACTCCCAGTTCACTGGGACATTCGGACGAGCGGTGACAATGTAAAGGTAGGAAGGCAGTCAAGTGCACTAAAGGGATTAGCATTCTAAGCGCTCCTCACAAAGGTGACATCTTACATTTCCCTCTGTTCGGTGTAACGTTTCAGAGGACAGGCCCAATTGAGGACAACTGTTTTTCTTCAATCATTTACTTGAAAATTCAAGATGAACTTTACCAATGTTTCATCCTGAGCACCATTCCATCCATTAAGGAACATCAACAATTCACTATGTTCTGGTCGCTACACAGATTATTTTTATCTCCAAGGAACCAAGTTTTAAATTTATATTCATATTCCTAACAGTAGTTTTACATGCACTGTTATCTACTGTAATTCTAACAGGCATGATATGCAGGCAATGCCCCCATTTTACAGATGAGGAAACTGATGCTCAGAAAGACAAATAAATTGGTACAAGAAAACAGAGCTGCAGTTAATAAACAGGTGAACTGGGATTCAAACACCATTCACATGCTTCTACTGTATTAATTTCCTTCAAATTAACACTGTGCAAGAGACATTAACCTTTTTAAGGTAAGTATTAGTCTCACCTCACAGATAAGGGAGCTAAGTCTCAAAGACTAAACACTCTGCTAAAAGCACAGAGATAGCCAAGCCGGCTGTCAGAGCCTGTGTTTCCAGGGCATTTCCCCACAGTGAGAACCTAATCTAATGACACCACCATTAAAGAAATAAATATCAGTGCAACTGAAAACATCTTAACTTCATCAAAATAAACACACGCCCTCGGTATTAACACTAACATTCATAGAAGCAATATCGTTTTCGTAAGACTCCCTGATTTTCTTCATTATCTCCTCCTCGGCTTTGGCACAGGTTTCCACGCTGCCTTTCACTGTGATGGTGCGCTCCGGATTGTACAGCGTCAGTTCCTGCAATCTGCAGATGGAAAACGGAGGGAGAGAGAGATTATGGAAATTATGGGAGGAAGAGAGTAGTAACAGTTCAGCCACAGATGGCAAGTAAAACCCAAATGAGGAGGCTGGCAAGTTGTAAAAGTGGGTGGTTAGACATGCTGAAAACGAAGTGAGCCCCCAAACCCGAGAACTGTGAAGCCAGAGGAGAGAAAACACTTCCCCGCCCAGCTTCTCAATAAAAACCACTGGGCACACGTGGTTCGATTACATTTGTGGTTTAAACACAGTGTACTTCTTGGCCTCTTAAGGTTGAACCACTTTTACAATTTAACAGTGAAATACAAAGAACAGGATTGAAAGGACATAGTTTTAGCAGAAACCGAGAACCAGATGTACATAACCTTCAATGAGTGTGCTCCCAGTCTGCACTGACCAGCTCTAAGCACAATTGGCATTCTCCAGCAACTGCCTTTTCTGGGTCACCAGGCAAGGAGTAAGCATGGAAATGTCTCCAAGGCAAACCAGAGTTCACATGTACACACTTCCTCTTTGCCAGGAAGCTTAGCACTTAGATAAAGTACGCTGGAGGAAATCATGTAAATCAATCCATCTTTTTGTTTTTTAATTTTGTTTTATTTTTCAACCCATTTTGACTATATAACATTTTTAAAAAGGATCCCTGGATGACCATTTAGAAAAGTGAAAAATGAGAATGCTGCAGCAATATTCAGAAACTCCCTTCTCAAGCTTCCCAGCCCTCCGCTGACGTGTGAGGCAGACGCCTGCCCAGCCCTGTGGAAAGTAAGCGCACAGAGCAGAGGACATGGACTGCTGGTCCAGCTCTCCGTCAGATCCCCAGTTACAACTCTCATCTTCATGACCAGCAGAACGCCGTGTTCTAAACTGAGGCAGCTGAACGGGGTATGATTCCTTTGTTCCTCCAACTTGCTAAAAATGTAAGCATCGTACTGTTTGTCTTAGACTATTTAAAGAAGAAGTGCATTTCTAATCTCCATTTTCAACCCACCTTGCCCCTGCCAAGCTTTTATATTTCAATTTTCAAAATAGCTGCTTCCAGACTAGCTTCCCACTTAAAACCCTCCCTTTTCTGAGCATAAACATCAAGCCAGGGTAGGATCATGCATTTTATTTACCATTTAGTGTCTCTTTTTGTTTCTTTACAAACAGGACCCTCCTCCTTCCCCATTACCTCCTCCTTCGAGAACTCCTTACTACACAAACCTGGTGCTCAGCTCTTAGTCCCTCCGCCTCTCCCACCTTATCTTTTTTCTGGAACTCTGATGGAAACCAGGGACAGGCCCGCTCAGAAAAAAAAAAAAAACCTTTCCAAGTCATTCCAGAGCCTTGTGGACCAAAGCTGTGGTAGCCAGCCTCAGGGTGACCCCTCCCCACAGGCTGTGTTTCAAAGACACCGCCGCTGCCATCCTGCTCCCGGATCATCCACACTGGCAGGCGGCAGCCTGGCAGGAGACAGCCACCATGTCTCGTGTCCTGGGGACCCAGAGCAGCCCTGCGGAGCGGTCCCTGTGGCGAGGAGCTGAGGCCTCACACTACCAGGCAGCACTGACTTGTCAGCAACATGAGAGCTGAGCAAAACCATCAGCTGAGCTGCTCCCGAACCCCTGACCCACAGACTAGGGGACTCGAGCCTTCCCACTGTCATAGCGCTCAGACGCTGGGCTACTGTCTCACACATCAGTGGAGAATAACCTGGGCTCTCTATGCCTTGGGGAATACAGGTCAGCAAACTGACCAAAAATCAGCCGGGAAATATGGATATAAAGCTTTCGTGCCTCCTGCCTCTTTGGTGGGAGCAGTCTTTCGAGATGGGTTAGAGACAGACAGCAGACAGTGGCTGAGTTTGAGAAACGAAGTATGAGCAGGGCGGAGCCGGCTAGCTCGGTCAATGAGACAGGCTATGCTTAGCATGAAACTTCAGTGAGACACAGGCTTGAAAATGTTCTTATTCAAAAGCAAGCAAGGCAGCACTTACGGAGATATCGTGATTTTAGTGTCTGTGTCTTGCTCAATTTTTTTAAGATTTCTTCCTTCCTTACCAATAAGACGGCCTACAAAGTTATTATGGGCTAAAATCTTCAAGGGAAGCTCTTCTGTGCTGTAAATAAATATAAAAAGAAAGGTCATGAAATACAGGCAAGTAACCCTACTCTCGGGTACAAAGAGAATATTTGTTCATCAAACACTTATTTCCCACCTACCACATAGGAAGCATGATGCCAGGAGTTTAAACTGGCTGACCATCAGCTGCATTCTAGCAATGTGTGAACAGAGGGGGTAAAGTCAGTAATATGTGCCTGGATAGAACTTAACTTTTAAAAATGGTTTCCTTTTATTCATCTCAGGAACTACCTTCCAATGATGGATTCTGTTTAGCTTTGAAAACAGCTCCTACTCAAATTCCTGTTCCTAACCCCCACCTCTGGACACAACGTGCACAGGCCAACAGTGTGAATTCAGTATAAATCTTAAGCTCCAGGCCTGGCAACTCAGGCACAATTTAGCCAAGGAAACAAGGAACTCAGCAGCGGTTACCCTCTGGGGAAGAGTGTGAGAGCGGGGGATGGAGTCACATTTCATTTGCACCTTTCTGAATTTCCCAAACACCTATCACTGTTTACAGATGTCATTGGGCCTGGCTGGTGTGGCTCAGTGGTTGAGCATTGACCTTTGAACCAGGAGGCACATGCCCAGGGTTTGAGCTCAATCCTCAGTAGGGGGCATGCAAGAGGCAGCTGATCAATAATTCTCACTGATGTTTCTACCTCTCTCTCCCTTTCACTTCCTCTTTCTGAAATCAATAATATATTAAAATTACTTTGAAATAAAAAAATTAAAACATGGCCCTAGCCAATTTGGCTCAGTGGATAGAGCGCCAGCCTGCAGACTGAAAGGTCCCAGATTTGATTCCGGCCAAGGGCACATACCCAGGTTGAGGGATCGATCCCCAGTGTAGGGTGTGCAGGAGGCAGCTGATCAATGATTCTTTCATTATTGATGTTTCGCTCTCTCCCTTCCTCTCTGAAATCAATAAAAATATATTTTAAATTATTAACAACATCACTAAGGTTATCTTTATTGTTCTCTATACAAAAAAATTAGAATCTTATAACACCATATAACTAGCCTTATAACTAAAATATACTTAATGTATTTAAAGGTCCCTACAAATTAAATGCTGTGCTTTAGGTCCCAGGCTAACTCCAGCGCCTTACTCTGGATTCTACTCTACGCCAGCACTGCTCTTAAGACTGAATGTAGCACAAAACCCGACCTGCACTCCAAGTTCCTGGAGGAAAGACAGGAGTTCCGACCTGGAACATCCAAATACGCCCCATTCATCTCAGCACAGGGTGAAGGGTTCCCCCCATCAGGGGGCTCAAAGCCCGGCATGAGGACTTGGCCCCGCGGAGGGTAAACCCAGAGATACTCCTGGACCCCATGAGCTTATGCCCCCAGCCACCTTCTATAGCTGGACGGCCCTCACTGCTGCCACTCACCCACAGCCAGACACAAAGAACATGTTAAGGACTTGGCTTTACACCACATCAACCCGCCCACCCCCGGGCCTCCTAGGCAGCAGCTCCGGGGTTTGCTGGCAATCCCCAGAACCGGTCAATTCACAGCAAAACCGCACGGGTATCAACCTCTCCCCAGGTTCATCCTCGTTACTCACAATTTTATGTCTTGGGCCTCCTTATGCATAATCTCCAGAATAGACTTACAAGCCGCAGAGGTGCCTTCTGGGGTGGAGAGGATAGTAATGGACTTCTCCGCAGCGCCTGCGTTCTCTTTACGATGGACATCGATCCTTAGGGTGGGGGACAGGAGAGGAAAGCGAAGCTGTCAGGCAGCGTTCACAGAGCTCTAACCTGGCCAACGCCCAAGTAGGGCTGCTGGGCCAGAGATGACTCACTTCCCTCAAGAGCATAAGTTCCCATCACTGTCAGCGGATGCCTCAGGGGTGAATTTTAATTCCAGGAACACTCCCTTCTCTCTCCTCACTCTGACCAAGCAGGACCTAGATTCATGACCTGGTTTCATTCTGCCGAGCTGCCTCTGCCCCAGGCTCCCTTTTCCATGGCACAGAACAAGCATCTCTGTCGGAGAGCTGTCCACACAGAGCTTTCTTCTCTCTCCGAACCACACAGGACCTGGGTGTATGCCAAGAGGCGGGAGCTGGAGTCCTCAAACCAGGTGGAACTCTCACTTCATCAGATGAGCACGTTTCACTCGCCCGTTTCCTTTTGCAAAGCTCACCCTGTATTTTGCCTCCTTCATACAGGAAAGTCCACAACAAAACCCCAAGAGATGGCAATTCAACTTCAAAGAAAAGCAAACAGCCAATTAATGCAATGTGTCAAGCCTCACTAGTAATTCTATACACACCAGTTAAAAAAGGCCTTTTCTTCCAGACCTGCAATCATTTTGAGAGATAAAATGAAGCATTGGCAAGAGGACGGGGACTCTGGGCTCACGCACACTCGTGGTGGGAATGCAGAACCCCCGGCAGGATCTATCGGCAGGAT
The DNA here is from genome assembly GCA_963693515.1 of Pipistrellus nathusii. Lineage (NCBI taxonomy): Eukaryota > Metazoa > Chordata > Mammalia > Chiroptera > Vespertilionidae > Pipistrellus > Pipistrellus nathusii. The sequence continues at coordinate 67,340,642 of OY882868.1, read as the reverse complement.
CTATTGAAGCTAAAAAGCTTCTCAACTTTGACTCAAGAATTTGCTTCCTGTCACACCTCCGGAGGCCGTCCCACAGGTGTGTGGAGAGTGTGTTCGCCGTCGCACTGTGTGGGGAAAGGGAAACTCTGCCGTGGAAGCCACCTTGCACCCTGCAGTACTCAGTGGCGTCCCTGCTCAGGCCACCAGAGGCCTCAGCTCATCCCTCGGCCAGCTGTGCTGACCACACTGTCCCCAGCCCCTGCCAAGGTCCCCGAGCTGAGCGTGTCACCTGGGTGCAAACTACCAGCACAGGAGCGTTCACGGCAGCAGATTTGTGGCAGAAAGAGCACTGGGATCATCTTTAAAAGCTCACCAGGAGAGATGATTAAGTAAGAGTATATCTGACCTAGGGGGGGCGGGTAGGGGCTGAGAGGAGGAGGATGGAGGGGGGAAGATGGAAGATATCTATAATGCTATCAACAATAAAAAATATAACTAAAAAAGAAAAAGAAAAATTTCAGCATCAGGTAAATTAAACATATAAAACAAGTAAATAATAAATGTATATCCTTATCAGAGATGTTTAAAAATATGGGTATAATTACTAATACCAACATTATGAGAGTCCTTGACCTTCTGTGAAGAAATACAATTCATATCCTAAGACTTCCCCTTTAAAGATACCCTTGTAGATACAAGGAACAAATCCTACAAAGATACAACCCCAACTTAACAACGGCTACCACAGGGGGTGGCATGAAGAGGCACCCTTTTTTGTTTTTTTTTCATTTGCACATGTGTTCATTTTGAATTAAATACAAAATTAAGTCTGCTGTTGTTGAAAAGGTACAAGAACAAACATTAACCATCCAAAAAACGGAGTTCAGCGAAAAGGAGACATTGGCGAGTCCTTCTGGCCACTCGGATGCTAGAAGACAAAGCTGTGCAATTCCCCCACCTCGCCAATAAAACCGAGGTTTGGATTTCATTCTCCTAAATGTTGGATGAAAACTGAAGACATATTTCAGAAGCAAAACCTATCGCTAAAAATAAGGGCAATGTAGGCATGAAACAAGTAAGCTAACTACAAGTAACTGATTAAAACAGCGCGTAGACAGCAGTCTCAATCTCAGGCACCGTTTTCCCAGACACTATTTCAGAAATGCCGTCACCTCCAGCACTGCTCACCTTCCAGGAGGGGACAGTCCCAGGGAACGTCCGGCTAGGGATCACTACACTGATCCTCGGAGACAAGGGTAGCCCTCTGAGCCGTTCCAGAAGCAGAGGACCCCGTAACGACTAGCTTCTATGGCAAGAATTAACCGAGTCCACTGGATGTTACAAAAACTGCTTCCCTCCCCTCTCATCGCCACCTTCCCGCCTTAAATAAAACAACTCAGTTTAAAGCAGCTTTCCTCTGACAAGGAAACAGCGTTTGCCATTGACAAGGAAGAAAAACCTTTTCATAATGAGTTTCTGCAGGTAATGCTGACTCAAGGGAAGCAAGAAGCCCTTCCATTTTAAGATTAAAACCAAGCAAACTGAACATTAAAACTGATGTAGGCCCTGGCCTGTCTGGCTCAGTGGACAGAGCATCAACACATGGACTGAAGGGTACTGGGTTCAATTCTCGTCAAGGCTTGAACCTCGGTTGCAGGCTTGATCCCCAACCCTTGATGGGGCAAGTGTGGGAAGCAACCAATCGATGTGTCTCTCTCACATCAATGTTTCTCTCTCTCTCTTTCTTTTTAAAGAAACTCAATGTAAAGGTATCCTCAGGATAGGATTTAAAAACGAACAAAATACTGATCCAGGTTATGGTTCTACCGTCTTCCCATATCATACATGATGAGGTCCAGGCCACTGATGCTGCACAAAGGTACCCAACACCATACACTCCTGCTTCAGAGCAGGGCAGCGGGATCAGCCGTCACTCTGCAGGAGGAGTGGGCTCCACACCACGCCACCAAGCTCAGCTCCTTGTGGTTCTGCAGGCGCAGTCGGCAGCTAGCTCCATGCAGCAGGCCCGGTGCCTGCAATGAAGATGGATGTCCTCGGAAGCCTGCTGGAGCCAGCTGCAGTTGCAGCACCGCAGTTGCACTTCCAGAAAAAGGCTCTCCTTCATTCCTTGGACCACATGAAATGGAATCAATGTTCTTACTAAATTTAAAAAACAAAACAGTCCACAGCCATCTCATACCGGGCCCAAGGCCATTCCTCTGGCGCTTGGCACGGAGCAACTGATCCCAGCGAGGTCTGTGTGCAGCTGCCTCTTCCTCACACACTTGGCTCTTGGGGAGACAGGGCAGCAGCAGCCCAGGGTGTGCCCAGAAGCACTGCCCAGAGCCAGGGTGGGGACAGGTTTCTTAGGGCCGAAACAGCCACATACAGTATCACAGGTTGATTAATAAAGCAAAGCAACTGAACACAATGCAGTGGAGTCACATTTCACTGTCTGCCAAATCCGAAAACCTTTCACCTATCAGGCCACCCGCTCAGCACGGCGGTAAATCACCACACATAGCTCTGCTAGCTGCTCCTGAAAAGTTAGCTCAGGGTTTGGCCAAGAAAAGAATCCCAAGTCCACTCAAATCTGCAAGTGGAAACTCCCAACCAAGAAGCTAAGAATGAGCCATCCCAGCCGGCCACAGGGCATACTCCTGGGATGAATTTGGACCACAAGCTGAATGATTCTTTACTCAAGTAAAACAAGACTGAAAAACCACCTCTATCCTGGACCCAGAAAATTACTTCCAAAAACAAAAAGGCAGGCATCGCCGGGGGCTGGGGAGCAGAGAATAACATAGAAGCTGCCCTTCTGTTTGCCAGGGTCTCTCACATCACAAGTGGATTAGGGATCATTTGCTTTCCATTAACATGTGAAAATTTGAGGTTCCCTTTGAGACTGAAATTTAGTCCCGTATTTGTATAAAATATACACTAAGATATCAAAGTCGCAAGGTTTTGCCAGAGTCCCAAGCCCCGGAAGGACCATGACCAAGTTCTCAAGACCAAGCACCACACGCTCTGTTCCTGCGATTCGGGGAAACACTACTGCCCACCACCCACTCTAATACTCACTTAGACTGGGTCTGTTTGGTGATGTTCCGAATGGTGGCACCTTCTTTGCCTATGATGGCTCCAACGAACTGGGTGGGCACCAGCAGGCGCAGAGGCAGGTCGCAGGGCTTCTGCTTGGACCCCGATCCCGGAGAGCCCTGTCTCGACGAGCCCCTCTGCCCGAACCCGCGGCGGCCTCGGGGCTGCTGGGAAGCGTTCTGCTGGGAGGCCATCTCGTCCGGGATGTAGGCCACTTTCAGCGTGAAGTTCTCCAGCTGGAAGCCATTCAGCTTGTCTAACGCTCTAAAGGGGACAAGGAGCAAGGGTGGGAAAAGAAATCAAACTTTGTAATAAACCTTTCGGCAAAGCAATACCTATCTCCCCCACTCAGGATCATCAGCTCAAAATCTTCTGAATAAAGCCAGAGAACAGGTAACCCAGTACAACTGCGCGCGCGCGCGCACACACACACACACACACACACACACACACACACACGGGAAAGAAAAACCTGACAAGTTTCCAAAGGGAACATCCTTGTCCTCTACCAATGAAATATAGAAAAAAATCTGTCAAACATTTTTACTGAGGTGTAATTCACATACAACATTACATTAGTGTCAGGTGCACCACACAAGGACTCAATAGTCACATATAATGTGAAATGATCACAATAAGTCTGGCTAACACTGTCATCACACCTAACCACAGAATTTTTTTTCTTGTGATGAGAATTTTAAGATCTCTCTCAGGAACTTACAAATATGCAATACAGTTATATTAACTCCCGTTAACAGGCTGAGCGTCACATCCTCAGGTTTACTTGTTTTATAACTGGAAGTGAGTACCTTTTGACTCCCTTCACCCAATTTGGCCACTCATCTCCGATATCCACCAATCTGCTCTTTGAATCTGTGAACTTGTTTTGAGTGTGATTGGTTTTTTTTAGACTTACATGTGAGATCATAGTGTGCTTACCTTTTTGTCTGTCTGACCTCTTCCTGACTTACTTTACTTACATAACATCCTCAAGGCCCATCCACGTTACTGCATATGCCAGGATTTCATTCTTTCACATGGCTGAATGCTATGCCAGTGTGATATACACACCAGGCTTTCTTGTCACTCCTCCATTGACGGACACTGAATTGTTCCCATACCTCAGCTACTAGAGAAAATGCTGCAACTGAAACTCTTCAGTAAGCCATTAACCCAAGAGATAACAGCGGAGGAGCACGCCAACAGCCAGGGGAGGGAGTGGGCAGACCTGGTCCAGGCTAGTCTTTCCAAATCAGAAGGGAGATGTTGGAAATATACATCTTCTTACAAAATACAAACATTAAACATCTTAAGCCACAAAGGACAGATCTCTCTCAAACTCTCACAGGAGATGGGTAGGATTTGATACTCAAGACAATCACCCAACACATTCTCAGCACCTACCATGTGCCAGCCCTGAGCAAACAGTAGTCCCTGGCTGTCTGGAGTTATGGTCTGGCCCGGGCAGAGAGGCAGGGTGAAGCTATTTTCTACCTCATCTATCCGCCCATCCGTCCACCTCTCTATTTTGAGAGGAGCCTGTTTCTTCATTTTGAATGTTACTATGGAAAAGTGTCCATCCCAATGAGTTTTCAGAAGGTAAGCCTGCAACCCAACTCAAGAGCAAGGACAAACCAGCGCACCATAGCCACCGGTACCTCCGTAGACTTCGAAGACCATAGACTGATTCTGTGTTAAAAGTCTTGGTAAATAAGCATATATTAGAATATACGTTATGTACTCTCTCATGTCTGGCCTCTTTTATTTGCCAGGTTTATAAGATTCACTCGTGCTGTTGTTTTTTTACCTCACCTAAGTATTTTTAAAGTGGAGAACGCAATAAAAAACTGACAGAGAAGATATCACCAAGATACCAAAAGCACACATAAACACACCTTTGATAATACACACTCCCAAGTACACTACAAAATTAAAAACAAAGGTCCCACCCTCTCCTAAGGCTGCTCAGATTCTGTTCAATGGGCTTTGAGTTCTCTCACACACTTCGTAGTGGAAAGAGGCTCAACTAGAGATCAGAATTGTAGTCCAGTCAGAACAATAAGCAGCCATGTAACCTTGGAAAGGTCATGTTCTTATTTGTCACTAGGTTCCTCACCTACAAAATGCAGCGATTCGATTTATAATCCTTTTCAATTCAAAAATTTCAGAATTTGTTTTCTTCTTCCCAGACCTCACTGCTGTATATAGCACTAATTCTAACAAAATGAGGTTTAGCCATTATTGAAAAGTCACACAATTCAGTTTTCTGCTTGTACCAAGAATAAAAGGTTGAGGCACACAATCTATAATAATAAAGTATACTATGCTAATTAGACCAGCTGTTGTCCTAGAAGAAGCCAGGGCTGTGAGGGAGCCCAGGTCCCGGGTGCTGGAGGGAAGGAGGTGGTGCATCAGCCTATTTTAGTTCAGTAATAACTACTGAAAGGATGCAATTTAAGGAAATAATTATTGCCAAAGCCGGGAGATTTACCCTCCAAAGGACTTGATCAATTACATTGGTTCTAAAAGCCCACACACATACACTCAAAAAGCAAAATCTTGGCAAACAACCTGTGCTGTAGAGGACTGGATACATCGACTGTGGAAGGCGTGAAATACTATATAGAGATTACAAACAGTATAAATATAGTCAATGGAAATAATGAAACTCTACAGAACGATCTTTGTAATTTTAAGTTGACACGTGGGACAAAGTCTGCAAAGTTTGGTGGTTATCTCTGAACGACAAGAAATTCTTTGTCTCACTGCTTTCTGTTGTTTCTTTTTCCAGAATAAATCTTCTAGTTACATGATTTTTACAGCTGAAGGTTGATTTCCCCCCCTTAGCCATCAGCCAAGTTGTTGAAAAACACTTCTAACCATCACAGTGTGCACCAGATGTGGGTCTTCAAATGATACAGAAGGATCGATCTTCAATGATAGCTTCACAATATAAACAAACTATACTCTGATTCCCTAACGAAAATAAACATCAGAAATAAGAGCCCCTAAGGGAAGGTGGGGATAAGAGGGAGAGATCAACCGAAGAACTTGTGTGCATCCATATGAGCCTCACCAGTGGTCAAGGACGACAGGGGGTGGGGACATGCATGGAGAGGGGTTTGGGATGGGAATGGGGGGGAGGGGGGGCGGTGAGGACAAGTATGTGATACCTTAATCAATAAAGAAATTTAAAGAAAAATAAAAAAATAAAATAAGAGCCCGAAAGAAAAGAAAGTATAAAAACTAAATTCCTGCCAATTCGGAAGGACTATTTCCTTGTCACACATGACAAATCTTCTGATGAGGCTGGCTTCCTTGGACAGTTACCTGAGCACCCCTGGAGGAAATGGGTGTCCCAAGGCCAAGCCTTTCTTGCTCCAAGGAACAAGTGATACTAAGGACACTCTCTGTTTTTTTTAATGATTTTTTGTTTTCATTATTTTTATTCATTTTATTATTTTAATAATCTAAGACTTCAAGTTAAAACAAATAGGTATTTCCTCATAATATATTACTCTGAACCTTTGATTTTTCTAGCCACAAGGTGGCAGGAATTTCCATGTTAAATTCTTAGAGTCAGCCTTATTGAGGAATCAAGTAACAAAAAGAGGCAGCCACAAAGCCTTCAAACTCGGTTCCTAACTCTGAGTATCAGCTTCCTAACTGAGTATCAGCGCCGGTCATTACCTGGAATGGAGTATAAATGAAGTATACTGAGCAAGAACAAAGCATCATCAGCAGAAATGAGAAATGTTGAAAAATGCTTAATAGCTGCTAACTTTGCAGTCCTGCGAGGAATTGTGATAGGTGTTTTGGAAGCTCTATGTAGGTTCTCTCAACAGCCTCATGAGCTAAGAACTGTAATTAGTCCCACTTTATAGGCAGGTGTGAACTAAGACACATTAACCTGACCAGAATGACAGACTCCCACCTCTGCACCAGCACATCCCAGCTACACAGTCTCCCAAGTATCAGGCACAAGGAAAGAAAAGTCAACTCCACTCTCGTGACCTGAAGCGATGAGCTTTGAAGGGCTCTTATTTCTGCTGGTTTTTTGTCAGGGCAAGGGACTCAGCCGGCTGCGTGGTTGGGGCAGCAGACAGCTGTGCAGCCCAGAGGACTGCTGTGCAAGGGCTCCGAAAGCACATCCTGGAGGGACCACCTTCCCAGCTCAGACCACCTCAGTTGCTCTAAAAGCAGCCCAGAACCAGGGATTGGGCAAGAATGACTACTATTTCCTTGGTGCCCATGTGCCAGGCCATGTGATAAGCCTGTCTTTCTGTAAATATGTGCCTAAATGAATGACTACATTGGTTTCTTGTCTGCTCTCATTTTGTGGCTGAGAACACTGAAGCTCAGAGAGTCAGGGTTATGTCAGAGGCCACGCTTTCTCCAGGACATCAAGGAGTGCCAGATCCAATGCCTGGCAAATGAAACCCATTCTCCTCACAGGATGAGAATGCACTCCCCATCTCTTTAAAAAACAAAAAAACAAAAAAACAAACAAACAAAAAACACAACTTACTAGAAAATGTTCAGAACATTGACTCACAAGACTAACTTTTCCATTCTTTAAATCTATTAACTTTCTCTGAATTATTTTCTAAAACTCTTTGCTCTGGAATTTTTGAGAGAGAGAAAACCCATATTCTTGTAAGGAAACTCAACGTGGGCGATCCATCTCCACTTCCACCAGCAGGAGGCCCACCCCGAGGACAGGGACTCTGCCTTTAGTCACTGGCATTTGGTCAATATGCAGTTGCAATTCATTGAAGGACTATTAGAATAAGAGATGTAAAGACATGTCCCTCTTTGAAATGCTCATTTAATCTGTTTAGGGTGTTTAATTACTGAAATGACAGATTCCCAACAGCCGTTTTCTCTCCCCTTCGGACCAACAGGACCCAGCAACCTCTGACAACACTTGTAAAAACTGCCTCCCCGTTCCATCTGCCATCAGGGTGGGCTGCTCGCAGCAGTGATTCTGCCCTGACTCCCTGTTGGCCCTTGTCTCTGTGCTTAGAATGCAGGGGCTCTAAATGTCCCAGCTCAAGTTCAAAACCAACAACGTTCTCCCATACGACTAACTGTTAAGTAGCGTCCAATTAGCTGGCTGTCCTCACCTAAGTTTTCAAGCAAGACAACTAGGACGATCTCCAAATACCCTTGGGTTTAGCATTTACCCCAGCTTCCATCTAGCAGAGTTGGCTGTAGCAAGCGTTTACTGGAGATCTTCGTGAAGACTGGGGCATGTGAGACAACCGGGGTCTGCGTCTCTGCCTCACTCTCACCTCCGACCGTCTACTTGGGGTATTAAACGTGAACATTTTCTGTTCTTCCCTGAACACATTATTGTTGAAGAATAGAGTTTGTAAAAATCAGTTTTAACACTCACACCACAATTTCTAAGATGTCAAAAAACCTCATGTTAACTGTTAACTTTTTTTAATGAGAGAAAGATACGAACAGAAGGAAAAACAGATTATTTTTAAATGTCTTAAAAGTCTCATTAAAAATAAACATCAGAAGCCTCATTTTTTTAGGAAAAAAAGTAGATACTGAACATGAGTAGATACTGCTTTTCCCCACAGGGTCAGCAAAGCCTGTAAAGCTGGGTTAGGGAGTCAGAAGACGGCACACTCACGGGACCGATGGGAATTTAAACTAGTTCAGATTCTATGAAAGAGAACTTGCCAATATTTTTTTTAAATTAATAAGTATCTTGATCTATTTCTAGGAATTTAACCCACACCCATATTCACACACGTGCAAAGTGATTTACAAAAAAGTGATTCTCTACAGCAGCCATTTTCACACCAGGGTGCAGCCAGCTTATTAAATAGGCAGCACCTGACTCTTTCCTTGGCAGCTCTGACCTCTTTTCCCTTAGACTGTCGAATAAAAAAATGACAACAGCCAAACGACAGCCATCCGGTGAGTCAAAACTTCACCTATTCTCTTGTCAGACCAGCAACAAATATAATCTGGGTTTTTTTTGGTGGCAGCAGACATTTAGTAGTTTGTGTGCCAGGAGCAGAAAAAAGTTGAAAATCGCTACACTCTAGCCTTGCTCCTAACTGCAAGATCTCTAAGTAAGCTAAACATTCAATTTGGAACTAAGTCATTCTATATTCATACAATGAAATTCTATGCAACTTTAAAAAATAGATTTCTACATACAAAACACTCAAGCAAGTTGGGTAACAATACTGGGGAGATCTGTACCATGTACATGCTTGGACCTTCACATTTTGAACCATGTGAGTGTTACCAACCAACATAAAAACGGAAGTCCCACTGTGCAATGCAAGTTTCCATCTCCTCGCCAGCCCCATCTGTCCTTCCCTGGCTCGTCCAGGAGCGGGCACTGCATTCGACTCAGGCCGGATGGGATGGTCTTCTTCCTCTTTCCCCTGCCTGCCCTGTGTGTGGAGGTGGTGAAGACTCCCCTGGCCCTGCCACTCCGCTCTCTGCTGTGGGCACCTTGCATGCCCTTCCTCTGCTTGCACTGGGAGCAGACAGGTCAGAGGCAGTATCTGTGGGATCCTCATTTCCTCTCTCTAATGTGTAGTCAGTTCCTTAGGTCATTCCCCAAGCTGAGAAGTGTTTTTCCTAAGGAAGATGTTTTTATCTGTAGTTTAGCCTCCCCATTGCATCGGAATACATTTCCCCCACCAATCTAAAGTCAAATTACACTGGTCAATGTCTGCACACTCCTACATGACAACAGTGACCATTAGGAAGATCAGGAAGAACACATTTAACACTATAGCTTTACACATGACCTACTTACCAGCTTTGAATAAATCAGCAATAATGTATGTATCATATCAGTAAGGGAATGATACCCAGGTCCACAGCTTTCTGCAAATAGGGTGTAGTTCAGCTTCATCCCATATCCACCTACCTCTGACATACTGAAAAGGTAATAAAACTAACCAATGCAAATTCTTACTACACCGTCAAACATTAAAAGATTTGCAAGGTCAAACTTTGCAAAATGAAGTTTACTTCTGCTATCCACTAGGCTAAAATATAGGTACCGTACTTAACCTGCTTACTACCCATAGAGATGAAAAGTGTCAATCTGCTTACTGTCTGGCTTGGTCCTTACTGGAATAGGTTACGTTTACGACTGCAGTTTCCGAGTCAGTGTTCACTGAGGGGAGAAAAAAAGGAAGAGAAAGAAACACGTTAGTCGTCTTTTTACGCCCCCTTTTACAAAACTGAAAGCAATTGAGAAGACGTGTACCTTGCTCACAGCTCTCCACCACTCCATACTGGCCTAGTAAACTATCCAGCACCTAGCGGGAGGGGAGAAAATCACACATTTTCAGTTTCCCAAGGTATTACGAGGGCAGAAATGTTTGCAAATCACAAAGAACTGTGCTGAAAAAGAGCGCCCAAAATTAACTGGGGTCTGGTCTCTCATAGTGAGGGAAGGGCACCATTGTGGGGTCCCCTCTCCTGCGTCTCCCAAGATCCCTAACCGCAGGCTCATTCCTGGGGATAACAGAGCGGCGAGGCAGCTCCGCAGTGTTCACGGCCACAGCACCTGGATTCCCAGGCTGGAGCGGCAGGAAGCATCCGTTTCACACACACACAGAAACGCCTCATCACACTTCCTCCATGTACACAGAGTCACGAGACAAGAGCCCACATCAAGTTTCATCTTTAAGATGTTCCTTCTCAAAGAACTTCTTTTTATAGCTAATATGGTCATCGGAACAGACGACTCTCAAGGCAGGCCAGCAAAATGAAGAAAGAACAGAATCGATATTCTATGTGGAGCTAGAGACTAAGCTGAGTGGTATATCAATAATTAGTAAAAGGTGTAAAAAAAAAAAGCAGCAAACATTTCTAAATCTATGCGAGGCTGGAGGAAGCACAACAGGAAACTGTCCACCCTACAACTTCCCTGCGGCTGCATCATTCCATTGCGCGTGTTGGTCTATGGAGGCCGGGAAAGCAGCGCCTGCACTGTATCAGACCGTGACTGTGGGTGCCCCTCTCATCAGTATAAACCAAATCCAACCCTCCTACCAAGAACCAGAAAAAGAGGTTTTTGAAAAATAAACTAGGGAACCAATTATCCATTAATTTAATGCAAACTTTGACGAACGGCTCCTGAGAATGTTCTGGCCCCAGCACACAGTAAAGCATCAAGAGACCCACTGAGTGGTCAGGTAATTAATTCCCTGCTAAACTTTAAGCAACTTCTCCTAAAGGAATATTTATCTTGTGTAGTCTCTTTCAGGCTTTTGTCTACTGATTCTGATTTTAAAACTATAGGCAGGTATGTCTAGGAATGAACTTTTTATTTTATTTTTCCTCATTTTATTATTATTTTTTTTAAATATATCTTTCTTGATTTCAGAGAGGAAGGGAGAGGGGGAGACAGACAGAATCGATGAGAATCACCGAATGGCTGCCTCCTGCACGTCCCCCAATGGGGATCAAGCCCACAACCAAGGCTTGTGCCCTTAACAGGAATCAAACCCGGGACCCTTCAGTCCGCAGGCCGATGCTCTATCCACTGAGCCAAACCAGCCAGGGCTATGTTTCCCCATTTTAAATAAGGCTAATACCTATTTGTGAATGGGGAGTCGTTTCTTCATAGTGATGTTTTTTTCATAGTGATGTTTTGACGTGAATTTCCTTTGAGTGGGCCTATTAATAGCACACACTGATCTCTGTCTCTAACTACAGCTGCTATTAAATCAGAACGCTTCATCTCTAATTCAGATCCCTTAGCTGACCACATCTCTCTCATGGTCAGTCTCGGCCACCAGGATGCACGGTCACATGAACAGGGTTTCCGTTCACTACATTGTCCCTGACACGAGAATGCACAGACACGGGAAGACATCCCCGAGGCTCCTGAGTGAAGGAAGGGCTTCTCAGAGGAAGTTCTCGGAGGCTTACTAGGAACGGCACTCGCCAACAGTGTTCGCCTGCTGCAGAGGTGAATCTGACACGCATGTCATGCTGATCACAGACATCGTTTATAAAAGCGGGAAATGTAGAAAACTTCTTACAATGCCACCCAAAGAGGCATAATATGCAACATGTAACACCTTAAAATCTAAAAAGAGCAACCTACGTTTATTTTTTTTAAACTCTTTTAAAAAAAAAAATATTTTATTGATTTTGTACAGAGAGGAAGGGAGAGAGATAGTTAGAAACATCAATGAGTGAGAGAGTCATCGATCAGCTGTATTTTTAAGACAAAAATGTTTCAATGCCAAAAATGTTTTATATTGCTGAAACCGGTTTGGCTCAATGGATAGAGCGTCAGCTTGGGGACTGAAGGGACCGGGGTTCGATTCCGATCAAGGGCATGTACATTGGTTACGGACATATCCCTATTGGGGGGTGTGTAAGAGGCAGCTGATTGATGACTCTCTCTCATCGATGTTTCTAACTCTCTATCTCTCTCCTTTCCTCTCTGAACAAAAACAATAAAATGTATTTTTTTTTTAAATGTTTTATATGGCCGAGACCGGTTTGGCTCAGTGGATAGAGCGTCGGCCTGAGGACTGAAAGGTTCCGGGTTTGATTCTGGGCAAGGGCATGTACCTTGGTTGTGGGCACATCCCCAGTGGGAGGTGTGCAAGAGGCAGCTGGTCGATGTTTCTCTCTCATTAACGTTTCTAACTCTCTATCACTCTCAATTCTTCTCTATGTAAAATCAATAAAATATTTTTTTAAAATATTTTACATGCATATTAATAGAATTATAAAGAGGTATTTAAATTCATTCCATTTTAATAATAAAGCAGCAGGAATGCTTTAATTATTAGGAAATTGGACAGATGAAAGATGTCTCATTAGCATATTAATATAGATATATACACACATACAGGAAGATAAATAAATGATACAAGAAAACTTTTAACTTAAAAAATTGAGGAAATATACATAAAATTTTCACTGCATCTATTGTACAAAGTTTAATATGTTGAAAATAAAATTGCTTGTAGAGTTAAACATTCTATTTGTAGATAATAATAAATGTTACCGATTATCAGAACTATCCTGTGTGTAAAATCTCTGTGGGGGCCGGGGGGAGGGAGGTGTTAGAAATTACAATTCTATCCTCTAAAAATGGCGAATTTACTGTGCGTAAATTATACTTCAATAAGCCTTGCACTAATAATAAATATAAAACACACAAAACACACACACACACAAACACACACACACACAAACCACACACTATAATTCTTTTTTTTTAATATATTTTATTGATTTTGTACAGAGAGGAAGGGAGAGAGATAGAGAGTTAGAAACATCGATGAGAGAGAGTCATCGATCAGCTGCCTCTTGCACACCCCCTACTGGGGATTTGCCCGCAACCAAGGTACATGCTCTTGACCGGAATCGAACCCGGAACCCCTCAGTCCCCAAGCCGACGCTCTATCCATTGAGCCAAACCGGTCCCGGCCACACACTATAATTCTTAAAGGAAAAATAGGCCCATCATCAATCTTGGTTGGGGACAAGTTAACCAGACAACCTAGGGGGGTGTTTACCCAGACACCCGAGATGAATTTTAATGGGTCTTTGTAAGTTTTGGGGGTCATCACAACTGAGAGATGGGGAAAGACTGCCAATAACCCAATCAGAATCACAAATCCCCCCAGGGCCTGAGCAATGCTAAGCAGCCCGTTTCCCTCTGACGGTTGGGAAGGCACTCATCTGAGAGCTCTGCAGATCAGGACCACCACACTGCACCCTGCCACTCCACCCACTGAGCTCCCGTGTAAACACAGCTCCTCCCCAGTCTGCCCTGTGGATGGAGCCTGCATTACGGGAAGGAAAGACACGTGCTCCTGCATCTGTCTCATAAACCGCCACCGCCATCCCTAGGTTCCTGCCTCCTCTCAGTTCCTAGAATGTCTTGTCTCTTCTCCCATCCATCTCAACCACAAATGTTTCTTTTAAACAGGCTTGTTTTAATGGTAAAAACAAACAAAACCCGAAATACTGCCACGGCACATTTCCAACATTTCCACAATCTCTTAACAAACCAGAACCCTCATTCCTAAATGAACTTGTTTTCCTCAAGCCCACAGAAAACATTTCTCTGTGCTTATGTAAGTCTAACTCCAACTGGGAGGGAATGAATGTCTTGGCGGAATCCCCCTTTTTATATATTTACAACTTGAAAATCTCAAATGTTCAGCACTTTAAAAAAATTAAAAAGTCCATCCAAATGTGGAAAAAGCAAGAAAGAAGCACATGCTTAAACACAAAGATTGTCTCTTTCCTTAACATAGTTGTCAAGACTTAGGTCATTCCTAACAGCTACAGTGGAAGCAATCTAAGTGCCACCACCTGAAGGGCAAACACAATGTGGTACAGCCACACAACGGAATATTTGGCCATAAAAAGGGATGAAGTGCTGATACATGCTACAACATAGATGGACCCTGAAAACAGTAAGTGAATGAAGCCAATGCCAAAAGACCACATCTTAAGGGTTCCATTCATAGGAAATGTCCAGAAGAGGGAGCTCTGCAGAAACAGAGGTAAATTGGTTAGTGGCTGCATCTGGTTGGAGCGAGGGTAGGGCGGCAGCTAAAGGGTTCTTGTGAGGTGATGAAAACGCTCTAAAATTGACTGTGGTGATGCTTGCACATACCTGTGATCATACTAAAAACCACAGAACTGTGCACTCTAAATGGGGGAATAGTGCAATGTGTGAATTATAGCTCAATAAAACTTAAAAATAACTAAGATCAATAATACTAGCTTGCCCTAACCGGTTTGCCTCAGTGGATAGAGTGTCAGCTGGAGGACTGAAGGGTCCCAGGTTCAATTCCGGTCAAGGGCATGTACCTTGGTTGCGGGCACATACCCAGTAGGGAGTGTGTAGGAGGCAGCTGATCGATGATGTTTCTCTCTCGTTGATGTTTCTAACTCTCTATCCCTCCCCTTCCCTCTCTGTAAAAATAAATAAATAAATAAAAATAATAATAAAAAATTAAAATATATATTTTAAAATACTTTTAAAAAATAATAATAATAGCTAATTACCTAGGTTTGTTTAACCCTTGAAGTATTATTAAAGTGAAATTTTATCAGCTTTGCCATTACGTACTCATGAAACCACTGCCATAATCAAAATAAGTTTCTTCATGTCCTCTTCAATCTAGTAGCCTAATTTATTCAAACACAAACACCAAAACAAAGATAGCTGAAAAACTATCTTTGTAACTCACACATGATCACATTTCCTCTGCCACAGTAACAAACCCCTCCACTCCCCACCCCCCACAAAACCAGCTATTTCAGCTGATCCCCTTGGGCAGGGAGTTGTTCATGCTCTCCAGAAAAACCTTCTGCTGATGACTTGTTCTTCACACCCACGGCTCAGGCCCCATCACCTTGAACCAAAGGCCTAATTGGCATCCTTGACTCCAGCCCACCACCCCATGACCATTCTCCTCCTGGAATTACTCCTCTCCAGGGGCCTCTGGATGCCCTCAGAACTTGTGCCGTCAAGTGTTCTGGTACAGCTGCCTCTTCCAACACCTTTAACCCGCTTCCCCACACCTACTCCTGCCACACCCTCAGAGTGGGGAGAGCGCTCTTGTTTCCATAGCACCTGAGCTTACCTAATGCTGCGAAAGAAAGCAATGCCGTTTTATAATCTCTTCACTGGTCTTTCTTCTCCCACTGGACTAGTGATTATTAACCACAGTGATTGACTATATGTCAGGTGTGTTGCAAGTAATCCATCCCTAAGAGTTACACTGGCTTCCATGTATGTATGTCAGAAACTTCGTATGCAACCTGAATAATTTCACCTGCATCTTCCTGAAGCTCATTATTAAAAGTCCACCTAGTATTGCTACCTCCTACTCCGAACCCTCAGATTCATTTCTGCTGCCAATTGCTTGTTCTCGTAACAGTTAGGCCTGCACTGTCCCAGTGTGACAGCCGCTGGCTACACGGGGCTGTTGGGCACTAGAAATGTGCTCAGATGTAAAATAGATCCATATTTAGAAGACATAGTAAAAAATGTTTTAAATATTGATTACAAATTAAAATTATAACATTTTAGCTACATTTGCTTTAGCAAATTATTAAAAATAATTTCAACTGTTTTCTTCTTAATTTTTTTTTATGCGGCCACTAGAAAATTTTAAATTCCCTAACGGCCTGTATTATCTTTCCACTGGACTGTTCTGGGCAAGACGCTATCCACTGAGCCAAACCAGTTTCGGCTAGACTGATTTTTTTAAAGTCATTTTTTATTTTCAATTACACTTGATATGCATCATTATATTAGTTTCAGGTGTACACCCGTGACCAAACATTACACAACTTAGTAAGCGATCACCTCAATAAATCCCACACCCATCCACCACCACACCTAGTTATTAGAATAGTAACTATATTTCCTCTGCCGTACTTTTTAAAGCTGAGCTAATCAATTCACACCCTATAAACTCTAAGAACTTCCCTTTGTAACGAATAGCATCCAAAATCCCTAACACGTGTCGGAAGGCCTGTGTGACCCCCTCATCATCCAATGCCTCTCCCCTCGCCAACCACTCCGCCTTTCCAGGTGCCTCTGGGCGGCACCCAGGTGCTTTCTAGCAGCAGGTCCCACGTGGTTCCTCATTTCACTCATTTAGGCCACAGATCCCGTGAGGTGCCATCCCGTTTCACAGAAGGTAAATTACAGCAGATTCCAAAGTGATGGAGAAATGACTGAAGCCCCAGCTGCCAGAGCCCCACTCTTCCCCACATGCTGAACTAAGCTGCCCCACTTCTTTACCCAATTAAATTGAAATACGATGACACAAACTAAAACCAGTTCAATCCTGACTTTGCTTGATGATCACAATCATCAACTGGTAGGAAAGAACTTTATCAACTCCCATGTCTCAAGTGCCATTACTGTATTTTCTGTACCTTATTCAGATGAAGGTGTTAACCAACATTAACTTGTTCTATATTTTATTAACAGAAATATTTGTAAAAAACACTTGAAATAATATAAACTTAGGGCCCCTTCTGACCACCTGCTTCTAAACTATTTACTTCCCCCAAACTAAAAAAAACAAAAAAAAACAAAAAAACCCATGGTCAGTTTGGTGGGTCTCTCCAGATGGTTTTAGAAGTATGTGTGTCACATGAAAAGATGCTCAACATCATTAGTCCCCAAGGAAATGCATTTCAAAACCAAATGAGATGTTACTTTATACCCAATAGGAATGGCTATATATCTTAAAGAAAAACAGTAAGTCTTGGCAAGTATATGAAAAAAATTAGAACCCTCATACACCTGAGAGGAATATAAAATAGTCCAGCCTCTATGGAAAACAATATGACAGTTAATAAAAAAAATAAATAAATAACAATAGAATTACCATATGATCTGACAACTCCACTTCTGGATAAATACCCAGAACTGAAGCAGAGATTTGAAGAAATAGTTATGCACCTACGTCATAGCAGCGTGATTCACAAGTACCAAATAGTAGAAGCAACCCAACTGGAGAAACAAAACGTGGTCTACACATACAATGGAATATGATTCAGCAGAGGACAAAAATGAAGTACCGATACATGCTACCGTGTGGATGAACCTTGAAAACATTATGTACAATGAAATATGCCAGAAATAAAAGGTCACGTATTGCATATTCCATTTATCAGATCGGTAACTCCACAGAGACCAAACAGGCGAGTGGTTATCGGGGGCTGGGGAAGGGAGAATTGGGAGTGAGTGCTAACAAACAGGGAGATTCTTTTGGGGCTCATGACAATGTCCTGGAATTAGTAGTGATGGTTGTACAGCCTCATCAATATGTTAAAACCCACTTGGTAAATTTTATAATTATGTGAATTTTAAAGGTTTTTTTTTAAAAAATGTATGTGTATATGCATATACTACTATATATATTCACATATGTACTCAGAGGAATTTTTGTAAATATTTACATAGTAAAGGCCCGGTGCACAAATTCATGCACGGGTGGGGTCCCTCGACCTACCAGGCAATCGGGGCCTAGTCTTGGTCCTGGGGGGAAGGACCACAGAAGTTGGCCGGCCGGACAGGGAGTGGGACCATGGGAGGTTGACCAGCGGGGGTGTGCAGAGTGGTTGGCCAACCACAGGAGGTTGGCTATGAGAGCACACTGACCACCAGGGCAGCTCCTGTGTTTAGCGTCTGCCCCCATGTTGGTCAGTGCACATCATAGCTACTGGCTGGTCGTAATAGTTGATTAGGCTCATACATATACACACTCCTCAAAATACGGCTATTATCCCCATTTTGCAGATGAATCAACAGAGGCATATTTTATATAACTTGTTTAATGACATTATTCATCTTGTTTTTCCTCTGTCATCTTGGTGGCCAATCATGTTGGTAAATACAAATCTAGCACGTTCATTTTAACTGCCACATGGAATTCCACAGCACCAGCTATTAACCTGCTCTCTTTTCTCCAGTCCCCTCCCACTGCAGCAGCCCCCCAAACCTTAAACACCGAGCCTCCTGTGGTCCACCCCCACATGCCACAGATCTTGGGAGAATCCAGCAGTGAGCCGGAAAGCAGTGACTAACCAGGCCTCCTCCAGGCCTCAGCCCTAAACCAAAATTTCCAACACTAGGGAGGGGATCCTAGTCGCAAACCCCAGTTTCACTCACTCACTTATTCCTTGTGCAGAAAGGCCGGGATTACCTCTCAACAGCTACAAATTACTAGAGGAAAGGGAGAGACAGCAGTACAAAACCTAATTACAATTCTAACATAATCCTGGGTAAGGGCACTGATTAAGAAGTATCTTATCCAAGAGAAGTGAAAAATATCCAAAAGTAAGTGGCCCCCAAAAGTGGTAGTAGACTATACCAGATGTTGGCATTTTACCCTTGTTTAAAATTTTAATCTTTTTAAAGAGAGATGGGGGATAAGAGGGAAACAAGAGAGAGGATGGGAGAAAGAAAGAGAGACACTAATTTGTTATCCACTTATTTATGCATTCATTGGTTGATTCTTATATGTGCCCTGACCAGGGATTGAACCCACAACCTTGACATATTAGAATGACGCTCTAACCAAATGAGGTACCTGGCCAGAGCTACAGTTTACTTATTTTTAATAGAAATAAAAACAGCTAGAGAAGGAAAAGAAAGGTGGGTTCCAAAGTCAGTACTGATAAGAATATTTCCTATAAAAATGACTCCTTCAGATGTGCATTAGTGATTCTACAGGGCTCTATGGTGAGCCTTATAATAAAATACCTGGAACTGCATTACAATTCTAAATGGGTGAACAATGTGACATATTCATACACTGAAATACCACCTGGCCACATGAAGAAATGAAGTACATTCTACAATATGGATGCACCTTGAAAACATTATGCTAAGAGGCCATGTATTATGTACTTTCATTTCTGTGACATGTCCAAAATAAGGTAAACCCATAGAGACAGAAGTAGATTCACGGTTAGTAGGGGCTGGAAAGAGGCTGGAAAAAGGAAGGGCAGTGATCATTAACATCTATTGGGTTACTTTTTGGAATAAAAAAAAAAAAAGTTCCAGAATTAGACAGAGGTAATGGTTCCTAACCCTGTGAATCTATCAAAAAAACACTGAATTATACATTTTAAAGGGATGACTACCAACGTTTGACTTGAGAAAAGGCTTTCTAAGATTCAGAAGAGACAAAAACAAGCATTTCTATTTGAAAAGGTTAAAATGGACAGCACTCATTGCATTAAGATGGACAATGGTCAGTTTCTTAGTGAGATGAGCCCAACTCCTCAGCCCCTCAGTGGGCACTCAGCAAGCCTCATCCCCGTGCTTAGAGTTAACCCACTTCAGTTTCCACGGCCAACAACTTGCTGTCACCCAGGCTCAGCAAGTCTTCTGCCACAGGGTGGCCTCCCCTTGGCCCACAGAAAGTCTGGGCCTGTCACCTCACCACTAATCACCCTGACCGGTCCAGTCCTTCACGTTAGTGCCAGGTAACCTAGGTAACTGAGACATCACACATGTCCTTGAACACGTAAATCAAACACATTAGCCTTTCAATACCTAACAGCTAGTTCACCTGTAACGAATGACAGTCTCATGTCCAAAGAATGTGGGCATATAACCTTTCCTTCACTGAACAAACATCTGCCAAGGAGAAGAAAGGTCCACATTGCGGTAAGCACAGTTCAGAACCGTACAGAGCATTCCAGTCAGTTCCGTGTCCTCCTCCAAGAGACGCAGAAACCAGGCCCCCAGGGGGAAACAGCTGTGAGGGTGCGGGAGCACCTCAGACAAGGCCCGAGGGAGGGATCTGGAGTCCTGCATCTCGGACAAACAATGCACCCTCGCTATGCTCTCTTCCCGGCCTGGGAGGACTGGCAGATGTGAGGCTGCAGACACTCTCAGGGGAGCAGTAGAGATGTATGGGAGTCCAATGGACAGGCTTTTAATAGCACATCCAGCCCAAGGAGACAAATAGGGATCTTCTTGCATTCCGGCTGCAAACAACTGGTTGTGACTATGGTGTTTAAGAAGGATTCCGAGGTGTCATCCAGGCTCAGGGGGAAAAGCTCTCCCTGAGTCCCTCCTGCTGTGGAAGGGAGGAGGCGTGGCCCCAAGCACCTTAGGTCTCCCCCTGCCTGCTCAAAGGACTGGGTCCTTTGGGGCACACAGTCCATGCGTGGCTCCATGAACGTTGGTAAGCTAAACAATGAAGCTTGCCCATGTGTACATCGTAATTATTTGGATGGTATATGGGTTGTTGATTTTAAAAACTAATTGGTTATTGAGGGTCTAAAGGTAGGGAACCAGGGATCTTGAGGTCTTTGAACTACAGAAAAGCCTACCCGACTAAAAAAATAACTACTTTCCTGCCGAAACCGGTTTGGCTCAGTGGTAGAGCGTCGGTCTGCGGACTGAAAGGTCCCGGGTTCGATTCCGGTCAAGGGCATGTACCTTAGTTGCGGGCACATCCCCGGTAGGGGGTGTGCAAGAGGCAGCTGGTCGATGTTTCTCTCTCATCGACGTTTCTAGCTCTCTCTCTCCCTTCCTCTCTGTAAAATATCAATAAAATACATTTTAAAAAAAATAACTACTTTCCAAAAGGATGAAGCAACTCACCAAAGACAACTGACATGGACTTTTCAGAATACATACAAGAGAAAATAAAAGCCAGAGGAAATAAAAGATTTAAAAAATGAGTATGAATCAGTAGTGGAGTTAAAACCCTAAAACACTCTGTAAAGTAGAGGAGATCCACACACTCAGTAACAGACGACCTAGACCCAGTCCACAGAGGGAAAGAAAGCTCTACTACATACAGCAAAGCTCTGTCTCTAGCAGCAGAGAGAAACATATGAGCAAAGATCCTCTCATTAAACAAACATTAATTAAACAATAAGTTGGGATAAAATCCCAGCATTCAGAAACAAAGCTGTGTCTGATGAAAGACTTGCTCGGTTTAGTTAAGCGAGAAAGAAGCGAACATGATTAGGTCATGTCTTTTATTGGGGGAGGAGGAAATGATGAAGATTATGTGAAATCAGAAGTATTTGTTCAGCTGGGGAAACACTGGAAGTGCACAGAGCATGCTCTGGATTGATGGACATCGGATTTGCTGAGAAAGAACACGGAGGTAATGGCGGTGTAACCTCAGGCTTAGCATTAATCCTTCCTAATGAGGCCAGGGGTCTTGGGCGTGGCCTGCCCAATACTACAGTCCACAGGTCACAGAGAAGCAACTGCAGGTCCCTGCCGAAGGCGTTCTGCCATCTGCACCACGAACAGCAACTGCTGGAAACACCTATGATCCAGGACATTTCCTACCTCATGATAGGAATTATCTTCGTCGCTACGAGTCTGGCCACATGCAAAATATCGGTGGAAGTCTTCTGAAAGGAAGGTCACAAAAGCCACTTCTTCCCTGTGGCTTTGCGTGGAGAAAGTGCAGTGGGTTTTTAGCATGTTAACAATAAGGAGCAATAAAAAGCGATGTGAGTTACTCCTGTCAAACTCCATTGCAAAGCACCCATTACTAACGGTGAGGGGGTTAGGTTCACTCCCGTCACTAACCACACGTTTTATAAAAAGTAACGTTTACGTTTGTGTGTCTGTGTGTGGAGTGGGGGTGGGGTTCCTGAAAATCAATTCATTACCATCAGCCCAACTAAGCTAACTAAACAATTTCAATCCTTCGACGTCCACGGAGGAGGGGAGACACAAAGCATAGAGCAAGAGGAATCCTGCGAGAGGAACACAGGGATCTCTATCTGGGCTTGGCTGCATTCTGAAAAGCATCACATTGATTCTCAGTTCAACCAGTGCTCGCTGAACACTTCCTTTTGTCCCCAGACAAGAACCGATTGACGACTGAGGAGCCAGTGCATGTGCACTACGTGAGTGCCTGTGTGCGACACACACATCTAGGAAAAGCCACAGAAAACCACAGCCTTTCTTTCCCCACGTGGGAAAAACTCCCCATAGTAAGGTTATGTTTGGGTAAGACAAAGCAGGCCATTTAGCGGTGCAAAACACAAAGGGGGAAATGTTCTGAGTGCTGAGGAACCTTGCCCTCTGGCTGCGGATCCTAAAACTGGAATGAAGAGTGCCTGCCATCCCAGTGTACTGTGCCAACCCCTGCCTGGGCCTTCTCCCTCCCCCCGGTCGTTAATATGAGAGGTAGGAAGCGTTGCCTTCACATCTCTAGAGCTGAATCACATGCGCACCTGAAGAGGCAGCAAGATCTGGGCTCCTTTCTCCATGCCTTATCCCGGTGGTCGGCAAACTGCGGCTCCAAGCCACAAGCGGAGCTGAGGTTTGATGCTCTGTTGACTAATAAGCTTGAGCCCCAGTAGGGGGCGTGCAGGAGGTAGCCGATCAATGATTCTCATCATTGATGTTTCTATCTCTCTCTCCCTTTCTTTCTGAAATCAATAAAATAAAATAAAAATTTTTTAAATAAATTACATGATTATCTGCTATACTATACACCTGAAACTAATTCAAATAATATTGAATGTAAACTGTAACTGAAAAATAAAATAAAATAACAAAAAAAGATGACTGATGTCAGAAGTGTTGTAAGTAAAAAATGATACAGATCGATGTTCAACAGAAACCTTACTTCTGTCCCCTTGGCACAGAGAACAGCAAGAGTTCTGGGGGCCCCTATGAGTTCAGAAAATGCAGACCTGTCGTTCCCATGCAGAAAAGATCCCAGTTTTTAAATGGGCTTTTTAGGTTGCTTGTTTGGCTGTTTGGCCATGGAACAATAGTGTGGATAACTGTTACCTTTCTCTTCACTCCCAAATAGTAAACTTCCTTTCCTGTAAACCTCCATTATGGAATCACACTTATTCCTAAACAGCACAGCTCAGGTGCTATGTAAAAAGCTCTGCCTGACCCTGGCCGGTTTGGCTCAGTGAACAGAGCATCAGCCTGAGGACTGAAGGTCCCAGGTTTGATTCCGGTCAAGGGCATGTACCTTGGTTGTGGGCATATCCCCAGTAGGAGGTGTGCAGGAGGTAGCTGTTTGATGTTACTCTCTCATTGATGTTTCTAACTCTTTCCCTCTCCCTTCCTCTCTGTAAAAATAAAATAAAATTTAAAAAAATAAAAAATCAGTAAATATATATATTAAAATAAAAAAGCAGCCGGGACCGGTTTGGCTCAATGGATAGAGCGTCGGCTTGGGGACCGAAAGGTCCCGGGTTCGATTCCGGTCAAGGGCATGTACCTTGGTTGCGGGCATATCCCCAGTAGGGGGTGTGCAAGAAGCAGCTGATCGATGACTCTCTCTCATCGATGTTTCTAACTATCTCTCTCCCTTCCTCTCTGTACAAAATCAATAAAATATATTTTTTTTTAAAAAGAAAAGAACAGGATTTAAATAAATAAATAGATAGATAGATAGATAGATAGATAGATAGATATAAATAAAAAAAAAATAAAAAAGCAGCTCTTCCTGGCCCTGACCAGTTTTGTTCAGTTGGTTGAGCACCAAAAGGTTTGATTCCAGGTCAAGGCACATGCCCAGGTTGTGGACTGGATCCTCAGTGTGGGGTGTGCAGGAGGCAGCCTATTAATGACTCTCTCTCATCACTGATGTTTCTATTTCTCTCTCCTCTTCCTTCCTGTCTGAAATCAATATATAAAATATATTTTTTATTTTTTAAGTATATTTCTTTATTGATTTCAGAGAAGAAGGGAAGAGAGAAATGATGAAAGAATCATTGATTGGCTGCCTCCTGCACGCCCCCCACTGGGGACCGAGCCCACAACCCAGGCATGTGCCCTTGGCTGGAAATGAACCTGGGACTCAGGTGAGAGGCAACCAATCAATGTGTCTCTCTCACATGTTTCTCTTCCTCTCTCTCTCAAATCAATTTTTTAAATAAAGTTCCTATCATTTAAGCCACCCACTTTATGGTATTAATAAAATGGGTTAATCCAGCACCCAGCGCTTACTAAACATCAGCCATTTATGGCCCAGTGCTCAGTGCCTGGTGAGGGCAGTCACCTATCTGCATCAATTATCTCCTTAAATTGCCTGTTACACTCCTTCCAAATTATTTGGTCACGATAAACTACCTCTAATAACTATTTGCTCAAATTCATTGATGTCACGTGATTTCCAGAGTCCCAAAACACCTCCCCAGAGGATTCTGGGGGCCGAACAGGGAGCCACTACCTCTGAACAGCTCTGCCTTTGTCTATCTGCGCACACCAGGCTTCAACCACACCATCTCCTTTAAAGAAAAAACACCCTGTTTATCAGCTCCTATTTTTATTTCCAGCTCCAAGATGTCCTACTGCAGAAGGCAACTTGTAAATGGGTTATTTCCAATATCCACACCAATGCCTCTGGTGACTTCTTTTCAATTCCTGATTAATGTCAACCCTGCGGTCCCTACAGACGTCCTTTTCCATGTGGCTGGGTTAAAGTGCCTCGTATTGCTAGCTTTACATTGTCATTTATACTTAACTGATCTGGTCTCATCCAACTTCTGTTCGGCAGTAATTCACATATCATCATGGGCCAAACAGCTTCTGACCAGAGTGCCCAACAGGAGCCGCATGAGGCAGATGAAAATGTGACAGCTCCTTCCCTTAAAGACACCGACACCCACGAGGGTCTTCACCTAAGATTGCCCAGCCTTGCCTACATCTCTTGAACTGAAGTCACTGTGCCTCTCCCTAACGTATAAGACAGGCTTATTGTCAGCACACGCTCATTCATCCCGTGTCACTGTGAGGGCAATCCTCACAGACACTGACACTCAGGGCCGGCGTGTTCAGTCTCGCACTAACTCTGCGACTGCCTGGTCTTCCCCCAGACTAGATCATACGGCGTCACTACCTTCTTGCCTCCTCCCTTGTTTCTTTCTAAATAAAAACTTGCTTTGTTTCCCTTCTGCCAAAGCCTCCCTTCATGAGGCTGCTAATTCTACTTCCTGGTGCCGCCGGGGAGGTCCCCATCATTGATCTCAGAGCACATGTGGAAAGAAAATAATGGGTTTCAATGAGATGTTACCAGCTTTAAGAAGCTGTTGTTAATCTTCTGGAAATTTCTGACCTCTACAACTTACCCTCATTAAGCTTTCTTCTAAGTGTAATGTAGATCACATCGTTTCTCCGTTGTACTTGCCTCATCTCACAAGAAAGTAGCCATTTTCTGCGGTTTCCATCTCATTTGTTAGAATGCCTCTTCAGTATGTTCTGAAATGCGGGCATCTTTCTCAAGCTTTAGCCCTTCTTCCAGAGACGGAACACGCCGGACTGAGTGTAAGTGACAGGGAGGTTCTGGCGCTCCTCTCTACCACCTCTCCCCTTCAACCTGGCCCTCCCACCACCAAGCGACTAAAGAATAACCTTCTCTTCCTCATGAAAGCAGCCAAGGGCTTTCTAACATTCCTTACAAAGTCAACTTCTCCAGGCTGGTTACTAGGAGTGGGGCATAAAACTAACAGGCCAACCCCTAAATAAAGTGTCCTGTTAAGGCAATCCTTTGGCCCTACCAAAGAAGAGCCTTTTAAGATTTCCTGTAAGATCTATTAATAGTTACTTCCAAAAACTGCTTCAAGCTCACATAAAAGCACCAAGAAAGACATTTAAAGGAAACCATTAAGGTAACTCTGCTGAGAAAAACAAAAAACAAAAACTACTATTTTATGGTGCAATTTCCAACTTGCAGCACTGGCGGTTTGTTTTTGTGTACTAGTTATCGCCTTCCGCATCAAGAAGCAGAGGCCACCCTGGCTGGGTTGGCTCAGTGCATAGAGCGCCGGCCCCGGATTAGAGAGTCCCAGGTTCTATGCCAGTCAGGGGGATGTGCCTCGGTTACAGGTTCGATCTCTAGCCCTGGTCAGAATGGATGTGGGAGGCAACCAATCCATGTGTCTCTCTCACATAGATGTTTCTCTCTCAGTCTCTCCCCTCCCTTCCACTCTCTCTAAAACTCAATGGGAAAATCTCCTCGGGTGAGGATTAACAACAAAAGAACCAGAGAGGAACTCCCTCGTGTCAGAAGCCTGGATGCAGTCTGAGGATGCTTTAGTTCCAAAGAAGGATGCCCCAGCCCCTCCTCTCCTCCGTGTTAGCCCAGACCACACACGTGGCCCAAACCTCAGGAGTCTCCTCCCAGACACTCATGTTCCCAGCTCCCTCTCCAGAGAAACTGGATCTCAGTCCTCCAGCAGAGCCAACATACAGCCTCAGTTTCCCACCAGGACTGTGGCCTGCAGCCTGCATTCCCCGTAAGCATGGTCAGGCCGCAGGGCCAGAGCTCCGCCTCCGCCAGCTCGCAGAGCCTCCCGCGGCCCACATCAGCCCCGAGGCCGGACTTCTCACCCGCAGCCCTCTGCGGACACCCTTCGCCCTGACCGCCTGCCCCAATGAGGCCCACCGGCCTTCACTCTGGCATCACGTGCACAACTAACGGAGCTCACACTGCTTCCCGAGAGGGGCCCCTTTCAGCATCTGAGTACTTATTAGGAATTCGAACTATTTTGATGAGAGAGCAGTACTAAGATAGTAAGATTAGGGGGAAAACTCCCTTAAAGAAGTCCTTTCCAGCCTGGCCAGCCTGGCAGTGGTTAAGCCATAACCTAAGAACCAGGAGGTCACCCACACACTGGGGATCGAGCCCAGAACCCGTGCCCTGACCGGTGGGTGACCTCCTGGTTCTTAGGTTATGGCTTAACCACTGCCAGGCCGGCCAGGCTGGAAAGGACTTCTTTAAGGGAGTTTTCCCCCTAATCTTACTATCTTAGTGGGGCATGCAGAAGGCAGCCAATCAATGATTCTCTCTTATCACTGATGTTTCTTTCTCTCTCTCCCTCCCTCCTTCCCTCTCTTCTCAGAAATCAATAACAAATATATATTTTAAAAAATAATTTCTAAAAAAAAAAAAAAAAAAAAAAAAAGACTGAAAGTGAATCCAGTCAAACCTCTATTTTTTAGAGGATTCACCTGTGTCTGTGTAGTTCCTATTGCATCAAATCAGGAGGCACACAATGTACAGCCTTTCCACTCCCAGTGATTCTAGGAGTAAACAGTGCATTCAAAGTCTCTTCTCTCCAACATGAAGGAGTCTGGGCCTATTAGTGCAAAATCACTGCTGTCCAAAATAAGGCTTCGGCACGAAACAGCCAGCGCGCTCAGGGTGTACAGGTCAGAGTTACTCGTCTCAAAACACACCCAGCACACTCAGGGTGTACAGGTCAGAGTGACTTGTCTCAAAAAGGAAATAACAGATGGCATTCATTCACATCTTCAAGGAGAGGAAACCTCGCACCACCTTATCCTACAGTAATTTTTTGTTGTTGTTAATTCTTACTAGGATTTTTTTTTCATAGATTTTTTTTAAGAGAGAGAGTGGAAGGTGGAGTAGAGGGGGTGGGGAGGGGGAGGGAGAAAGGGAGAGATGAGGAAGGAGAAGGAGAAGGAGGAGGAGGAAAAAGAGGAGGAGGAAGAGAGCGGGAGGAAGGAGAGGGAGGGAAAAACACATGGATTGGTTGCCTCCCAACACACACACACACACACACACACACACACACACACACACACCCTGGGGCTGGGATTGAATCTACAACCTAGATCCCTGCACATGCCTATGCTCTACCCACTGAGCTGTGCCAGCCAGGGCAACCCCTCATAAATTTTATTCATCAATATTTCAAACAATCACTTAAAATTTTTTAAAGATGTAGAAGTTAAGAGTTTCAAAATCTAGTTCCAAACTTTTTACCATTCAGTATGTGTGCTGACTCAGTTACTGGTGTGCCCTATTGCCCATCTGAAAATGGAAATGTCACCAACTTCACCATACCATAAAGCCGCGGTGACCAACCTTTCGGACCTCACGGACTACCAGTTGGTGACCGCTGCCTTAAAGAACTATGGATGAAGGTAAAATGAAATATGAAAGTTAGATATGGCAGCCCTGGCCAGGTAGCTCAGCGTCATCCTAATAAGCCAAGGTTGTGGGTTCAATCCCAAGCAAGTCAGGACACATACAAGAATCAATCAATGAATGCATAAATAAGTGGAACAACAAATCAATGTTATTTCTCTCTCAAAATCAATAAATAAATTTTTTTAAGTATGCCAAATAAAGATTTAGTCTCATGAGTGAGGTTAAATTTTATCCAGAATAAGAATTCAATAAACTAAAAGCTTGAAAAACCACCAAAAGTACAATAAACTAAATGCTTGAGAAGCTACTGCAATCTAAATTTGAAGAGATACTAGGAAAGAATTAAACGAAATTGCCACTTGTCTGTATCCAATATACTACTATTCTAATAATTCACTTGCTTAAAACTGGCTGCAATAATTTGACTATTCCACTGAAAGCTACAATACACAAGCAGAAAAATCCTATCTAACATGGATCATGTTAAAACAAAGCAATCAAACCACAACACATGATTTGGGACCCACCCTCCAAGCTATCCAATTCCTTAAATACATGTTCATCTAAAACAGGAAAATGCACTGAGCTTAACCTTATTTACACCGTTTCCATCTACAAAAGTACACTCTTTATGCATTACATAACTTGAAAACCACTCAAGCATATACCGAAGAACTAACTCCTCCTACAAAGATTAAATTCAATCAATAATACTGTTCTGGGTATAGATGCTGTATAAAATATTCTGAGCATAAATGAGCTGTTACCAATTGAGACCTTGGAAAATTAAGCTTCTGACCAACTTCCCTCAACTCACCACCAAAGAAACCTTTTAACCAGACTTTGCATTTTGATGAAGGTTCTGGTTTAGTGACTCATCAACTGTCATTTTAGAAGACAAACATGAAAATTACAAAGCTTGGTTTTTATATTAAAAATACACAAGAGCTGAGCAGCTTTCCTTACACTGCCTCTCCAAGTTAGGTTTTCAGAACTTGTTCAGATATTTTCTTTTCTCTCTTCAACCGCTGGTGTTTCAAAGACTCACCGTAACATCATTCTCATACTTTGAAAACTGCTGACACAGACTAGTCAATTGTGCTAAATATTTCGTTTGTGTTATGCCCGGTCACTACAGTGCCACCATCTGAGCGAAAGAAAGCAGAGTAACTTTTTAAAGTAAAGCCTCAGTAACAGATATTTTCCTTTTAAAACCAATTTGCCAAGGAGGGAACTTCCTATTTAAGTGCAATTGGCAAACTCACGAGAAAGACCTCAAATAAAAAGATTCCGCTGGAATGAAACTGAATGAAGGGGATTACCCAAGAAGCTATTTCAACTTTTTTATAAATATCTCAAAGAGCAATTTTTAAAAGATACAGAAGAAAAGCCCAAGAGCAAGACACAAACTATCAGAGAGAGAAATTGTGTGTTCTAGCACAAGAGTTGGGGGAAGGAGAAAAATCTTTGAACAACAACAGGCTTAGATATTGAAATCTTAATTTTAAATATAGAAATTCTTACCTCCCACTGTAAGTGAGGCGGGATATTTCGTATCTGAAGTTTCCGAATCCTGCAGAAGAATTAAAATATTTAAAAAAACAAAAAACAAACAAAACACATATAAAAGCAAAAGACATTAATAGCCAACATGGCTATTTAAAAACGACTTGAATTATTAATGTTTTATTAACTAAAAGCCCATATATAGTCAGGAAACGCAGCCTAGGAAGGAAAGAGGAGAAAAGCTGGTCATGGGAACACTGAGACCATGTGGAGATCCAGCACATTAGACTGTGAGAGCTCATTTGTAAAGCCTCTACAACTGGCAGAGACAATGTCTGAAAACATTTCAACTGACAACTATCTTCTAAGTTTAAACCCTTCAGCCTCAAATTAAGCCCTGTAGGACGCAAAGCCTTAGCACAGAATGTTCTCAATCTGAGATTGCAGCCAAGGAGAGCAATTAAAAGGCAGAACTTGGGGAATGTGGATGGATGGTGGGGGGTGGTCATATACTTATTATCTTCACTATCCTTTAAAATTTAGTGCCTCTTTTCAATCATAAAAGAGAGCATTCAACTACAGTAGGAGTACACTGCTTGTAATTTGACAGCAACATAAATTCGTTCTTTTCATATTACAATAAATTATTGCAGATCTTTAAATATCATCTACGCTCATTACTGTGAAATTTAGATGTGTTGCTAGAACTTGTTCCTTATGTTAAGGAGCACATGTTACTATGAGTTTTAACATTTTGCTAACTGTATTTCAAAGTAATTGATTTCCTCATAATCCTATGTATTTTATTTTATGCATTTAAAAACATCCTAAGAGGTCTATATATTTCAGACTACCAAAAGAGTCCACAGTAGAAAAACATTAAAAACAAAAACAAAAAAAACACCTTAGTTCAATGCCCACATATGTAAAATGCATATATAGTAAACTCTGTATAATAATATCTATTACACACATCTACATTCCTTTTTCAACATTGTCAGAGAGAGGAAGAGGAGGAGGGGAGGGACAATAATCATATGAGATTTTAGCATAGATGCCACACACCAATCATCCCTGTAGAAGACAAAGAAATTTATGGTTAACTAGCTATTTTTATAAAAAACCCTGGCTGGCATGGCTCAATGGCTGAGCATGGACCTATGCACCAGGAGGTTCAGGGCACACCCCTCGGTTGCGGGCATGATGAGGGTGGGATGGGGAAGTCACGTAAGAGGCAGCCAGATTCTCTCTCATCTATGTCTCTCCCTCCTCCTCTCTGAAGTCAATAAAAATACATTTTTTAAAACAATAGACTAGCAGTTAGGCTTGACAACTCAAATGAAATAAATCATTTAACTTCTAGAATTAGAAGCATGTTAGTTTCCCTTTCCAGATCAAATGATCCACTTATTTTTAAGTTTCACAGTAAAACACCAGCTTAGACAAGATTCACAGTCTCGTCTTTATCCCTTCTACTTCTCCCAAAGCAGGAGAACAAATACTGCCAGAGGTACCACTACCCCTTAGGAAAGAAAGGCTAAAGAATATGTATATTGTTTGTAATCACAAAGAGGAAAGTCAGATGTATTCTTACATTATTTTTGAGACAATAAAATAAAGGAGCAATATACCAAAGAGACAGTGAGAGTGTCAATTTAAGGGGGGAAATACTTTAACCATCACTCAGTCTCAATTTAGGCATGAAATGCTAGTGTGAGATTTGTTTTTGGTTTTTTTTTAACTCATCTGCTAACTGTAGTAAAAGTTGCAGGATCTGTACTATAGCTCTGTTTTTATATAAGGTTTTATATTTTCCATGAAAACTTTAATACAAAGATTTCAAAACTGCTATATATTGCTTTAGTTAGCAGAAAAGTTACTGACATTATATAAATATTTACCCTGCGTAACCAAGGAAGTTAAGAATTACTACAGATATGCAAATACTAACCTCTTTAATCAAATTTCTGACCCAGTAAGAATTAGCAGCACAATCTTGAGAAACTTAGCATTTATTACCATTGGACTCATTCTTTTGGTATATACTAGCAAAATTTTTTTTCCCAAAAGTACCCATGTAAATGTACATACAGAGTTCTGGTCGATTAGCAGGTAATTATTCATATTATAAAAACAAATATCCACTTCACAGGACTCCCAATCAATCTTTAAATAGAATACGATCTTGTGTATATCATTACCCATGTTTCCCAATGCATTCTTCAAAGCGTACATCCAGCAGAGACCCGTGCACCTGGAGATCACCAGTTGGATTCCCAGTCAGGGTATGGACCCGAGTCAGGCTTAACCCCAGGGGGGACATGCAGGAGGCAACCTGTCAATGATTCTCTCTCAGCATTGATGTTTCTATTCCTTTCTCACTCTCTCTTCCTCTCTGACATCAACATTATCATCTGCTTCCCTTATGAGCTTTGAGGGTTGTTATATCTAGGTTTGATTCCAAATACTTGAGTTGGTAGAATTGATATTGCATTTGTTTCTACTCCATGGTTACCAAATCACTGAAGTTCAATTTAACTATCAGCAAAATAAGGTGTTTCACCTCCTCCTAAAACACACCAAGTAGTAGACAAAGGACACACTCCCTAAAAGCGGGTCTCAGGCTGTATTCAGAGCCTAGAGCAGGGCTCGGCACCTGGGAGGCACTCACTTATTACATCAAATCATAATATACAGAAGAAAAAGAAAAACAAGACTCACAGATCCCGCCATCCAGAAACAACTGACATTTCCAATGATTTTCTTAAAAATTATAAGGGAAGTGCCCTAGCCAGTGTCTTGGTTGAGCAACGCCAGGGCACTGAAGTTTTGCCAGTTTGATTCCAGGTCAGGCCCCATGCCCAATCCCGGGTCAAGGTGTGTGCAGGAGACAATAGATATCTCTCTCTCTCTCTCTCTCTCTCTCTCTCTCTCTCTCTCTCTCTCTCTACCTCTTGTTCTAAAATCAATTTTAAAAAATTAAAAATTACAAGGGGAGTGAAAACTGCCACATTTAAGTTTGAGAGCAAAAATCATTTAAAAAACATTTAATTACTGTGTTATTTTTAAAAAGAACCCCAACACAATCTTTTTATAAGTTAACCATATAGAATTTAAGAGTTTTCCCCTGGAGAGAAAAATGAGGCAAAGTCTGTTTAACATTGAAATATTAGTTACCATGAAAATTCAATACTAGTTATTTATTAAAAGCAATTTAAATTACAGGATAACGAGCGAACAGAAAAGCTCACAGACTCCAAAGGGCATCTTTAAGACCTTTATTAGTCAGTGAACTGATTTAAGTTAGCTTTAGAGCAATTTTCAGGTGGACACCACACTAGATAAGCTAATAAAATCTACCACCACATGCCCATACCAGCTTCAATGATCAAGTATGACCACCCAGTTTTCATTAGTATGCTTACACCTTACCAACTAGTCCCACTGTCATACTGAAGTACACCAGTAAATAGGCATAAAAAATAAGGACCTTGCACTAACCGGTTTGGCTCAGTGGATAGAGTGTTGGCCTGCGGACTCAAAGGTCCCGAATTCGATTCTGATCAAGGGCATGTCCCAGTAGGGGGTGTGCAGGAGGCAGTTGATCTATGTTTCTCACTCATTGATGTTTCTAATACTCTCTCC
Source organism: Pipistrellus nathusii (assembly GCA_963693515.1). NCBI lineage: Eukaryota > Metazoa > Chordata > Mammalia > Chiroptera > Vespertilionidae > Pipistrellus > Pipistrellus nathusii. Next base: position 67,306,992 of record OY882868.1, on the reverse strand, counting down.
CTCATATTTTTTTATTGATTTTTTACAGAGAGGAAAGGGGGGGGAGTTTAGAAACATCGATGAGAGTCATCAATCAGCTGCCTCTTGCACACCCCCTACTGGGGATATGCCCGCAACCAAGGTACATGTCCTTGACCAGAATTGAACCCGGGACCCTTCAGTCCCCAAGCTGACGCTCTATTCATTGAGCCAAACCAATCTCGGCAATAAAATATACATTAAAAAAAAAAAAAATAAGAACCTTTTGGGTTTCAACTTTACTATACCATTGTTGCTCCTCAAAAGTAACAAAAATTCGTTGGTATCAGATATCCATTACGTTTATTTCCAATTGCCTGTAACTATCATTTTACAAATGGTTTGTTGATGTTGAGATCCCGCCAAGAGGCACACGGGTAGAGCTGATGTCTCTTTAGGTCTATTTGATACAAGAGTTTCCCTTCACTGTTCCCATCCCATTTATTTGGTGGTCCAGGTCATAAATCCTGTACAATTATTCATTCTGGATTTTATCCACTGCATCCTCTATCGTAATTGTTTACTATGTTGAATTTGATGCACAGTGACGTATAATTTTTTATATCACAAAGCATAAAACACTTATGAACCCACCTCACCAAATAGAGTAAGACAGCTCAAGTTACCCATGCTACTGCCTCCCAGAATGTAACCATCACCCCAACTTGTTCTCATGCCTTTTATTTCTAAGAATTAGAATCTCTTAATACAACACTAAGTAGACAAAATACTAAGATTAGTCCTTAAAGAGACCAAAACTTTACACTAAAAATCTAGTCAAACAACCACAATTTTTTTTTTTAAATTTACTATTGTTTTTTCAATCAGTATCCAAGGAAGACATACACATTGTACTTGGTTGATTATGACACTAGTCTCAATCTATACATTCCCCTTTTTTCCTTGCCACTTACTTAGAGGTGTAAAAAAAATAAAATAAAATAAAAAAATCCCTAATCTATCATTTGTCCTGTCTGGATTTTTTGCCAGTTAAACCCCCATCGTGGTGTTGAATATGTTCCTCTGTACCCCACACAAGTGGTAATTAACCTGAAGACTCCATTTGTTTTTTGCTGCTACTGTTTGGTTAAGTGAATCAATACCACGCCACAGGGGGTGTGTCCTACTCCATGGGGAGATCATGAGGAGATCCGTTTACCCCTGGGTGCCTTCCTAAAATGTTGCAATCCCTATGATCACTGCCTACACACATTCCATTCAGAGCTGAGAAGTGGTGTCTTCTGTGTTTAGGCTGAAGTTCTTCCATTAAGAACAACCTCCCTTATCCACTATTTGGATACCGGAAGCACAGGACGTGCAGTGACGGCAGGTAAGTACTGGATCCCCCACCTCTGCAGCAGCTTTGTGCCCCCTCTTCCCCTCGCCTCTGATTTCTCCCGCACACACCAAAGCTGTCTGCCCATCTCCTTCTCCCTAAGCATCCGTCTTTCCTTTCTACCTCAAGGCTTCTCCAGAGTGTCAGAAGAGGGGTGGGCAGCCAGCCCAGAAGCACAGGAGTTGAAGCCCTTAAAACCACCTGCAACTTACAGGCTCGGCCTAGGGGGCGGAGCCAGTAGATTAGGGCTCAAGCTGCCAGCAGGAAGGCAGTTGGCACACCTAAGGCCCTGCCCATTTCCTTATGGCAGCCAGTCCAGTACCCTTCACTGGCTTTTCCTCATTCCCTTTCACTCTTCCCATTCCTCGCTTTTGCTCTCTGAAATAATCTCCAAAATAAATCAGCTTCATGCAAGTCCTCATCTCAATCTCGTCTTTCAAAAGCTCAAAGACACCATTATGTCAAAATGTTCAGTTGGTGCTCTGGCATTGTGCAAAGCTGATCAAATGTTTATTTTTTTCAGGATCATTATCAATTCATGGACTCATAGAGATTTTGTATGTATCAATCCACAGCATTCTTTCTGATGCTCAAACTGCCCTGTCTTTGTCAGCGGAGACCTCTTCACGTTGGTTCCTGCATCTGTTGGCATGACTCTGGTAAGCTCTGGGAGCTCTCTTGCTGTCTGTTCTATGATAAATCCAGGTTCAACTTGTACACTTCTTGCCCACATCTGCAATCGGCCTTGGTCTCCTCCCTCCCTTTTTTTAAATTGATTTCAGAGAGAGGAAGGGAGAGGGATAGAAACATCAATGATGAGAGAGAATAATTGATTGGCTGCCTCCTGAACACCTCCTACTGGGAATTGAGCCCACAACCGGGCATGTGCCTTGACAGAGTATCAAATGTGACCTTCTAATTCATGGGTCGATGCTCAACCACAGAGCCAGGCCAGGCGCAATGGTCCCTTTTAAATCAGAAATAATGCATAGAGACACAATCTGGTCACTAACGTGCTCACTGTTATTGAGTTGGTCACTGCTCCTAGATCAGAGCTAGAAAATATACATTATGTTTGAAAGAGAAATAAACCATGTGTTCATAACGATTATTTCCAATTCACATTTTAGATTCCTAGTTTTTTGCCAAAAGTCTTCCACTGTAACGTCTTTTCTTCCACTGTAAAGTTTGACAACAGCTTAAATGAGAATATAAATAAGAAGTGCTTTATGTGTGCTCCCCTCAAAAAAAATGTGTCCTGTTGCAACCCTAACCCCTGGTGGTGTAGGAGGCCGGCCTTTGGGAAATAGGTAGGCTTAGTTGAGGTCTTGAGGGTAGAGCCCCATGATGGGATTACTGTCTTTTTTTAGAAGACAAACCAGGCTCTCTTCACTGGCACCCGAAAAAGCCATGTGCGTCTACAGCCTAGAGCGTATCTGTCCACAAGTCTCACCAAGCACCAACCAATCTGTCTGCACCTTGATCTTGGACATCCCAGACTCCAGAACTATGAGAAATAAATGCCTACTCTTAAACCACCCCAGTCCGTGGTTTTTGTTATAGCAGCCCAAACTGCCCAAGATAGTGTCTATTATCTCATTTAACCCTTGCAGTCAGCATTTTATAGACAGGCATCAAAAGCGGAAGTTTAGGTTGTCCAAGTACACACTGCTAATGTGTGGCAGGGTCAGAATCCATATCTGGGCATTCAGTCTGTCCTCTTCACTTCATGATATTCAATCTTACTGATTCCACCTGTAATCCAACCAATAATGTAACCTTGTCAAATAACTCCAGAAAAATAACAGGTTGCATGTTAAACCCAAAAGGTCAAGGGCATGCAAATTTCAAAACAACATTTTCACATTACCCACAGCTTAACTCAATAATTTATATACCAAGATTCAATATTGACAATAAATGGACAAGATTGCATATTAATACCAAGAAGGAAGGCAACCATACTGAAAACTAAGCTAACTCAAGTATTTGGTGACCAGTGAAGTCTATTAAACGGGGAAAGTTCCTGAAGGTAAAATTATTTCTATCTTATTCACCGCTATATATATATTATTTCTATCTTATTCACCGCTATCTTATTCACCGCTATATATATGAATATATATTCATATATTTAGGTGCTGAGACTGCCTGGCTCATAGCACCTGAGCAATAACTCAACACTGTTACACAAGGAATAAAGGAAGAAAAGACTCCTTAAACATTACAGTTCTAAGTAGGCATCCCCCAGCTCCCAGGTCTCCATGGAAACAACACCCATGTTTTATTTAGTCCCCTTAACTAAAACAGAAGTGTATTTATCTTTCAAAGCTGTGCACCTTTTCATCATCTATCTAGAACAGTCTGACAACTGTAACTGTATGGATAGAAACTGGACTGAAGCCAGGCATATGGGCTGGCAGAGTCCAAGAACCAAACGCTCCTCTCTGTGCGCTCCTATCACCAATGTCTGCAAGTGCACGCTGCCATCTCTCTTCCTCTTAGGAGACGAGTGTCCCTTTCAAGGGAAGATGACAGTTAAGGTTCTTATACTTAGAATATGTGCAAGGTTGACATGACAGAACATTGCTCAAAAAATAATAGTTGAAATCAATTAGGCACAAATTGATCCCTGATTCATGAATAATCAAGGATTTCTGTAGTCTCCAGAGTGAGATTTAATCTGAAAATGTGCCTTTAACCAAAAAGTTACTCCCAGTATTTCAACCAACCACAGAAACACGGAGATGAACATCACGGGAGAGTTCATCTGCCTGTGTGACTCAAAGGGTAGCTCCTTCAGAAGTGTACCAACCACTCAATACAGTCATTTACACATATCTTCCTTGAACCTCAGGGCGGTCACAGGGAATAGAGTACTCAGATACAAAACCTCTAATTTGTCTGAGTCACACTGAAAATTAATCATTCCCAAATTTTTCCATAGTTAAGCTAATTTTATATCTACCATTACATTTTTCCCAGCAAGGCTCAATCATATTTTTAACAAGTGATTTTTGAAGCTTGGTATCTTAAAACTTCTTTGTTCAATAGAGTAGCTACTAGCCACATGTGGCTAATCCAGCCAAATGGAACTGTTCCATAAGTGTAAAGTACATAACAAATTTTGAAAACTTAGTACCAAAAACAGAGAATATAAATTTCACTAGTTTTTAATACTGATCACATGTGAAGAGATTAATATTTAAGACATAGTGGGTTGTACATGATGTGAAAGCTCACATCACCTGTTACTTTTGACATCTTACTGTGGCTACTAGAATGTTAAAATTTCACATTTTATATAAAATCTCACTTTTAATTGAAAGAACCGATCTAAATTTAGTATGCTTGATACTCAAGGGTAAAACTAATTGATAAAATTTTATTTGTTTGTCAAGGACATTTCAAGAATAATTAAAGAAACAAAATTTTACCATCACTAAGTGACTGTACCTGTGAGGAGATATTTTAAGATGATGAAACCTTTAAAAGTGCTGTATTTTGAATATAGGATATCTCTTCGTTAACACTTTTCATTTCACGTTACTGCCAATTAGATGTGGTGCTTTTCCAAGGCAAATTCTTGAATTTGTCCTTGATCAAGTTATATCACATTCTCATCAACTTTAGAAACTACAATAATTGTCGAAACTTGTTTGGCTCAATGGTGGAGCGTTGGTCTGCGGACTAAAGGGTCCCAGGTTCGATTCCAGTCAAGGGCATGTATTATACATTGGTTTCAGGCACATCCCCGATGGGGGTGTGCAGGAGGCAGCTGGTTGATGTTTCTCTCTCATTGACGTTTCTCTCTCTCTCTCTCTCTCTCTCTCTCTCTCTCTCTCTCTCTCTCTCTCTCTCCCCCCCCCACCTCCCTGTAAAAAAATCAATATTTACAAAAAAAAAAGAAAGAAAGAAAAGAAAAAAGAAACTACAATAATCCCACCCCTGAGAGTATGAAGAAGGAAGAGAGTTTAGATGACTTCTTGTTTCCAAGAAGTAATTAGACAGTCAACATGGCTTCTATTTCCAATTTTAATATGTTTTGTAGAATCAAGCAAATAAAATAAGCCAATGATTATTATTGCTCACAAGAGAATCATTAGGAAAATTGTTTCATGTCACAGAATTCTTATACAGCAAACATGCACACACAATAACGAAGGAAGACAAATTTGATCCTAATGTCTGACATTCCTCTCATCCTAAGCAACCCTACCTTGCTTTTCTTCTCAGATATTGCCATACTAGACTGTGCAGAGAAGCCCACTCCCAGCAGAATGCTTAATATAAATGCAATGCTCCCTTCTCAGTCTCACAGCAGCAAATTCTTTCTGCTGAAGGAGTTCTTTTACCTTCTAGTGAGGTAAGAAAAGAAAACCCAGAAGGAGGTGTGCAGTAGGCAGCTGACTGAGGTCTCACTCTCATCAATGCTACTAACTCTCTATCCCTCTCCATCTCCCTTCCTCTCTGTAAAAAATCAATATATTGTTTTAAAAGTGACATGTTAAACTTGTGCCTATTATGGCAATCTAGAATATATCATGCTTTTAATCACTGATAATATGCAAAAACATGTTACCTGTGACTAACATCTCCAAACCCATGGGGTCACAGGTCTCTCAAAGGACGAAACTCTTGGTTTTAAGGTTCTGATGTAACTGGTCAAAAAGTTTAACATAAGCCAAAAGGAGTGGGCACTGAGCACCACGCTACCTTTGCACAGTGCTCACCCTCCAGTGCACCAGAGCACGGCCTCCTGCCTCGGGCTTCTCTGTAACACAGACACCCAGTTTTAAATGGTCCTCCCGCCCCTCACGTACTCTAACCCTTTTGAACGCTTTGCTATTAGGAAAGCCATCACAAACTAACCTGTCATTAACAATCTGTACAGGGCATTAAATTTTAGAGGGCTGGGCTTTAGACTTTAGCACCTTGTAAAAATGTTGAAATAAAAGCTTATGCGTTACAAAACACTTAAGAACATGTTAAACGCAGACCAAGCACTTTAATTGCCTAAAGACTGACTTGTAGAAACAAGTGCAAAACGTAAGCTATCAGGAAAGACTGTCCACCAGGGGGCAATACACCGGGACTTTAATACCCCCCTAACCACCAGCCATCCGTTCACCAGGTTTTTTAGTTTATTTTAGTTAAAAAAAGAAAAAGTCAAAGTTTTAACACTTTTTGTAAGAGATCCTACAGCATTAATATATATACTTGCATTTAGCACACTCTATTGATGATTAAAACTAGAATACATCTTATTAAGAGTAGGATATTATGCCGAAACCGGTTTGACTCAGTGGATGGGAGCACCGGCCTACAGACTGAGGGGTCCCGGGGTTCGATTCCGGTCAAGGGCATGTGCCTTGGTTGCGGGCACATCCCCAGTGGGGGATGTGCAGGAGGCAGCTGATCGACGATTCTCTTTCATCGATGTTTCTAACTCTCTAGCCCTCTCCCTCTCTGTAAAAAAACTCAATTATATATATATATATATATATATATATATATATATATATATATATATATATATATTTTTTTTTTTTTTTTTTTTTTTAAGAGTAGTGTATCACTGACAAATGTTTGGAATTCTAAATCCCTTACAGATAGATTTGGCTATTAGTACTTAATTACTTACCCCTATGTTTAGAACTTTAGGTATTCTTTAACTTGGGAAGGCTTTAAATATATAAAGTGGGTAACTCAAAAACTAGTTTCAGAATTCTGTCTTCACTATGATATAAGCAGAAAAAATATTGTACATATAAGAGTCTATCTTTTTGAAAGTCATGACAGTTAAGAAAACAAACAAATAATATCAAAACAACCAACCACGCACATCTTAATATTCTGCAAATAAAGAGAAGCTTTCAGAATCTTAACAGCTCCCATTTCTTCCAGTAATTGCAAACTATTTGACAGTCCGAAAGACTCGGTGCAGCTATGCATTTAAAGTTACTGCCAATTATGACAGTGGCTAAAAATAGGTTAATGCACACATCCTTCACATAAATGTGCTTTCTTATTTGAATAAAATGACTGTAAAAATGTTCATTTTTCTCTTTCAAAACTGTAAGGTAATGCTTTTGTCTCCCTAGCATCTGGGCAAACTAGCTGTCATTAGATAATTAGCAGGGTTCAAATAGATGAGTTGAAGGAAATAAAATTGCAATAAAGCCATAAGTCACACTGCAAATATCAATAGTTTTGTAAAATACAATCTCTTGAAGCAGACTTATTATTGCTTGGCTATAAGCTAATGTTATGTTGAGATTTTTAGTTTTGTTCAAAGTTACTAGTAAAGAACTATATTTTCAAAAATCTTAATTCTCAGCATTTTTGTGTTTTCATTATTGGACTAACAATTAACACTACACACACTCAGACTCTGCTGAGACCAATCACCTGATTTTTAAAAGTTTCAGTGTTTCAAACATCATCAATAGGTTTAAGTATTTGTTTTATGTACTTTGTTAAAATATTCATCCAGTTCTTTGATAAATTTAAAAAGTTAGGATGAAAAAACAAAAACAAAAATAAAAAGTTAGGGTGGCAGTAATTAAACCCAATTAAAAATTACAATAAAACTAGGGAACTAGAATTTATGTTTGACCAAGCCATTTGGAAGCATGTTAGTGAAATTTTAACATCTTAAACTGATTACACTATCATAAAATTTAAAAGCTATTCTGAAAAAGATGAATACTAACACACAAATCTATCACGACCAAACTAAAATTTGTCATATCTACATATATGTATAAACAGATATTTTTAATAAATTTAAACTTGTTTAAAGTTCAAGACATACAGCAAATCGTAGATGTAATATGCAGAATTGAATCATAATTACATTATGAGATGTTTAGCAACACTTAATTATGTAGTTTATATAAGACTTATAGTTTAGCCGGGACCGGTTTGGCTCAATGGATAGAGCATCGCTTGGGGACTGAAGAGTCCCAGGTTCGATTCCTGTCAAGGGCATGTACCTTGGTTGCGGGCAGATCCCCAGTAGGGGGTGTGCAAGAGGCAGCTGATAGATGACTCTCTCTCATCGATGTTTCTATCTCTCTCTCTTCCTCTCTGTACAAAATCAATAAAACATATTTTTTAAAAAAATTTTTTTTTAAAAAGACATAGTTTAAACAAGTCTATTAATTTAGAATCAGCCAGACTGATGATATTTTCTGTAATGTTTTTTATTTTAAAAATAAGTGGCATCATATGCCAAAACCGGTTTGGCTCAGTGGTAGAGCGTCGGTCTGCGGACTGAAAGGTCCCAAGTTCGATTCGGGTCAGGGGCATGTATGTTGGCTGCAGGCACATCCCCGGTAGGGGATGTGCAAGAGGCAGCTGGTCGATGTTTCTCTCTCATCGACGTTTCTAGCTCTCTCTCTCTCTCTCCCCCTTCCTCTCTATAAAAAAATCAATAAAATATATTTTTTAAAAAAATAAGTAGCATCATAGATTGCCATTTTAAAAATAACCATGGAGAGCCAAAACCGGTTAGGCTCAGTGGATAGAGCGTCAGCCTACAGACTGAAAGGTCCCAGGTTTGATTCCGGTCAAGGACATATACCTTGGTTGCGGGCATGCACATCCACAGTGGGGGTGTGCAAGAGGCGGCTGATCGAGATTCTCTCTCATCGATGTTTCTAACTCTCTATCCCTCTCTCTTCCTCTCTGTAAAAAAAAAAATAAAAATAAAAAAATAAAAAAAAATCAATATTTTAAATATTTAAAATAACCATGAAGATAAAAGTACAACATAGGGAATCTATATATATCCTAATAAAAGAGTAATATGCAAATTAAGCACCACTCCGCTATGCCCACCAGCCAATCAGGAATAAGCAAACTAACCCAAGATGGCTTAAGATTCCATTTGATTTGTGTCAATGTACACACCACTCACAAAGAGATGTATAATAAGATTAAACAGACACACTGAAGAAATGGGTAATAATGTTCTACTAACTTCACACTTATTATACTTAGTGCATCGAAATGAAATAGACTGGGGGAAACGCCTGATCGACTGGCATAGAAAAAACAGCCTACCTATATACCATCATCAATTATCAGTGCTTCGCATGCTAGACAACAGTTACTACACATTATCAAGCGCAGAGCACAGTACCTGAATTTAAATGCAATGTGTCACACACATAAAGAATGACCTGATTTCCACTAGTTATAAAACATCACCAGAAGTGAGTCAAACAAGTTATTTTTGTGGCACTTAGGCAGCTAAGGTCTGTTTCCAAGTGTACAACACAGCATCAGCTTACAAAGATCTCTTCTCGTTCTGTGAACTTTGCAGCATCATAATCATGTTGCCATCTGTGCTGAATCATGCCTACTGCTCACCACCGCCATGTTAGAATGCCTCTCACCTTAACCCTCACTTTGACAGAGCAACAAAATAATAGCAATATGGTATTATCTGTAAAATAAGAGTCAACGAGTCCACGCAAATAGAAACAAAACAAGCAGAGAAGAGAAAGCTCTTCCTTAGGGTAAAATTCCAACTAATCAAAGTCAGAGAAATGACAGAAACAGCGAGTCACCCCTCACAGCCACCACAGTTTCAGATAAGAACCACCCATGAATGCTTGGATGAGTGAAAGTGATGAGAAATTGGCGCTTTACACTGTTTCAAAATAACCCTCAAAGACTCTCTAATGCAAAGGAGAAAACAGGAACTTGACACTCGAGAGGCTGTAGATACCACTGAACCCACTGACCAAGCTCACACCTTCACCATAGGAGGAATCCAACCTCTCTGGCCAGCTGGTGTGGTGCCGGAGGACATCGTCACTTCCGGTGTCCCACCAAACACATGCTGACTCCAACCACGGAGAGACAGCAGACCCACTCAGATGAGAGACATCCTACAAAATAACCAGCTTACACTCCTCAGACTCATGGAGGTCAGGAAAGACGACAAAAGACGAAGATATTGTCCCAGATTAAGAGAAACATCACAACTCAATGCATGGGTACACTGGATTAGATCCAGGATCAGAAAAGGACATTAGTGGGACAATAGGCAAAGTCTGAGTAACATCTGTAGATTAAACACTAGGATATCAATCAATAGCACTGGTTCCCCCTCACCTCTCCATGCCCTCGGCCCCTCCTCTTCTTCCACTTCCTGTGTATTCACTGTCCTTCCTGTACAGTCACTGTATAGTCACTGTCCTGCTTCCACGTGTCTAACAGGCATCTCAACTCAACCTGGCCAAACTGACTTGTCTTCCTCTCCCCCATCATCTGCTCCCACAATCTTGCACATCACAATTAGTTTGCTTTTGTGTATCCATTTGTCACACACACTACCACCATTTCCCCCTCACTGCCCTGGTGCCATCACCACCATCACTGACTTTTGTAATCGTAATTTTCTCCTGACTGGTCTCCCTGATCCCACTCCACTCAACATGGTCTATTCTCAGCAGAGAGTTCCCCAAACTTCAACAGAATTGTCCCAGTACCCAATTCAAGTACAAAGAAGCAGGTAAAATTAATTTAAAATTTGAGGTATGTTCTTTTCTCTTTTTGATCTAAGGCTTCAAAATCCAGTGTATTTTATACGAAGACCACATCCTGCTGCGGACCAGCCACATCTCAATTCCCTGACAGCTATGGGTGGCCAGCGGCTGCCCTCATGGACAGCACAGTCCTAGACCCGAAGCTTTCTGAGAGCAAGATCTCGTCTTCCCAAAAATTAGGCAGTACCTTGGCATATAGTAAACACTCCAATTAAAAACTGCTAAGACCCAAGATTAGCAAAACAGAACCATTTAAAAAAGAAAAACTAGCGAGCTACCAAGCCTTCTCTTGCCAGAAAAAAATATATACAGAATAAAAAAGACGTGCTGAAATAACATGAAAGAAAACTATCTTATAATTCTTTTTTTAAATATATATCTTATTGATTTTTTACAGAGAGGAAGAGAGAGGGGTAGAGAGTTAGAAACATCGATGAGAGAGAAACATCGATCAACTGCCTCCTGCACACCCCTCACTGGGGATGTGCCTGCAACCAAGGTACATGCCCTTGACCAGAATCAAACCTGGGACCTTCCAGTCCACAGGCTGATGCTCTATCCACTGAGCCAAACTGGTTTCGGCTGTCTTATAATTCTTAAAAGAAAAGTATTGTCTAAGACATGAAAAGTGCCTCTCCTATGACAGGAACAGAAGTAGTTATTTTCTAAAGTTAACCAACAATTACTACAAACAAGGAAAGCTAGCTGAAATACAGCAGAGGTAGGAGTCCTCATGGGGCCATCCTTACACACACAATGAGTCACCGTAAGCGAGCTTCCACCCTCCAAACACCCAGTCCTCCAGAGAAACGTCAATGGCGCCCTGAGGTTCTAAAGAGACCTCTAACAGTTCAGAAACAGGAGACGCCGAGGGCTGTTCATTTCCGTAGGCAAGACCTCTGTCAACATGCACAGTGCACTCTGGTGCCCAAATGACCAGACTCACTTCACGGTGCCCATGTGCCTAAGCGCTCCCTAATTATTAGACATTTCATCTCTCATACATCTAGATTCTTCCTTTGTGTTTAGTTTCTTTCCTTTTCTCTTCCCACACCTGTTTTTCACAAACTGACTTGTGTAAAATTCCCTAACACTAATATGTCACGAAACTGCATAAAATCCTCACTTGTTCTTGCCATCTGTTGGGTCATGATGGAAAGACATATTCCCAGGAATACCTCATCCAACTAAATGCACACAGCACATTAGTGTAAAGCAGCAATCGTCGATGTATACAGTATGTGGGCTCCTGGGGACCCCTGAGACACTTTCCAAACGGTCCAAGAAGTCCACACCATTTGTAGACCCCTAAGTTGTCATTTGCCTTTTTCACCGTGTTGGCATTTGCACTGCTGTGTAAAGCGATGTTGGGTAAAATGCGGCACTTGTGCATAAGTGAATCAAGGCAGTATCACTAAGCTGTGGTAAGAATCACTGTATTCTTCACTTGCAGTAATATGTAACCTGACTTTTATTTTCAAATGCCCTGGATCAATGGTCGGCAAACTCATTTGTCAACAGAGCCAAATATCAACAGTACAACGACTGAAATTTCTTTTGAGAGCCCCATTTTTTAAACTTAAACTATACAGGTAAGTACATTGTTAACCTAGGGTATGTGGTATTTTGTGGAAGAGCCACACTCAAGGGGCCAAAGAGTCACATGTGGCTCTCGAGCTGTGGTTTGCCGACCACTTGCCCTAGATGAAGCAGTGAATATTAACTTTTTTAAACAGTCCTTAAGCACACACACCTCGTTAATATCTACGAAGAAAAGGGCAGTGTGCAAGAAGCACTATTGTGGCTGTCTGAAGAAAATGCACTGTACTGCTGAAACAGGTTTGGCTCAGTGGATAGAGCGCTGGCCTGCGGACTGAAGGGTCTTGAGTTTTGATTCCGGTGAAGGGCATGTATCTTGGTTGCGGGCACATCCCTAGTGGGGGTGTGCAGGAGGCAGCTGACTGACGTTTCTAACTCTATCCCTTTCCCTTCCCTCTCTGTAAAAAAATCAATAAGATACATATTTTTTAAAAAGAAAACGCACCGTGCTGTGCAGCTGTTTGAATTGCAAGATTGGACTCGCCCCTGTTTCATACGCAGCACCATTGTCACATGAAGGAGCTAGAGATAGTATGGTATTTAACCTTGAGTACCTGGTGGACATTTGCTCAAAAGAAAATCAAGTCAGCCAGCCACTTCTAGAAAACCTAACAATATTTGTTGCCAATGACTAAATTTGAGCTTTTAAAAGTAAACACCAGAATTTTGGCAAACTTGTCTACCGCCATGAGCTTTGACAGTTTCCCAATATTTACAAATAAAAGAATCATTCAAAGGGCAAGAGAGACCAATGGATTTTAATGTAACAGAATACACAAAATCCACTGATATGATTTCAGATTCTACATCTCAAACTAACCCGTTTAAAAACTACCACCTGTCTAGTTTTGGTGTAAAAACAAAGAATATCTACAACTATCTAAGAAGACTATTCAAATAATTCTTTCCTTTTCTAATGATATGCTTGTGTGAGGCTGAATTTTCTTCACATACTTCGACCAGAACAACGTATCACAAAAGACTGAATTTCTTATGAGAACTCAGCTGTCTTTTAGGCCAAACAGTAAAAAAATTTGCAAAAGCTTAAAAACAATTCAACTTTTCTGATTTTTGTTTTGGTTTTAAACAGGCGATTTGTGTTTTTGTTTTTGTTTTGTTTTTCAAACATCTTATGTTAGCAGTAGCTGGTTTGGCTCAGCAGATAAAGCATCAGCCTGCGAACTGAAGAGTCCCCATGTACAATTCCAGCCTAGGGCACATGCTCAACTTGCGGGCTCAATCCCCAGTAGGAGGCATGCAGGAAGCAGCCGATCAATGGTTCTCTCTCATCACTGCTGTTTCTATCTCTCTCTCCCTCTCCCTTCCTCTCTGAAATCAATAAAAATGTTTTTTAAAAAGTAACAATAAATAAATACTATGGTAGGTTAATCTACCCATTTTTTAAAAAAATCTTACGTTAACATGAAATGAGTTTTATTGTAATTATTTATTTTAAAATAATTTTAAACATGTTTTTATCCTCACTTGAGAATTTTTTTTTAATTGATTCCTAGAGAGAGAGTAAGGGAGAGGGAGAAATATCGATGTAAGAAACATCAATAGTTTGCCTCCCCTACACGCCCCAATTGGGGATCAAACCCGCAACCTTTTGGTGTTTGGGACAGTGCTAAACATTATTTAGTTTAATTGCTAATGAAATATAGATCAATTTTTAAAAAACACACACACAAAAGCTCTTTGGGAGTCCAAAGTTTTTAAGTATAAAAGAGTAAAAAAAAAAAAAAATCACAAAGTTTGAGAGCCATTACAATAGGATATAAAACCAATATCTTCCATTAGCCTCTTCCTTCCTCAATCAGTTCCCTTTTATAGAGATAGCCAGGCTTTTCCTTGGATAACCTTCCAGACCTTTTTCTTCTGTTTTTAAACAGGCATGTACAGCTGAAATGGTTTTCCCCAAAAAGGTCTGTTTTTTAAAGAACTATCCCATAACTTGCTTTTCAGTTTGCTCTTTCCCACATCCTCTCATATAAATAAATATCATTCTTTAGAACTGCCACACAATCCATCATAGTATAATTTATTAAAATATGGTATATCTTCTTTGGATGGACACTTGTTATTTCCAATTTTCTATTTAAATAATACTGGGGGAGGAAAATGTCTTTTGCCAATTTCTATTGCTTTATAACAGAAATTTCCGGGGAAAAAATATGAAGCCAGCCTAAAAGTTAGAGATTGTTTAACATTATTTCACAGTGCTAATTTTTAAGGGCAAAATGAAAGATGAAAAGGGGTTATAGGTAGCTTCCTCCTTTTCAAAAATCCACTTTTAAAGTGTTTTTTTAATATATGTTTTTATTTATTTTTAGAGAGAGAGGGTGAGGAAGAGGGGAAGAGAGGGAAACACCAGCTGCCTCCTGCATGATCAAGCCCAAACACCCTGGGCATGTGCCATGACGGGGAATCAAACCAGCGACCTCTCAATGCATGGGACGATGCTCAACCAACTGAGCCACACCAGCCACGGCCAAAAATCTACCTTCTGAAGCTCAAAAATTAGTAACTGCAAAATGTCCCAGACAGTCAAATAAAGGCGGGGGGTCCCCTCTGCTTGGAAAGTAGACCATGTGAAACTTTCCGGTTACCTGTATACCTGTTAAAATGTAATGAGTGATGTAATAAAACCTACAAGTTTATCTGTGTGTACTATGGACTACTACCCAGAGACCTTTTTACAAAGTCCTGTGTGGTGATTTGGAGCTTTTACCATATTGCTGATTAAAACGATGCTCCCGACTGCACAAAACCAGGGGGACAGAGACTGAGTTCTAAAGGTACTGCCAATAATAGGCATGCCAAGAAGTCTTTGACAATTTACTCTCTAGCTGTCTGAGTGTCCATTCCTTCACATTCTTGCCAACACCAGACAGTACCAACTTTATTCACTTTTCCCAACTGGCATTTTTCTAATAACTAGTAAGACTGAGTATCTTTTCCTAAGTAAACTGGCTTTTAAGATATCCCCTTTGAACTGCCACTTCTTACTGCTTCAACATTTTTGTACTATACTGTCCACGTCTGTCTGTACTTAACAGGAATTCTTTATCTCCTCATCCTTTTTTTTACAGTATGATTTCTTAAGATAATTTCAAAACTAGATCCGTTTTAGGGATCCTAAAACCTACACATATAAAGTACAAATTCTTACCTGACAACACATATCCTATATTCCACAAGCAAATGTGAAACATTGCTATGTACCTGTGCATATGAGACAAACCATGGCTTATACAGGAATAGATATGCTTACCTCTTATTTCCAATTAACACACAAGCTTATTAATCTGAGACAATACCTACAGGTACCAGATACTTCCAGAAGTCCTTTCCAAACATGATCATTTGGCTCTCAACAACCTTGTGCAGGTTTTATGGCCCCTATTTATAGATCAACTGAGAGGCTCGGAGAGTTTAACCAGTTTGCCCAGGATCAAGGAGCTGAGCAACTGAGGGCTAGGATTCCCGGCAGGACGCCACCAGCCCTCCCTATCCCGTGCTGCATGCACGGCTGCCCCTGGTTCTGCTGTGAACAGTGTGCGCACACAGGCATTCCTGCCTCGTTTTCTCCTCTAAGGCCCGGAATTTCATCTGAGAGGCCTAATAGAATCACGTAACACCAGGTGCTTTAATCATCACACCGATGGCTTCTTGTCATAGCTGACCTTAAAAACAGCCAGGCTCAGTCAGCCTCGAGGCAGATTCCTTAGTCCTCATGCCCTGCCGGAGAGAATCCTGGGGACAGCTCTCTACCCCATCGGATGCTGTTGGGGCACAGTGGTTCCCATGAAGCACTTAAGAGGTACACGCAGTTCAACGATCTCTGGTGAGCAGACTCCAAAAGTCACATAGGCATGAAGTCTTGCATGATAATCCCAAATAACCATCTGCTAATTTAAACAGACTGACCCCCTCAAGTGAAACACATGGAGAATCAGAATAACTCAGTCACTCCTCAATACACAGGCTGCTCTTGCCGTTGCCCCTCTAGGCTCACTTCAACCTCTACCCTCTCACAGTTGAGTCTCTCTAATCCCAAACAGTTTAGAGTTCCCCGCAAACACCAGGATATTTCACACTTCCACGCCTTCCTCCTGCTGTCCCTGCTGCCTTCTCCATGCCCAATGCACACTGTTAGCCTGTATGCCCGCACATCCCTCTCTGAACCTCTCCCTGCTGGCTTACCCACACTCACCTCAGCCTGCCGCCCCTCTTGTGTTCTGGGGCTAACAGGCACCCCAAGCCACATTTGCCATTTCTCTTTTCCTGCAGAGATATTAACCCGCCTTCAGGATCACTGCCCCACAGGGAGGGACTGAGACAGAGCACAGCGAAAGCCACACACCCCACACACTTCTTAAAGCCAATATCTAACTCTTCCAGCTCCTGAAACCTAGACAGAATGGGTCAGGGGCACAAGTATTCAATCTATGCTTGCTAAACCAAAACTTATATAAGCCACGGGGAATGAAACTTGAAAAATGCAGAAATGGGAAAACTACCACTCCCTAAAATATGGAAATGAGGATTTTCAAGCACACTTCTCTCTCCAAAGAAAAGGCAAGGGCTTCTTTATTTTGGCAAGAGCAGGTGATTTTTTAAAAACTGACATTTGAGGACCACTGGGGAGACTGCAATCGCTTCTCAGTCTTAATATCACGGCCTCTTAATTACACTCTCCTCTCGTCATCTGCCCAGCCAGAGTGGCAAGCTGAGCAGTATTTTGTTTTGGAAACAAATTTTTAATCAAATTTAACCTCAAAGTATGATTTAGTAAAGTTTCCAGTGCAAGAAAATAATATTAGTTTCTGAGGTAAGACCCCAAATTCAAGGTGCCTTATAAAAATATATAACCAAGCCGAAACCGGTTTGGCTCAGTGGATAGAGCATCAGCCTGTGGACTTAAAGGTCCCAGGTTCGATTCCGGGCAAGGGCATGTGCCCTGGCTGTGGGCACATCCCCAGTGGGGGGTATGCAGGAGGCGGCTGATCGATGCTTCCCTCTCATTGATGTTTCTAGCTCTCTATCCCTCTCCCTTCCTCTCTGTAAAAAATCAATAAAATATTTTTAAAAAATAAGAAAATAAAAATATATAATCAAGAGTCCTATTACATACACATAAATTATTATGAAAAGAACAAATTGTTGCACACCTCAACTGAACAATGCAACTATTAAATTGTTGTGCCTATGCTGAAGATTCTTCAGGCTACATAATTTATTACAAGCACTAATTATACAAACAGAATGATTTCATTATTAAATTAAAAAGGGTTTGTGGATACATGCAAAGAAGAAGTTATGGAAAATTATACACCCAGGTATCAGCTGTAAGACCAAGAAATACATGAGCATAGGGAGGATTGTAAAACAAGTATGTTCACATTTTACTTAATGTGGTTTGAATTAATTTGAATGTAAACATATGTAAGAACTTAAGCTGTTTACCCTTTATAGTATCTAGGTTATACTTACTTCAAAAAAATTTATACATGCTCAGTGAAAATAAAGATTTCCACCTATATCAGTCCACATCCCAAATCAGAACAAAGATTTTCCATATTTCTGTTACCACCAAATGTATAATCTACTGCCAGCCTTTGCACTCGAGTCTCAAGGGGAAAATACAACAGCGGCCAGTGGAGTGGCTGCTGAGAGACAATGTGCTGATGCCTTACCTACCCTGTGCCCAGGAACCCGAGGCTTCGTTTCCATCCTCATCTACCCACGCCGGGATTTCCTCGTCCTGGCCCAGCACCGAGCGTTCAGAAAGTGGAACTGGAATTCAAACCCAGATCTAAGACGCCATGCCCCACATTCTTCTGGCTGTACCTTTCCGGTCACAGGCACATGAGGCCACCGGCACATGAGGCCACCATCGGGGGCTCCTAATCAAAGAGGGTTTTTCTTCTTTTTTTTCTTTTTTTAATATATTTTATTGATATTTTACAGGGAGAAAGGGAGAGAGAGAGCTAGAAACGTCAATGATAGAGAAACATCGACCAGCTGCCTCTTGCACAGCACCTACCAAGGATGTGCCCACAACCAATGCACATGCCCTTGACCGGAATCGAACCCGGGACCTTTCAGTCCGCAGGCCGACGCTCTACCACTGAGCCAAACCAAAAGGAGGTTTCTCCTTCCCACTCTCTCCTAATCCTTAACAATAGTCCACATTTAAGAGACTTCCCCCAGCCAGCATGGCTCAGAACCAGGAGGATATGGTTTGATTCCCAGAGCACAAGCCTGTGTCACTCAATCCCCAGTAGGGGGCGTGCAAGAGGCAGCCCATCAATGCTTCTCTCTTCATCATTGATGTTTCTAACCCTCTCGCGCGCTCCCTCTTTGAAATCAATAAAATAGATATATGACTAAAAGAGACGTTCTCCTGCAAGCCAGGATCCTACTACTTTGGAAGCAAGCTGGGACCACCAGGCACCACAGTCTCCACTCCGGACACTGCTACTCTTGTTATCTCCAACACATCACCTCCCGGGGACAAAGCCTTGGCCTCTGCCTCCTGATGCCCTCTTCACTCTCTCCCATCTCCTTGTCCCCTCCAATTTTCCTGCAATTCATCCATATTAAGATGAAGCCACTAAGAATTACCTAAAAGGAAAAAAGGAGTCTCATTTTCTGTCCAGATATTTTATGTAAGTTCCAGATTTCAGACTACCTGTACCTATCTTTTTCCTAGAAGACGACAATAAATCAACCCTTCAAAGAAGTCAAACAAGATCTTTTTTTCCTTTGGAGAAAGCAAGAAATGGGACATCTCTGCTCTGACTTGCCATTGCAAACATGATCAGGCTGCTTGTGTAAGCTACTTTGAGGACTTGACAACTTAACTGGGAGGCACGAAGGCAGGGCAGAGTCGTGGATCTGGAAACTGGTAACACAATCACCTCCAGCGCTGTGGGCAAGCCACTTCTTCTCCCAGGGCTTACTGGAGTTCAGCAGCTAAAACCACTAAAAACTTCCCCTGTGCTATCCCGTTTTTACTAGTTCTTTTTTAAATTAGTAGGTGTTTAACAGATTTTGAAAATAGTACTCTACTGATCAAAGAACTTGCATAGACACAAATAGTCTGTATAAAAGATTTACTATGTCTCCAAGTCAATTGCTCTAACATCACCTAGATTTAGTGACTACTGTGGCAAGACAGAATTCATAATTTGAAGACAGTTACTTTATCAAGAACCAGATTTTTAAATACCCAAAAATGAGGAAACTTGGGGTGCTTACAAAAGGTTTCTTGTTTTTCTTATAGCTAGCACTTTACGAATAAAATGAAAGGAATGCTCTACTTATTCCAAGATCCTAAAATAAAGCGATTAAAGCATTTTAAACTTAGCCTGTGATGTCCCTAAGTGTTTTGGCCAATAGTTTCAACCTTGGCTTGTCAAATCTTCAAGTGTACAGACAACCACATGGAAGCAGTGGACTTGGTCTCCACTGTTTGAAAACTTAAGACAGATTCAGAAGACTCTCCACATGTAGGCTAATAAAAAGCAGGATGAACTGTCTGTAAGAAAGTAGAATCACAGTTACCAGAAGTATTGAGACATATGTCAGAGGATGGGTTAACTGTCACAAACAAGTCTTGTCCATTCAACAGGAGGACCTGGCCCGACTGGCATGGCTCAGTGGTTGAGCACAGACCTATGAATCAGGAGTTTGTGGAATCAGGAGTTCTGGGAATTGATCAGGGTACATGCCCAGGTTTCCAGCTCAATAGCCAGTGTGGAGCCTGCGAGAGGCAGTGGATCAATGATTGTCTCTCATCATTGATGTTTCTATCCCTCGCAGCTTCTGCTTTCACTGGGATGGCCACACCAAGTGATGAAGTTATCATGTGGAGAAGTCAGGAGGACAAGCACCAAGAGGCCAAGCAGGTGAGTGAAGCTTTCTTGGACCTTTTCACAGCTTACTAACTAACCCACAATGACAGCCAGTGGAACAGAACCAGCCACAGAATCATGAACTTGTACTGAGCTGCTATTTTGTGGTCGTTTGTTATGAATCAACTCCCTAAACCAGTGGTCGGCAAACTCATCAATCAACAGAGCCAAATAACAGTACAACGATTGAAACTTCTTTTGAGAGCCAAACTTTTTAAACTTAAACTTCTTCGAACGCCACTTCTTCAAAATAGACTCACCCAGGCCATGGTATTTTGTGGAAGAGCCACATTCAAGGGGCCAAAGAGCCGCATGTAGCTCGAGAGCCGCAGTTTGCTGACCGATCCTAAACAATTAAGTGGCAATGCCAGGTATTCTGATTTATGCCTCTTTCAGCTTATAGTTCATTCAGAGTCCTCAAAGAAGAGTTCTGTAATAGTCTCAGACAATTTCCTAATCAAGTTAAATGGTTTCAGAATAATTTTCTAAAATACATAATTGGTATCCTAAGTGTTCCCCTTCAGGGCAATAAAATCCACACAGTACATTAAAATTTATAACTGTTTATTTACCAATACTGAGCACTTGCCAAACAGTGAGTTAAGAGCATGAGAAATTATACCCTCAATTTTAAGAGCCCTGAAAACTATGTTTGCAACCAACTTTCATGCAAAACCCTGGCAGTCCAAGCCAACTTTTTAAACATCAGATTTATGGGGCAGAAATCCCAACAAAAAATGCCAAGCCTACCCCCGCTGGTCACTGCTACCACACTGCCACCTCCTGTCTTATGACTCCAGAAGTTTGAATCAGAGGCAAGAGTCGATAAAAGAAAGTCAGCTAAGAATAGCTCACCTCTCTCCCTCCTCTCAGACCAAACCAACCGGAGTTACTCAATGGATAATTCATTCCGCTCAGAAACGTCACTGCTAGAAAGTTGTTGTCCTAATGCTGCTGAAGACCATTACAATGGAGTTGCTTTAAGTATATGAATCAAGGTAGCTCATCTTTATACAGCTTCGCTTTCATATAAAATGCCAGATCTGTAAGATAACTGCAATGATGTGGCTCATAAGAGAATTTCAAAGTATGGCACACATCATTTCCCTCTTGCTGACTGAGTGAAAGAGGTGCCTGCGCAAAAGTAACTGAGCTACCACCAAGTTACAGACAAGAAAGAAATACACGTCAAGTTTCTGACAGGGGAAGTCTCGGAGCTCTGTAATTCTAGAAATATGTTTAAGTCTCAGCTGGGAACTCATTTATTTCCAGCAGAATGGCAAATCAGAACAAAATATGCCCGTTAGCTTATTACTGACATTTGGCGGGAGCAGATCACTAGGTGATCACACAAGTCCAAAGGAGAGTCACAAACACAGGCAAGACTCTCAATTCCCACTGGCTCGGCACATGTCATGCTTCCTTACATCTTCCTGGTTACCGTGGGCAGCCATGCACAGCACTTTAACATTTACTTTTTGTATAAATTCTAATAAGGGCAAAGTACAAAGTCTTTTAAACGCTTCCAAACTGTATTGAGAACACAGGCTGACATCAAGAAAAATCTCACAATTTAAGCAGCCACGCATTACTGATCTTAAACTGAGCACTCCAAAGATAATCCTGCTTACAGTTCTTTACCAAAAGTTTCCTAGCATTCAGACTCTCACGTCTCCGCATGTGTGCGAGATCTCCCTGATTCACAAGCTCCACCTGGGCCGTTCTGCTAAGCCAGGCGGCACAGCCGTGCACACCTAGGCTTAAATGGTCAGCGTTAAAAGCAGCTTTTGCTGTCCCGAAACAACAGGATCCGAAGCCCTGGCTAGTGGGCACTCGGCTAGTGGACATACGGCTGGTCAGAGCATCAGCCTATCCATACTGAACAGCTATTAAAAGGAAGCGCTAGCTTTTCAACAGCCAATTAAAGATAGACTTAAAATTTTTATACATGCTGTCTACTCAATTTACATGTTAAGCACTCGATTCTAAAATGCAAATGAGTTGTTCATTTATTTTTAAGAAAACAAAACAAAACAAAACAGAGATTTGAGCTTAGGCACCACAGTCTTTCTTAACCAATTCTGCCTGGGGGGGGGGGGGGGGGAATTAACACTATAATATCCTACTATTTTTGCTCCTTTGTTCAAATAGATATTTGGTTACATAGTCTGATCAATATATCCTAACAACTAAACCATGAGGGCGTTTAAGCTATGAAAGTCTGAAAATATTAAATTTTTTTCATAATTTAAAGCAGTAATGGAAAATGAAATAAAACCAGCACCCTCAGTTCCCCAGTGTAGCGACTTTCCCGGTCTTTCCCATGCCCAACATAACAACAAAATCAGTGCTATTCACATAGGAACACATACAAGGTCCCACAAAGATACCAGTGGCTCTTCCCAACCAGATGCACTACTCTTCCAGAGTCCCAGCAATTTTCACAGCCACCCTTAACTTAAACTTTACCCACGTGGGAGGGGGCTGGTTCAGCTGATGCCTCAGAGGGAAGCCAAGTCTTCACGTGTTGTCTCTTTTACAGAAAGTGCAACACTACCCCCAACATTCAGCGCAACCCTCTCTTCATTCCGGAGGGAGGAACCTCAGGCTCGGTGCAGTGCTGCGGTAATCTTCCCCAATGGAGGGGTATCTGAAGGCAGATAAACAACATTCCTTCCACATTCCCTTGAGACTTCGGTAATCGGGAGCTAAGCTTGGTCTGAACCAAATTCAACAATACCCCTTCCTGAAAGGGTCCCCGCCCAGCTCTGCTCCCAGGCAGTTAGGCCAGGCTGCCAGACATCAAATCACTTCCTAGGCCTGCTCCCCGGTTTGAGTCGCGGCAAGCCCATTCATCCATCTCAGAGTGCTGCCATAAGCATTCTTCAGCCCCGAGCTCCCGACATGCCTTGCACAGCAGGTATAAAGGTCACCACAGCATATGTGGGTGTGCCTGGCTCAGATGCCTACATGATGAGGGGATGGAATGCAATGACTGCTAAGCACAAAGAACTCCACCCAGAAGTCCAGCAGGCTCCCTTGGCAAGGACGGGTGTGTGGCGTTCACCTCTGTCACCAGTACCGCCGCTTGACCTCCTGTAGGTGCTCACAGGCATGCGGATCACCAGGGTTCCCTCTGCCCTCTCAAAGCCCATTCAGATAAGAGGTTCCGTTCAAACAGAATTGTAAAATGAATTTCCAGGACATTTCTCTAAGGAAATTCCAAAAAAGAAAGCTCTACTTTTGATTTTAGCCATTTCAATATAAGCAAAGGAGTTACTTTTTTATTCTCTGAGTATAAAGTTGTCTCCAGTACAGTCCTATTTATTTTGCTGGTAAGATAGTATCATTTAAAGTCCTAAGCATTTTAATTTAATCTACAGTGTTCATAAAATGAAGCTTCCACTGATAAATCTAGTAACATTACACCTTATGTGCTTTCCTAAAGAGCAACCTGCTCATTATAAAGTAACAAGTAACTAAGTTGTGTTTAGGTTGAGCAAAGCCTTTATGAATAAGAGGCAGTTCTTACCAGATGTTTTAAGTTTAATTCCCTACACATGGGGAAAAATTAACACCAGGTTGGAAAGAAAATCAGCAGAGTAAGACAAAGTAACTGGCATTTGCAGTTAGGTCAATGAATTGTATCTGAGAAACACAAGGCACTTAATGTTTACATTTAGGGGCTCTCAAACGTTAAAATGCCAATCCTTCAGCAGAACCATTGCTTTTTTTAAATTTATTCAATATTTAAAGAAAATTAAGACACGCTGGCTAAACACGAAACCAATTAGAATTTGCAGAAATGTGCTCACATTCCTCCCCTCCCCCCAGGTAAACAATTCAAACTATGCCTTTCAACTTCTTTTTAAGGAGATATGACTTCATGCAGAATTTTTCAATTCCTATGAAACTGAGATCAGTTTAGATACTTTCCAGTATACATCCTATTGTTTTAGTAAAATGCTTTTACAGGATTCCATTCTAATATATGAAGTTATTTGACCCCCTACGGAAATTCTCAACTAGAACTAAATCTACCCAGTCACACCAATCTCTTTTCAACTATCCCAATGAAAATTAAGCACATGAACACGAGGAATCCACAAAAACCCAAACCAACTTGCTAACAAAAACACGATTTGTGAGAATGCTTTACCTGGAAGAGAACTCAGTCTAGAAATAGGCAATAGTGACGTTTTATGCAGCCATCTCCGCACAGCAACAGGGAAGTCCACCCCTCCCGCCCTCTCGCACCCACTATCACCATTGCCTAACCAGACAAACAGTCCTAGTTTACATTAACTTCCAGGTTAGAGCTCGGCCCGGCTGGGAGTGGGGAGCTGGGAGGGGAAAACGCGCAAACCCTCACCCCACCTTGCGAAACCCAGAAAGGCGCACACAGGCCAGCCCGGCTCCTTTTAGTTCCAGGGCGGCGATCCCGGCCGGCTCTGGAGGAAGGAGCCATTTCTCCACAACACTCCAGAACTAAAGCACAGCCCCCACCGTCTCTAAGTGACACCCAACACATGCTCTCCCAAAAGTGCAATCCCCTTGCTGCAGGAGCCCAAGTCTTGGGTCTTCGTGATCTCTTGGTGGTAACTTATGAGCAAAAAAAAAAAAATGTTGTTTAAAAGGGGCGGGGGGTGGGGGGCAGAAGCCGGAGACAAAGGCGGATGCAGGAACCTGTGTGCCTCCGGGGTGGCCGAGGGGCGCCCCTGGGCAGGAGGCCAGGCCTGGTTCACCCACGTGTCGCGTCCCGGCCGGCCAGCTCGCGGGCAGGCCATTCTCTCCCCGCAGCCCGGCAGCCACAGCTCGGGACCGGCCAGAAGGGGCACGCCACACCCACGGGCGTCCGCAGCCGCTCTGCCTCTCCCTCTCCCACACTTACGAGGAGGGGGCGGGTGGGGGGTCGGAGTCGCCCATAGCTTCCCTAAACCCTACAGATCCCCCCAAACTGCCGGCGGCTGGCTTCCGGGCGGAGCCACTCCAACTCCTCTCCTGGGGAGTCCTCGGTGGTGAGCGCTCCCTTCCGAGCCGCTGCCACACCGAGTGCGGGGACCCCCCCCCCCCCCGGCGCTGGCCACGCGCACCTGCCGCCCCTGGAGCCCGGACGCGCCCGGCAGCCGCCCGTGGGCCCGGGAAGGAAGTGCCCGCAGCTGAGCAGCCGCGTCCGCCCTCTGCGAGGCCGGAGCCCGCGGGCCCGCAGCGAACCGCTCACCTTTGCCTCTTGGGGACCGAGTGCTCCACCTCCAGCAGCTTGCCGTGCAGCTCCACTTTACCTGCGGGCAGACGGGGCGGTTGGCGGCGGCGGCGGCCCCCTCCCCGACACCCGCTCGGCCCCGGCGCGGCTCCAGGCCGAGGGGCGGGTGGGGGCCTCCCCGCTCTCCCCCGCTGGCCTCTCCCCCCACGACGCCCCTGGACACCGGGGAGGGGACGCGGCTCCGGCCCAGGCCCGCGCGGAGCAGGGGCGGCGGGCAGGGCCGCAGGGCGGGCGCGGGGAGGCCAGCGGGACGGCGCGGCGCCGCCCGCCGAGGGGCCCGAGCGGCCTCCGTGGGGCCCCCGCCCGGCCGCCCGGCCGCCCGTCGGGCTCGGGGGCGCCGGGCGGCGGAGCGGGGCCGCGGCTCACCCTGGCCGCCGGCGCCGGCCCGGCCCCCGTCGGCGGGGCCCCGCTGGGGTCGGGGAGGAAGGAGGAAGCGGCGTGCGGAGCCCGAGCCCGCGTGCCCCCCCCCCGGCCCCGCGCCCCGCGCCCGGCTTCCTGACAGCGGCGCCCGGGCCGGAGTCCGAGCCGGGACCCCGGCGCCCGCGCGTGTGGGCCCCGCCGCGGCCCCGCGCCCGCCTCGCGCGGCCGGGCCCCGGGCCCCGGGGGCGGCGGGCGGGCGGCGGGCGGCGGGGAGGCGGCGGGCCGGGCCCCGGGGGCGGCGGCCCACCTGAGAGCGCCTCGATGGCCCGGAGCGCCCCGCCGTCGTCGGCGCAGTCCACGAAGGCGTAGCCGCCCTTGAGCAGGAAGGGGCCGGCGGCCGGGACCTGCGCCTCCCGGAACACGCGCTCCAGGTCGGCGGCCGCCGCGGCCTCGCTCAGGTTCCCGATGTACAGCTTGTTCATCGCGGCGGAGGGCTCTTCGCGGAGATGGCGGGGAAGCAGGGTCGGCGGCGCGGCCCTCGTGTCCCCGCCGCTCGCACGGGGCGCGGCCGGACGGCGGGATCCCGGCCGAAGGCGGCGTCCTCCTGGCTGAGGCGGCGGGAGGAGCCCTCGGCGGCCCCGCCGCGCAGAGACTCGGCGCTGAGGAGCCGCGGGCGGGCGGGCGGGGCGGGGCGGAGGGCGGAGGAGGAGGGGAAACTACTTTTTGTCTCTTCCCCGGCCGGCCGCCCGGAGCGCCCGCCGCCGCCGCCGCCTCCCGCACGGCCCGCGGGCGGAGGGAGGGAGGAGGGAGGGAGGGACGCGCGGGGGGCGCGGGGGCGGGCGCGGGGGAAGGGGCGGCGGACGCGGGGGCGGCGCGGGCGGCGGAAAAGAGCCGCTCCGAGTGTCCGGCGTTTTGAATGAGCCACGTGTTCAAACTACAAATCAACGTCTCACGTGAGGATCCCGGCGCCGCGAGGAGGGGTTTCGGTGGGGGAGGGGCGGGGGAGGAGGAAGGGGAGGAGGGGGAGGAGGGGGGGTGGAGGGGAAGGGTGAGGAGGGGGAGGAGGAGGGGGTGGAGGGGGAGGGTGGGGAGGAAGGTGGGAGGAGGAGGAGGATGGGAGGAAGAGGAGGAGGAGGGGGAAGAGGGCGGGGAGAGGGAGGGGGAGGGGAAGGGTGAGGAGGAGGAGGAGGAGGAGGAGGAGGAGGAGGAGGGGGAGGAGGGCGGGGAGGGGAGAGCAGGGGCGGAGAAAGGAGGGAAACGCTGAAGGGCCCCGGTGGAGGGAGGGGTATCTGGCGGGCGGGTGCGGGAGGGGAGGGGAGGGGAGGGGAGGGACGGATTTCTTTTCCTCGCTGAGATGGGGGCTCAGTTGCCGGAGTTTTAAACACGGGGCTCCTGGGCACACGGCCCGGAGCCGCCGTCCCGAACTCGCCTCGCGGCCGGGGACACGCCAGGACCGCGGGCGCCGCCGGCGGGGCGGGCCGGGGAGGCGGGGAGGCGGCCGGCCCGCACCCCGCACCCCGCACCGCCGCCCGGGAGCGGAGGCCCGCGGCTCCTGGGCGGTGTCCGGCGGCAGCTCCTCCGCCGGGCGGCGGGGCCGGGGGGCGGCGGGGGACTGCGGGGGGCGGGGGGCCGGAGCCGAGGGCAGAGCCGGGAGTCGGCCTTAAAGGACACTTTCCCTCCGGTAGCTCCCGAGGAGTGCGGCGGCCGGTCCTGCCGTTTCAGTGGTTTTAGGTGGAGAACCGGGGACTCGGCGCAGCCGGACCACGGCCGCGTTCACCCGCAGGCGGGCTCGCCCCGCAAAGGGCTCTCCGCCTCCTCTCCGCCCGCGTGGCCCCGGCGCCGCGGCGGGTGCGGGAGGGTCCGGCCGCGGGGCCTTCCGGGGCCGCCCGCCTGCGGGCCGAGGAGGAACACGGAAATGGACGCGGCGCCGGGGGCCTCCGAGTGTCCTCACCGCGGCCTCCACTCAGGCCTCCTGCACCGGACACTCCGATACTTTTCATCGGGAGAGATAAAATGCTTACATTAAACAGGACGAGACTTCTAAATAGCAGAAATATATGCAAACCTCGTTAATGGCTTGGTGCTCTTACTAGTAGGAAAGTGGACTGTGCAATTGAGAAAATTTTGTGATTTACACCGAAACACCTTAATTATGACAAGTTGATGAGTTGGTTTCCCTTGTCAAACCGTGTATGGCCTTTAAAAGTGTGTATTTTCCAACTGAAAGATGAAAGGCAGGCTTTTTTAAAAATATGTGGGAATCATTGCATAGTATGAAGAGTACTTACATTTTTCTTCTTTTAAAAAATAAAGTTACTTGATAATTTTGGTTAAGGAACTGGAAGGTGTCAGATAATCCATTTTAAATGCAACTATTCTAACAACTTTTTTGGTTTTTCCTGCCAAGCAAACCCAATTTTGTAAATGTAAAACTCATTTCCTCAATATTTTCATTCACATTTAACTTAGCAAAATATTTTTACTTTATGAGATAGAAAAGACAAACTTGTTTTTATATAATTTAGAACTGTATTAAGCTCAATCTTAAAAAACAAGAACATTTTAGTAGAAATTTTGTATGACTAGGTTTCTTTCCCCCCCCAAAAAAAAAGCAGGTTTAACTTTTCAAAGAAGCTTACTTATTTCCCTTTTCATGTTTTTAAAAAAGAGAACCTTGCTTCTAAAAAAGAAAAATATATGTTCTTCCTTTATGACTTAACTGGTATAAAAATGTAAATATCAAAAATTGTGAATTTTTCATGAACCTGTTGCATGTGATCAAAAGCTGTTTTTTTTTAATATGCTTTCCATTCGTTTAGTAATGTTTGCTTTCCTAAATACCTCTTTAAATATTACAAACTAGCCTGTTGGATCATTTAACTTTTAGTAATTTCTCATGATGAACAAATTTTGCATGTTCAGCTTGTCAAGTTTCCAAAGTCAACTGAGTGGTGGTTCTGGATTTCTGACTATTTGCTCATTAAAACTGAGACCAAAGGAAATATCTACTTCCAAAGCATGGGGGGAAAAATTGTTTATTTTCCATAAATACTAGCCCATGCTTGTCTGTCACTATCACACAAATCTAACAGCTGGAATTTAAAACACTGTGTGCCGTTTTGAAGAAATATGTTCCTGGGGCTCTTGTGATTTAATCTGTGTATTATTGTAACACACTGGATACTCCCATCTAGGACCTTAAAAACATACACGAGTTATATAAGCCCAGACCTCAAAGAGGGAGGTGGCTGCAGCCCACTTAACTCCCAATCTTCCAGGCACTGAGGGATAAGGATATATTTTTCAAAAACATGGGTAATTGTTTTTTTTAATTGGCATTTCGAGTGCAAACATATCTTCGATGGATTTTCAAGAATGCACATAAGGTCCATCTGACTTGCAGGCTTTTGGTGAGCTCACACACGAAGTCAGCCGCGCACAAGGGCTGCTCCCAACTCTTCCTGAAGCAGGGGCAGCTCCTGGTTACGAATTGCACGGAGGCCCCCCACCATTGTGTGTGCTGGGCGGCCGCCCCCTCTGCCGCCCTGAGCAGCAGACCCATGCCTGGTGTTGGTAATGCATCGGGAAAGGAGAGGGACGAGGGTGACGAGGTCGGTTACCGTGGCCGTGTCCGCAGGTAATGAGCGACGGCTGAGCAGGTAGAGGCGGGAGCAACGGCGTCCCGGGGCCGCCGAGCGCCGGGGTCCGCTCCGCGTGGCCCGGCCTCCCGGGCGGCGCCGTTCCACCCGCTCCCGCCCCTTCCCCGCTCCCGGGGCCGCTCCGTTGGATCCAGATGCGTGATGAGCAGTAACCGGCTCTGCCTCCCCCCGAGTCTCCCTCAGTTACTTTGTCTGACACCAAACATGGTGCCCCGGAGGGAAGAAGGGGCTGTTTCCTTTCCCCCGCTCTGCCCGGCGCAGGCGGGACCCCCGAAGCTCCTCGCGCGGGGAAGACCTTCCGTCGGCCGCCGGCCGGCCGAGGAGGGCGGAGACCACTGCGCCGCCCGGCCTCGCCTGGGGCTCCGTCCCCCCGTCCCCCGCGCGGAGCGGCGCGGACGGTGAGACGGGGGACCCGGGGGAAGCGCTGCCGGTCCCCGCGCGCACGGCCCCGGGACCCGAGGTCCTCCTCCGCCGGGCCGGGCCGGGCCGGACAGCGCGCACCCCCGGCCGGAAGGAGCGCCGGGGGCCCGGGCGCGGCGGGATGCTCGGACGGAGAGACGGCGGCAGCCTCGCGGGCCCCGCGCCGGCCGGGAGGGGGGGCGGGGGGCGGGGCGGGGCGGGCGGCGCCGCGCGCAAACGCGGGGGGCGGGGCCTCACGCGGCGCGGGCGGACGGGCCGGGCCCGAGTGGAGCGGCCCGCGTGGCGAGGCCCCGCCCCTGCCCGGGGAGGGGGCGGGGCTCCTCCTCTCCCCCGATTGGTGGGCGGAGGGCCTATCAGCGCCGGCCGCCGCCGCCGGAGCCGTTTGCTGGGTCCCGCTCATTGGCCCCCGAGCCGCCCCTGCGTCTCCATCGTTTGTGGCGCGAAAATAGCCCTTCGCTCCCCGTCCTCGGAGAGGCCGGTCCCCCTGGGGTCCCCCGCTGCCCTGTGCCGGCGGCCCCGGCCCCGGCCCCGGCCCCGCGGAGGGGAGGGAGGGCAGGGGAGGGGGCGGAGGAGGTGGAAGCCGGTGCCGAGTGCGGGGCCCGCCCCGGGCTGACCGCGTGGCGCCCGCGGAGCCCTCTCCCTCCCCCCGCGCCCAGCGCCCGTGCTCAGCAGCCGGAGTCACTCCGTGCCCAACATCTCAGAGTCTGCACACTTTTTTCTTCTTTCTTTTTTAGTTACAACAACAAAATGCGTTTCCTTCTAAATGCCTGGATTTCCCTGAAACTAATAGGGAATCGACATGCCGCCCCCGCCCTCCCCGAGCCCCCTTTGTGGTGCACAGGGTTGTCTTAGGCAAAACCAACAGCCCTCCGACCGGCAGGCGAAAGCCCCGGGCCCCCTCGCTCTGCCGGGACCGGGGTTCGCTGTGAAGCTGTCCTAGGACCGGAGGAGCTGAGAGCAGCCTGGGAGGATTAGCGATTTCTGTGGCTGAAAGGTTCTAATTTTGCGTTTGGTGGAGACGGTGAGAAAAAAAAAAGTGAGCTTGGCTTATATATGAAGCACAAATCAAACGAAAAATCATACTTAAAATGGTTGACTGAGAAACTAAGTTGCAGCAGTGTGTTCTAGGCAGTGGGGTCTTGGCTACCTTTCTAGTTATATTTGCTATTGGTCTTCTCAAAAAATTAAAGATCAGAATTTCTGGCCATGAGAGAAAAGAGGAAAGTGTAAATTTATTTGTTACATCTAATTTTATAGCATAGTTTCCAATTCTTCCGTTATTTAAGGAAAAAGAAATGTACCAGTTAAAAATGTGACTTAATTTGTTCACAGATAATTTAATTGTTAATTTTTTTAAGTCTTGATAAAATACTTGATGTAGTTACAAAGCAGTTAAACGGTTATTCCTCAGTAAATATTAAAAATTGGCAGAGAATTGGTTTAAAATAACGAGTTCAGTTATTTTTTGTATTGTTAACTCTTAGCTAGTAGTGAAGTTACATCATTCTCAAGTTCTTTTGGGGGGGAAATATTCTTTATTTAGTTTCTGTATTCTTTCGTTTTGGCCTTTAAAAAACAACTAATTGAAGTAACATAAATTACCATGCACCCTAATGCCAAATCAAAGTTATTTTAGCAGCTCTTTAAAACAAGATTCAAGAACTGATTTAATTAGTAAAGAAAAAAAATTTAAATACATTTTGTATACATTTTATATAATTCAACTACATTTCACTAATGTTAAGAGACATGTATATTTGAAGTTCTTAGGTAAAATTATTTCCCAGAAATAGATTAATTTACAAATGGTTTATTGTTAGTTGAACAAACTAAAGCTTAGAGACAAATTTATAGTGTAAATGCTGAAGATTACAGTTAATGATTTAGGTAACCCCCTAAATACTTAAGATATTTAAAATGAGAAAATGAGTTTTGTACAATGATTCCAGGTTGGGATTTATATATTCTGTAATTTTCATATTTTGAAAATGATACAATAGGAAAATATTAAGTAAGTTTTTATAGTAGAGAAAATTTAATTGTAAAAGAAGTTCCAAATTAATGTAGACGAGCCAAAACTCTAAAATTTGAGATATTTTCAATTGTTTTCTCAAATTCAAAGATTTACATGTTCAGAAAACTGTTTTTCAGAAAACTATTCTTGCTGGGAGAAATAATTGATTTTTGTAGATTTCCAACTACTAAGTCAGGAATGAGAATTTTAATATAGCTGGTAAACCTTACACATAATTTATTGCAATTATATCTTTTATTTCACTTAGGTGAAACTGTAAATATTCATTTAATATTGCTGGTCTAGGAGAGGGTCGGGATGAGACCTTGGAGAAAAGCCTTTGGTGATTGGTATGTGCATAAGTATTTGCAGACCAACCCTAGAAAAACAAAGACAGGCATTTGTTGGTGGGGGAGGGGTATGGGGAAGCTGAGAAGAGCTGGGTATTTAAACGTGTTTCTTGGTTGCAACTCATTTATCCTGCAGGTTTCCTTGCTAAGAGTGGAGGGCAGGTGGTAGAGAGAGAATGTATTAACTAATGGAGTAAAATGGGACAGTAATCTAAGCATGAAATCCCACTGGAAAAAAACCTACTCCCCTCACTAAAATAATCGGAAAGCAAAGCACATGCTGAGGTGATAGCTAGCATTTTCTAGCATGTACGTTTAAAAGAACATCTTAAATTCCTGTTTCTATGTTTGGATCCTTTGTTTTCTTGACCACTGCTTTTCCAGATCCTTTTCCAAAAACAGTTAGGAACTAAAGCCCCCTAATGAAACAGCAGATTTCATGACAAGTATACATACACAAACCAGCTTCTGTGATTTTAGAGAAAAACTGATGAATTCCTCATGCTGTCTAGAGATGGAAGCTTAATTCTTAGATTTAATAAGGCAAGATATATCTGTAAATTCCTTATTTGAAGGAATAATGATAGATCATTACCATTTCTACTTTGATTCATTAAAATTCATTCCTTCGTCAATTCAGTTTACAATTTAGCCTCTCTAGCATGATAATCTCTAAAGATGAAAGCAGGGAGGGGGGTTAAATTATTTCAAAACATCTCAGTTTAAGTTCATAAGAACCCGAGAACATAAGATATAGCAGAAAAAAACAAAACCTAACCTGAAATCTTTTATCAAAATTGACACCATAAGATTTGTCCTAAAATTTATGCCCAACACACTTCTATTGAAACATTTACTCTTTGTGTGGTAGATGATTGCTTTAAAAGATTAAAGTTGGACCCTGACTGGGTAACTCAGTTGATTTTAGCATTATCTGCAAAGGTTATGGGTTCAATCCCTGGTCAGGGCATATATAAGAATCAACCAATGAATGCATAAATGAATGAGTGGAACAACAAATAACTCTCCTCTCTCTTTCAAAAATAATCAATTAAAAAACCCAAGTCTTTTTAAAAAAAAATTAAAGTTGGTTATATATTTTGTTGCTTTTCTCAAGTGACTTAAATTTAATGATCAATTATTTTTCATCAATAATGCTAGTGCCTTCTCAAAGGCAAAATTTTGTTTGACCTGAGGTTTAATTTTACATCAATAATTTCCCCTCACTTAATTTTTATTTGGAGGTGTCCTGTGTCAGTCATTGAAATATTTTTTTTCTATTTTTTAAGTTTTTTTTTTTTTTGGAAACTATTCACATCTAAAAATGTTTTTAGATGTGAATAGTTTCAGCACTTTCAAAAACTTGTGAGTATAATTTAAAAATAACTGAATCTCACTCTGTAAAATATTAGTAAAGACTTTTTAAAATGTGTATAATAAAACAAGTATGAAATATGACTATTCAATATATTTCATTAAGCTAATATAAATATATGGCTCCTCATATTAATTCTAATCCATTATTGTTCTAATCCAGCTATTAAAAAATTAATTTACATAAAGGACACTAACAAAGCTTATTAAAAATATATATATGAATTTTGTTATGTCAGAAGTAGATCTGGTTTCTGTTATATTATTTGTTTTCTATGTATTTATTTGAGAAAGAGAGAGAGAGAGACCTCTTACTTATGCATTCATTGGTTGATTCATGTATGTGCCCTGACCAGAGATCAAACCCACAACCTTGGCGTATGGAGGAAAAGCTCTAACCACCTGAGCTACCTGGCCAGGGTTTTATTATATCGTTAACATTTTGCTCTGGAACAATTAAATACAGAATGATGTCACCATCTTTTGTTTTCGTTTGTTGAGAATTGTCTAGAAATATGCTCATTGGTTCAATTATCATCTCTCTTAGGGTAATTCGTTTGCTCCTATCGTTCTTTACCAAGATTAAAAATGACATTTTTGGTTTGATTTAAATGAATGGCCATCTGTAAAAACCCAAATAGAATATAAACGAAAAAAATCGAAAATGTTGGTGTAGCACATTCTAAATAGGGGCTTATCTCTGGCAACCATAGAGATATATTCAAATTTTATTTTAATCAAGAGCTAGTTAAAAAACAGACTAAGTTGAATTTTGTCTTAAATATTAAACAAACAAACAAAAAAAACAGCAACAAAAGTTGAGTCAATGTTTTCATCCAGTGACACAGACAGTAGGGTGAAAGGTAACATTACTCTTTTCTTCAATAACAATAACAACACGTCTCCCAGTGGAGGGCAGTTCTGTCCGGTGTGGCATGCAGTGAGTGTGCAATTGGGAATGAGAATGTGTACACTGCTGAGAAGCCCTCTGTGGAGACGTGAAGGAGTAAGCAAGATAGAACTTGTGTTCAAATTCTGAGGTTGCAAGTCAAAACAAGTAGGGTAAGCACTGTTTTACTACGTTTTTCCCTTCACCGTCAAAATACTTCCATATGATGTGTCCAAAGCTGGGGAGAGACGAGTAACAATACAGGCTGAGCTGCATTTAGGATGCTCTTGGTACATCAATTAGGATTTAAACAATACAGATGTTTTTAATTTCACGTTTTTCTATGCCTTGTTATCTACTCTTAAAAACTTTCATTTTACACATATTTTTAAAATCTGATCATAAAACATATATTTAATCAATTTTAAAACAGGATAATATGATCACATACTTTAAAAATGGTGTTCGATTGATGATTTACAAAGTATGAAGAAGTTCTGTCTGCTGGATTGTTCTACCACTTCTGTTTGTGCACATTATCCAGATGTGCATACGGTATTTTAATCAAAGTACATAGCATTATTTGAGACAATGTCCTTATTTAAAAAAAAAAAAAAAAAAAAAAGCCAAAGTTATGAACTGCTGCTGTTGTGAAAAGAGCAGTGTGGTTTGAACTCTAACTATAGTGAGGAAACACAGATTTTAAGTGAACACTGCCTGGGTCCGTTATTTACTGCCTTTTCTATATTTATGGAGGGATTAGGAAACGGATTAAACTATAACGTTGCTTCAGGTCTGACCACCAATGAAGTTCTTCGTGGCTGTAAATGAAGAACGTTGTTGCAATCAATGACAGTCCCTCTTATTTCTATTCTTGTAAGAAACTCTCTTTCCTTGGTTATTAATACCCTTACATGATTTCATTACAAAATGTCATGTTACATTAGGGTAACCAAATATTTTAACACTTTGAACTTTGGGTAGATGAAGAACAACCATTGCTTTTTAAATAAAGTTTCTTTTTGTTACAAGAAGTCATGCAGTTTTTAGCTCTACCAATGTTCTGCTCATATAGCAATATACTGAATTGTTCTCGAATATGACAGTTAACAGAAATAAATATGTTAACAGCCAAATGCAGAGAAGATGGATATCCAAGAAAAAGATCAAAATCAGCACGTTCATGGAACTCTTAATTAAACTAAAAATTTGAGTAGTATTTTCCCACAACCAAACCCAGTGAACAAGCTTATAGATTTTATTGTTTAAAGTCTGTATTAGTTAAAACTTGTATGTATTTTTACTAATTATCATGGGGGGAAGTCTTTTTGATAGTTTATGGTTTCCCTTAATTTAACTTTACATGTGATATAAAAAAACAATTACTTTGTTTTTTTTAGGTTTTTTTTTTTCAAGATAAGCTGAAGACTAAGTAATTTTGTTAAAATTTATTATCTAAGGATTAAAATGTCCTATTTTTCCGTGAAAACTTGGAATATAACCTATTAAAAGCCAACAGAGTTCATGGCATTTATAAACTCATAAAACTGGTTTGGTGATTGATTTAAAAAAAAAAAAAAAAACATATTTCAGGCAATTTAAGGATATTTGAGAATTTGATTTTTTTATATACACATACATATATATGTAATTAGGGATTGGCTATTCAAACAAATTTACTTTGAAAACACCACAGTTCAAGCAAATTGCCAGAGTAGCCTTATCAGAGTGATTAGCCAATGTACTATGAAGTTATAGATTTTGGATTTTGAATTCCGTTATGGATATGTCAGTATAAATATGCAAATAAATTGTTTTCAAAATCTGAGGCTAGAGTGGGTGCAAAGTCAAGAAGGCAGACTGCAGGGCATGGGAAGGAAGTCAACGTGTCTCAAGCATTCGCGACAGGAAAAGGCGCGTGAACCGGAAGGTATCTAGATTTACCATGGTGAATGGGAAGTTTCAGTTTCTCTAAAACGTCGTTTTGGTAGCTAAGATTTTGTCTTTGGAAATGTGAACTGCCAGCATTTTTTATTTAATGGAGAAAGGGATGGAGACGGTGTCAGAGCTTTGTACTGAAAGAGTCAAGGTGGGAAATCGCCCCTTTTTACCTAGAGTTCACATTCTTAGATACTTCCTATAAAGAAGGTTGGGGTTCTTGTGAGCTTAAGTAGAGAATTGTACAGACTATGTTCTCGCTTTTGTGACTTTCAGTTTAACCTGCTTCATAATTAGATGATTCTACAGTTTGAGGGCTGGAGTGATGATTGGAGGTGTCCTAGGCTCCCATTTACAGCTGAGGACATTGGGGGGGGAGGCAGGTGAACACAGGTGTCAGACATACAGTTAGTGCAGTGGCAGGAATGAGATTTGTGTATCACTGAATCGAATCACATGGCAATCCTGAGTGGGAGGTAGTAATAAATACTTTTTTTTCTATTTTTGGTGATAAGAAAACAGATCCAAGGTAAGGTTTGCCCAGAACCAATATCAATCCTTAAAACAAACAAAAACCCTACATTCAGGCCCTGGACCACAGTACAGTTGATGAGAATGTCATCCTTAGACATCAAGATTTCGGGCTCAGGGGGTGGTCTCTGGCCAGGGCACACACAAGAATCAACCAGTGAATGCATAGGTAAGTGGAACAACAAATTCACGTGCATCTCTGTCTGCTCCCTGCAGCCTCCCTTCTCTCTCTCTCTCTCTCTCTCTCTCTCTCTCTCTCTCTCTCTCTCTCTCTCAAATCAATAAATAAAACCTAAAAAAACAAACCCTACATGTATTCTCACCAAATGTCCTGCATGTCATTGAAAATTAAAGGCGGCCACCTTGAGGACAGAGACCTTGAAAACAATTTTGAACCTGGTTCATCTGAGTAACTTTACTGGGATCTTTATCCCAAACAAGTAAAGTCAGCTCAGTGCGAAAGGCTGGTGGGGAAATTTCTCTTGGGAACTTTCAAAAGCTGGATTCCGGGCCCAGCCACATCAGACCCTCCAGGGGCCAGCAACCGGCGCTTAGCAGCAAGCTGAGAAATCCCTCCTCACGTCAGACTTTAAAAGTCCTATGTTCAGATTTGCTTCAAATGAATAATATTTTATCAGTGAGCTTCAGTTTTATCTTTTGGTTTGGTGAAACTTCAGAGGGTGTGGGTGAGAACTGTGTATCACTGTTTACGTGTGTGTGTGTGTGTGTGTGTGTGTGAGTGTGTGTGTACATTTGCCTGTGTCTGTGTGTGTGTGTGTGTGTGTACATTTGCCTGTGTCTGTGTGTGTGTGTGTATGTGTGTACATTTGCCTGTGTGTGTGTGTGTACATTTGCCTGTGTGTGTGTGTGTACATTTGCCTGTGTGTGTGTGTGTGTGTGTGTGTGTACATTTGCCTGTGTCTGTGTGTGTGTGTGTGTGTACATTTGCCTGTGTGTGTGTGTGTGTGTGTGTGTGTACATTTGCCTGTGTGTGTGTGTGTGTGTGTGTACATTTGCCTGTGTGTGTGTGTGTGTGTGTGTACACAGGCAAATGTATGTTCCCATGGTGCAGTGGGAACTCCCTCTCCCAGCTCCTGGCTGTGGAAGGGCAGCCGGGCTCCCCCAGGACGGGTGGTGGTCCCTGGTCATAAATCCTCCAGCTTCCCACCCCTAACAAGACGCAGGAACCACATCCTGTTCTGGAGCTCCATGCCCTTGGCTGTGCCTCTGCTTAAAGCTGCACTTAAGCAGCGGTGTACCTGGAAACCCGTTGATCTTCGGAAACGGTGGGTGCCACAACGGCGCCGGCGCTCTCTGCATGTAGCTGACCCCGCTGTGACCGGGTCAGCTATTCCCCACCTCCCGGGCCTTTGTTTCCACAGCTGGACCGGGAGTGAAACCATCTATGCCATCCTTCACCTCTGTCACCACAGCGGCACACCCAGGAGGCTCGCTGCAAATATTTGTGGAATTCCGTTTTCAGGACAAGGACCAGGACTGGGAATATCCATGAAATGATTGGACCACTTCAGAAAGTTCTGTGAACTGCCGAAACCGGTGTGGCTCAGTGGATAGAGCGTCAGCCTGTGGGCTCAAGGGTCCCAGGTTCGATTCTGGTCAAGGGCATGTACCTTGGTTGTGGGCACATCCCCAGTAGGAGGCGGCTGATTGATGATTCTCTCTCATCGATGTTTCTCTGTCCCTCTCGCTTTCTCTCTGTAAAAAGTCAATAAAAAGTATATTTAAAAAGAAGAAAGAAAGTTTTGTGAACTGCAAGAAGAGAAGGGGTTATTGCTTGACAGTGA
Source organism: Pipistrellus nathusii (assembly GCA_963693515.1). Classification (NCBI taxonomy): domain Eukaryota; kingdom Metazoa; phylum Chordata; class Mammalia; order Chiroptera; family Vespertilionidae; genus Pipistrellus; species Pipistrellus nathusii. The sequence goes on along the minus strand of OY882868.1, from coordinate 67,267,951 downwards.
AAACAAGGCAGGGAAGGGTATTTTGTGTGTATATACACCAGTGCCAGAGAGAAGAGCTAAGCAACAGTTGGTGGGGAAAGCAGAATGAAAATGAAAATATATCCTAAACGAATCCCTTGCTGATGCCAACCACTCACACAAGCCAATGTCCTGACTGAGAGCTATATCAAATTTGTCTCTATTTTCACATTTAATGGAAGGTCAGATCCTTGTACTTCATAGGAACTTAGATAAGAAATTATTGCCATAGTACAAAATTTATGGGTAAAAAGAATTAAAGAGAAAAACCAAAATGTCAAAATTTAAAAATTAATAAGTCAAATGTCAAATTACTAAGTGATGAGTAAGTGTGCATATTTGCTAGTAATTATATTTGGACTTGAAATTGGTTTTCTAGCTGCTTCCCTTGATTTCTGAAGAATGGATCAGTGTGGATGTTTAGATTTTATAGGAACAAATTATAGATGGTTAGGACAAAACTGGAGCCTCTTGAGAACCATTGCTATTCTAGACCAAACGAAAGGGAGATAAAGCATCATCAGAATTAGACCACATATATTGGATTTAAAGAATTTAAACTGCCAAAACCGGTTTGGCTTAGTGGATAGAGCGTCAGCCTGCTGACTGAAGGGTCCCGGGTTCGATTCTGGTCAAGGGCACGTAACTTGGTTGTGGGCACATCCCCAGTGGGGGGTGTGCAGGAGGCAGCTGATCGATGTTTCTCTCTCATCGATGTTTCTAACTCTCTATCCCTCTCAATTCCTCTCTGTGTAAAATCAATAAAAAGATATTTAAAAAAAAAAAAAAAGAATTTTAACTGCTCAGTTTAAATATCTATGTTAACTTCTATTGCTGGTTGTTTCTCAAAATATTCTGTAAGAATTATTTAGAAACATGACAGACATAAAATTTTCATGTATGCTGGGTGACTGTGGCTTGGGCTTCCTCCCTCTAGAATGGACACACTCATGTGAGCAACATTAAAAGGGAACTTTTCCTTAGCATTAAAGACCTTCAGCTTATTTGCTGCTGCTTCTTGTAAAATAGCTTTAACAGTGGAGCACTTGAAAAACTATCAAAAATAATGAGAATAGCAGTATTCTAAGAGAGAAAGAAAAAAGATCTTGAGATGAATCTTTATTTTCAATATTTGAAATAAACATAGATACAGGACTCAGACTTTAATATTCTGTGGTTATGAGTATCCCTATGCATTTTATTTGTTTAATTCCATCTCATAGAACGAAGGAGAGAGAAGATTGATGGAACAAACAGAATGATTTAGGAACCATTTCTTATTTATTTCTCATTTATTTAAAATAAATTGCAAAGCAAAAGAACACCACTCACTGGAGTTTAATGAAAGAAAATTTGACTGTGCATTCACCTATGATATTTTAAGTTTTTGCGGACACTAAAATTTTCAGAGTCCAGGCAAATTGTAAGAATATTTCATTAACAAATTTTATATTGTGAAAGTAAATGAAGACTCTCAAAGGTAAACTAGCAGGAAAGATTATTTGGCTTATTTAGTTTATAACTCCAAAGCTGATAAAGAGAAAAGCCTTCATTCTGGACCTGGGACTTAGCAGTTACTGATCATGCAAACAGAGGGTAAGAGATTTTTATTTTGTAAAACTGTTATTCCACTGCAGAATTTTACATGAGAAAAGACATTATGGTTGAAACTTTAACAAAGTTGTTTTAAAACAAGGAAGGCTTGTAAAAGACAAAATAAATGAAAAATTTTAAAAACACAAGAAAGGCAATCAAATTTTGGTTTTGTTTTTGTTTTGTTCTTTGCCTTTTAATTCCTGATCTGTTATGTTTTTCATGTTGAAAATCTTCCTTGTTCACCTTAAGAGGTAGACACATTTATATTTTAAACTTACCCTATTTTTCTTTGTTCTTTTTATTTGGTAATACAATAAATTTAGTGTAAAATAATCATGTAGTGAGTCTTTATATTTTATTTTTATTTATTTTTATTTTTTAAAATATATTTTATTGATTTTTTACAGAAAGGAAGAGAGAGGGATAGAGAGCTAGAAACATCGATGAGAGAGAAGCATCAATCAGCTGCCTCCTGCACACCCCCCAGTGGGGATGTGCAACCAATGTACATGCCCTTGACTGGAATCAAACCTGGGATCTTTCAGTCCACAGACCGACGCTCTATACACTGAGCCAAACCGGTTTTGGCGAATCTTTATATTTTAAATTTACCTCATTTTTCTTGTTCTTTTTTATTTTATAATACAATGAATTTATGCAAGATAATCATGTATTGAATCTTTATATTTTAAACTTACCTAATTTCTCTTCGTTCTGTAATACCATGAATTTAATGTAAGATAATCGCGTATCGAGTCTTCATAGTTCAGGCTACACTTGTAGGCTGGTCTCAACTGAGTCATTATTTTCCAAGAAGGCTTCCCTGATCCTTAAAACTAGAAATAATCTCCCCGTCCTCTGATGTCAGAATTTTAAAGTGTGAATTTGATATAGCACTTTATATGTTGCAAGACACTTATCATTTAAAAAATTGTTTCCACTTAATAGTATATCCTCTATTAGAGTGTAAACTGATTAGTAAATCTGATTTATCTTTGTATATAAGTAAACTTCATGAGTGCAGGGAATTTTTTTTTTAATATATTTTTTTGATTTTGTACAGAGAGGAAGGGAGAGAGACGGAGAGTTAGAAACATCGATGAGAGAGAATCATCGATCAGCTGCCTCTTGCACACCCCTTACTGGGGATATGCCCGCAACCAAGGTACATACCCTTGACCGGAATCGAACCCGGGACCCTTCAGTCCCCAAGCCGACGCTTTATCCATTGAGCAAAACCGGTCTCGGTGGGAATTTTTTTTTTTTTTTTTTAAGTGTATGTTGCTTCTGCATTTTCTTTTTTTTTTTTTTTTCCTTTTCTTTTTTTGCTTCTGCATTTTCAATACTAAAAATGTGTGCCAGGCACATAGTATATGCTCAATAAATATTTGTTGAATGAATGTGTGATACCATCTACATCCAGCCTTCTCTGAAGCAAGTCCTCTATTCACATTGTTGAACATATTTTTTTGTGTGTGTGCAAATACATACTTGACCTCACCATCAAATGAAAAACAAACAACACAACTAGCTACTTTGGGAATGAGACTATAAGCTAATTCCTCTGAACCAAATTATATCAAAGCTCTATAATTTTCTTTTTAAAATAATTTTCAATTTTGTAAGGATGATGAAAAATCTTTGCCCTAGTTCATTATCACTACAATCCTATCAGATAGAGAACATCCTAAACTTTTGTCACTTCAGACATGGGCTAACTTCCACAAAATAAGAATAGAGAGCAGAACTGAATTCACAGTAAACTTTTTTGGGGTCTACTGTGAATGACTTTTGTCACATCTGGCAAAATATATTAAATAAACATGAGATGGCTATAATTTTTAGATAGTGAAATATGTGCTGTGATTTTAATGGAATCCATTTTTACATTTCTTCTTTTCTAATCCTCACCTGAGGACAATTTCTCACTGATTTTTAGAAAGAAGGGGACGGAGGGAGATAGAGAGAAGCATCAATGTGAGAGAGAAACACATTGCTTCCTGGAGCTCTTACTGAGGATAGAACCCACAAACTAGGTACATGCCTTACCTGGGAATCAATGCTCTTAGCAACTGAGCAACATTGGCTAGAGCTACATTTATTTTCTTTCTTTCTTTCTTTCTTTCTTTCTTTCTTTCTTTCTTTCTTTCTTCCTTTCTTTCTTTTAAAAAAATATATTTTATTGATTTTTTTTACAGAGAGGAAGGGAGAGGGACAGAGTCAGAAACATCGATGAGAGAGAAACATATCAGAACTTCATTTCTTATTTTTATTATGGGCAATATCAAATAGTAGCATTATCCAAAATGTAGTAGTATGATGCCATAAGGTTTCATGGTGTGGTTAGTTAACAAAAACTATTTATATAGTATCAGCACTAGATTCTGAAAATTATATAGTGGATACATTTTTCTATAAAGATTTAAGTACTGGGTAAACTTTGAACTAGATTTGTTCAAGTCTACAACTCTCTCTAATAAGTATCATTAAAAAAACATTTAATGAAGTTGTATTTATTTATTTATTCAACAAGTATTTGTGTCTCAAAAAGTGTAGGGCACCTGGAGGACGGAGATCAGTGCATGAGATGTGCTCCTTGCCCACCACCCCTTGGAAGGAAGCATGTAAATGCCATCCATGCAGTCCTTACAAATGTCAGCGACATACCCTCACTTTTGTGTAATGGCTCATTTAAATTTTACCTAAACTCTTCCTGAATGTATTTAAATGAAATGGAAATATAAAAGTGCCTTCAAAAAAATACCTCCATCAAGTAAAAGATTTCTTAATTAATTTTTTGGTCAATCACAGGTTTCTTGGTCCATCATATCCGAACAGAGATTGGCAGTAAGGGTCCAAAACAAACTCCCTACCCACCCTTTAAAGAACCCCCCCACCCCCATCTCTCAAGATTTGGAACGATGCTTCCTAATTCTGAACCCCAAGACCTGACAAACAAGTTCACACTCCTTCCACAGCTCCTTTCAGCAATGTTTGCACCCCAGTCCTACAGCCTCTTAATTTTGACTTTCTATCAATAGATGATAGTGTCCTGATCCTATCAGTCTAGTCTTTAAAGATACTGATGGAAGCCTCTGAGCATTTGCTGCCCTTTGCCAGACTTTCTGTCTTCCTTTCATTGTTTTTGGAGCAATATTCAGCATCCAGGCATGTTCACTATGGTTTTGTGGCAGTGGGAGTTTTGTTTTCTGTCCTGTCGCAGTATTCTGTGTAGCCCGGCGGGTAGAGTCCAGGCTGCTGTAAACGCCACCATGTCCCTTTCCAGGGAGCAGCTCCCAGGAGAGCCCCTCACTGTTCCCTTCACCCTGATCTCCTCTGAGGCTTGTTCTGCTCTGCTTTGTGTTTGTGGAGGAAGGAGGAGAGTCAGGTCTTGGTTAACCAGTGTGTGAGGGTGGTACGTGGGAATTACTGGATCCGCCCGCTGTCCTGGTATTGCCATAGGATACTCCTACCTACCAATGATGAGACAAATCGGGTTTGTCTAATGTCACACGGAAGCTTAGCCTTATGCTTCCTATCTGGCTGCTCCCTGATTTTAAAACGAGTGGGCTGGACTGAATGGTCTTTAACACCCTTTGCAGCGCTAAACGTTTACCGCTTCCTCCGAAACAGAAAACTGCTGCCTGAGCATGACTTCCTTTACAGCTTGGGTTTTGCCATTTAGTATTTAAATATTGTCTGGAGACACATTAAAAATAAATAAATAAATAAATAAATAAATAAATAAATAAATAAATAAATAAATAAATAAATATTGTCCGGAGAAACTTAAGTCGCAGCTAAAATGGTCATACATATCAAGAAGGTTGATCCTACTGGGAAGAAATGCAGAATATGCTATAGGATAATCAATATATATGGATAATCATCCACTTGGTGAGTTATAACTGTAGCAAAATTCATTTTAAAATTATTTTGAGAGACAGAGACAGAGACAGAGACAGAGACAGGGACATCGATTTGCTGTTCCACTTAGTTATGCATTCATTGGTTGAGTCTTGTTTGTGCCCTGACGGCAGATGGAACCTGCAACTTTGGCAAACGTGGCCCTGGCCAGAATTCATTTTTTCAAATACCTCCCGTGTAATAAGCGTGAGAGGAGGGTGAGTGGCTTTTTGTTCCCAGGTACCAGTCTTTAAATATTCTAGCATCTTTTCTTAAAGAATTCACTGTCTTGACCACATTAAAACGTACAGTAAATTGGCATTCGGTGCATTATCATGTTGTGTGGCCATTACCACTCTTTTTAGATCCAGAAAATTTTGTCACCGCAGGAGGAATCCCTTGCTAGCACCACTTTTTATCTGTTTTTTGTTAATCCTCACTCGAGGACATTTTTCCATTGATTTTTAGAGAGAGTGGAAGGAAGGGAGAGAGAGAAACATCTATGTGAGAGAGACACATCAATTGATTGCCTCCCACACAGGCTAGATGAGCCTGCAACTGAGGTACCAGAATCAAACCTGAGATGAGACCCTTCTGTCCACAGGCTGATGCTCTCTTCAGGGCTAGGGCTCTAGCATCACTTTAAAAAATATTATATAAATATATATACATATATATACATATATATGTATATATATTTATATAATATTTCAAAATTAATTTCAGAGAAGAAGGGAGAGGTAGAGAGAGATAGAAATCAAAACATCAATGATAAGAGAGAATCATTGATTGGCTGCATCCTACTTGCCCCCCACTGGGGATTGAGCCTGCAAACCCTGGCATGTGCCCTTACTTGGAATCGAACCCAGGACCACTCAGTCTTCAGGCCAATGCTCTTATCCACAGAGCCAAACCGGCTAGGGCTCTAGCATTGCTTTCAAAAAGAGAGGAGTAAACATATTTTGGGGGAGAGGATAAACATATTTCATTGACCCTTTGACATGATGTATTCTTCTGATTCCACTGCTTATAAAATTAAACATGGATTTTTGTCAAAGTTTTAGTCCTCACTTTTACCTATGAAACCAGTAAGAGGCAAGAAATCAGAACTAATTAAACTCACACCTTGAGAACAGAGTATTAGGTAATGAGATAGAGTACTAAGGTCGATGTATTTTTGTCTTTTAGGTTGTGAGCTTTAACAAAACATCTTTTTAGCTTTTCTTTTTATGTCATACACAGTATGCTACTTACAGTAGCATTTCTCATGAGACCATCACTTGTTTTCCAAAGGATTAATCTGCTGAAAAACATTCTAAACCTATTTGCATTGTATTCAGCTAAGTGAAATTTCATGTACTAGCAAGCCCCAGAGGAGTAATTCATACCATATACTGTAGCAACGTTCTTGGAGGAGTTTTGGCACTGATCTCCCTTTCAGGTTATTATTTTTGGTGCCGAAACTCAGGGTTAACCTCATCTTTAAAGGTAAGATTTTTTAATCACAGAGGTCTCCTTTTTCAAATGATAGGTCTTAAGCATTTAAATTTTTATTTAAATAAATCTATACTAACAACAAACTTGAAAGAATAGTACCATGAGTTCACATACCTTTTTGGCTATCTGTATGTACTGGTTTTTGTTTATTTGAACTATTTTTTTTTTATTTTAAAATTTTTATTTTATTTTTGAACTATTTGAAGAAGGTTGCATTCATCATGACATCACCCCTGCATCTTCTGAGCATGACATTCTCCCATAGAATCATAATGCCATTTCCACAACGAAGAAAATGAACATTTACTCAATCATAGTATCATATACTGTGTGTGTATATATATATATGTAAATTTCCCTAGTTAACCCAAATACCTTTTGTTAATATTTCATTTTGTTAGATCTAGGATGCAATCAACTTTTAAGCATAGCCTATGGAAATTGTATCTTTTTTTTTTTCAATATATCTTTATTTCATAAAGGAAGGGAGAGGGAAAGAGCTAGAAACATCAATGATGAGAGAGAATCATTAATTGGCTGCCTCCTGCATGACCCCCACTAGGGATAAAGCCCGCAACCCAGGCTTGTGCCTTTGACTGGAATTGAACCTGGGATCCTTCAGTATGCAAGCCGACGCTCTATCCACTGAGCCAAACCAGCTAGGACAAGTTGTATCTTTTTAGTGTCTTTTAATCTAGACCACTCCATCCTGACCCCAGCCCTTTAGGCTGGTTGTTTTGTAGAATTTCTCACATTCTGAAATTTTCAGATTATCTCCTCAAAATTAGATTCAGGTTAAACACTTTTGTCAAGGATACTCGTGAAGTAAAGCTGTAAACATTACATGGTATTACAATGCAGGCTCATGAAGGTACCTGTTAGGTTGATCCACCACTGGTGGTGCTAAATTTGCCAGACCTCGTTATTGAAAAGGAATAGGCTTTTATTTTAGAATTAATAAGTAATCTGTGGCATGATACTTTGAGTCCAAAAGTAAATATCCCTTTCTCCAACAACTGCTCACCCAAAGGTATCAGAATCCATTGATAATTTTTGTCTGATCTATTATTATATCAAGGACTGCAGACTGATTATTGTCTCTCATTTGTACATTTATTTATTTTAAGAATTTATTTCCCTTTTTTTCATTCTGTTTGTTAATCCTCACCAGAGGATATTTTCCCGTTGATTTTTAGAGAGAGTGGAAAGAAGAAAGAGTGACAGAGAGAAACATCGATGTGAGAGAGACACATCCATTGATTGCCTCCAGCATGTGCCCTTCCCAGGGCGGGATCAAGTACATGCCCTTGACTGGAATCGCATATAGAGGCTTTCACTCCGCAGGCCACTGCTCTATCCACTGAGCCAAACCAGCGAGGGCTTTCTTTCCCTTTTTGTTTTAAGTGTTGATTTTTAGAGAGAGGAAGGGGGGCAGAAACATCCATCAGTTGCCCTGAGCAGGGATCAAGCCCAACCTAGGAAGGAGCCCTGACTGGAATCAAACTCACCACCTTTTGGTGTATAAGACGACACGCCAACCAACTGAGCCACACCTCAGACTCTCATTGTACATTAATTAACTGGTATTCGCTTATAAAAACCTTTCTCATTCTCTCTCTCACTCTCTTTCTCATTTATTAACCTGTAAACAAAACAAAACAAACAAAAAACCTTTTCTCTCTCTCCTTCATTTTTATCTTTTTTTAAATGCTTAAATTTCATTTTATTTTTCCCTCTCCTTCATTTTTGTTTATAGGGGTGGTGTCTGTATTATATATATGGAGATTCATCCTTTGTGATATGCTTACAAAATTTTCTGCAGTTCATTTCTCTTCAGATGTTGTTTATTGTGTTTGCCATACAGTTTTTATTTTTATGCTATTTAATTTATCAGTCTCTTTTATTGCATAATCTAAAAGGAGTTTCTTATACTGAGATTATGAAGAAATGTACTTAGGTTTTCGTCTCATGCTTACAACTCTAAAACTAAAGGTCTAATTTGGATTTGAATTGCTATGTGATACCAAGATAAATTTAATTCAAATTTAGGTTCATTTTCTATGAAAATTCACATGAAGACAAGGTCACGTTTTTGTCATCTGTTAGAGTGATCTGGCTAATTGAATTTTCTGATCAATTGATTTTTACTCAGAAAGCCTTTCATTTCAACTCTCGAAGTATGCTTTAAAATGTGTTAGCTCCCTGCTTTTAATCCAATAAACAACTTTTAACAATCTTCGCACACCTTAAAATTAAGTCTAGCCGAAACCGGTTTGGCTCAGTGGATAGAGCATCGGCTTGGGGACTGAAAGGTCCCAGGTTCGATTCCGGTCAAGGGCATGCACCTTGGTTGCGGGCATATCCCCAGTAGGGGTGTGCAAGAGGCAGCTGATGGGTGACTCTCTCTCATTGATGTTTCTAACTCTCTATCCCTCTCTCTTCCTCTCTGTACAAAATCAATAAAAAATATATTTTTAAAAAAATTAAGTCTAATTGTATTTTACTGTGGAATTTGTAGGACTTTTACTAAATCTCTACAGACAAAAGGCCATAGAATGAAAATTGTTTCACTAAATAGAATTTTGGTTAGCACTTTGTTTTCTCATGACACAGTTCTGTCACCTAACAGTACAGTAACCCTGTTTCCCAGGGACTTAATTCAGTTGACTTTTACTTAAAATCAAGTTTAACTTTCTTTTCCACACCAACCAGTCTGGAAAGTCAGTTTCCATACTTACCTAACATGGAAAGCGCTAAAGGAGAATGAAGGTAGCGGGTATGAAAAGGTTTGTGTAAATTATTATCTGTGTACATATTTTAACATTGCCCCTGCTCTCTGTAACAGGTGAAGTAGATTAAAAATTAATGTAAGCACTGGCCGGTGGAGAAAGAAGCATTGAGGCCAGAGAGAAACATCCATCAGCTGCCTCTCACACATGGCCCAACAGGGGATTGACCAGCGGGTCCAAACCTGGGTTTGTGGCCTGACCAAGAATCGAACCCACCACTTTGTGGTGTGAGGGATGTGGTGCCAACCAACTGAACCACACGGGCCGGGGCCACACTGAAATTTGTTGAAGGATACGATCAGTTACTTTATAGAATGCCTCTTAACTGGGGGCTATTTGGTTCTTCCTATGTTTAAAATAAAGTTATATATATTTTTGTGGAATGTCACAAAAGTGACTTTGTTGTCCTAGCTGGTTTGGCTCAGTGAGTCTGCCTGCGCACTGAAAGGTCCCAGGTTCGATTCCATTCAAGGGCATGTACCTTGGTTTCGGGCACATCCCCAGTAGGGGGTGTGCAGGAGGCAGCTCATCGTTTCTTTCTCATCGATGTTTCTTTACATATATATATATATATATATATATATATATATATATATATATATTATTGATTTTTTACAGAGAGGAAGGGAGAGAGCTAGAGAACTAGAAACGTCGATGAGAGAGAAACATTGACCAGCCGCCCCCCGCACCTGCCCCCCCACCGGGGATGTGCCCACAACCAACGCACATGTCCCTGACCGGAATCGAACCCGGGACCCCTCAGTCCGAGGACCGACGTTCTACCACTGAGCCACACCGGTTTAGGCTCTCATAGATGTTTCTAACTCTCTGTCCCTCTCCCTTCCTCTCTGTAAAAAAAAAAAATCAATAAAATATATTAAAAAACAAAACAAAACAAAAAACACACCAAGTGACCTTGTCCTTAGTGCATCATCTCAGTAAGCACGTGATGTCCATTTGTCCCATGACGGGTGTTCACTTTGATCACTTGAGGAATGTCTGCCATGTTTAAAAAATTTCCCTTTGTAATTGGCAAGTATCTTGTTTGGGGAGATACTCAGACTGTGTGGTTCTGACTCCTCAAACTTTTACCCATAAGGTTTAGCAGTCATCGAAAAGTCTCGCTTGTCTTTTCATTATTACTGTTACTAGAGGCCTGGTGCACAAAGATTCGTGCAAGAATGGGCTTCCTTCCCCTGGCTGCCGGCACCGCCTTCGCTCCGGCCGGAGCTGACTCTCCGCCTTCCCAGCTGCCCAGAGGCTGGAGCAGCCGGGGTGGTGCAGGACGCAAGTGTCCCACCCCGCCCGCCCCGGCTGCTTAGTGCCTGGCTGCTCACTCCTGATTGGCTTGTGTGTGGGTGTCACGAAGGTATGACCAATTTGCATCTTTCTCTTTTCTTAGTATGGATGATTACCCAGTGATACTTTATATAAATTTTTAAAATTGAGATATTTAATAGATCTGTAATTTACATTAATGTAGTATGAGGCAAGGGTGGAAACTTATTTTCTTCCAAACTGTCAGTTGTACCACCTTTTGATCTGCCCCTTTTCTACCAAAATAAAACATGTTTATCATACAAATTTTCATATGCCCTTGGATCTATCCCGAACTCTATTCCTCTAAATACTTACTCATTCCCATGTACATTCTTTCACGTGCTCTTTGGAACAGCCTCGTTCACTCTCCCAACCCCCATCTTGTAGGGGTTATTGTAAGTGGTTCACCAAGCCCTTCCCCCTTCTGCACAAGAATATGGCCTTTCATTAAATGTGTTTCTGTGGCACACTGATAATGATGGTATGTCAACTGACATTTGCTTATGGTAAAAATGATTTTTTTTTATTGATTGTAGAGAGAGGGAGGGAGGACGGGAGAAACACTGATTTGTTATTCCATTCATGCATTAATTGCTTTTTTGTATGTGCCCTGACCAGGATCAAAACCACTACTGTGGTGTATCAGAACAATGCTCTACTGAGCTACCCGGCCAGGGTTGGTAAAAATGACTCAACTGGCCGAGACCGGTTTGGCTCAATGGATAGAGCGTTGGCTTGGGGACTAAAGGGACCCGGGTTCGATTCCGGTCAAGGGCATGTACCTTGGTTGCGGGCATATCCCCAGTAGGGGATGTGCAAGAGGCAGCTGATCGATGACTCTCATCGATGTTTCTAACTCTTTATCTCTCTCCCTTCCTCTCTGTACAAAATCAATAAAATATATATATATTTTAAAAATGACTCAACTGGCAAATTGCACCTGGCCTGGAAGAAACTATCTAATGGGGACACCATACTTTGAGTCTTTTAAGGGCAGAGACATAACTAGTTACGCATGTTTTCCAAGCACTTTGGAAGCTGTGCCCATGGAACTGTTATGAGAGATACTGGGTACTGATCCATCAAACTTAAGTAGGTGATTCCTGCACTTGGGTAAGATGGATGTCATCACCTTGTATGTACTTAGCACTGCTGTGTGGCCCGCACAAAGGACTCCGGAACAATGCCTGGCATTGCCCTTCTGCATGTGGCTTCCTAGCCTGTATTTTTCAGTGAGTATTATGCCAAATGTGGACTAATATAATTTTTCTAAAGCTGAATGTTTATTTACCGTGGTGAATGTAGCAAAGCCTTCTGATTGGAACTCTATTACATGTATACATAGATACATTTGGAGTAGGGATTGGAATGTTTATAGTACTAGGTCTTCCCATTCAGCAACATGTAAATGGATTCAGGATCCATGTAATCAGACAACACATTTTTAAAAAATATATATTTTATTGATTCTTTACAGAGAGGAAGAGAGAGGGACAGAGATGAGAGAGAAACATCTATCAGCTGCCTCCTGCACACCCCCTACTGGGGATGTGCCCGCAACCAAGGCACATGCCCTTGACTGGAATCGAACCTGGGACCCTTCAGTCCACAGGCCGATGCTCTATCCAGTGAGCCAAACCGGTTTTGGCACATGTTGTTGTTGTTGTTTTTTCAAATATATTTTAATGATTTTGTACAGAGAGGAAGGGAGAGAGATAGAGAGTTAGAAACATCGATGAGAGAGAATCATCGATAAGCTGCCTCTTGCACACCCCCTACTGGGGATATGCCCGCAACCAAGGTACATGCCCTTGACTGGAATCAAACCTGGGACCCGAGTCCACAGGCTGACACTCTATCCACTGAGCCACACCGGTTTCAGTGGTTAGTGAATTTTTAATGTACAGTATTTGAAAATAAGTCATGTCCCTTATGTTTAAAAGAACATTTCCTATTGGACTTCTCTGCACTTGACTTTACAAATATCAAATAGAACACTTATCTGAGATTAGGGATCCGTTCAATATAAATGAATTTACAAGGTGACTTAAACACCAATACTTTTATAATTATGTTAAATTGTCATTTCTCTTCCTTAACTAAACAGGTTTAAAAGTGATTTTTTTGGGGGGTCATGATGATTGAATATATGTTCAACCTAGACTTCTGTCATTCCTTTTATATTTCACCTCCCAAGTTTAATTTGAAAAAATTTTCTGTTTGGAAATTTACCAAGTAATAGGCCCTACCAATCATTCATTCCTCCTCCCTCATTCCCTTCCATTAATTCGATACTTACTACATTCCAGGATCTGTACTAGCCCTGGTGATGAAGCAGTCACAAAGCAAGCAATCATCTCATTGGTTGAAGGGTCCCTATTTTCATATTACAGAATACAGCAGCAAGAAATAGTACCAAGTTAGAGATATGGGGATCTTTATATTAGCTTTTTTGGGGTCTTTTTTTGTGGTAAATTATACATAAAATTTAGCATTTGCAGGCGAACAGATGTGATATTCAGTACATTCATTGTGCAACCATCACCACCATCCAGCTTTTTCATCTTCTCCAACTGAAACTCCACAAATTAAACACTAACTCCCCATTCTCCTCTTTATGTACTTTCAATTCTCCCAAATGAAAGTGATCAGAGCCACAGTCTCCTGACACTGTGGTGCTTCCATTACCCATGTGTCAATGCTCACACTTGAGGGAGTCTATTTAGGCTCTCTTTGACAGTCTCAATTTTTTCAATTTTATCCCCAACTCATTGTTGTTGTTGTTGTTGTTTTTTTTAATTTTTAATATGCTTTATTGATTTTTTACAGAGGAAGAGAGATGGATAGAGAGTGTGAAACATCAATCAGTTGCCTCTTGAACACCCTCCAAGTGCCCACAACCAAGGTACATGCCCCTGACTGGAATCAAACCATGAACCCTTCAGTCCGCAGGCCGACGCTCTATCCACTGAACCAAACTGGTTTTGGCTCCACATTACCTTTTAATGTACATTTCGTAATACAAAAATGCACCAATTTTGACCATTTAAATCCACCTAATTTCAGTTAGATGGGAAAAAGGAAATTCATATGCCTATGAATCTGGCATCCAGAAGTGGACACATTTTAAACAAATAAACCTTTATTTTACTCTAGAGGCCCAAATTCGTGCATTTGGGGTTGAGGGTCCCTCAGCCCTGCCTGCGCCTCAGGATGTGAGATGAATGACAGCTTAGGCCTGCTTCCCGCTGTGGGAGCACACAGACCAGAGAGCAGCTCCCATGGTGAGCATCTGCCCTCTGGTGGCCAATGCGACTAATTACTCTGCTGTCTGCCGAAAGTGAGAGGGCACAGGCCAGGCCCAGGGACCCCACCAGTGCAGGATCAGAGCCAAGGAGGGATGTGGGAGTTTGGTCAGCTGGGGAGGGACCATAGGAGGGCTCCAGGGCATGTTCGGTCCTTTTCACTTAGTCCCAATCAGCTGGACACCAGCAGTCAGCTAACCTATTGGTTGGAACACCTGCCCCCTCTGGTGGTCAGTGTACATCATAGCAACTGACCTACTGGTCAACTGTCTGTCCCCTGGTGGTCAGTGCACATCGTAGCCAAGTGGCTGAGCGGCCTTAGCATATTATGCTTTAGCTGAACAGCCAACTGGCCACTTAGCATATTAGGCTTTTATTATATAGGATTACAAATAAAGACTTTTAATTGCCATAATGAAGCAATATGTGTTTGTGCTTCATAGTCCTCAGGGTGCTAGGAAATTCAAGTGTTCTAAGCCACATCCTAAAAAATTAGCCACGAGTCTTTGAGAATCTCTGGGTAGTCTGTGACAGGAGCTTTTATCCAGAAGTACTAGCATGCATGTTCCTTAACTTGTATGTAAAATTGCCGTTTTTCTACAAGTGGCCTCTCCTGTTTGCTACTTTCCAGGGTAACTACCACTGTTAGAAAACTGGTGCATAGTCCTATAGATTTTATCCTATGCACAAAGATTTAAAAATCTAGTATTTGTATACACAAATTGTCTTACATCGTTAGTTCACCCTGTTTTTAAGGGCTCCATGATCATTCTCCCCTCCTTCCCCAATTAGTAGGAAACACTGTTGCAGGGAGTTAGAACAAGTTTTTCTGACCTTCAATCAGTATAGGTAACAGCCCTAGCCAGTTTGGATGAAAGCACAGAGCATCAGCCCATGGACTCGAGTCACACATTCGACTCCAGTTAAGTATACACACACCTCAGTTGCAGGCTGGATCCCTGGCCCCAGTTGAGGCACATGAAGAAGGCAAACAATCAATGTCTCTCCCCCCCACTCCCTTCCACTCTAAACATCAATGGGAAAAAATATCCTTGGATGAGGATTAACAAAACAAAACAAAAAAAGAGGCCCAGAAATACCTTTTTGTATGTTGCACATCCATATCCATGCAATGTAACACATCTAGTCTTTTAGTAATTAGGGAAATTAATTTTCTCTTTATTTTTATTTAAATTATGTGTACATATCTTAACATTGTCCCCTTCCCCCATACATACCCTCCCTCCCCAGAGTTTTGTGTCCATTGGTTGTACTTATATGCACGTATACAAGTCCTTCAGTTGATCTATCTCCCCCAGATCTCCCTACCCTCCCCACTGTAATTTGACAGTCTGCTTGTTGCTTTACTGTCTTTATATCTGTCTTTTGGTTCATCAGTTTATAATGTTAATATCCATAAATGAGGTCATGTGGTATTTCTCTTTCATTGACTGGCTTACTCAGCATGATGTTCAATTCTATCCAGGTTGCTACAAATGAGAATTCCTTCCTTTTTATGGCAGCATGGTATTCCATTGTGTAGATGTTCCATAGTTTTTTGATCCAATCATCTGCTGACGGGCACCTAGGCTGTTTCCAAATTCTGGCTATTGTAGATTGTGCTGCTATGAACATAGGGGTGCATCTATCCTTTCTGATTCGTGTTTCTAGTTTCTTGGGATATATTCCTAGGAGTGGGATTTCTGGGTCAAATGGGAGTTCCATTTTCAGTTTTTTGAGGAAACTCCATACTGTTCTCCACAGTGGTTGCACCAGTCTGCATTCCCACCTGCAGTGCATGAGGGTTCCTTTTTCTCCGCAACCTCGCCAACACTTGTCGTTTATTGATTTGTTGATGTTGGCTATTCTGACAGGTGAGATGGTACCGCACTGTTTTGATTTGCATCTCTCACATCTAGTCTTTAAGCCTAACATGTATCCATATATCTGAAGCAATACACCCATGCACTCACTCTGACAACAGTTCCCTTCTATAAAAAAAAACTTGCTGTTGAAACCTCCAAAACCCTTTCCCTCCCTAGCAGGGCCCCTTACTTATCTGTCTTCTCTCATCAATCATTCCAGGTATTCTGCCTCGTAAGGCCAATACATTTGCTGTTTCCTACACCCCACACACTCTTCCTTCCAGACAAGACTCCTTTCCTTCCCTTCAGATTTTACTTAAATTTCACCTTCTTAGGGAAGACTTCAAAGATTGGTCTTTTAAATTTTATTTGCCCGCCCTCCATTTAACTGTCCTCCTTCCCTGCTTTTGCACCATCAACATATATATAACACATCTATATTTTTAATTATGTTTAGTCTCTTCACATGGCTCTTTTCTCCCAGACTGTGGCTAATATTATCACTTTTTGTTGATATACTTCTTACATTTTAAAGTATTCCCACAGTCAACAGATTATTAACATCCTCTTTAAGACAATGATTCCCAATCTTTTAATAAGAACAAAAATCCTTCAACCGGGGTCCAACAAGAAATTGTTTTGTTCTTTGAATAGGCTTTATTGGGGGGGGGGGGAATTTAAGACAAACATTTTGTAGTTTTTTAATTAAGATATCTGAGGTAGCCTTGGCCGGTATGACTCAGTGGATAGAGTGTAGGTCTGCGGACTGAAAGGGTACTTTGGTGCAGGCTCATCCCCAGTGGAGGTTGTGCAGGAGGCAGCTGATTGATGTTTCTCTCTCATCAATGTTTCTGGCTCTGTCTCTCTCCCTTCTATGTAAAAAATCAATAAAAATATATTTTAAAAAAATCTGAGGTACTTCAATCCCATAAATCTATTTATACAGATAATAATCTAATTTCATATCTGCTTTGGGGGAGAAAACAAAGCAGCTCATGCTCCTCTACTTTAAAAAAATATATATTTATTGTTGACAGTATTACAGATGTCCATCTTCTAAACCTTTTTATAAAGATCACCTGACATCAGATAGATACCTCTTTGCTAAAACACCCTCCTCTTACATTACAGTACAATCATTTCAGTGTGCTTCCTATTAGAATGTGGACTTTTTGAAGAAATGAATCTTATCATCTTTCCTTCAGCATGGTGCTATACTCTCCTTCAGCATGGTGCTATACTATACTCTCAATATTTACAATGTGGCCCCCCAAAATGGGAAAGTAAAACAAAGGTTTTTAATGACTGAATAAGAAACAAGGATTACATTTAGATATAAGCAAAAATGTTAGGAAAAGGAAGAACTGGTTCCTAAATCATCCCAGTTATATTTTCCCTTTGTAACATAATAAAGAGACAGTCCCATTTTCAAAGCAATTTAGCTTTTATTTGAAAGGAGATGACTTTTCCCCACACATGTCCTCTAAGGATTCTATGCTATAAATAGCTGCTGAACCACTGCCCCACACCAAGATTTCCAACAGCAAAGTATACAATTGCTCTAAGTAATAAATAATAAGGGTTAT
This sequence comes from Pipistrellus nathusii, assembly GCA_963693515.1. Lineage (NCBI taxonomy): Eukaryota > Metazoa > Chordata > Mammalia > Chiroptera > Vespertilionidae > Pipistrellus > Pipistrellus nathusii. Next base: position 67,250,069 of record OY882868.1, on the reverse strand, counting down.
CCTTCACTAATTAAGAGAATATTTAAATTTCAGTAAGTTCAACACACAAAAAACCACACTGAAGCTTGTAAGTCTTAACAGATGTGGTTTAAATATAATGTTTTGTAGGAGCCCACAAGCTTTCCTTTTCTAAAAAAAAAAAAAAAAAAAAAAAAAAAAAAAGACGCCCCTTTTACCGTTCTAAATTTTCGTTTTCAAAAGAACCCTCCAACTGTTTTAAAGCCTCAAACTTTCTACCTCAACTATTTAACTGCTCTGTGCCACCCCAGACAAACCTGACATGACTGCACTACTTTATGTGTTACTTTTTTCTCCAAAAGAAAGTTAAAAAAAGATTTTGTCACAAATGTAGATTTCTAATATAGTATCTAACAAAAAGGAAGCTTTAAAAAGATAATTTCTTTCCTCTTTTGATTAGCCAGGAGTTAATTTTTTATAAAAGCAAAAACAAAACAAACAAACCCAAAGTGTAATAATGGGGATTCCTTTTTTTTTTTTTTACTAACGATGTTTTAACTACTCAAAATGACAATTAAATCTTTAAGAGTATAATAAAAGGGGTGGAAAACACCAATGCAATTGACAAAGTGTAGACGCTAAATAAACCAAAGATTTTTTCTGGGTTCTTTTTAAGTAGGAAGGATTAGAAGATCAGGGAAATCCAGAATTAAACGACGAGAGAAAAAGATATCCTCAAATGTAATTATTCTCTTCATCAATAGCGTCCTGAAAGAGAGAGAAAAAAAGTTAAAATGACAATTATAGTTTGGCTTGCATATAGTAAGAGTCACCATACACTCTAATTTTCTAAAACTAATGATTAGAAACAAAGTTTTTTAAAAAAATATATGTTATTGATTTTTCACAGAGAGGAAGAGAGAGGGATAGTTAGAAACATCAATGAGAGACAATCATCGATCAGCTGCCTCTTGCACACCCTCTACTGGGGATGCGCCCGTAACCAAGGTACATGCCCTTGACTGGAATCAAACCCGGGACCTTTCAGTCCCCAGGCTGACGTTCTATCCACTGAGCCACACCGGCCCCGGCAGAAAGAAAGTTCTTAAAGCTATAGAAGCAGAGACTTACTCGGGCTGTAGGAACGAGATCGTGACCGTGATCTGTATCGGCTATAGTAAGGAGAAGGCGATCTTCTTCTGCAGGAAACAAAACATTACTTGCAAATGCGTGACCCGCGGAGACAGACAAAACAAAACCCCACCACTCAAAATAATGAGGGCCCGAGATGGTGACTATTAAGTTCTGTGTGCCAATGACACCGAAACAATAAGTATATGGCACAACAAAATACTGACAAATACAGATAACTTTCATCTGTACTCAGTTTTGAAAAAATAATTCTTTCCTATTTTCTCAAGAAAGCATCATATAAAATATGTTCAATATTTTTCTTAATACGTATTAAACATAAATCAAAAGTGCCAAGTAATACAACTATCATTTAATTTAGAAACCACAAGTTAAATATCACCTGTATCGGTAATCGTAGTCTTCATATCTGTCATAACCACGCTCATATCCTCTTTCATAGTAAGAATCTCGACGCCTGCCGCCGCCTCCTCCTCCGCCGCCTCCGCCGCCACCGCCGCCTCCGCCTCCACCACCACCGCTACTACAGAAAAATGTAAACATTTTACATCACTGTCAACGGTTATTTTCCAATACCACTTCATATAAATGGTACTTGAGTAAAATAAAATGGAGGAAAGAGGTGAGAAAAGGCAAAAAATAATCCTTTCATGGCAATCACTTATGTCTTAGTTGGCCGCTGACCACGGATTCTTGCCTTGGCTTCTTATTCATTACATAAATAACCAGGAAAGATTATGCACACCCCTCCAAACTGTAAACTGCTCTTCTATTAATGCCCTGCCAAAATCACCAGGACCTTTCCAACAGGGTGAAATGAATTGTGCTGGAAAACAATACCAAAACACTAAGAAGTGCCCAGTCAGTGTGGCTCAGTGGTTGAGCAATGACCTGTGAACCAAGAGGTCACTGGTTTGATTCCCAGTCAGGGTATGTGCTGGGTTGCGACTTGATCCCCAGTGGTGGAGGACATTCGGGAGGAAACCAATTAATGTTTCTCTCCTCCTCAATCTCTCTAAAGAGGAATAGTTTCTTAAGAATGTATGACATTTTCCTATCTAACACATTTTCTATCTGTCGAATACCAAGAGCCAAAAACGCACTTCAATAGTTTTAATTTACCCTCCTACTCATTCATACACACACATGCATGCAGTGGACATTTGAACCATACCAGCCTACTTATACACAGATCCCCCCCCCCCCCCCCCATAAATGCCTGCACTGTTTCTATCAATGGTTGGGAGTCTGTGCATGCAGAAGGACAACTGCATGCATTGATCCATGCCATTTCACTCAGGGCACTTCAGCACCATGGATTTTAGTATCTAGGGGTCCTAGAACCAATCCCTGGTAAATACTAAAGGAAAACTAAGTTTTCGGAGAGCTGCAAGTTCAATGTGGATTAAAAAAAAATAATAATAAATTAAAAAAAAAAAAAATATATATATATATATATTATTGCTTTTTTACAGAGAGGGAGAGAGAGGGATAGAGAGTTAGAAACATCGATGAGAGAGAATCATCGATCAGCTGCCTCTTGCACACCCCCCACTGGGGATGTGCCCACAACCAAGGTATCGATCCTGAGACCTGAGACCTTTCAGTCTGCCAGCCGACCTCTATCCACTGAGCCAAACCAGTCTCAGCTCAATGTGGATTTTTGACTGCACTGGATTTGGTGCACCTAACCCCTTCGTTGTTCAAGGGTCAACTGTATGAAATGATTCAAAGAATATATACAAATTAAATAAATTTCCATTTTTATAGGGAAAATTTTATCTTTTTACTAATCAAAATTTTGTAGATACATCTGGTAGACTTCTGGCTAAAATAGTTTAGCTTAGGAAACTTGAAATCTTACTGAGTTGGTCTGCCCATGTAGATGCCTGGTGTAGGTGTGTGTGCTCTCTTGGTGATAGAATAGTCCACACGAATTCTTCTACCATCCAGCTCCATTCCATTTGCCCTTTCCATAGCCTTAAAAAAAAAAAAAAGGGGGGGGGGGCATAGTCAGTCATACATAATTCACCAAGGAGAGACTATTAAAACTGTAATAAATTAACCTTTCCATTTGAAATTTCAAAAATTAAAAGGCTCTAACCACTTCTTTTTAAACAACAGGGAGTACAGGGAGTATGACTGTACATATGAATCCCTGCTATTTGCATGTTAATAGCAGTGAGTTTTCTAATGTACACATGGAAACATAAGCAGGCCTGCGCTGAGACTCTGGGGCAGCTAGAGAAGGAAGGAACTATACAACTCAGGGAAGCTGGCATAACTCTGGGGGTGCAGTGACTGATTTCAGTCTGGACAACTCAAAGCACAAAATGCACTTCAACTGACAAGTCTAAACCAGCCAAGCATTTCCTTAAGAACACACCGCCACCTAGTGTCGTGAACACAAAAAGAACCTCTCAGTAAGTACTCCTGTCTTATACCTGCATTTATATTCCCTCTGACCTTCGACATTAATACCAATAAATACAATAATAATTCTATCACCTTAACAAATTTGCATGAAGTTCTTTGGAACTAAGTAAAGTTGCATTTTCATTTTATTTTGCCCAGGAATAAATGGTGTGTGTGTGTGTGTGTGTTGTCAAGAGAGAGTACAAACAAGTTTCATATTTTCAAAAGCTTTACTTTTGAAAATATGAAACTTGTTCACACTCAACATTTACTTCAGGTCAGATATCTTGAAATTTCTAAATTTACACCTTTATCCCTTAATTGAGAAGAGAAATAAGCAAAGTAGTGCCCCCCCCCCCCCCCCATGTGCAGTTTGTCATCCAGTCAACCTCGGGACGAAAATATTAAAATGGAAAATAGCAGAAATAAACAAGTCTTAAGTTTAAAAATTGTGCATGTCCTTCCCGAGATGTGAATTATTACTGTCCAGCACGTTCACATTATATTATATAATCTACTTTACTCACCCCCATTCCCACTAGGCACTTAGTGGCTTGGCTATCTGGATTGTGAAATCAACTGTCATAATATGCTTGTGTTCAAGTAACCCTTATTTTACTGAACAATGCACTAAAGCATAAGAATAGCAATGCTGGCAATTCAAATATGCCTAAGAAAAGCTTTAAAAAGTGCTTCTTTGAAGGGTCCCAGAAAGTGAAACTGGCCATTCTAATTGTTACACTTTGAATCAGGTCAAGAATGAAAGAAGACATGTTTATGAAACTGGGAGTCTATTAATCAACTTTTAATAGTAATTCAATACTATAATCATGCACATCAGAAAATGTTCAAAGTGACAATTATAAAAACAAAATTACCTCCTTCGAGTCATCTATTCTTTCAAAATAGACAAAAGCAAACCCTCGTGAACGTCCAGTTCGCTGATCATAAACCACATTGACACCACTCAATGGTCCATATCGAGAAAATACTTCACGAAGATCTCTCTCTGTTGTATACAAACTGAGGCCAAACACTCCCAGACAAGTGTTGGGATCTGGATTTGCCTGTTGAATAAAGATGTCATTTAATTTTAAGCTCCAAATTAAAATAAATATTAAAACAGAAATACTATGCATAGAACACCTTACCCAAAGACTACACTGTTTCAAATGACTTGAAAATAATTTTTAAAAAAATATCTTATTGATTTTTTACAGAGAGGAAGAGGGATAGAGAGCTAGAAATATCGATGAGAGAGAATCATCGATCAGCTGCCTCCTGCATACCCCCTACTGGGGATGTGCCCGCAACCAAGGTACATGCCCTTGACCGGAATCGAACCTGGGACCTTTCAATCCGCAGGCCATGCTTTATCCACTGAGCCAAACCGGTTTAGGCTGAAAATCATTTAAGAGGAAAATGAACTGATGAGTTAGATCCTACAGTTCACAATAACACTCCTGCCCTCTATGGAATAAACTTCAGGTTATAGCCTGAATAAAACAAAAATCCCACACTGTAGCCTAGCAACTTGAAAAATGCATAGTAATAATTCATCCTCAGTTTAATGCCATATTTCTAGTTTATTAAAATGTTTTACATGCCTTATAGATGTGTACTCAATCTGACTTTATCTGCAATTGTTGATTAGGACTCCCCACTGCCCATTTTCATTTTTTAGTACTAAATTCACATGGCAGTCTGCAGTATCACATGGGAGAAACTACTTTTTAAACCCTGGCCTCGCTCTCATAAAGCAAGATATTATGCTATGACTAAACACATATCGAAGACAAAATAAGTTCATTAACCTCTTTAGACCACATACCCTGCTGCCTGTATGTCTTCTCCGGTTAGACATGGGAGAATGGCTTCGGCTCTTTCGACGGCGGTATTCCAGGGTGTATGACCTACTCCGAGATCGTCTCCTGTGAGAGTGAGAATGGGATCTGGATCGGCTGTAACGTCTATGAGAATGCCTCCTTGACCTCGACCTTGGAGAAAAGTAAATGCAGGGAATATTGAAACAAATGGCTAATGCTAAGGACCTATACACATATCCCTGTTTGTTCTTAGCTCCTTTCTGAAGAAATGGTAGTCTCCCTCTCATTCTCTTAATCATTACAATCCACCCCCCCCCTTTTTTTTTTTTAACAATCTCTTTCTTGTTCTCAGTCTCTCCTTTCTCCATTCACTCTTTTCACCTTACCTTACAAGCATGTTAAGGTTCTGCTTTCTTTTAAAAACAAAATAAAACAAACAGCCCAACTACTACTAGGAAGGAAATTCTGCAATATTCAACACAGATAAAATATGAGGGCATGATGCTAAATGAAACAAGTCACTCATACTATATAACTCATTTTAAAAAATATTTTATTGATTTTTTACAGAGAGGAAGGGAGAGGGATAAAGAGCTAGAAACATCCATCAGCTGCCTCCTGCACACCCTCCACTGGGGATGTGCCTGCAACCAAGGTACATGCCCTTGACCGGAATTGAACCTGGGATCTTTCAGTCCACAGGCTGACGTTCTATCCATTAAGCTAAACCTGTTTTGGCTATAACTCCATTTATAAGCAGCATTTGTTAGTCAAAATCATGAAGACAGAAAGTAAGATGGTTATTGCACCTTGGACCTAAGTCAGAATCTTCAGGTAAAGAATGTAGATGGAATGTGAATCTTGAAAAAGCTTCTCAAATCATTTTGATAACTAGCATAACATACTTACATCAACTTTCTCTGCACTAAATTATATGCCAAGAAAATTATTTTGTTGTGCATTATTGAAATAAAATAAAAAACTAATCCTCAAATGTTAAGCACATTTAAGTCAACTGACATTGTTGTAATAGCTAGTATCTGATAGAGATAATTCTACCTTATATCTAAGTCTATATCTAGAATGTATTATTCATTTCTAAATTCCATTTCTAAACAGTTTGAAAAGACTACTTCATGATTTGAATCTTTGATAAAATCCTATCTAATAAAGAGGGAATATGCTAATTGACCATCACTCCATCACAAAGATGGCTGCACCCTTAGCTGAGGACAAGTTCCCATACGGAGCTTTAATGAGCAATCAGCAGGGACCTGAGGCTATGCCCTTCCCTGCCCTCGTGGGGCTATACAGGAGATTTCAGGTGGTACCCCCTCCCCCACCCGGCAGGGTTTGACAGGGGACTTTGTGCACATTAAAAGGGGATTAGAGGAAATAATTTAATATTGCACCAGGCTGGGGGACCTCAGACCGCACCCCCCACCCCAGTACCAGGCCAGGGGGCCTGAGGCTGCGCCCCCCCCCCATAGGACTTGAGAGGGATCTCAGGTCAGGTCCCCCACTTGGTGGGGCTTGACAAAGGACCTCAGGCCACACCCCCATCCTGTGCCAGGCCAGGGGACCTGAGGCTACGCCCTCTGCCCAACAGGGCTTACCAAGGGTGGGACTGGACAGGAGTGGATCTAGCCCAATGCTGGAGGGGGGCTGACTGGGTCTGGATCTCATGTGATTTTGAGGTGCATGTGGGTGGGTGGCGTCTTGACTCTGGGCCCCATGGTGAGTCCCAGACTCTGACAGGGACTCATATACATTTTACTAATTTTCTTTCATCTCTGACACTTCTATTATAGAGAAAGGGCAAATAGCAATATTAAATTATTTCCTCTAATTAATCCCCTTTTAATGTGCAGGCACCCGGTCACTATAAATACCTCTATATAAAATGAGGTAAGAATAAGGGATTTAGAAAAAGCAAATACTACTTTGCCCTGAAAAACCCAAGGAAAGCATTTTAAGTATTATTTTAAACACACATACCTGGATTTTGATCTTGATCGAGAATGGGATTCAGAATGTTTGGAAACCCGTGATGGACTACGAGATCCTGACCTGCTCTCCGATTTTACACGAGCAGGAGTTCCCGTTGGAGATTTTGACTGAGAGCGAGACTCCTAACAAAGAAGACAGTATTACAAATAGCACTGGTCACATAGATGCCTAACACCTAACATTTAAAGTACCGTAATTATTTATATTGATTGCTCCTGAAAAACAAGTGGTTAGGCAACACCCTCCAGAAAAAATTTCAGCTCATTAACAGCCCCTTGTTAATACTGCTAACTGTCCTCAATAATTCCCTACTTGAACCAGATCACCAATTCTCTATTAGCTAAGTAATCATGCAAATTCATCTACAACTTGATCATACAGACACTGGAACATAAACCATACATTTACTTAACCTAGGACCCATTCATTCTTCCAGATTCTTTTAATTCTACTTCACTCTTGCTTTCTACTTCTCTTCATTCTTCATTGAGTTTTTCATTTTTCATACTTCGTGTATTCTTCCCCAATTCAAACAATTCAAAATAGCCTTAAAAAAAATATTCAAGTGCTTCTATCTGACCAATCTTCTGTTCAATTTTTTCCCCCATTCAATTTTAATTTTCTGATCTTTAACACTTTTCATTAGCCTTCTTTTATCTTGCTTTATCTTCCACATTCTTGGAAAAAACTCTTCAATTTCTTCACGAACATTAACCTTAATGGAAAAAGAACATTTAGTATATTTAAGCACGTGGGGATTATAAAACTCTGCTGGAGTTCAGAATGTTATCTACCAAATGGAAAAGCCAGCAGGTAAAGTGCAAATAACTAGTTTACTTAAAAAACAATTTTATAATCTTTAAAACTGCTCAAAAGTCTAGTTTCTAAAAATTAAAGAATTTACTGAATTTTTCTAATTTTTTTTTTTTACCATACTCTTCACCCTCCTCCCCTTTCATGTTTCATCCTAGTTCCTAAAATTAGAACAATTTTAATATGAATACTTAATTCGAGCATAAATCTAACATGAACTATAATCCCCACCTACATTTTTACCTTTTCACTAATTTATAACCTGAAGATTCTTAGTGATCTTAAAATAAGCTTTCACTAAGCCATGCAAAGCATCCTACCCTGAAATATCTGCACATATCTATCTAAACTCAAAGACTAGAGGACACATGCTAAGGTTCAAACGAAGAGAAAAAAATTAGTACAATTACTAACATCTCCCAATGCTGTTTGACCACTATCTTTGCTTACTCCAACTTAACCAGGAAGATAAAATTTTGACAAGCATTCTAAAAAAAAAGTAAGGGGAAAAAGAAAGTATGAAATGCTTAAAATAACCTCCCTGGCTTATAAATTCCTAATATATAATATGTATTTTTGCACCTGTGGTATTTTAAAATTCTACATTTTCCATTAAGTATCATATAGCACAAGAATTTATTACAAAATTAGTAACATGGTCTTTAGTTTTTTTTATCCCACCTCTTTTTGTTCATAGTTTTTATGCAGTTATGCATTATTTATGCTACCCCTTCAGTGACTATATCCTATACCAGAAAATTGGCTTTTGAAAAGTTGAAATTAAAAACAACTTTTCAAATCAAATAATTTCTAAGACTTCCTACCATGCAACCTGCTTACAACTTTTCCTTTACATTTAACTTAATGTCAAAAACTGTACTAATGCTGCTAAGCATATTTAATTTTTTAGATAAAAACAAAACAATATATTTAGCCATCTATACAATATCTCACATACTCTAAATTTCTGGATAGAAGCCTGAGCAGGAAAAGCAATTCAGGCTTTTTGATTCACTAAAACTGTAAAAGCAGTATATTCAGTACTTAGACTGGTTCAGGAACTACGCTGATTTAAGAATATCTTCCTCTCTCTTTTTTTTGCTTTCCTGTCTATAAAACAAATCCTTTGGTAAAACATTCATTTATTCTACTGTAGAATAGTAGATGGAGCAGTGCCTAGAACATCAGCACAGCCCTTGTTATAATACGTATCAGAAGGCTTTGTGCTGTGACACTATAAAACTTTTCATTTTCCCATATATTAAAATACCAAATTTATTCCTAAATGTTTATGTGAAGCTTTCTAGTACAGAATAAAAATGTTATGGCACAAATATATGTGTACATTTCATTTTCAAGCGTTCTTTCATTAGCATGACTAATGGTTGAAAATTATTCAGTAGTACTGAAAATTACCACTTCTTAGAAACTAATGTAAATAAGGTAATCAGTAACATCTTAGATTTTAAATCTCAGTTTGGCACAGCTACTCATTGGGAAAAATGCAATTTTCCCTTTATTTGTTTATAAAGTATTAAGATAGGACAGTATCTTTTCAAAAGATATTAGCATATTCTTAAAGAAGACTTACTTTTTTATTATCCAGTGTTACAAATATCTAACTTCCTTTGTTGCCTATCTTCAATTTTGTTTTAGCAGGGAACCTAAATCAGCATAAATTTTTTCATAGACTCATCCAAGGTTAATAAACAGTCCTCTTAACTCCAGTAAACTCCTAGTTTCAAGGCTGTCACTATTGGTTTACCCTCCCAAAACAACGATAAACTCGAGACTTTAGATAAATCAACAATCCTCAGTACACTTAACCTAAAAAATAACCTTTAAAGAAAAAACAAAACAAAAAATGTAAACTATATATAGAAAAAAAGATAACTTTAATTCTTCAGAATTATTTTTATTATAATACTAAAAAAGGCCTGTCATAAGAACTAGTTAATAGTTTTCACACACAGAAAAATGGTCATATTAATAATTGCCATTTTAAAGCAACTTATTTATCCAAAGCTAGTGCCAAATAAATGCCATTTTCACTTAACTGTACTTTAGAAACCAGGCTACGATGAGCTCTTTATGGACAAATGCTACATTTCCTTTTCTACCTTTGACTTACAATCACATCATATCACAAATTTTAATATAAATCTTAAATAGGTTCCCATTCTATCGTAACCACTATAAGTGAAAAGCCAAGCAAAAAGTTCTCACTGCACAACCTGCTCAAATAACGTGTTTGTTCTTTTAACTTGTTTACTATTAAGGTACCTCTGCTGATAGCTAGACATAGCCACCACTCCCCCCGACAGGAAGAGGCTGACCATAAATACTAAGAAAGTTATGAGTATTCAATAAAGCCATCTAGGAGCCATCTTTCTCTTCTGTGTTAAATACAGTTGTATTTTACATAGTGAAAATAACTGCAACAACCACATATTATTATTTTAATCAGGAAAATGGGTTATTCAATAGATGCACACATTGTTGCAGAACACAATTTCCACAGTAAGCAGTGCTTTTCAATAAAGCTAGTATCATATTATAGGTGAAAAAATTCCACCAATATATGCTTAATACTTAAACACAGAAACCAATATAAATGCTACACTGTAACCCATACTACTGTTATGGCAAGGCAAACTCTATGCCAAGTAATAGTGTCAAGTTTACACAATTCAAATCTACATGACTAGAATGTAAGCTTTTAAAATAAACTTTCTCAAAATATATTTTCCCACTATTTTATGAAATTGGGTATCTATTTCCTTAGAAATACACTTGTGCATTTAGTTAAACTGTATGTCCAAGGGAAGAGGAGGTGTTTAAATTACCCAAATAACTTATATAGTACTGTACTAAGAACCTCACTCTTTTTTTTTTATTTTATTGATTTTGTACAGACAGGAAGGGAGAGAGATAGAGTTAGAAACATCGATGAGAGTCATCGATCTGCTGCCTCCTGCACACCCCCTACTGAGGATATGCCCGCAAGCAAGGTACATGCCCTTGACCGGAACCGAACCCGGGACCTTTCAGTCCCCAAGCCGACGCTCTATCCATTGAGCCAAACCGGTTTCGGCAAGAACCTCACTCTTTAGGACATATGGAAACCTGTGTTCACTCAATTCTTTATTTCAGTCTACAGAAATAGCAGTTCCGTCTCCTTTCTCTTGAGTATGATTTTTTAAAAAAATATATATATTTTATTGATTTTTTACAGAGAGGAAGGGAGAGAGATAAGAGAGCTAGAAATGTCAATGAGAGAAACATCGACCAGCTGCCTCTTGCACACCCCCTACCGGGGATGTGCCCACAACCAATGTACATGCCCTTGACAGGAATCGAACCTGGGACCTTTCAGTCCGCAGACCGACGCTCTACCACTGAGCCAAACCCGTTTCAGCTAGGCTGCTTCTTTTACAGACTCCTAGGCTTATAAAAGCCCCTAGCAACTATTAGAGCAATTCCTTAAAATAAATAAATAAATAAAAATAAAAACCCCTAAATGCTCACAACATCAGCTATTTTTAAATGATTTCCCGTTCTTTAAGATCATACCTATGATGTATTCTGAGTGAGGTTAAAGTGGTCTTTGTATCTGCAAAGGCCCACAGATATTTTAAACGTGGCTCATAAACATGCCAGCTTATATACCATGATCAATTAAATCCAAAAAGCTAGTGTATTAAGTGACAATTTCAAAGGTATAGAAAACAACTTTATAATAACTATAAAACAACTAGAAATGATAAAGCCAGTAAACAGCAACTAAAAGCAAGCTACTAAAATAAGAACTTGTCATAGAACTCTCTACTTATGTTCTCATCTTCTAATGTCATGAAGTACTGTGAATCTTGAATAAGACTATATGGCCTTAGTTTCAAGGAAAAGTTAACTTTTCCCTCTATGTCAGATAAGTCAGGCCTAGTCACAGTTATACATGGCAGAAACTTAGAGGAAGGGAAACCATATTTTCGTCCATTATTCCCCTCAACTTTCTTTCACAGGGCTTACTGATTCTTTTCCCCATCTGATCTTTGCCATTTTCTCACCTCCACTTGTCTTGCTAAATCTATTATGACATAAGATTATCAGTATTAATTCAGCACGTAAATATATACTTTTTACGAAGGTTCCAGGATTAGTTATTTGATACCTAAGCACCCACTGATATTACAAAGAATTTTCACACTGGCAAGTTTTACAAAAATATTATGCTGATTATTCGTGACTATTTCACACTTGTTATATATCTTAGGTAAATAGTTCATTTACAAAATCAAGTCCATAAAGTTTATTTGTATTTTTAATGGAGCTCATTCCTAAATATTTAAATCTCTTAATATTAGTTCAGGTCCCAAAACTGTTATTCTCGTTAGAAATGATAGATATTAAGAAGCATCTATAACAAATCTGTAAAATTACAGTTATGCTCTGTGGCTATGATTAGTTGCATTGCTCCTTTTAAAAATCCTGCCTTCTACTTCTATTGAGCAAATTAGTGCCCTTCAGTGAAAGAAATCTCAAATATAAAAATCTGAGCATTAAAATTGGATGACCCTTGCCAGGTAGCTCAGTTGGTTTGAGTGCTGTCCCAATAGGTTCAATCCTCAGTCAGGACACATACAAGAATCACCCAATATATGCATAAATATGTGGAAAAACAAATTGGTGTCTGTTTTTCTCCACCTCCTCTCCTCTCTCTCAGATCAATTAATTAAAAAAAAAAAAAGGGATAATGATAGTACTTAATTTTATGAAGAAAACCCAAGACAAAGAAAACTATCTTGAGTTTAATACAACCCCTACTACAAGAAAGGAAGTTTTATGCTTTTCTAATAGGTTGATGTGAGAGAGGAAATTAAATGTTTGAATAAGGCTGAACTGAAAGCTAAAGTGCTGATATTTTATATATAAAATAGGAATTTATATAATTTTAAACCCTCATTATTTTAAAACTTCATCAACAGAAAAGTAAAACACCGAGTTTAAGTTTTTTTTATTGTTTGTTTTTTAAAAAGGAGCCAATCACCAAGCTGGATTTTGAATGGCGTAGTCATCACCCCTATTATTACAAACCAGGTTTCAGAGAAGAAATAAATCTTCCCCTATTTCTGTGTTCAACAAAATATCCACAAATTTTAATTCCAAATTGGTACAGATGAATTTGTGTTTTGCTCTTCATTTGTATTATCTAGTCAATCGTGTGTGTGTGTGTGTGTGTGTGTGTGTGTATCTCCCTCCCTCCCTAGGAGCCTGTTAAGGAAGTAGCAGTAAGCTCTAACAAGGGGCAGGAAAAAGTATTATTTTTCCTATTTAAAGCATAGACAATTGTGCAATTATAAGATGGCCTTCCACACAATAATCATTAACCTCTATTAAAATCCCTGGGGCCATTGTATGAGAATATAAGTGGACTCAATATTTTTTCTAAGTTTCATTAAAAAAAAGAGAGGAAGAGAGGAATAAAATAAGTAAAACTTATGCAAATTGTTTTAAAGAACCTATTTTAAGAGCTCCACTATTATCTTCGAGTTCTTAAAAATGTCTCATTCTTAACATTCCATTGATGTCCTGTATAACTTCCTTCCTAAAATAAATATTTTTATTGATTTCAGAGAGGAAAGGGGGGAGGGTGAGGAGGAGGGGGAGAGAAAGAGGTAAAAACACCAATGATGAGAGAGCATCATTGATAGGCTGCCTCCTTTGACTCCCTCCTTTCAGCACCCTGGCTGGGATTGAACCATGACCTCCTGGTTCATAGGCCCATGCTCAACCACTGAGCCACTCCAGCCAGGTCTAAAATATTTAAACTGTGCCCTGATGCTCTTCCTGTACCAGTCTCTTTATTCTTTGCTAAAATCCCTTTCATTATGCTACTCCCAGAATTAATCCATAGATGGCTCCTCACTGCATATTGGATTAAATCCAAATTCATAAATTTAGAATTTAAAACCCTCCATTATCTGACTGCATATTTAGTCAATCTATCATCTTCCACTATCCCAGCAATCTCCTCACTCACTGTCACATCCCTACGCTCTTTCCCTTACCAAAAGACCCAAAGTAAGGAAGTTCCACACGGCAGGTAGAGCTTTCCCTTTCCAGTAGCTCACAGAACTGCTTGGCACATTTTCTGAATTCCTTATTTATTCCATCACACAGCACTTGCTTAAGTATTTTACCCAGATTTGAGCTGTCAAGTCATCCCAAATAAGACTTCAAAGTTTTCCCCCTGAAAAACATCTGGCCTTTAGAGTAAAAAGGCAGCAGCAGATTCTCAACAGTTTCACCTCAGGTAGAAGAGAATTTTGGTTAGCTAAGTCTTAGGGTCACTCATAACTAAATTCAGTCAATTATATTTTCTTTCCTAAAGTTCTTTTACTCCAGTACTTTAAAATGGAAGAGACATTAATCCATAATGGAAAATTAAGCTTCTGTAACTGTGTTTAGCAAAAGCCACTGATGGCTCAGAGGCACTGAAGTAGATGCACTCTTAAAAAAAAAAAAGTAAACAATATAGTGTTGTATGAGCGAATACCTGGGACTTGGACATCTCAGATTCCTGGCTGCATGGCCTCGGTATTTTACTTTAAAAATGTACTTTTATTGAATTTCAGAGAGAAGGGAAGAGGAAGATAGAAACATCAATGGTGGGAATCATTGATAGGTTGCCTCCTGCACGCCCTCCTACTGGGGAGGGAGCCTGCAACCATGGCATGTGCCTAGGCCTGGTTCACAGCAAGTCAACCACTGAGCAACACTGGCCGGACTGGGCCTCATTTTTTAATTTCTAAAATGGTCGGAGTACTGCAGCCTTTAAAAAAATTAGTGTGAGAAGTAAATGACAACGTATGTCAACATTTTTGGGGGACTGGGTATAGATTCTATTTTTAAAAATGTATTCTGAACTCTCTAGAAAGCTGCTAAGTTTAAATATCTTTTCAGTAAGACGGGGTAAATGTGTGCTGTTTATTCTGTCGATTATTCTGTAGATAAAGCAAATGAAATCTGAATACTGACCTGTTAGTTTTCTCTAAGTTATTTTATAAAAAAGTCTGAAATATAACAACTAAACATCTTGAAATCGTTTTTTGAGCCTTTATAAATTTAGATACAAAGAGAAGGAAACAATTGTATTCTATAAAAACTGCTGGTTGTGGTTAGCAGATTATCACTGTACTTTAAAAACCAAAAGCCCTAGTGACTTGCTTTAAGAAAATGTAAATCCTCAGAAAAGCTTCTGGCATTCTTCTAATTCCTTAACTAATTATAAGTAAAACAATGACCTCAAAGCATATTAAAAAAACACACACAAAAAAAACACATGAGCATGGATGTGTTTAGTCTGAGTTCACCCACACTAAAATACTGGGTACCAGGAAAAAATATTTCCTATGGCCACAGACACCATACAAGGGTAAAAACTCTTTTCCTATTACAACAAATTGATCCTACATACATTTTAGATTAAAACTGGGTGGGAATCTTCCATCTATTAGGTGGGTAAGGTGACAAGAATGCTAAACTAAGAACTAAAGGGACACAAGCTCCCGAATAGCAAGTCCTCTTCCCCACAAACCAAACCAAACCTTAACAAAAAGAACTCTTTTTGTACTAAATAATCGAAGGAAAGATTAATGGATAGCAGAATTCCTTCCAATAACTACCTACCTGATAGCTTACAACTACCACCAAACGACTTTTAAAAGTTTTCTGGGACTTTCAAGAAAGTGCTCCTAAAAAGTGAGCCATTTACCCATTTATATCTACCCTCCGGATCATATATATATATAAAATGTTAAATCCAATCTTATAGGAATTAAAAAGTCTTTTTGTTTATAATCCACTTAAACCTCTTTCCTCCTTAACGGTCTGGTTCCAGGTGCTGCTATTATGAGCTTCTGAGAGACAAACTTCACTGCGGCCAGCACAGCCCAGAGGGCGTTTCCCTGGCGACTGCCCAGGACACAACACCACGCGGCACACGCGTTGCCCGGGGGCCGCGTGTTCAGGGTTCCAACTCCCTCCCTCCCACGCCCACCGCGAGCGCTAACACAACTCCGACACCGACAAACCCCCCAGCGCAGGGAGGCTCTGAACACACACACACACATATCCTGGCGACGCTTCCGTGCATCGACCCCGGGGAAGCTCTGCCGATGGAGAACAGCACCCACGGACCAGCTATTTAAAAACACTGAGCCACGGAGTCCCCTCAGGTACCTAAGATTAAGACACAAGACCCCCCCCCCGCCACGACACACTTTCTGTTGGTTTTACCGCAGAAACCTGAAAAAGGAGCGGCCAGCGTTTAGGTGAAAGGTCACACAGGAAGGAAAAGCTTTAGAAGGTGAGACATACTGAAGAGGGAGGAGGGAAAACACAACCCGACATCCAGGAGGAGAAAACCAGGCGTTTCCCGCACGCACGGTGCTGGGAGGCGAGGGCATCGCGGGGACCGCGGGGGCAGGCTCCCCGCTCCGCTCCCGGCTGAGGGCGCTAGGGCCGCCGCGGCCGCCGCCTGCCCCGGTCCCGGCTCGTCCCGCCGCCCGGCAGCCCCGGCGCCGGCGCCGCCGGAAGCCCCGCGCAGGCACCTACCGCTGCCGCCCGGCGCTGCCGCGGGCCCGCTCCTCCGGAGGCGGGGGAGGCGCTGCGTGCGCGACGCGGACTCGGAGTCCGGGGGCCGTCAGCCCCCCACACCGGGGACAGGCCGCCCGAGGGGGCCCAGGAGCCAGCGTGGGGCTGAGGAAGCCGCCGGGACGGGCTCCCGCCAACTGCCCGCGCCCGCGCCTCCCCCGCGCCGCCCCGGGAGCCCCGAGCACCGGCCGCCGCGAAGACGGCTCCCGCGGCTTTGTACTCACTCTGCCCTCGAAGTTGTTCTCCTCTACATCACTCATGGCGGCCAGGCGCGCCCCGGGCTAAGCAAGACACACGTGTCGCCTCGAGGACCGAAGGCCCAGCTGGCCCGCGGGCAGGAGCGTGGCGGGAGGAGGGAAGAGTCGGCAACAAGGGCCGCCCCGCTCCGCTCCCACTCGGCCGCAGGTCCCTGCAAGATGGCGCCGGCGCCGCCGGAAGCCTCCGGGCCGCCCCGGTGCGCGGCGTAAGGGGGCGGGGCGCGTCGTGGCGTCATCAAGCCCCGCCCCCGCAGGCTGCCTGGCCCGCCGTCCAGCGGGGAGGGGGCGTGTCCTCCGAATGCGGGCGCACTGGAACCTGGCTCCCTGCTCTGACCTCCAAACTTTAGTTTTTTTTCTGTTTATATCTATAAGTTTTATTAGATTTGGATTTAGGAACTGATATTGCATCTTTATTTATTTTAAATTTTTATTTATTTATTTATTATTCTTTTTTTAATAAATCTTTATTGTTCATGTTATTACAAATGTTCCTCATTTCCCCCACCCTCCATTGCTCCCCTCTGCCAGGTTCCCACCCCACCCTCTGCCCTTTCCCCAGCCGCCATTATCCTCATCCATAGGTGCACAGTTTATGTTCAGTCTCTTCCCACACCCCCCACTCCCCTTTTCCCTTAACCTCCAAACTTTAGAATCCATCCTATTGCGTCAGTCCTTTTGAAGATTTTCAGTCATCAGCTGAGCTTTTTACTGGCCGTAGCACTTTAACATGTTTTCCCAAGTGGATTCTGTTGGCACAGAAAAAAACGGAGCATGTGCAATTAATAGGCTCTCCAAAGTATTAATGTCATACATTTTCACAGCATAATCATCAAGAACAGAAAACTGACACACTGGCAACTAATCTGCTGACTTGATTAAAATTTCGTAAATTGTTCCACTAATATCCCTTTTATGGGCTAGGATCCAATCCAGGATTACATATTGCATTTAGTTGTTGTCTCTCTTTAATCTGGATAGTTCCTCAGTTATTGTCTTTCATCTTCAGTCTTTGTCTTTTATGGCCTTGAAACTTTTAAAGAGTACTGACCAGTTGTTTTATAGACATATTTAATTTGAGTTTGTCTAACGTTTCTCCTGATTAAACTCAGGTTATACACTTTGGCAAGAATGCCACAGAAGTGATGTAGTCTTCTCACTGCATCTTACCTGAAGCCACATAATGTAACGGTGAGTAATAGGGATCATCTCCCTGGATAGCTTGCAGACTGGGCAGGGCCATGTACACTTCTCCTGCTTCTTGAGTCAGGTCCACAATAGAATTTGAATGAGACGTGATTTATAATTATGGGGCAGGGAGTATGTATACAGGGTGAGGGCCAGCCTTTTGTGTTCCAGTATAGTTGATAGCCTTTATTTTTTTAAATATGTTTTTATTGATTTCAGAGATGAAGGGAGAGGGAGAGAAATAGAAACATCAATGATGAGAGAGAATCATTGACTGGCTGCCTCCTGCAGGATCGGGAATCGAGCCCACAAGCCAGGCATATGCCCTGACTGGGATCGAACCGTGACCTCCCGGTTCATAGGTCGATAACCTCTTGGTTCATAGGTCGACGCTCAACCACTAAGCCAATGTGGCTGGGTAGGTAGTATTTAGAAAATGCCACTGGGGACCTAATCAAAATGATTGCAAAATAAAAGGAAACATAGAATTTGTCCATTTAAATAATTATTAGAAGTCTACACAGATAATAATTTAATAAAAAAAAATGTAAAAGAAAAAAAATTATTAGAAGCCCAGTCCATGAATTTGCACATGGGCGGGATCTGGCCAGCCAAGCAGCCTGGCCCAGATTGATTGGGTGAGGCCAGCTAGGGGAGGGGCTCTGGGCAGTTGGCTGACCCTACCCCCTGATTGAACTCCCTGTTGAACTCCTGGTCAAGGGGACAATTTGCATATTAGTCTTTTATTATATAGACTATAAGCCCAGGGCATGAAAAGAGGTCCCTCAGCCCGTCCTGCCCCCTCTCATAGTCCAGGAGACCTCAGGGGTGGGAGGCGACTAGGCAATCAGGGGAAGACAACACCCCATCACACCTCTGCTGCTGCCACAGCTGGCAGCACAAGCCTTGGTCTGTCCTGGGTGGCTGGGCAGCCGCTATCTGAGGCTTGTCTGCTCATTGGCTGGCCCTGGGCAGCTGGGGGCTGAGGGGACTGGGGGACTCCAAAGGCAGGCGCATGGAGCGGCCAGGCCTGCCAGGGACAGGCCTAGCCTTGCAGTGTGCCTGTCACCCCAGTGGGGTTGAGGGGGCTTGGCACCACCATCTTGTGGCTGTAGGCACCACCATCTTTGAGAGTGGGGTAGTCAATTAGCATATTCCCTCTTTATTGGTGTGGGTGCCACCATCTTTGAGGGCAGGATAGCCAATTAGCATATTCCCTCCTTATTGGCTGTGGGCACTGCCATCTTTGCAATGTTGTGAGGGTAATTAGCATATTCCCTCTTTATTAGATAGGAGGATTGTCCTTCAAACACTGTCTCTGAGAAGTTAGATATTTATTGTAAAGTTATAACAGGATACCCTGTTTGGGATCTAGATTAACATTTTGGTTTAGCCTGAGGCTTGTGGTGTTTTGGAGGAAATTAACACAAGGTGCTGATCACTAGGAAGAACTGTGGGATGGTGACGGGCCCTTAGGTCTGATCCTGTGTGGTGGCAGATCCAATATCATTTTACTTGCAAGGCTTACACTGCTGACTTGGAGGTTTGTATGAATATAGTTGTAATCTAGTTCAGTGAGCAGTGATCAGAGGGCCCTAACCGTGGGCTAAGCGGTTGCTGCAAAGAAATGCTTTATTGTGGTTAGAATATGTGGCAAGCCGGCACGGCCATGGCATGCTCAGCCCCAGGACGCCTTATGTGCTGCGCCAGCTCAGCCAGGTTCAGTGACCCTGAGAGGGGGCGGTGAAGGATTGAGAAAAGACAGACAAGAGAATGAAAGCTGGTCTGGGTGGGACTCTGTCCTTTGTTGGAGAGCTAGCGACAGCACCATGGACTGCAAACCAAGTCTTTATTTTACAGCCAGATGCCACAAGGCAAAGTAAGGGCGTGGTCAAGATGTTTACAACATTCTCATGGGTTTCAATCTCACTGAATTACATGCACCTGGACTCTACCAAGCCCACATCACCCAGGCACATGAGGCCACGTGTCCGGACCATAGGTTTAAGCTGACAACTATAGCTGTTGGGTGTAATTGTGCTGGGAGGGCTCTGACCTTCAAGCGGGGACTTGCACGTGGCCAGGAGAGGAATGTGCCCTCTCATGAGTCGGAGGCTTGAACCTGTCCAAACACTGTAGCCGCTCTCCACAAGAAAATGTTGTTTGGCTTGCCCTAAAGGTGAAATGATGTCTAATATTACCAGCGGGACTTACTCCAAGTTTAGCAAGTGTTTTGGTAGAAGCAAGGTTTTGAAGCAAGCAATTAGCGATTTCAGAAGAATAGTATGCTAGGGTTTTCAGGGTTGATTGACTAGCGGCATTTTTTCAACTCAGCTCTGAGGTTAATAGTCACCGTGGTCATTTCCCTCCCGGTGTGGAGGTCATCTGGGAAGGCAAAATCTCAATGTCCAGTTTCTTTTCTTTTTCTTTTTCTTTTTTTTTTAATATATTTTATTGATTTTGTACAGAGAGGAAGGGAGAGAGATAGAGAGTCAGAAACATTGATGAGAGAGAGTCATCAATCAGCTGACTCTTGCACACCCCCCTCTGGGGACATGCCCGCAACCAAGGTATAATACATGCCCTTGACCGGAATTGAACCCGGGATCCTTCAGTCCCCAAGCCGACGCTCTATCCATTGAGCCAAACCGGTCTTGGCTCAATGTCCAGTTTCAACATACAGTGAAGCTGAGGGCACATTGCCTTCCTCATCTTTCTCCTGGGTGTGGCCTCGCCATCTGAGGAACAGCCATCTCCAGTGGTGAGCTCTCTCTTAGGTTCGGGCCATGTCATCTGAGGTGCTGGTGTGCTCGGGGTGCTGGGGGCCGGTCCAGGGAAGGGTGCTTTTCTGAGTGGAGATCCAGGAAGGGTAAGGCCGGCTGGCTGGTGTTAGGTTCTGAGTATAGAGGCTAGAGGCCTGGCTGAGGGTGAACCTACAAGAATGGGCCCTACTGTTAATTAAGCAAATCTCAGCGAGCTCCATCGGATCCTCAGGGATGCGCCTTGCAAAGGAGCGTGCGATATCCACCACTGAGCTTTGTGGGGACTCTGTCCACAATTTGTACAGATTCTGGGTGCATTGATAGGCTAATTGTAGGGACGTTTTTGTGGACAGCAGCTCTACAGTCCAGAGATCACCATGAAAACTATAGTAAGTTCACTAGGACACACACCTGCCAGTCAGAGGACTGTGGTTTGGGAGGGCCATTCTGCCTGGGATATACTTTGAGGCATAGTACAAGAAGGGAGCGGTCCACGGAAGCATCACTTCCTTTGGTCCCATTTAACGCAGAGGGAGTTGAGTTCTGGGTCAGAATACATACCTGGTGGCCCTTTAAAAGGTTATGCATTTGGGGGGACAGTTTTTGGAAATACAGCTAGTTGTACCTTTTTCGTGGTGGTGAGCAGTAAGCTCAGAGCCATTGTTAAACGGTTAAACAGTCACTCAGCCCCTTTTCCCTCCTGCTCTACAAGGTTTTATTTTTTTTATTTTTATTTTTATTTAAAAAATATATTTTATTGATTTTGTCAGAGAGGAAGGGAGAGAGATAAAGAGTTAGAAACATCGATGAGAGTCATCGATCAGCTGCCTCTTGCATACCCACTACTGGGGATATGCCCGCAACCAAGGTACATGCCCTTGACCGGAATCGAACCCGGGTCCCTTAAGTCCCCAAGCTGATGCTCTATCCACTGTCTGACAACTGACAAGGTTTTAAAAAAATATTTTAAATCTCTAGACATAACATTTTCACGTTTCAGTTTCTAGTTCTCTACTCACTGATGTGACTTTCTGAGCTGTAACCGGAAAGATTGCCGGTGGATGTATGTGGCTGTTTCATTTTCCAAGGGGTCCCAACAGAGCCCTCTAGGACCGGGGTCAGCTTCCGCAAGTACCGTGGTCGGCAAACTGCGGCTCTCGAGCCACATGCGGCTCTTTGGCTCCTTGAGCGTGGCTCTTCCACAAAAGCCACGGCCTGGCTGAGTCTATTTTGAAGAAGTGGCGTTAGAAGAAGTTTAAGTTTAAAAAATTTGGCTTTCCAAAGGAATTTCAATCGTTGTCCTGTTGGTGTTTGGCTCTGTGGACTAATGAGTTTGCCGACCACTGCGCTGGCACAATGTGTCAGGACCGTGGGGGCTGACCCCCTAGAGCCCTGAGAGTGTGGAGCAATGCTTTGGCATTTATTTTTTATTTTTTTAATTTTTTTTACATATTTTATTGATTCTTTTTTTTACCCCCCTCCCTCCCTCCCACACATCCTCTTCCTCCCCAGAGTTTTATGTCCATTGGTTGTACTTATATGCATGTATACAAGTCCTTCGGTTGATCTATTATCTCTCCCAGATCTTCCTCCCCTCCCCACTGTAATTTGACAGTCTGCCTGTTGCTTTACTTTATCTCTGTCTCTTGGTTCATCAGTTCATAAAGAGCTTTATTGTCCACCAATGAGTGAGGTCATGTGGTATTTCTCCTTCATTGATTGGCTTATTTCACTCAGCATGATGTTCTCCAATTCCATCCAGGTTGCTGCAAATGATGAGAATTCCTTCTTTTTATGGCAGCATAGTATTCCATTGTGTAGATATACCATTGATTTTTGATCCAATCATCTGCTGACGGGCACCTAGGCTGTTTCCAGATTCTGGCTATCGTAGATTGTGCTGCTATGAACATAGGGGTGCATATATCCTTTCTGATTGGTGTTTCTAGTTTCTTGGGATATATTCCTAGGAGTGGGATCACTGGGTCAAATGGGAGTTCTATTTTCAGTTTTTTGAGGAAACTCCACACTGTTCTCCACAGTGGTTGCACCAGTCTGCATTCCCACCAGCAGTGCATGAGGGTTCCTTTTTCTCCGCAACCTTGCCAACACTTGTCAGTTGTTGATTTGTTGATGTTGGCCATTCTGACAGGGGTGAGATGGTACCACACTGTTGTTTTGATTTGCACCTCTCGGATAATTAGTGACTTTGGCAGGCCTGACTGAACAGTGGGCAAGGCTGCTACTATGGGTGTTTTCTATCGAGGGAGGAGCTTGCCAACTTCCCCAGGTGCGATAAGCACCTGGCACTTCGGTGTTCGGGCCTTTAAGTCAGGCCATTGGATCTTCTGCCTTCAGGTGTCAGGGTGAGACCCCCAGTCTCCCATAGGGTCGGGGGATGATGTGTGATGATAGCCACGTACATGGTGACAGAAGGACCACCTGCCTTTGTCAGGACTCATGACCTTCTGAGTGAGGGTGCCCCTATGGTACTGGTGAGGACTCGGAGTCATGGTGCCACCTGCAAACACGGGGGTCAAGGCAGGGGAGACTCCTGCTCATCCTTCTAAAGGCGCTGCCCCGGGACCTGGGAGCACACACGTGTGTGGGTGGGGGTTGCCACCCATGCCACGGCCTTCTGAAAGTCTTCGCCAGTTCTCCTAACTCTTGGGTGTGCGCTTAGACACAGGACATGCACTCACAGTCTAACACCATCTGAACTATTCCGAAGTGTTGGGTGTTTATTTGATGGAGCGGATGGGATGCATCTGAAATTCTGCCTCTGCTATGTCTCTGTGTTAGTATGCTGCTCCGTTATGTGGGAGCCTGGTAGATCTTAGTCCATGGCTCATTTGGGCTTTCAAACCTTATCCAGGAATTCATTTTGCAAATTCCTGTACAACTAGAAGAGGGCAAGCCTGGAGGGGGAAATAGGTAAGAGAAGGCAGTCATCAATGTTCCACCTGGTTTGGTGATTCAAAACCACCAGGTGGCAGCACAATCATGCCAGACACAAGGTCAGGAATTTCCCGTTCGGCAGCCGCTAGATGCAGGTAGGGTCTCCAAACGTTCCCATTTCCCATTCCACCCTCCTCCCTCCCTTCTCTATTTTGGTCAACTCTTCTTTTTAAAAGTACTTTACTGATTTTTAGAGAGATGAAGGGAGAGGGAAAGAGAAACATCCATGTGAGAACAAAACACCTATTGGCTGCTCCTGCGTGCCCTCTACTGGGGATTGAGCTGGCGACCTGGGCATATGCTCTGACTTGAAATCAAACCATCAATCTTTTGGTGCTTGGGAGGACACCCAACCAACTGAACCACACTGGCCAGAGCCAACTCATCTTTTATTAACATCAGTCTTCTCTAGCTTTAGTATATGTGTAAGTTGTTGCTTTATATTTCCATTAGATTTGACAATACTAAATTTAAGATATTGGAGCAGAGTAAGGCAGATTAAATTTTTAAAAAAAATTTAATTGATTTCAGAGAGGAAGGGAGAGGGAGACTGAAACATCAATGATGAGAGAGAACCATTGATTGGCTGTCTCCTGCACGCTCCTCACTGGGGATCGAGCCTGCAACCAGGCACGAGCCCTTGGCTGGAATTGAACCTGGGACCCTTCAGTCCACAGGCCAGTGCTCTATCCACTGAGCCAAACCAGCTAGGGCTAAAAAAATTTTTAAGATAAAATTTCCATAACATTACAAAAAAATCACCATTTAAGCTACTTCAACATGTACAATTCTGTGAGTTTTCGTATATTTGAATATTGTGCAAATATTCCAGACTATTTGTATCATCCCTATAAGAAACCCATACCCATTATGTAATCGCGCCCCATTCTCCCCTCCATCCTCTGAAAACCATTAGTCTACTTGCTTTTTCTATGGATTTGCCTATGCTAGGCATTTCTTGTAAATGGAATCATGCAATATACAGCACAGATCTTTAATGGCAAGGTTTATATGGCGTCAAAATAAGGCCATGTCCCATCTAAAATATCAGAGTTATATACAGAATGGAAAAAGTACAGTTTTGAAACAATTAGTAACTCTAGCTTGCCTTAATATTTCATAACGGAGTTTCAGGAACTACCCAAATTTGGTTTGTCTACCCTCTTGGACAGGCACACACCCTGATTCTTTTTCCTGCAAAGGCATAGAGAAAAAGGATGGACGTAACAACAACTGATTAACAGGGTTCATGTCTGTTTAATTCCTTAGTAAATAAACAGCATAGCAATATCCAGACATTACCCACCATGCATTCAGGCTTGGAGGAGGAGGAGGAGGAGGAGGAAAAAAATCTTGATTTTTGCAAGGCTTTGAAATGGGTTTTTCATGGTATCTTCCAGACTCAAAGGTCCTTGAGTGAAGGGGATTATGCATCATTTGTCTTGGGGTTCCCCAATGCCTAGAACAGTTTCTTCCAGTTTTCTGAAGTCTGTGATCTGGGTAAACAAACATTAATTGAATGAAGGATGCAGAACTACGACTCAGATGCTAGTTCAATCAAGTGGGTAGACAATTTTGCCTGAAGGATCCAGCCAATGGATCAACATCAAACTAGACAAGTGAAAAGTTCAAATTGTGAAACAATTGGTAAAGAAAGGAGGATATAATTTTGATTTTGAAAAAATGATACATTTGCATGGAGAAATAGAGAAAACATGTGTTATAGAAGGGAGGGAGTATAAACTCCCCTACCTTAAGCATAGCTGTTCTAGAGAATAATACTCAGTGAAATTAAGAATGGCTTGTATTTTGTAATCCAACAATTTGACTCTTGAATATGTATCCCAGAGAAGCTCTTCATAGATCCGTAAGGAAACAACGAGACTGTTGGTCATGGTTTGCAACACAGGAAGGATACATTAGCCTTGGGCAAGAGGGTCCTCTGCTCTACACCTTTCACTTTAGAAATCTCTCCACGTCACAAGGACACAAAAAGGACACTTCTTAAACCACCCATGGCCCCGGGGTCACTGACTGGGTACTTAGGGCTGGCATAGCCTGACCTGGCACCCTACTTACCTTCTGTTGTGACTAATGCTAGTCAGGCTCCAGGGAAATGCATCCATATATCTTGTCCTATGTCTTTAAAAAGTGGGCACTGAATTAGACTGTGGTGAAAGTCTGCAAGTTATGCTGCTGCCAACCTTGGAGATGGACTGGGCATTGAAGGACAGAGAGCACTTGAGTGACAAAATGTTTAGATAAGGGAGTAAACGAATTACTTGACAAATTCTTCCTCTCAGATGCTGCAAATGCAGATGATTCTTGCATAATAAAGTGTCCTTTCCCAGTAGTGCTTGCTTCTCTCTTGGTATTCCAGCCTGCATAAAAAATATATTTTATTGATTTTCTACAGAGAGAAAGAGAGAGGGATAGAGAGCTAGAAACGATCTGCTGCCTCCTACACACCCCTACCGGGTGGGTGCCCACAACCAAGGTACATGCCCTTGACCGGAATTGAACCTGAGACCCTTCAATCTGCAGACTGACACTCTATCCACTGAGCCAAACCGGTTTCGGCTAGCCTGTGCTATTCTTAAAGTAGCACTGTATTTGCAGCAGATAAAGAGAGCAGCTAAGGACAGTTGCAGTAGTGAACAATGCATATTACTAACTGTATATGTGTGGTTTAGACATAACATGTTTCAAATGGAAAGCTGACTCTTTACATTGGCAACTAAATGGCTATTGAATGCTAGAATTATGAAGCTTTATTTTAATAAGCATATGTTAAAATATGTTAAGGTATTTAGTTAAATTTTCAGAAACTGAATATTTAGTTAAAGTTTAGTCAAATTCCTTATTTAAAGGAATTTGAATACTCTGATATCCATTAATTATAATTTAAAAAAAAAAAATATATTTTATTGATTTTTTCAGAGAGGAGGAGAGAGGGATAGAGAGCTAGGAACGTCGATGAGAGAGAAACATCGACCAGCTGCCTCTTGCACACCCCCTACCAGGGATGTGCCCGCAACCAATGTACATGCCCTTGACCGGAATCGAACCTGGGACCTTTCAGTCCGCAGACCGACGCTCTACCGCTGAGCCAAACCGGTTTCGGCCATTAATTATAATTTATATGTTGCTTTTTAATGTAATAATTTTGAATAATTTAGAAGAGAAGACTTGAAATTATATATGAAATTTTATTTACATTTTTACCTTACATGTATTTTAATTTGCTTTAAAAATTAAAATATATTTAAGTTGTGTCAACTCAATATATTATAGGTTATTTTTAAATTTAGATCACTGAGAATGAATACAAATCAAGGTAATCAAAGATATAGAAAAGTGGAGCTCAAAAAGAAAAATATCAGAAAATGAAAGAAATAGAAAGTTTGCTTACATTTAAAAAAATTGGGAGGGAGTGTAAATAATGAAAGCAAATTATGTTAATAATAACACACATAAGATTCTTAAATAGGAGATCCCAAATTTTTTATTTAATGGAGATTTAATAACTGATTATTATCATGAAACTAGGGACAAAATTATTCTCTTTAAATCTGTGCCCGAACAGGTCAAGTTCACATTCTTTACTAATACAATTTTACATTTTTTTTTACTAATGAAGATTTAATAACTGACCAAAACAGTTAAAATTAATAGAGAATTATACATGAAATCAGTAGGTTGAGTGAGCAAGAGAAATCCTGAGGCAATTCACGGTTTATTGAGCAATGATCCTAGACAGTGATCATTACATTCTTCTGTTTCAAATGAATGATTACAGTTTTTCATTTACATTTTCAGTTAGCAGAAAATTTTGTAATTCATGTTATACCAAAATACTTTTAAATGAGATTAAAAAATAGGAATTGTATTTAATTTTTATTTATTTTAAAAAATATTTTTATTGATTTTAGAGAAGAAGGGAGAGAGAGAGATAGAAACATCAATGATGAGAATCATTGATCGGCTGCCTCCTGCACGCCCCCACTGGAGATTAAGGCCACAACCCGAGCATGTGCCCTGCCTGGGAACCAAATGGTGATCTCCTGGTTCATAAGTCCATACTCAACCACTGAGCCACACCAGCCAGGCTTAACTTTTATTTTTTAAAAGTTATCTTTATTGTTGAAAGTATTACAGATGTCCCCCTCCTTCCCCATTGACCTCTCTATCCTGGTCCTACCCCCCCCCCCCCCCATGTAGTATTTTAAACTTAAAGGCTGTGTCTTTAGTTAAACTGTTACATAGCTCATGACCAGTTTTCAAGCGTCAGTTTTGGCCAACGAAGGTATTTGTGTCTGGAAATATTTAGATTCCTGATTAAAAGAACAGAAATGTCACTGGCACACACAAAAACACACATGCTGTTACTGGAACTGGGAAAAAACTGAATAAATAGCAAACAATGGTAACTAGCATTCACCAACACAAGTAAACACTGTTATAGGACATTATTGTAATAGTCAATTAAACATATATATGTTTTTATTAATTTTAGAAAGAGAGAGAAAGATAGGAAGGAAGAGGAGTAAAGAGATAAAAACATGTGCCCTGACCAGGAATCGATCCGGTGACCTCTTGGTTCAGGGGTTGACACCCAACCACTGAGCAACACTGGCCAGGGCTATTGCAATATTCTTAAAGTGATGTTATTTTAACAATACAGCATTTACAGGAAACAGTGGGATATTTCTAGGTTAGGATTTAGGCCAGATAAATATTAACCACTATCTAGGATGGAAAATTCAATGTAAGATAGTTAATTAGTAAAATGAGAGAAGGAATCCCATGTGAACTAACAACAGATATTTACATGGTCAACTTTAACTAGATTGAATACTTATACACAAACACACAGATACATATGTGAACTATCAGAAGGAAAAGCGGAAAGTTAAGGGATGGTATGATGGTCTTACCCCTGTCATAAAAAAGTACAGGCTTTGGGCTTAAGTGAAGAACCGAGGCAACATTTTTCACTATTAGGCATTGATTCAACAGATTACTGAAGGCAAGTCTGCCAAGAAACAAATCTGGAGGGCTCTGGAGCCACATTTCCCCTCCCTTGCTTGGTAGCTTCGCAGAGAGCTGGCTCAGTGGGCTGAGCTGTCTGCAGAGGGACAGCTGCTGGCTGATGCCAGTGTTCCTAGCTGACAGGGATTCTTCAAGGCTGTTCCCAACGCTCTCTGTGTAAGACCTCGCGGCCCTAGGTTTACACACTCCTTAGTGTTCTTCTTGGGCCCGAAATCTCTTGATATATTCTTATTTCTTAAAGAAACAAGATCTTTCCTACACTCCCTTTGTCCAGTTGATAAGTCTGTAACACTGAGAGGGGACAGAGTCCTTTATCCTTGGGTGCTGTTGGTGGCAGGTCTAGTTCATTGCTTCAGGCAGGCCCCAGGGACTTTGCCCAAGGTGCATTAAAAACATCACTGCCAGGCTTATGTTATACTAGAGCCCGGTGCACAGAATTTGTGCACAGGTAGGGTCCCTATGCCTGGCCGGCGAGCAGGGCTGATCTGTGAGGTGACCAGTGAGGCAATTGGGGAGACCCACTAGCATCCACCTTGGCTGGCCTAAGGCCTGCGGACTGGGGGCAGCTCCTGCATTGAGCATCTGCCCCCTGGTGGTCAGTGAGAATCATAGTGACTAGTCATTCCATGTGTCATTTTGCTGTTTGGTTGATTTGCATATTAAGCTTTTTTTTTTTTTTAAATATATATATATACTATTGATTTTTTACAGAGAGAAAGGGAGAGGAATAGTTAGAAACATTGATGAGAGAGAAACATCGATCAGCTGCCTCCTGCACACTCCCTACTGGGGATGTGCCCACAACCAAGGTACATGCCCTTGACTGGAATTGAACCTAGGACCTTTCAGTCTGCAGGCCAACACTCTATCCACTGAGCCAAACTGTATATTAAGCTTTCATTATATAGGATGGTAGTAAGAGTTTAGGGGACTGTGTCTGCTCTACCAGTGAATTCTGTTACAGATGTACCATGTGGCAGTAGTGGTGTATGACTGTGATTGTGCCCCCTCCGTACATGACAAATCCTATGATAAAGGTGTTGCAAAAATAAAGTGCATACACCATAATCTAGCCAAGAAAACCAGAAACATTTGTGAAATGACATAAACTTTGTCCAAATTTGTTGGCTTTTAGTATGTCAATAATAATGATATTCTTTGGAACAAATCAAACGTGACAAACACCACTCTGGACCTGCCCAAACATTGAACATCTTGATGAAACATACACAAAATCACTCTTGAACACATGAGGAAAATGCTTCCTAAGCTTTTTCGAAGTAGTTGGCTTTAATTTTGACAAGATACAAGATGCATTAGAAAAGCTGAACAAAACAATAGAAGAGCAATTTGTGGTCTTTGCATAAAAATAAAATCTATTTTGAAGTTGCACTGGCTGCAGTTATTTGGTATAAACTTTTCGTTGTTATTACTAATCAGAGGCTCACTGCACGAAATTCATGCAAGAGCAGGCCTTCCTTCTCCCGGCCATCGCCACCAGCTTCTCTCTGGACCCGGGACTGGGCTCCCCTTGCAGCCAGCTTTGTCTGGAAGGCCGCCTGGAAGGACGTCCAGTCTAATTAGCATATTATGCTTTTATTATTATAAAAGATGGTAGCATGCCAAAACCGGTTTGGCTCAGTGGATAGAGCGTCGGTCTGCGGACTGAAGGGTCCCAGGTTCGATTCCGGTCAGGGGTGTGTATGTTGGTTGAGGGCACATCCCCGGTAGGGGGTGTGCAAGAGGCAGCTGGTCAATGTTTCTCTCTTATCGACGTTTCTAGCTCTCCATCCCTCTCCCTTCCTTTCTGTAAAAAATTAATAAAATATATTTTAAAATAAATAAATAAAAAATGGTAGCAAAAACTTTACAAAAAATCTTACATAGTTAAGCTTCACTTTTGAAAATAATGAAACTTGAGTTTATTGGATGTTTTCTCATGATTATGTTGTAATTTTGCATTTTTACCAAGAATAGCTCATAAATGATGCTGTGTTCTTAGTACACCATATCAAAAAAATACATGATGTCAACTTGTCCCATTATTATTCAGGTTAACTTTGGTCATTTGGATAATGTAGCATCTTCCAGATTTATCTACCATAAAGTTGCAATTTTCCCATTTGTAATGAATAACTATTTTGAAAGAAGATATTTCAAGACAATGTAAGTCTTTGTCTCATCAAACTTTTATTAGTTGCCGAGCTGGTGTGGCTCAGTGGTTGAGCATGGACTTATGAGCTAGGAGGTGTGGTTCCATTCTTGTCAGGGCACATGCCTGGGTTGTGGGCTCGATCCCCAGCAGGGGGCTTGCAGGAGGCAGCTGATCAGGGATTCTCTCCTATCATTGATATTTCTATTTCTCTTTCCCTCTCCTTCCCCTCTGAAATAAAAATATATTTAAAAACAACAACAACACAACTTTTACCAGCCATGTTTAGCATCCAGTGATGATTCTTGCCTGAACCATTTAGTGCTATAATGATTGCAAAAATGGTAAGTTGGAAACCAACCTTTACATGAGACTGGATATTTTAATTATCAAGACTGTTTCAGAAGCTTAAAGAGCAGACTTTTTATTATCTAAAAGTGGCCAGAAAAGTCCGAGGACTTGCCATGAGACTTGCCATCTCATCCCTTCAGAACTGGTTTGAATGGGAAGTGAAGGAAACAAAGACAGTTGTTTTTCCAATTATAACATAGTCCCACCTGTTCAGTGTATCAGTCATACTCATATCTAATATGACATAATAACAGTGCCTACTCCAGATGTTATTGTTGCTGTGGAAAGTGAGATAATGCAAATAACAGACTAAGCACCTCCTGGTATACACAGCCTTTGGCATTGTGACTTTTTAAAAAATATATACTTTATTGACTTTTTTACAGAGAGGAAGGGAGAGGAATAGAGAGTCAGAAACATGGATGAGAGAGAAACATCCGTCAGCTACCTCTTGCACACCCCCCGCTGAGGATGTGCCAGCAACCAAGGTTTATACCCCTGATTGGAATTGAACTCGGGACCCTCAGTTCCCAGGCCAAAGCTCTATTCACTGAGCCAAATTGGTTTCGGCAGCATTGTGACTTTGCTACTTCTCTGAACGAGAAGTAGAGTTTATTTATTATCTCCTTGAATCTGAGCTGGACTGCTTTTTGTTTTGGCCAATAGGATGTGGCAGAACTGTGGGAGTTCTTAGCCTGAGCCTTTGGAGGCCTTGCAGCGTCTGCACTCTCTCTTTTTTTAATTATTATTTTAAAAATATATATATATTATTGATTTTTTTACAGAGAGGAAGAGAGAAGGATAGAGAGCTAGAAACGTCAATGAGAGAGAAACATCGACCAGCTGCCTCTTGCACAACCCCCACCGGGGATGTGCCCGCAACCAAGGTACATGCCCTTGACTGGAATCGAACCCGGGACCTTTCAGTCCGGAGACCGATGCTCTACCACTGAGCCAAACCGGTTTCGGCTGCTCTCTCTTTCTTGTTGTTCTGACATAGTTGGTAAAATATCCGAGACCTCTTGGGGACAAAGATCCTCTGGAGAGATCTGGAGCTGATAGCGAGGAGAGCCATGAGGCATGTGAGCGAGGCCGTCTTAGACCACCCAGCTCCAGGCAAGTTGCCAGCTGATTACAGCTGTGTCAGTGATTCCCAGCGGACCAGCAGGAGAGCCACACAGCTGAGCTAAGTTCAGATTGTTTACCCTCAGAATTGATGAGCCTTGGGAAACAGAAGACACAGGCATGTGTGGAACGAAAAATTACCTCTGAGAGTATGGTCTTAAAGGATAAGATTCAGGTCAAGAGGTGAGTGGCAAGGAAGTAAGATTTTTTTTCAGTGTCCTGACCAGGAATGGAACTGGTGATCTTTCAGTACACAGGATGACACTCAACCAACTGAGCCACACAAGCCAAGGCAACATTTTAAAAAAAATTTATTAGAAATTCAAGCAGCCCTAACCGGTGTGGCTCAGTGGATAGAGCGTTGGCCTGCAGACTGAAGGGTTCCAGGTTTGATTCTGGTCAAGGACATGTACCTTGGTTGCGGGCAAATTCCCAGCTGATCGATGTTTCTCTCTCATTGATGTTTCTAACTCTCTATCCTCCCTTCATTTCTATAAAAAATTATATATATATATATAAATTCAAGCAGATTTTCCCTAAGATGAGACAAACTTCCTTTGAAAATTGTGAATTTACTAACAATAGAATATTTTTTTTCAAAAAAGGCTGGATGAGCCAGCTGGTGTGGCTCAGTGGTTGAATGTCCACCTATGTACCAGGAGGTCACAATTCAATTCCCTGTCAGGGCACATGCCTGGGTTGCAGGCTCCATTCCCAAGAGGGGGTGTGCAAGAGGCAGCTGATCAATGATTCTCTCTCATCTTTGATGTTTCTATCTCTCTCCCCCTCTCATTTCTCTGAAATCAATAAAAAAAAAATCACCAAAAACGTTTTTAAAAAAGCTGGATGGCTTTTGGGCATCAGGAATGATATAGAGTAAATGGATTCAAGTCTCATATGGTTCCCTTTCACACTTACAGTTCTTGGATTCTGAAAAAACTCTGTAACATCAGTTTGGCAGTTCTGAAAATACTTTCCTTTTGGTATTCACTATAGTAACAATTTTAACAGTTTTCTACAAGTTTATGGCAACAAAGATGATTCATTGCAAACATCTGTCAAAGCTATTGCTTCATGTCCTTTTGGTTTATGAAACAGCAGAGTTTGAGCTCCTGAATAAACTCCTGTCTTCTTCCAAGTCTATTTGAATTCTATGAATGATAATATTTTTATAAATTGTAAGACTCACATATTAACATCTCTGAAGTCAGGATGTGTGTGCATTCACCATCATCCAGGTGGCAAATACAACATAGCAGCAATTATATTATATAATAAAAGCCTAATATGCTAAGTGTCCAGTCATCTGATCATCCATTTAACCAAAGTATAATATGCTAATGATATGCTAAGGCCGCTCAACCACTCGCTATGATGTGCTCTGACCAGTAGGTTAGCTTGCTGCTGAGGTCTGCTGATTGGGACTAAGCAAGACTGACTGGACATGCTCTGGAGCTCTCCTGTGGTCCCTCCCCAGCTGGCAAGCCTCTCACGTCCCTCCCTAGCCCCGATTGTGCACCATTGGGGTCCTGCAGCCTGGTCTGCACCTCTCGCAATCTGGGACTCCTCAGGGGATGTTGGAGAGCCAGATTCGGCTGATCCTGCAGGCCAGGCCGAGGGACCTCACTGGTGCATGAATTCATGCACTGGGTTTCTTCTATAATATGGACATAGCTGTTCAAATTGTCATTACTTCAGCTGCGTTAAATGCACTATTGGGACTACATGTGTTGCATATAATTAATGATCTGAATGACTTACGGAATGGACGTCAGGAAATCCCAGAAATAACTGAGAGCACTCATTTAAGCAATGCTTTACCACCAACATTCTTTGATTTTTTTTAAAAAAAAAATTGATTTTTTTACAGAGAGGAAGAGAGAGGAATAGAGTCAGAAACATCGATGAGAGAGAATCATCAATCAGCTGCCTCTTGCACACCCCCTATTGGGCATGCCCTTGACTGGTATCGAACCTGGGACCTTTCAGTCTGCAGGCCGACACTCTGTCCACTGAGCCAAACTGGTTTCGGCACCACCAACATTCTTGATGGCATGAGGATGAGATTGTGTAGAAAAATTTAAATTTATAGAAAAGCATTGTATCAGAGTTTAATTAGAAGTGATTTTCTTTCATTATAATTTATAAAATAATGATGTATTTTATAATTGGTGAAATACAGTATATTTTTTAAAATTCTCACTCGAGAATATGTTCTTTAAAAAAACAGATTTTTAGAGAGAGGAAGGGAGAGAGATGCAGTGGCTATTAATTTAGCTGACTTGTGTTAGTGCTTATTTTGTGTTGCCCAGGTATAGTATGAAGCACTTTACATAGGTCATCTGAGTTTGATCTTCGCTGGAATTCTAGAACGTAGGAATGTTTATTATCCATGTTTTTACAAATGAGGGCATTGCAGCCCAGAGCAATTCTGGTCCTAGGATTTTGCCCCTAATAAGGGATGGAGACAACTCAAATGCAGACAGCCTTGCTCTGCAGCAAGGGTTTTTAAGCACTACATTGAACTGTTTTCCATTAGCAATAACATTTTTTTTTTTTTTTTTTTTAAATATATTTTATTGATTTTTCACAGAGAGGAAGAGAGAGGGATAGAGAGTTAGAAACGTCGATGAGAGAGAAACATCGACCAGCTGCCTCTTGCACACCCCCTGCTGGGGATGTGCCCGCAACCAAGGTACATGCCCTTGACCTGAATCGAACCCGGGACCTTCCAGTCCGCAGGCTGACGCTCTATCCACTGAGCCAAACCGGTCCCGGCAGCAATAACATTTTTTATTTTTAAAATATATTTTGTTGATTTTTTACAGAGAGGAAGAGAGAGGGATAGAGAGTTAGAAACATTGATGAGAGAGAATCATCGATCAGGTGCCTCTTGCACACCCCCTACTGAGGATGTGCCTGCAACCAAGATACATGCCTTTGACCGGTTTTGAACACCCTGGCATTGTGCCCAGTTCATGCTTATTAACTATCCTAAGACAGACTCTGTTTTTCACTCTGTGTTCAGACATGGTCTTGGGTTACAGCCTTCCTCTGGGGGCTGTGTTAGGGCTGATTTAATGGCAAGAAACAGAAGCTAGAGAAGTTTTTTGTCCTTTTTAGTAGGTGAGTATCCAAGACTTTTCTACTTTGGAAAGCTATCATTGGATGGCAGCTTTTGGGGAGACGGCTGTGATCCTACCCTTGGTTGGCCCAGAAGGGAGTTCCTCCCTCCCCTGCCTGCAGCGGGAGCACCGGTAGGGGGCCTCAGGCTTGACCTTTCAGCCTCTCCCGCCTGGGCTGGGGGTCTGGAGCAAATGGAGCAAAGATAAAGGGATCCTTAACCAGTTAACTGCCGCATGTCCAAATGGAAACCACCCCCACACGCCACGATACTTTGAATGTAATTGTGTCTATAAACGCTTATGGCGTACACAGGGTTAAGGTGCATTGAATGTACCTGCAGAGGCTACTGGTGTCACACTGGAGCAGTTGAGGTGTTCTGGCCAGACTATTGTAAACGGCAGCTGTGGCTGACATGACTCAGTGGTTGAGCGCCGACCTATGAACCAAGAGGTGACGGTTCAGTTCCCAGGCAGAGCGCATGCCCAGGTTGCGAGCTCGATCCCCAGTGTGGGGCGTGCAGGAGGCAGCTGGTCAATGATTCTCTCATCATTGATGTGCCTCTCTCTCTCTCCCTTCCTCTCTAAAATCAATAAAAAAAATGAAAATAAAATAAAATAAAAGATAATTGTGGAAATACTGGACATTCCAATGATTCTCAATTCCTATTCATCTTCTCAGATGTGTTCTATAGCCTCGTATACATTTATTGCACCCCTGACATATTTCCTTATTTTTTTCTTATTAAGATAATGCATCAGCTTTTGTTGCCTGCAATCAAAAAGAAAAAAGAAATCCTACTGATATCTTCAATCAAGATGACTTCAGGCAAGGCACATTTATTATAGGGATACAGAGTGGTCTCACGAAACTCATTTCAGATAGAACTACTCTGAACACCCTGTACTATGAAATCGCTCTCATTTCCCTTGCTATTATACTTGCCATCCACTTGCTCAACTTTTCCACATAGCAAAAATGCTTTCAAAATTATACAAATACCAGCTACTATGTTTTTCCGTCCACAGTTCCCATAGTTCCCACACATTGTAGAGATCATTTTGGTGATGAGTTTTCCAACAATCATGGTAACAGAATAGGGTTCCCAAGTTAACAATGTCCTTTTATGATTGAACTGAGTTAAGTTCATGATCAACATTACATCATCTTGAATTTCTATAATATTTATCACTGATATCATATAGAGTAATGTCTGCATTGCTCTTTAACTACTTTTCTTGTTTGACTTGTTTTCCCAATCTCCTCATAAAATCATGAAGCACAGGCCTGTTTTGTGCTTGCCATATGTTCTCCAAGGCACTGGGCATAGAGCTGCGCAGTTGGTTCACCATAAACACTTGTTGACTTAGTGATTGAATGGATAAAGTTATTTGCATGATAATTGAGGGTGTGTGTGCTCTGTTATCACCAGCCATAGGAGCAGAGAGGCAGGAAATGAGAGAGTGTAGTTAATGCCAGTCTTTCTCTTCATTTTTTGTGGAATCTGAGAGAGATGGTTGACAGCATGTGGGTGGGAAGAGATGGCTCTGACAGGGACTAGAGTTTCAGGCTGCATCTATCTGTTCTAAAGAATTGATCTGAGTAATGTATCATGGGAGATGTATTGGCATGTGTGAATTTTGTAGAACATGCTAGTGGAACTATGACAGACAAAGCTCTTGAGACTGTAAGAATTAAATACAATAAAATAGGGTATGTTGAAACCAGTTTGGCTCAATGGATAGAGCATCGGCTTGGGGACTGAAAGGTCCCCGGGTTTGATTCCGGTCAAGGGCATGTACATTGATTGCGGGCATATCCCCGTAGGGGGTGTGCAAGAGGCAGCCGATCGATGACTCTCTCTCATCGATGTTTCTAACTTTCTCTCTCCCTTCCTCTCTGTACAAAATCAATAAAATATATATTTTTAAAAATATATATTAAAAAAATATATATTTTATTGATTTTTTACAGAAAGGAAGGGAGAGAGAGGGATAGAGAACTAGAAACATCGATGAGAGAGAAACATTGACTAGCTGCCTCCTGCACACCCCCTACCGGGGCTATGCCCGCAACCAAGGTACATGCCCTTGACCGGAATCGAACCTGGGACCTTTCAGTCTGCAGACCGACGCTTTATCCACTAAGCCAAACTGGTTTCAGCAAAATAGGGTATTTCTTAGATCAAAATATTAATACACTATGTAATATCTTTTCTCTTATTCACAGTGTTATACATCTTAATTGACTAGCTCTCATAATCTGTTTGAGAAAGAATAAATAGAAAGACATCTATACACTTTTTACCAAATAGGTAAAATAAGACATAGCCAAAGAAACTGGCTGAATCTTTGGAATTTATCAAATACAATTATTAAAAATTGAATCACTTTTATCTAATTTAGAATATTTTGCGGCTTTAATTTTTAAATCTAGCTCTTTACATGGAAAAAATGTATAGTGGTGAGTTTTGAATGCAATTAACATTCATCATTTCATTCAGTTTTCATGCAGTAGTTATTCTGAATCTTATAATAATGAACAAAATGTGGGTAATTTTTGCGGTTAGGCCAAGTTAGCCAGAAAGATACATGTTTGTACCTTCTGTTTGGCTGAAATCCATGTCACTGAGCATGACCTCATTAAATCTGCTAGGAAGTATAATGGTCATTATGACCTTGATAATATGAATGCTCATCTTTGCCTTTTTCCAATTTATGTCTGGGAGTTTGAATGAATAAAATCTGGCTTCTATAAGAAAGGTCTAAATTTGAATTGGGCAAGATATGAGTTCCCAGCATAAGAGACAGAAAATTAAAATATCTCTCTTGGATCAAATTCTTTTTTTTTTTTTAACTTAAAAAATCATTTTTATTTTTCAACTAGAGGCCTGATTCATAAAGTTCATCAAAGGGCTCGGCCTTCTCAGCCCTGACTGCCTCCTGGCCCACGGTCCTGCCCCCCTTCCCCCCACTGGTCATTAGGGGAAGGTCGTTCCATCCCGTCTAATTAGCATATTAACTCTTTATTATTTAGGATTACAGTTGACTTAATTTCATGTGTATACCTCAGTGATTAGATATTATAAAACTTACTAAGTGATCATTCTAAAAAATCTCATCCCATCTGATACCATATGTAGTTATTAGAATATTAGTGAATAGAATATTATTGACTATATTCCCTATGCTGTACTTTACACCCCTGTGACCAAACTTTTTGTTACACTTTTGACTAGGAGCTTTTTCCTGTGGTTAGTAGGCTCCTCTTACATTTCCAAACCCCAAAGAAGAGGGGCAGACCAGGACCCTCCCTCCCCTAACCTGTCACACTCCCCCAGACCAACTCCTTCGGACCACTCTGTGGAAAAATGGAACTGTCTGTGAAGGGTCAGGCAAATCACAGAAACATAGCTTTCTTTTTTTCTTCTTTTCTTTTTTTCTTGTCTTCTCTCCTTCCCTTCTTCTCTCCCTCTCTCCTTTCCTTCCTTTCTCTCCCTCTTTCTTTCTTTCTTTTTAAAAAAAAATATATTTTATTGATTTTGTACAGAGAGGAAAGGAGAGAGATAGAGAGTTAGAAACATCGATGAGAGAGAGTCATCGATCAGCTGCCTCTTGCACACCCCCTACCGGGGATATGCCCGCAACCAAGGTACATGGCTGGAATCGAACCTGGGACCCTTCAGTCCCCAAGCGGACGCTCTATCCATTGAGCCAAACCGGTCTCGGCTCTCCCTCTTTCTTTTAAGAATAGTTTATTGGTTTTTAGAGAGAGAGCGAGAAGAGAGAAACATTGATAGGAGAGCACATCATACCAATCGGATGCCCACCACTGCAGTCTACCTTGATACCCAGGTGTGGGAACCATGCCAGTCAGCTGGATAGTCAAGGCCGGCGGGAGCACAGAGGCCTTGTTATCAGTACGCCAGAATGGCCACAGCCGCTCTGGGCATGTGCCTAAGGGGGATGGTCAAGGACTCTGAGCCTGGGAATCCTAATCAGGCCAGGAGACCGGGAGCAGGTGCAAGGACACACGGACACTGTGCCCTTCAGTGGCCGGTATGACAGATGTAACTACTGGCACGAAGCCTTCTTTGTCTAAATGGTGTAAAATAGGGCACTGACCAGCTAGTTGGCTGGAGTAGACTGGAGTGTGAAGAAGTCTGTGGGTGCTGGAGAGAGCAGCTAGGATGGAGTGAGAAGAAGTCAGTTAGAGAGAGCAGCTGGGCAGGAGAGACAGGAGAAGCTGCTGAGCAGGAGAGCTCAGGTACCACTGTGATGTGAGGCGGTGAGTCTGGGAGGCAGCGTGTGGCCACTCAGATAACAGCTGTGGGCACAGAGGCTGATGCTGCTTTCTGGGAAAGAAATATGTTCACCAGCCGGTGTCTGGCTGCCTGCCAGTATGGACTTTGCTGTGAGCACTGTTCTTTAAAAAAAAAAAAAAAAAAAAAAAAAAAAAATATATATATATATATATATATATATATATATATATATATATTTATATATATTTTTTTTAATTGATTTTTTTACAGAGAGGAAGGGAGAGGGACAGAGAGTTAGAAACATCGATGAGAGAGAAACATCGACCAGCTGCCTCCTGCACACCTCCTACAGGGGATGTGTCCGCAACCAAGGTACATGCCCTGGACTGGAATCAAACCTGGGACCCTTCAGTCCGCAGGCCGACACTCTATCCACTGAGCCACACGGGTTTTGGAGGACTGTTCTTGTCTGATGGCTGTGTGGCCACTGGCTTCTGCAATAAAGACTCATTCTCATGTACCCACAACCTCTCATGGCTTCTCCGTCTGAGACCCGGCGTCTTAGGAGTCCAGCCAGGCAGAGGGGCTCGGACCCAGCACCTGTTACTAGTGAGCAGAGGAAAAAGGAGGAACTTGGGCTTAAGTTCCCAACAGTCAGTACAGTGGGCAGGGTTTGAGAAGAACCAGCCCTGGCACAGTCGGATGGGAGAAATGAGAAGAAGACACGGACTCTCATCCACTCAGACGCTCAGAGCCGGTCAGACCAGCAGAGCTGTGCGGTGCTGCTGCCGCTGGCTCCCGCCACATGTCCTGACTGGCAACGCCTCTCCGTGCACAGGATGTGCCAGCCCACTGAGCCACACCGGCCAGGGCTCCCTGCATTTCCGACCTGCCTCTCCTTCCTCTGGCTCTTCTCCTATTTTAAACTTTCAGGAAGGAGCCACCGGCCCCACAGGAAAGAGTCCCCGTTTCCTCACAAGTTTCGTCCAGAGTCCTTTTCGGGGTCTCAGCGAATCTGAACCATACATCCTCAGGCTTGCGCAGGGTCCTGGCCTGTCTCAGAGATAAGAGAAGAGGTAGGTCCTCTCATTCCAATTCGTCCATCCGTTGAGTTTCTAACATTTTTCCTCAGAGACAGCACGGTTCGCCTTTGGAGAGGCTCTTTTTCTCATCAGCAGGATATTCCCGGCCTTGTCTTTTCGCGAGAGCCTGACTGCCTTCTCCCCCATCAGGGTGCTGGCAGGGCCCTCTCTTACTTGGGACCTGGGACTAGCTGGTTATGGTTTGTTTTTTGTTTTTTTTTTTAAAAAAATATATATTTTATTGATTTTTTACAGAGAGGAAGGGAGAGAGCTAGAGAGCTAGAAACGTCGATGAGAGAGAAACATCGACCAGCTGCCTCCTGCCCACCCCCTACCGGGGATGTACCCGCAGC
This sequence comes from Pipistrellus nathusii, assembly GCA_963693515.1. NCBI lineage: Eukaryota > Metazoa > Chordata > Mammalia > Chiroptera > Vespertilionidae > Pipistrellus > Pipistrellus nathusii. Next base: position 67,208,576 of record OY882868.1, on the reverse strand, counting down.
CAATGTACATGCCCTTGATCGGAATCGAATCCGGGACCTTTCAGCCCGCAAACGGACGCTCTACTGCTGAGCCAAACCAGTTTCGGCAAGCTGGTTATGGTTTTTATCTGTGCTTCCAGGGAGGAATGGCTTCAGCCCTGATTAAATGTATTTGCACAGCTGATTACATTCTTTGGATTCTAGGTCTTTCTTTCACAGGTGGGAGGAGGATGGCAGTCCAGTCCATGGCATCTAAAAAATGGTTTCTAGCCAAAACCAGTTTGGCTCAATGGATAGAGCGCCGGCCTGCGGACTGCAGGGTCCCATATTCAATTCTGGTCAAGGGCATGTACCTTGGTTGCGGGCACATCCCCAGTAGGAGGTGTGCAGGAGGCAGCTGATTGAGATTTCTCTATCATCGATGTTTCTAACTCTCCCTCTTTCTTTCTCTCTGTAAAATACCAATAAAATATATTTAAGAAAATAAAAAAATAAAAAATGGTTTCTAAGTTGTACAGTGGGATTTCCTACCAATCTCTGTCAGAGTCAAACGGCATGTATTAAATACACACGGTGTCCAGAGATTTTTGTATGATGCCAGGAGGAAGGTTACTGAGTGCCTCCTACCAGGAGTAAAAGAGTATTATAGTAAAGTGTTTGTAATCTAAGAGATTGGTTTAACATCAATAAATATTAGGTAGTGAAAGAGTCTCATAGACAAAGACATAACCGTCTCCTTATCCTAAAAACTTGTATGGCTCCTCAAATTAAGTAAAAGTTCCTTAGTTTGGCATTTAAGCCCAACATATGCTACAATTGTATCTTCTAAGCTTTATTGTTTTGCCTTTCAAATTTATGAGTATTGCCTTAGCTGGTTTGGCTCACTGGATAGAGGTCAGCCTGCAGACTGAAGGGTCCTTGCTGGTCAAGGACACCTATTGCAAGCTTGATCCTCAGGTTTAGTTGGTGTGTGTGTGGGAGGCAACCAATTGATGTGTCTCTCTCACATTGATCTCTCTTTTTCTCTCTCTGACCTTCCTTTCCACTCTCTCTAAAAATCAATGGAAAAATGTCATCAGGAGAGGATTAACAACAACAACAAAAAATTATGAGTATTATCCACCTGGAATTTATTTTTGTGTGTAATTTAAAAAACCCATTTTAAGTTTTTTCTTCCAGATGGGAATCCATTTGTCTTAGTACCAATTACTGAAACCCATTCTTTAGACATTTCTCTGCATCATCACCATGGCAACATAAATCACATTCCCAAGTATGGGTGAGATCTTCTGGACTCTTTATTCGTTTCCATTGGTATATTTGTCTATTTATTTATTTATTTATTTTTATTTATTTTTTATTTTTGAACCACTAACACACTGCCTTAATTATTAGGGTTCTATAATAAAGCTTGATATCTGTCTTCCTTCTCTTTCACTAATCTTTCTTATTAATGATTGTGTTTGCTCTTTCATAACATTTTAAATTAATTTGTTAAATATTTTTGTCATGCACACACAAACCTATTGAGATTGCACTGGATTTACAGGTAAATTTGGGAAGAGTTGACATCTCTAAGTATTGATGTTTTCAAATCTGTGAACCTATTATGATGTCTTATTTGTTCAGGTCTTCTTCAATGTGTCAAAAAATGTTTTCTTCATAAAGGTTTTGCATTTCTTTGCTTTATTCCTAGGTATTTGATATTTGTTTAAAGCTATTGTATGTGATATCTTTTTATTTTATTTATCCTTTATTCATTTCAAACAAAAAGGGAGAGGGAGAGAGAGATAGAAATATCAGTGATGAGAGAAAAATCACTGATTGGCTTCCTCCTGCAGGCGCCATATTGGGGATGAGTCTACAACTCGCATATGCCCAGACTGGGAATTGAATTATGACCTCCTGATTCTAGGTCGACGTTCAACCACTGAGCCACGCTGGCTGGGTGAAACATTGATTTTTAAACAAATCATATTTAGTCCTAGTTGGTTTGGCTCAGCGGTTGGGTTGCAGTCTCCAGACGTGCAGCAACCAAATGATGTGTCTCCCTCACACTTTGCTTTTTCTCTTTTTCTATCTCTCTTTCTACCTTCTACTCTCTCTAAAAAGCAATGGAAAAAAATAGCCTCGGATGAAGATTAACAACAAAACAGAACGAAAAACAAAACAAATAAGATTTATTAACCCTGTTAAATTTATTAATTTTAACGATTCACTTGTAGATTCTTTTGGATTTGCTCCACACATAATTTTACCACCTGTGAAGAATAAGTTTTGTTTCTTCCTAGTAAACCTTTTATTTTTCTTGCCTTACTCCACCGGCTAAGAACATTCAGGGACAACATATGCAGCTCACTTTAAAAAAATTTTTTAAAAAAAAATTTATTTCAGAGGAAGGAGAAGGGAGAGAAACATCAATGATGAAGGGAATCATTGATGGGCTGCCTCCTGCATGCCCCACACTGGGGATGGAGCGCCCAACTGGGTCAGGCTCCCAGGTGGATGGATGCTCACCCACTGAGCCAGGCCGCTGGGCTGCAGGTCACTTTTAATCCCTACAAAGTCCTTTTGCCCCAAACCAACAGCTTTTGGAAATATTGGTTCCCTGCTGCAGGGTTAGGCGTACAAGAAGCCCACACTCCTTTTCCAGCGTCTGGAGAGAGAGAGAGAAAAGAGAGAGGAGAGAGAGAGAGAGAAGAAAGAGAGAGAGGGGAGAGAGAGAGAAGAAAGAGAGAGAGGGGAGAGAGAGAGAAGAAAGAGAGAGAGGGGGGAGAGAGAGAGAGAGAGAGAGAGGAGAGAGAGAGAGAGAGAGAGAGAGAGAGAGAGAGAGAGAGAGAGAGAGAAGAAAGAGAGAGAGGGGAGAGAGAGAGAAGAAAGAGAGAGAGGGGAGAGAGAGAGAAGAAAGAGAAAAGAGAGAGAGAAGAGAGAGAGAAGAAAGAGAGAGAGGGGGGAGAGAGAGAGAGAGAGAGAGAGAGAGAAGAGAGAAGAAAGAGAGAGAGGGGGGAGAGAGAGAGAGAGAAGAGAGAGAGAGAGAGAGAGAGAGAGAGAGAGAGAGAGAGAGAGAGAGAGGGTGCGGACGCCTCCATAACCCTCCCTCCAATCCGGAAGAAGGAGCGGGCCGGCCCTCCCTCCGGTTGCCACGCAACGGCGTCGCCCTGACCCGCGGCCGGAGCCTGAGGGCTCGGGGCACGTGCCGCCTCGTCTGCTCGCCGGGACTACAACCCCCACAATGCCGCGCGCGCCGCGGCCGCCGGCTCCGAAGCGGCGGCGGGGGGAAGGGCCCGGGAGGCGGAGCGGAAGCGGAGTGCGGGGCCCCGCGGAGTGGAATCTCCACGGGCTGGAAGGCAGCCTCGGCGCGGGTCCCGGTCCCGCGTCCTCTCTTCATCCCGACCCGGAGGCGGCTTCCCGGCGCGGGACGCGGCTGACGCCCTCTGATCGGAGCCCGGCGGCGGCGGCGGCGAGAAGCCCGCAGGCAAGGCAGTGGGGACGGGGCGGAGGGACGCCGGCGGAGGCGGGCGGCCGGCGCGGCCCGCGGAGCCCCCGCCCCGGCCCCCGGCGCCCGCCCGCGCCGCCCCCCGCCGCCCCCCGCCGCCGCCGCCGGCGTCCGAGGCGCAGAGCGGGGGGCGGGGACCGAGCGCGGCTCCGGGGCCGCGCGGCGGAGCGGGCGGAGCGGCCGCGCTCGCTTCTCCCCGGCGTTTGACAGCTCGGCTCCGTGCTGCGGTGCGGTGCAGGGTGGGAGCGTTCAGATCTGCAAGAAGTTTTTTCGTGCGTGTGAGCCCCACTGAGGTTCATCGTCGGGGAGCAGCATCTCAACAGATGGATGAAATGCTCAGGGCAGTGGCAGTTTTGCCACTTAGTTAAAAAAAAAAACAAAAAACGTATGTTTTTAATTGATTTTTCACAGAGAGGAAGGGAGAGGGATGGAGAGCTAGAAACATCGATGAGAGAGAAACAATGACCAGCTGCCTCCTGCACACCCACTAACCGGGGACGTGCCCGCAACCAAGGTGCGTGCCCCTGACCGGGATCGAACCTGGGACCCTTGAGTCCGCAGGCCGACGCTCTGTCCACTGCGCCACACCGGTCGGAGCTTTGCCACTTATTTTTTCACACATCAGAGGCAAAGGGTAAAACCTGAGGGGGCGGCACGAACTCCATTGGTGATAGAGGAGGGAGACGGGGAAACCTGAGATTGGGAAAAAAAGTAAAATGGGTAAACGCGTACTTTTATATTGTTGGTATGGGGTAGGTGAAACAACCCATCGGTAACAATGAAAGGTTCTGGGGTCTGTACTCTGATGGGTGATTGTGCCCAGAGGGGTCTGGAAAAAAGGAAATTACCATCACATTCCAAAGGCATTACAGTAGATGCAAAAAGACCCTGGACGGGCTCAGTTCAGGGAAAGATTGACCTTTGCCAGGAAGACAGCAGCCTAGGACAGGATTACCCTTGCTTTTAGTTAGGAAGTTTCCTTTTCAGACCATCCTACGGGGTTCCTTCAGGTCGCTGAGTTTGTAAGGCTCACCATGCAGGCTTTTTGCCGAGCTGCCCAGGTTTAGCGTGTGGCCCCTTTTGCTTCCACAACTCTGAGAGAGAAAGTCAAACTCCCCCCTCTCACCCCCTTAAACTGTCACAAATAATTTTTATTTTTTTGTTACTCCTCACCCAAGGATATTTTCCCATTTATTTTTTAGAGAGAGTGGAAGGAGGGGGAGAGGCAGAGAGGAACATCAATGTGTTTCACACCTATTGGTTGCCTCCAGCACTAGTCCGGGCAGCCTGCAACCAAGGTACTTGCCCTTGACCAGAATTGAACCCAGGACCCTTCCGTCCAAGGGCCCAGGCTCTATCCACTAAGCGAAACCAGGTAGGGCTCAAATGCTTCTTTTTAGCTTCCTTTTCAAAACTCAACTCCTGGGTGAGAGGTAAGGAGGAACTGAAACTACTCTCAGATGTGTGGCTCCACCTGCCTGGGTTCCAATCCTGAGGCCGGAGTTTTCCCATCATTCAAATGGCAATAAACTGCACACCTTTAAATTATTAGGATAAGAAGTCATATACTTAACAATGCCACTAATTCTTTATTTAACAAAAAATAAATCTTTTGATTAGGATAGTTTCATTAGCTACTCTGAAGTAGCCTCTGGATTTGTGAATTTTGTGTTTTTTTTTTTTTTAAATGACTAGTGTTCTTTTTTTTTTTTTAATAATTTTAAAAAAATATTTTTTATTGATTTTTTTTATAGAGAGGAAGGGAGAGAGATAGAGAGTTAGAAACATCGATCAGCTGCCTCCTGCATACCCCTCACTGGGGATGTGCCCGCAACCAAGGTACATGCCCTTGACCGGAATCAAACCCGGGACCCTTCAGTCCGCAGGCCGGCGCTCTGTCCACTGAGCCACACCGGTTTCTGCCACTGCAGCGTTCTTCACTTTATGTCTGTGCCCCTTAAACCTAAGCAGAGAATTTTAAAAAACCTGCTGTTTTAAGATGGCTGAGGCTGTTCTTAAGAAGCTGATGACTCTGCTTTTCTGTGGATCAGCTCTGGACTTACGTACAGGGACTCCTCACCCCCTCCCTGCGTGGTCCTTTGCGGATCCTTAGAGCAGCTTAAGTGTTTGGCAGAGTGAGCATCTGCAGTCCTGAGGTGGAACCCCTCCTCAGTATCCACTTCTTTTTACTTCTTCCTGTTCTTTCTCACCGGCTCGTCATTTCCTCCCTTTGGGATTTGTGCTTCCAAGTTGCAGTTTTTTGTTCTCAGGACAATTGATTCAGTGTAATAATACGTTTTGTAATGAAATGGCTTGAAATATTTCACATTAGCCCCTCTTTGAGTTGCACTTGCACTGTCTTCTCTTGAATTTTACTGGTATTGGTGATGAGTTTTTCTTCAAAGAAATCTTTATGGTCCTTCGTTGAAAGATTTTTTTTTCTTCACTTAAAATGTCTGTTTTGTACCACTTTGAGTTTGAACACTACGGTGTAGTAGGTAAAACATGTCCTGAGTGGTGCTCTGTTTGAATGCACAGTTATAGTGCGGCCTGATGAATATTCCGTGCAGCGTCTTGAGTGACGGACGTATTTAAGTGATTTTTTTTTCAGTAGAAGAGGAGACATCTAACGGCTGTGTTTCATAAAGAGAACGGAGAGCCAGAGAGTATGCAAGTGGAAAACTTAAAACCGTGGGAGATGGCGTATATGCACATGAAGATTTGCTGATTCATTTAAAAACATGGCAAAAATACTTGTCTTGAAAACAAAAGGAAACGCTTTGGCGTCGGTCTTACTTAGGAAAGTGTGGGACAGAGGTAACGGCTCCAGGAAGGGGAGTCCTTGGTTCTGGGCCAGCGCCGTCACGGGCTGTGTGACCTTCGGTTCCGTCGTGGTCCTCGCCTCCTCTCTGCTTCCAAGGACTCTCCCAGCTCAGCCTTTGAACGAGAAGGGATTTTAGACATTCTTTCTCATGTGGGGGGGAAAGGATGCAAACCTCTTTAGTCATTCTTTGTGTCTCAGGGTGCACTTCCACAGGGAGGAAGGCAGTGCGTGCGGAAGGTCTAGGGAGCTGCCACCAACCGGACTCTCCTTCCTGAGCCGCATGCTCCCTCTGCGTGGCTGACATGCTTAGCTCTCTTCCTCCTCACTCCCTGCCTCTACCTCTTTCTTTTACTCATGCCTCCCTTTACCTGTTATGCCTGCTGCTTTGTATACAGCTCTGGTTGTCCGTCCCCTCGCCCAACTTCATTGTTCCTTCTTTTCTGAATTCTTTTCCCTTCTGCTCTCAGATCAGCATTCTGGTTTTCTGAAGGCCTCTCTTGGTCCGAGGCCTCAGGCACAGGTGCGCAGAGCTAGTCCGGTCCCCTGGGGAGGGGCCGTGGGACCGAACATGATTGGCTGAGGCTGTGGGCAGGTCAGACCCTGTGACTGAGAGACCCAGTGCTGCACCATCTATTTTAGATTAAAATTTTACTCCGGCATAGTGACTGAGTCGTTTTCCTTTTGCCTTAACCTGTTCTATTCCTAACCCTGATTCACTTTACCCAGATTTTTCTGTCTTGTCACTATTCAGTGTTACAGTCTTCTCCCCCCTCTCCCAAACATGCCATCTAAAAATGACCTAACACCTTTAGCCCTAGCGGGTTTGGCCCGGTGGATAGAGCATTTGGCCTGTGGACACAAGGGTCCCGGGTTTGATTCTGGTCAAGGGCGCGTATCTTGGCTGCAGGCTCCTCCCGGTGGGCTCTGGTTGGGGAGTGTGCAGGAGACAACGAATCAACGTGTTTCTCTTTTTCCCTCTCTCTTCCACCTCCCCTAAAAATCGATGGGAAAATATCCTCGGGTGAAGATTAGCAAAAAACAAAATGAAAATCATCTAATATCTTTAGATATGATATTTCTTTTTTTTTAAATATTTTTTTAAATTGATTTTTGTACAGAGAGGAAGGGAGAGGGATAGAGAGCTAGAAACATCGATGAGAGAGAGTCATCGATCAGCTGCCTCTTGCACACCCTCCACTGGGGATATGCCCGCAACCAAGGTACATGCCCTTGACCGGAATCGAACCCGGGACCCTTCAGTCCTCAAGCCTATGCTCTATCCATTGAGCCAAACCGGTTTCAGCTAGATATGATATTTCTGTATCTCAGCTGGAGTTTTAGGGTAGCTTTTCTCAAGGCAGTTCACATTTTTAATCTTACAGCTAATTAGGAGTGAATGATTGTGTCCTGTGTTTAATCTTTACCGCCCTTCCCCCTCTCCCCCCCCACATTAACCTTAGGCAATATTACGTAGAGCAAGTATTTCAGTAATTTAAGATTTAGGAATGCCCTTTCCCCCTGAAATTGCATTCCAAGATCAAATCTGTGGGGAACTTGTTTCTGAGCCTTTTTTGGAGAGAACTCTCTGAACCCCTGAGCTCTGGTGAACATGCTGTCTCCTTTTTGTAAGAAATATCTGCTCCTCTGGCTGTAAATTTCTTAGGAGACTAATAGCAATTCTTGCAGTGTAGTACCTTTGGCGGAGTGAGAGGTCTCTGCTTGCTAGTTGCTGATATTATTGCTGAAGGTAGTTGCTTTAGCTGTGGCCATGTTGGTTCATGAAGCAGATTGCCAAAGAAATGAAGAAATGGGATTTAAAGGAGAGATTTCAAAATAGGATTAGACATCCACTAATGTTTTTTATGTTGCTATTGCACTGTTTACATAAAACTACAAGGAGGTATTTCAGGATAGGTAGCGTGAAATGCAGTGTTTTTAAATTTTTTGACTACAGCTCATAACATGAGTCTTTATGTCAAGACTCCACAGATGTATAGCTCTGTGTGTGCATGTGTGTGCCTGTGTATGAAAAAGATATATAAATATATATATTTTTATGTATATATAAATATATGTATTTATATGTAAACAGAAAGAAAAGTTTTGCAAAATGAAGTCTGTAGTGGGCGCAGTCTACTCTGAAGGTTTCTATTTTATCTTGTTTTTTTTTTAAAAAAATATATATTTTATTGATTTTTTTACAGAGAGGAAGGGAGAGAGAGAGCTAGAAACGTCGATGAGAGAGAAACATCGACCAGCCGCCTCCTGTGCATCCCCCACCGGGGATGTGCCTGCAACCAACGCACATGCCCCTGACCGGAATAGAACCCGGGACCCCTCAGTCTGCAGACCGATGCTCTACCACTGAGCTTATCTTGTTTTTTAAACAAGTGCCAGTTGCAAACTATTAAGTTGATTTTGTTTCTTGTTTTTGGAAAACATTGGAATCCTGGGTTGAAAGTTTGGATGCCTCATTTCCCCCTTTTGTTTGATGTTGGGTAGCCAGTTCTCTTTGTGCATCTCATTATGTTTATGAGTGTTCTAATTTAAATATTCACTGACAATCTGTCTTTTTTGTCCTTAGTAATAGCGTTAGATTAATGTACTTGTCCTGGATAGGGGGAAGCCACTGACAATTTGCTTAAATATCTAGTTGTTTGCTGTTTGCTGTTTGGCAAGTGACACAGTAAAACTTAAACCAGATCGTTGGAGCTTTAAGGATCTCCAAAGGTTTTGCAAATTGGAGTGGGGACATTAAGTCCAGTAATAAATATAAAAATAAGGAAAATAATTTCCCCAGGTTCTTTGTTTTTGATATGTTTGTGTTCTTTAACAAGGAATATTGTAGAGTCTGAAAACATTCAATTAAAACTGCTTAATAACAATGATCAATTAACCTGACAGTGGATTGCTACCTAGACTTTATTCCACACCCCATCTAGCCACTGCCCCTTTCATGTTAGAAAACACCAATAAGATTACATTTTTAAAAAATATATATTTTATTGATTTTTAACAGAGAGAAAGGGAGAGAGGTAGAGAGCTAGAAACATCAATGAGAGAGAAACATTGACTAGCTGCCTCTTGCAGACCCCCTACCGGGGATGTGCCCGAAACCAAGGTACATGCCCTTGACCGGAATCGAACCTGGGACCCTTCAGTCCTCAGGCCGATGTGCTATCCATTGAGCCAAACTGGTTAGGGCTTCTGGTTATATTCTTTTAAAGCAAAAAATAACAAGCTTCACTTAATGTCACTACTCTTTCAGTGGAGGCAAGGGAGGTAGGTGGTATAGAGAAGAACCTAATAGTGAATTAGGACCTGCGATCTGGACCAGTACAGTTTTTTCCACAAACCGTGTCACTTTAGGCTCTAAGACACTTAACATTTCTGGGCGTTGGTTTCTTCATCTGAAATATGAGGGGATTGGATTAGATTTCTTCCTAGGTTCTTCCAGCCTAGAAATGGATGATTGAAAACACTTTAGTTTTATCTCAAAATTCCTGTCTCCGCTGCCCCTCCCGACCCAAAAAGCACTGCAGGGAGGTTATACAGCTGCGTGGGAGGAGGTGGGTTAGGCTCGGGATGTGCTCCAAGTGAGCTAACTATAAGGCGTCTCTGCCGAGTGCTCACCAGGCCGGTGGGGTTGGTGGCGGCAGTGAGGGCATGCTACCCTTAAGGGACCTGAGACTTAAGGAGACAGGCCTCACATGCGATGGGATGAAATCAGTTCGTATGAAGTGATGTGCCCTGAGAGTTAGAGGATGAACATGGGTTGCAGTGGTTCTCAACCTTCCTAATGCCGCGGCCCTTGAATACAGGTCCTCATGTCGTTATTTTAGAGTTATTTTCGTTGCTACTTCATCCCTGTAATTTTGCTGCTGTTAGGAATCGTAATGTAAATATCTGTGTTTTCTGATGGCCTTAGGCGACCCTATAGCGGTTCTCAACATTAAATTAAACATGCTTAATAACTTTATTCCACAGGCCGACCCACAGGTTAGGAACTGCTGCTGTAGATGCTGTAATTATCATCACCTTTCTCTTCTCTCTTAAAAAATTGAAGTATAACCTTTTCTTTTTTTCTTTAAATTATAAAAATGCATACCTGCATCATTTAAAATTTAGAATTGTAAATTTGAAAATATTAAAAAAAATTAACCTGTTTTAACAATTGTCATTATGTCTGGCAAGTGTTAAATTTAGATGTATAAACTTAGAACTTATTATTTTCTTTTAAAAAAATTTTTATTAAGTTATTACATATGTGTCCTCCTTCTCCCCCCCATTGCCCCTCTATTCACCTGCTCATGCCCTCACCCCCCTAGTGTCCATTGATTAGGCTTATATGTGTGCAGACAAGTCCTTTGGTTGATCTCTTCCCCCTTTCCCCAACCCTCCCCTGTCTTCCCTCTGAGGTTTTATGGTCTGATCGATGCTTCTCTGTCTCTGGAACTGTTTTGTCCATCAGTTTATGTTGTTCACTATATTCCACAAATGAGTGAGATCATGTGATATTTATCTTTCTCTGACTGACTTATTTCGCTTAGCATAATGCTCTCCAGGTTCATCCATGCTGTTGCAAATGGTAGGAGTTCCTTTCTTTTTACAGTAGCATAGTATTCCATTGTGTAGGTGTACCACAGTTTTTTTAATCCACTCATCTGCTGTTGGGCACTTAGGCTGTTTCCAAATCTTAGCTATGGTAAATTGTGTTGCTATGAACGAAGGGGTAAATATATCCTTTCTGATTGGTGTTTCTAGTTTCTTGGGATATAATCTAGAAGTGGGATTACTGGGACAAATGGGAGTCCCATTTTTATTTTTTTGAGGAAACTCCATACTGTTCTCCATAATGGCTGCACCAGTCTGCATTCCCATCAGCAGTGCACGAGGGTTCCTTTTTCTCTACATCCTCACCAGCACTTGTCATTTGTTGATTTGTTGATAGCCATTCTGACAGGTATGAGATGGTACTTCATTGTCATTTTGATAGTGAGTTTGTGCATGTTTTCATATATCTCTTGGTCTTTTGTATGCCCTCTTTTGAAAGGTGTCTATTTAGGTTCGTTGCCCATTTTTATTTTATTTTATTTTTATTTTTTTAAATATATTTTTTATATTTTATTGATTTTTTTACATAGAGGGAAAGAGAGGGAAGAAGTGTTAGAAACATTGATGAGAGAGAATCATTGATCAGCTGCCTCCTGCACACCCCCTACTGGGGATGTGCCCGCAACCAAGATACATGCCTTTGACCGGAATCGAACCTGGGACCTTTCAGTCTGCAGGCCAATGCTCTATCCACTGAGAGCCAAACCGGTTTTGGTTCGTTGCCTGTTTTTAAATTGGATTATTTTTCTTTTGTTAAGTTGTATGTGTTCCCAGAAAATGTTAGAGATTAAGCCCTTATCGGAGATAACATTGGTAAATATGTTCTCCCATGCAGGGGGCTTTCTTGTTGTTTTGTTGATGGTTTCTTTTGCTGTGCAGAAGCTTTTAATTTCGATGTCCCATTTGTTTATTTTCTCTTTAGTTTCCATTGCCCTAGGAGCTGTATCGGTGAAGAAATTGCTTCGGCATATGTCTGAGATTTCTCTGCCTGTGGATTCTTCCAAGATTTTTATGGTTTCCCGTCCTATGTCTAAGACCTTCATCCATTTTGAGTTTATTTTTGTGTATGGTGTAAGTTGGTGGTCTAGTTTCCTTTTTTTTTTTTTTTTCATGTATCTGTGCAGTTTTCCCAACATCATTTATTGAAGAGACTGTCTTGATTCCATTGTATGCTCTTGCATCCTTAGTCAAATATTAATTGAGCATAGTGATTTGGTTCGATTTCTGGGTTCTCTTTTCTATCCCATTGATCTATATGTCTATTCTTGTGCCAGTATCAGGCAGTTTGAGACCAGTGGCTCTGTAGTATAGCTTGAAATCTGGTATTGAGATCCCACCTACTTTGTTCTTTCTCAGGATTGCTGCAGCTATTTGGGGTCTTTTTTTTTTTATTACAGATGAATTTTTGGAAAGTTCGTTCTAGGTCTATGAAATATGCTGATGATATTTTAATGGGGAGTACATTGAATCTATAGATTGCTTTGGGTAGTATGGACATTTTAATGATGCTGATTCTACCAATCCATGAACATGATATGTTCTTCCATCTGTTTATATCTTCCTCTATCTCTTTTTTTCAGTGTCCTGTAGTTTTCCCAGTAGAGGTCTTTTACCTCCTTAGTTAAGGTTATTCCTAGGTATCTTAATTTTTTTGGTGCAATGGTAAAAGGGATTGTAAGTGGTGTATAAAAATGCCATATATTTCTAGGCGTTAATTTTGAATCCTACTACATTGCAGAATTCATTTATTATGACTTATATTTAATCTTATGATTAATGCTTCTTAAGATTCTTTAATTGCCGTTAGCAATATCTTCTAGTGACATTTTCAAATATTGGCACACTTACTTATATTGTAGTTGGTTTTTTTTTTTTTTTTTTTTTTTTTTAAGTCAGACAGGTATTTTGATTTTCCAGTGTTTTATTTTTCCTCATTTCTAACTTTAAATTTGGCATCTACTTTTTTTTTTTTTTTTTTTTTTAAGAGGAGCAGAAATAGTTTTTGGACATTTAGATTGGTGACCTGTTATGAATAGACTGAAATCTCCTATAAATCTTACATTCATAATTTTAGCTATAAATGAAAAGAAGTCATTCAAAGAATTTTATAATTATGATGGTATTTTAAAGAGATATTTTCAATGAATCGACATTTCTGTTTTAAATTTTTGAAGAGCTATGTAAAGGAAACTGATAAAGATCTGAGTGGTGGAGAAAGTAGGCAAAGAAGATGACATAGTTCCAAATCAAAACTATTTATAGAAACTCTTCTTAAATATGTCATTGTTTATTCTGTTACTGATACAGGTTATGACTAATGGCCTTTTTTCTTCTCAGTTTTACAGAGGAAATTGAAAGCTGGAGGCAATCTTGTTGAAGATGAAGAATATACCATATTAGCAGAGGAGGAGGAGGAGGGAATTTTTTTTTCCCTTCAGAAATCTTGATTGGTGGCTTGCCTCTAGTTACCACTTTTCAGCTTAGGCTGTTTGCTTCAGGAGAAATGATTTTTTCAATCTCCAGAAAAAATATGTCCCAGAAATTGAGTTTACTGTTGCTTGTATTTGGATTCATTTGGGGATTGATGTTACTGCACTATACTTTTCAACAACCAAGACATCAAAGCAGTGTCAAGTTACGTGAACAAATACTAGATTTAAGCAAAAGATACGTTAAAGCTCTAGCAGAGGAAAATAAGAACACAATGGACGTTGAGAATGGCGCTTCAATGGCAGGATATGGTAAGTTAACGTAGACTATTTCTAGTTTTCTTGAACCTATCCTTATTTAAAGATAGTCATAGAAAAAGAAACAAAGATAGTCATGGAAGTCTAACTCTTCTTAGTGCATAGGACTTTACAAATAATGTTTTCTTCGCTTTTTATTTTGAAAAATTCAATTGTACTGAAAAAGAAATAATGATATTCATATATCCATCATTTTAATAATTATTAATATTTTGTAGTATTATGTCTGATTCTTTTTAAATACATATTTTTATTGATTTCAGAGAAGAAGGGAGAGAGAGAGAGATAGAAACATCAATGATGAGAGAGACTCATTGATTGGCTGCTCCTGCACACCCCCAACTGGGGTTCGAGCCTGCAACCCGGGTATATGCCTTTGACCAGAATTGAACCCAGGACCTTCATCCCGTAGGCTGATGCGCTATTTACCAAACCAAACCAGCGAGGGCCCTGAGACATCTTATTAGTAATATAAACTATCAGGTGTAGTCACCGAGGCCCACTATGAGTAACAGTCTCTTTACCACTCAGGAAATTCCAAGTGGTTAGAGCTACCTCCCAGGAATCCGTGATAAAGCCCAGCTAATTTTTTATTCTACAATGTGTTGTATTCTTTGGGGCATCCCGAATCTTAGTGTATTTAGGTCTTTCCTCTTGACCTAGTCAAATTCCCTAGAGAAAGAGTATAGGTCTCCCAGATGTTCTGGGCCTGAGTGAGAGGAAGAGACGGGAGAAGGGGTAGCCTGAGCACTTCCTATGTAAACTATACCCACAGTGTTCAGTGTGGTCCCCAGGCCCTCAACTGCTTACAAGCCTCAGAAAATACATGAGATTTTTGCAATGGGGAGGGGCTTTGCAATTTTTTTTTTTCTTTCAATTTTGGAGTGGTAGGAATCAAATTGCTTTATAAATGTTCATCTAATCCTGTTTTTAAAAAATATATATTTTTATTGATGAGAGGGAATCATTGATTGGCCACCTCCTGCATTCCCCCTACAGGGGACCAAGCCCACAACCCGGGCATGTGCCCTTGACCGGAATCAAACCTGGGACTCTTGAGTCCTCAGGCTGATACTCTATATACTGTGCCAAACCGGCTAGGGCTAGTCCTGTTTTAATTCCTTCTTTACCCATGTTTTTATTGGTAGTTGGTCCTGGGCCTTTTAGGGTGGGGTTCGGAGGAGAAAATCAAATTGCTTCTTGGTATTTTTCCTCTTTCAAAGTCCAATGTTTTCAAGTCTGCTAAGTCAGTTAGTGCTCATCTGCTTTTCAGCTTCTGGAATTTTGTTGCTATTGTCTCCTCTTGTTAAGTTTGGCCTCCTGGGTTTAAAAAAGAAAAAGAAAAAAACACCTTCATTGTTTTGGTGGCTTATTCAGAGTAACCAGAGGTGAAATGCCTTTGTTTATCATCTTTATCTGGGAATGCCCTAGATAAAAGGCATTTCCATTTTTTCTTCTCCCTTTGATGATGTTTTTATGAGATGATGAGGGTCAAATGTAGGTGACCAGAGTTGAAGGAGTTGGCATGCATTGAGATTGGTGTACTTGTGGTCGATGTAGATGCAGGTTATACTGTTTTACATTCTGCTTAGTCCAACAGTGAAGAAGCAATTCTCCTGGAACAAGAGAAATACTTGAAAACAAAATTCATTCTACTTGAGCAAAATAACTGTGATATTTTGAAAAGTAGAGCTGTCTATGTTGTGCTGCCCAGCTTTGTATGACAACTCAGTTTTAAAAGCAAAAATGAGACCCTCCACACCTGATATTTTATAAACTGTGTTTTAAAAACATACATTTTTATTCACTTCAGAGAGGAAGGAAGAGGGAGAGAGAGATAGAAATATCAATGATGAGAAAGAAACATCAGTTGGCTTCCTCCTGTGTGCCCATTACTGAGGATTGAGCCTTCAACCTGGGCATGTGCCCTGACCAGGAATCAAACCATGACCTCCTGGTTCACAAGTCGACCTTCAACCATTGAGCCACACTGGCTGGGTGGGATTAATTTTTTTTTTTTTTTTTTTTTTTTTACCAGACTTAAATCTGTTTTATTGCACTGGAAAAGTGAAAGTTCCCCCCATATTTATAAAACTGAAATTCCCTTAAACTCTGATGCTATTGATTACAATAATTAGGCCTTTTCTATTTGTGGTCTGAGTGCTTTCTTTCTAGTATATTTCCTTTCAGATGACGTAGTAATTGCTCACTTTCCCCCTCAAACTATGAAAACACAAATATTAATGCTAATGTTTAATATGTTTTATTTTGATTTTCCCCCCCCTAGCGGATCTAAAAAGAACAATTGCTGTCCTTCTGGATGACATTTTACAGCGGTTGGTGAAACTAGAGAACAAAGTTGACTATATTGTTGTGAATGGCTCAGCAACCAACACTACCAATGGTACTACTGGGAACCTGGTGCCAGTCACCACGCACAAAAGGATCAATGCATCCGGCAACATTAGATAACAGTTAAAGATCACCTTGTGCTGCCGCATCCCGTGGATTAGATCCGAGGACAGAAACGCTTTCAAACCGCTGGCTAGGCTAGAGTAATACTTTTCAGATACTCTGCATTTTCAAGGAATATTCCAGAATCGTGGAACTCTTATTCTGTATATAAAGTTTTAAAAGTTATTAGTTTGCTTTCAGGCAAGGCTCTTCAATGCTGAACTGTATCCTTTAAAGGGAATTTGGTAACATGGTTGATGTGGTATGCAGATAGGTGATCTTTATGAAAACCTTTTGTGTTTGAGGTCAAGCTGAAATAAACACACTGAAAGACACGGCTTCCTTTCTAGGAAATATTTATTTAAATATATAACGTTTTTCAGACAAGTGAAGAATATTGTTATCGAATCATTCTGTCATTTGTTCTCAATATATGTAATCTCAGACTGATAACTGTTAAAAAGTGTGCTTATTTCCAGTGCTATATTTTGTGACTCAGATGATGAGCAGAGCAAGGAAGTATAATGTTGAAAATAATGTCTTGAAATCATGACCCAAAGAATGTCTTCATTTGCACTGTCCTTCAGAATAACTGAAGGTTAATTATTGTATATTTTTAAAAATTACATTTGTATGAGAATAATCTTGAAATGGGTAGTAGCCACTGTCTGTAACCTATTCTTAACATTGGGACAATGAAAGAACCTTAAGATAGTAATTGCAAATCTCATATGTAACATTTTCTTACATATATTCTGAAAACAAATGATATTTTTATGATGAGATAAAAATAAGTATTAACAGTTTAACCCGTTGAGTGTCTGTTCTGTCAGGGAAGCACATTATTTCCATATTTGGATAATTTTGCCTTTATGTTGGCAGGGGAAGGGAGATGGAGACATTCGTGAGACTGGGGCCAGATGCATAGATGTATGAAGGTGTTTGTGCTACATTAAATTACTTGGAAAATGTTAACATTATATAAGAGTACCCTGCTTTATGAAATTTTGGATTTGTTTAATAGAGACATTAGATGTTCACTTTATGTAATGACCACTTAAAATAATTAAAAACATTTAAGATATAATATAAATTATGAAGATTGACTCTTCTTTCAGGAAAACAATTAATGTATATAGCACAGAAGATCCTAATCTTGGGTAATCCTAGCATAGAACAAAGGATACCTTTATTTAAATGTCCCTTGTAGAAGATTTAATTGCCATATGGTGCCCTATATTTCATAGTATTTATTCTCTATAATAACTGCCAAGTGCAGCTAGCTTCTAGATTTAGACTATATTGAATTTAGTTTTGGATATTACATTGTTCATTATTGCAATATGCTACCACACATAGTAGCAATAATTAAAATGTTTTATTAAAATAAGTATGAAAAAATTTTATGAAAGGGAGCTTTCCAAACTTTCTCTGTACTCTGTGTGAAGAAGTGAATTATATACCATTGCCAGGAATAATTGTTCTGTCTTTCTTTTTAGATGTGGACATTTTTTTTTTGTTTTTGTTTTTGTTTTCAGGGATTAAATAAACTATATTATTTGTACTTACAAAGTGTTATCAAAGTTTTTTTCTTTACTGGTGATTGTGCATTTAATAACTGGTTAATGATTAAAAGGAATCTTAGAAAATTTGGGTTTGTTCCACCAACTTGAGATAACTTTTTCAGAAGAGGGAAGCGGATGGCTGTCTTGTTTAGGAGAGACAGTGCAAGGGCTCATAGGAACAAGTCTGAGGACGTGATCGAAGGCAGTTTCCTAGGTTTTGTACCCTCAAGTTGAAGTTTAAGTTTTTGTAAGTCATGCCTGAGTATTTATATTGCAAGTTAATCTTAATTGGTTATTAGCACATAAGACATCACTAAAGAAACTAGAAATCTTCAAATTTATTTCGGAGTATCTTTAAAAAAAATATATATATATGTATTATTGATTTTTTTTTTTTTAATAGAGAGGAAGGAAGAAGGAGAGTTAGAAACATTGATGAGAGAGAAACATCGATCAGCTGCCTCCTGCACACTCCCTACTGGGGATGTGCCCACAACCAATGTACATGCCCTAGACCGGAATTGAAGCTGGGACCCTTGAGTCTGAAGGCCAACACACTATCCACTGAGCCACGCTGGCTGGGCTCAAATGGTACTTCTTAAGGGAAGTTGTCTTTGACCACCTCCCTAAAATGGCATACCTCTAACATTAGTCTTACCCTTTTTCCTTTTTTTCACAGTTGTGGTGTATATAACATTAAATTGTATATTAATTTCCCCCCCCTGATGCTTCTTAGAATATGAGCTCCAGGAAGGCAAGAACTTCATTTCATTCACTGTAAAACCTGGGCATATACAACCCGCCTGACACAGCATAGGTGCTTGGTGAATATTGGTTAAAATGAGTTACTAAACCTTTCTATACTTTCTGCTCTGTGCATCTATACCTTTACTTATATTTTAAAAATTTATACTATACGTTCTTCTTGTGAACCTGTCATGAACTTCTTTACATTACTTTCACGATTATTCTGTTATTCTGGCAATGTCACAGTTGATAATCATCTGTCACTCAATTAGACATTTTGGTTACAGATAAAAGATTTAGACCTAGGTGTGGAGCAAGTTTGAGGCCTGTCTTCTTCCTATTGTGTTATGCTAGGTGACCATCCTCAAACCTGTTTAATGTCATGAGCAGCAGACCAGATGCATACGGCATAGTCGGAAAAAGCCTGGGACACGTTGTACAGCGGCTAATCCATGATTGGATTAGAGAGCTGGGAGGGGATTGGCCAGTGGTCAGACTTGTGCTTTAATCAGATCAAGTTTGTCTACTTACAGTTTCTGATTTAAAATGAATCAGTAATATTTGTGTATATTAAAATAAGGCAGTTAAGCCATAACGATTTTTTTTTTTTTAGTTAGAGTGTTTTAGATTTTACCAATGCCAGCATCTCTTAAACATTTTTTTCAGAGTGAGTTTAGAATCTTCAGTGAGGCCTTCCTAGGTCAAGTGTAACTTCACATTGCTTCTAAGTGTTGATTTAGCAGTATCATTCATGTGAATAAACCATTATTTTTCATTTAACTTTCTTGGGTGCTTACATCATCACCCATTCACACTATCTTTAGTATCTACCGATTTAAAAAATATATATATTTTATTGATTTTTTACAGAGAGGAAGGGAGAGGGCTAGAGAGTTAGAAACACTGGTGAGAGAGAAACATCGATCAGCTGTCTCCTGTACACCCCCCCCCCCCTACTGGGGATATGCCCGCAACCAAGGTACATGCCCTTGACCGGAATCGAACCCAGGACCTTTCAGTCCCCAAGCCGATGCTCTATCCATTGAGCCAAACCGGTCTGGGCTGGTCCAGGTCCTTTACCGGGAGACCCGCCAGAAAGAGGCGGGCAAGGTGTGCGGCGGGCGGGCGGGGGCCGGCATCCCGGGGGGCGGGGCTGTGCTGGCAGAAAGCGGGTTCCCCGCGCGAGCGGGCCGCCAGGTGGGAGCACGCGCCCTGCGGCGTCACCGGGGCCTCCGGGCGGACCAATCCGGAGCGGCGAGGGCGGGGGCGCGGTCGGAGGGGCGGGGCCAGGCGGGGCGGACCAACCCGGAGGCGGCGTGACCAGGGGGCGGGGCCAGACCGAGGGCGTGACCAGGCCAAGAAGGGCCGGGGCCAGACGGGGAGGACCAATCCGGAGGCGGCGGGGCCATACCGGGGGCGTGGCCAGGCCAAGAAGGGGCGGGCCCAGACGGGGAGGACCAATTCGGAGGCGGCCGGGCGGGGGCGCGGCCTGGGGGGCGGGGCCGGGGCGGGGCCGGCGGGGCGCTCCGCGGTCCTGTCGGCGCGGCCGGGTCGGAGTGGCTCCGGCGCCATGGAGCGGCTGACGCTGCCCGCGGGCGGCGCGGCGGCCGCGGAGGACTACCTGGAGTACCGGAGGTGAGCGGGTCCGCCGGCGGGCTGCTGGGCGGCTTCCGCGGACGCCCAGCGCGTCTCCCTGTCATTCAAGACCCACACATCGCAGTGACACTGAGCGACGACGTCCCCGCCTCCGCCCCCAGAGGGGTGATGGACGCAGGTCCACGCAGCGGCCCGGCCCCCCAGCACCCTCCCTCCCTCCCGCCCCCCGGGCAGGGGCGAGTTACGCATGGAGAACCGGCCGGGGCAGAGGAGCAGGCATGACGTTTGCCTGTTGGTGTAGCGGACGGGCGAGCCGCGAACTTGCAAACGCGCTCCCGTCCCGAGGCGCTGGTTTGGGGGGACCCCGGCTGGTGCTGGAGTCTCGGATTCTGGGGATCAGTCTCCCCCCCCCCCCCAAACTGGACCCGCAGCCGCCCCGGGGGCCCGCACCAGGTCTGGTGCGCCTGCGACGCCGGGCTCCTCTCTCGGGCCCCAGGGCGGGTCCGTGGCGGTTGGGAGACGCGGGGAGCCGGGGTCTCACGGCGGGAGGATGCAGGTGGGAGCGGGGGAAGGTGTGTACATAAGCGGGCAGCGACGGAATCACAGCTCCGACCGCGAAACCCAGGAGTGTCGGGTGCCACGGGCTTCCCAGCTGCCCGCCCTCCGCCTGTGTCCGGTGGGAGAGGCTGGGGGCGCCTGGGAATGCCGAGCCAGGAGAATGAGGGCGAGGAACGTGATGGATGATGGGCCAGGCCTCCTTCTGGGTTCGGGTGGGTCCAGGTAATGCCCGGAGGCTGTGCCCAGAACAGCTCACACCCTCCCTCAACTCCCCCCCACCCCCACCCCCAGTATCTACCCTCGCCCCGCCCCCCTCCAGAACTGGCTCCTTAGCCGCCAAGTCTCCAGGGCTTTCCACTGGGACCAGGTTGCCGGCCCTGCTGTTGACTGATAACTTGGGTAGGTAGGTGTGTAGATATGCAGATGGTGGGCATCCGTTGTAGTCCCTTGCTTGGTCCCGAATATGTCAGGGGCTGGTGGAAAACTATTTTTTTTTTCCAAACATAAATGAACTGGAACAACCCCCTTTGAGGGTTAGAGCCTGCAGCGATTCAAAGTGTAGCAACCGGGGACCAGCCTAGTAGGAAGCCCGCGGGGCGGTGGTTGGCAAACCCATGAGGCCACTGAGCCAATATCAACAGTACGATTAAAATTTCTTTGGAGCCGAGACCGGTTTGGCTCAGTGGTAGAGCGTCGGTCTGCGGACTGAAAGGTCCCAGGTTAGATTCAGGTCAAGGGCATGTACATTGGTTGCGGGCACATCCCTGGTAGGGAGTGTGCAAGAGGCAGCTGGTCGATGTTTCTCTCTCATCGATGTTTCTAGCTCTCTATCCTTCTTCCTTCCTCTCTGTAAAAAATCAATAAAATATATTTTAAAAAAATTTATTTGGAGAGCCACATTTTTAAAACTTCAAAATAGACTCGCGCAGGTCGTGGTATTTTGTGTAGGAGCTACACTCAAGGGGCTCGAAAGCCACAGTTTGCCAACCACGGCCCTGGGAGCCTGTGGGAAACGCAGACTCTCAGGTCCTCTTGGACCATGAATCTGCACCTGCATTTGGCTGAGTCCCGTGCGGACTGTGGGATGCAATAATGCCTACATCCTCTTGAAAAGTGTTGTTTGCAGAATGCCACATAATTTGTTCTACAATCCATACCTTCTTCCATACGTTCAAGCCGTTAGCTTGGGGGAGATATTATAAATAAAACCAGTTCAGAAGCTATGGAACCATCACAACCTTCTTCTTCAAATAATTTAGGTCCACAATAGTAAAAAGGACAAAGGGACATTTTATTCTGAGATCGTTTTTGAGCCGTTTCACGTCCTTATAGCTACCAAGAAGTATACCAGCAGGCACTGAAAAGAACTTAAAGATCAGTTCAGGTCTTTGAGAAAAGAGGTCTCTTATAGCTAAGTCCTGGCCCAGTGCAGCCACGCTTTATGGCATTCCACAGTCCTCATGCAGATCAGATTCATGGTCCAGAGTGCAGACCAGAGTGCAGATTCATGGTCCAAATGCAGATCAGATTCATGGTCCAGAGTGGACCTGAGGGTCCGCGTTTCCCACAGGCTCCCAGGGCCATAGCTGGCAAACTGTGGCTCTCGAGCCCCATGCGGCTCTTTGGCCCCTTGAGTGTGGCTCCTCCACAAAATACCACGGCCTGGGCGGGTCTATTTTGAAGTTTTAAAAATGTGGCTCTCCAAAGAACTTTAGAGTATCATATTTTTAGCCGGGAAGATAAATAACCAAGGCTCAAGAGGAGGGTTTTGTTGTTGCAGGATTGTGGGTGAGGACGATGGAGGGAAACTCTTTACTCCGGAAGAGTATGAGGAATACAAGAGCCGAGTTTTACCCATGCGCTTGCAGAACAGATTGTTTGTGAGCTGGCGATCCCCCACGGGGATGGACTGTAAGCTCGTGGGCCCAGAGACGCTGTGCTTTTGCACACACAGGTAAGATAGTTTATTGCTAAGCCCTCTGGTGATTAGAGAATATAAAACTGTAGCAGAACGTTATCTTCCTTCTGTGAGTAGCATTACATGTGATAATGGAGTAACATTTCAATAGGCCTCTGTGTTATACACCGGGAATTATCTGAAATTCTTTTAAATGTAATTTAAAAACTCTATTATTTCCTATTAGAACTCAGTACAGTCCATGACCTTAAGGATCTCTTCTCTTGCCTCTGGTAAAAACAGTCTCGATGGCCCTGGCTTTGTCAGGGGCCTCTCGCTGAGGCTGGGAGCACCGCTGGGAGCACCGCTCCTGCTTCCCCCTCCGGATAAGGGGGCTGGGGACGGAGCCTCAGGCTGCAGGACTGCTGGATTGACCCTCAATCTGCACAGAGAAGCATTTCTCCTCCCATTCCCTCACCTCACTCTGTACTTTAAGAAGCACGTTTTGTCCCTGCCTTTCTTTAAACAAACAAAAAATACTGAGCTCACAGCTTTTTATTAGGCTTGGTCCGTTTCCAAGCAACGCACAGGGAGCAGAGGAAATAGCCGAGGCCCCACGCCCTGAGGTGTGCTGCCTGTACCTGAGTTTGCCTGTGGCCGTGTGCGTCACGTTCTGCTTTACATGTCACTGCGGGCCCAGGGCACAGCGGCGAAGCTCGAAAGGACGAAGCTGCTTCGCGGAAACAAATCACGGGACCCGTGGTGTGTTTTTAGGCGACAGCTCTGACTTCTGTTCCCGAGCGGCCGTGGGGAGGACTGCCCTAGAGCGGCTGGAGACATGAGTAGAGTTGCTGTTTACAGACTCGCAGTGTGCCGGGGGTGTTAGGCGGTTGCTAGGATGAGTAATGTTGTGTATAGATTGATTTGAAATTGAGTTAGCAACTCCAACTGAAAATACTGTGGAGGAAAGGACAGTGTGAGTTACATTGGTGTCTTTCAGAATGGATGAATCTGTGTTAGTTTTAATTTTTATTCTTATACAGATTTCGTGCCCGTCTCTTATCTATACAGCATGACGTTAACCTTCTAAATGGACCCAACTCAACTTTTAAAAAATATACATATTTTTATTGATTTCAGAGAGAAAGAGAGAGAGAGAGAGAGAGAGAGAGAGAGAGAGAGAGAGAGAGAGAGAGAGAGAGAAACATCAATGATGAGAGAGAATTGTTGATTGGCTGCCTCCTACACAGCCCCTACTTGGGATGGATCCCACAACCCAGGCATGTGCCCCTGACCATGAAACAAACCATGACCTCCTGGTACATAGGTCGACGTTCAACCACTGAGCCACACCGGCAGGGCACCCAACTTTGATGGAAAAGTTCTTAAGTGCCAGAACTCAGGTCTCTGCTACATAAGCTCCCCCCACCCCCCAATAATAAAAGTGAAACATGTTTATTAAGGAAAATATAGAAAAGTAGAAAGAAGACTCACCACCCAAAGCCAGCTGCTGTTAATATATTTTATTACATCATATAATTTATTTACATCATTTATTTAGTTAATTGTGAGTATAAATATTGAACCAGTTTTTCATGACAGAATCACAGAGAGATGTTTTCACATTATGTGGTAATCATAAGCAAGATTTTTAATACCCGCTGGATGTTTGAGCTGGTTCACTGTGCGTCCCCAGGGGTGTGAGTGTCTCAGGGCAGACCCGGTGGAAGGGTAGGTTAGGGGAAGGGCGGACTCTAATTCTGGCTCTTTCCCTTGCTTCAACCCATTCTGCTTTTGTCTGTTTTATATATTACGGTCTGTAAAAGATTTTATTTGAAGGGAGGATTTCACTAGTAAAAAGTTTGATAGTATTGTTTTGTAATTTACTTAATCATGCCTTTGTTATTAGTGGGGTGTGTGTGTGTGTGTGTGTGGTTATATATGTTTGGGTGTATACATATATATTTGCTATTGTAAGCACTGTTGCTAATACTATATTATGCACACACACAAAACATGGAATAACTTTCTTAGGGTATATTTTATTTCATTTTTTTATTATTATTTTTTATTAAATTATTATCTGTGTACATATTTTAACATTGCCTCCCCCCTCCCCCATAGGGTATATTTTAAAAAATGAGCTCTCTGGGTTAAAGGATGGACCTATTTACATTTCTTAAGACATTAAATGGGATTGGTTCTTTTTTTGTTTGTTTGTAATCCTCACCCAAGGCTATTTTTCCATTGATTTTTAGAGAGAGTGGAAGAGCGAGGGAAAGACAGAGAGAAACATTGATGTGAGTTTGCCAACCACTGACCTAGATTAATATTGAGAATAATAAATTTAATATCATTTTACTGAATACCACCTTATGAGAAGGAAGAGAGTAGTCTATTTAAGAAAATTACTTAGTATTTTAACCTATAAAAATAAATTCAAGTAATGCACTTTAATAAAAAGGATTTTTATAAAGAATTTATAAGAGTATGGGTGGCCTTCCCTACTCTTAGATTGTGCTTTCATTTAAAAAAAAATCTGTAGTGGTATGTACTTTAAGAGAATCACATAATATTTATAACATTTCTTGTATATTGCTGTGGTCACTAAAAATAAAAATCTAAGAATGAAGTTTCTTTGATCAAAGTAACAATGTAGTTGCCAGAAATACTGCAAGTGGGGGAGTTTATGTTCACCTCCCGACAAGAACGATGAAACAGAAATAAAGTGAAAAAGAATCACTTTGTATTTAACAGAATAGACACAGTGATTTCTGACATCACCTGCACTGTGTTTTTATCCCCCCCCCTTTAGGTACAAACAGCATAAAACTGACTTTGAGACGGTCCCGCAGCAGCGCCCCATCAGCTTGCCTTGCCGGGTGCCCGGCTGCCCGTGCAGGGCGTACCTGTACGTGCCCTTGAACGGCACGCAGCCCGTCCGCTGCCGGTGCAAGCACTTCGCCGACCAGCACAGCGCCAAGCCCGGCTTCCTGTGCAGCGCCTGTGAGTGACATCATTACAACTTCACCCACAGTGCTTTCATTTCTTTATTGGACATTTAATGTGTCATTGTGCCAGTTTTTAAAAATATATATTTTATTGATTTTTTACAGAGAGAAAGGGAGAGGGATAGAGAGTTAGAAACATCGATGAGAGAGAAACATTCACCAGCTGCCTCCTGCACACCCCTTACTGGGGATGTGCCCGCAACCAAGGTACATGCTCTTGATTGGAATCGAACCTGGGACCCTTCAGTCCGCAGGCTGATGCTCTATCCACTGAGCCAAACTGGTTTCGGCATCTTTGTGCCAGTTTTATTGTCATTATGAAACAACTAAAAGCTTTTGATGGGTAGCTATTCTAAAATTTTATTTTAAAATTGCCTCCTGCACACACCCTGACTGAGGATCGAACCCGGAACCTGGGTATGTGTCCTGATGGGGAATCGGACCCACAACCTTTTTGGTGGATGGGATGATGCTCAGCTATCTGAGCCATCCGTCCCGGGCCTTCTTCCCCTTTCGTTGTTTTACAATATTCTGTCGCATCCTTTCTGCGTCTGTGTGCTGGCTTCCAGCATGGCTTTCGTGGGGAGTAGAGAGGCTTTCACATGACCTCTTCACCTGCACCTGGCCACTGCTGTCCCCACCACACCTGCTTTTAGCTCAGTGTTTGAGGAAAGCACCTGCCTTCCTGGCTCTCCAGCGTTCAGCCCAATTTCTTTTAGTCCTCATCTTTTCCAATTCCCCCCCTGCTAGCATCATTACTGCTTTAGGATCTTTTAGAACTAAGAGCAGTGGCTAGGAGGGCGTTCACGGTCTGGAGATAAGAGTTACCAGGGTTGGAGGACAGCACACGAGGAATCCAGATTCAGGTGATTGGGTCTACTGGCCTTTTGGGAGCAGGCAGCTCAGCCCCTACATTTAAGAACTTACCTCCCTTTGCACCTTGATTCAGGCTCCAAGTGTTCGGGATTCCACAGTTGCTTCACCTGTGCTTGTGGCCAGCCTGCGTATGCCCATGACACAGTGGTGGAAACGAAGCAAGAGAGGCTGGCTCAAGGAAAACCCGTGGGCCGGGACGTTCCCTATGCGGCCATGGGGGGCCTCACCGGCTTCAGCTCCCTGGCAGAAGGCTACATGCGCTTAGATGACAGCGGAGTGGGTAAGTGACGCGGAAGAGGGAGCTTGTCATGCTGTTTTTATGGGTGTGGACGATAGTGAAGCCTTATGTTTGTTTAGCACACAAAATGTATTTTATTGATTTTTTTGCAGAGAGGAAGGGAGAGTTAGAGAGATAATTAGAAACATCGATGAGAGAGAAACATCAATCAGCTGCCTCCTGCACCCCCCCCCCCCCACTGGGGATGTGCCCCCAACCAAGGTAGATGCCCTTAACTGGAATCGAACCTGGGACCTTTCAGTCCGCAGGCTGATGCTTTGAGCCAAACCGGTTTCAGCACTTTATATTCTTCATGTTTTTTTCTCCCCAGAAAACATTCTCTTATTTTAATTAAAAAAAAAAAAAGATTTTAAAAAAAAATATTTTTTATTGATTTTGTACAGAGAGGAAGGGAGAGAGAGAGTTAGAAACATCGATGAGAGAGAGTCATCGATCAGCTGCCTCTTGCATACCCCCTACTGGGGATATGCCCGCAACCAAGGTGCATGCCCTTGACCGGAATCAAACCAGGGACCTTTCAGTCCCCAAGCCGATGCTCTATCCATTGAGCAAAACATGTTTTGGCTAAAAAAAGATTTAATTGCCACTACACAATAGATGGTTATTACAGAAAATTTATTAGGTCTAGTAATAATTAATGTCGTTTTCTAATACTTTTTTAAAATCGAATTTATTTAAACACTACAACAAAATTTAATCAACAATATAGTTGCCGTTGTTTTCTACTACTTGTGCCCAACGCTCAGGCAGCATTTTAATCCCTCTGTTGTAAAATTCTTGTGATTTTGATGCAAAAAATTCGGTCAATGCATTTTTGAGGCATTCTTCATTATTAAATTTTTTTCCAAGAAGAAAGTTTTGCAAAGAACGAAACAAATGGTAATCGGAAGGGGCAATATCAGGAGAATATGCAGGTTGAGGGAGAACTTCCCATTCCAACTGGTGCAGTTTTTCAGCAGTGATTCTTGCAGTATGCGGTCGTGCGTTATCGTGGTGAAGAATTACACCCTTCTGATTAATCAGCGCGGGTTCTTTTTCTCTTAAAGCTTGGGCTAACCTTTCCGATTGGGCACTATACACTGCACTTGTAATGGTTTGATTAGATGGTAAAAGTTCATAATGAAGAATTCCTTTAAAATTCCACCAAACACACAACATCACTTTTTTCGCATGCAAGTCAGGTTTTGGCGTGGGCTGCGGAGCCTCATTTTTGTCCAACCATTGAGGCCGCCTTTTCAAATGAACATACAGCACCCATTTTTCATCTCCGGTAACAATTTGCTCTAAAAACGGCAAACGGTTTTGACGAGAGAGGAGCGAACTGCAAATTGTGACTCTTTGATTACGGTTGTTGTCGGTCAACTCATGAGGAACCCATTTTCCAAACTTTTGGACTTTGCCAAGTGCACGCAATTGATTGGAAATTGTTTTTTTGTGAACAATTTAAAGTTGTCGCAAGCTCTTGTTGGGTAATTTGAGGATTGTGCACCAAAAGAGCTTGAAGAGCTTCTTGATCAAAATTGGACACACGGCCTCGACCACTCTTGTCATCTAACGAAAAATTTCCCTCGCGAAATTTCTCAAACCAACGCTGGCATTTTCTGGCGCTAACTGCATCTTGACCAAGAGCGCTACAGATGTTTTTTGCAGCCTCACTTGCTTTTCTTCCTAATTGGAACTCGTAAAGCATGCAGTGCCGAATATGCTCTTCATCCGCCATCTTCTTAGCCCTAGTTTTGCAACAAAAACCAAATCAAACACAAACTTTTTCAAGCAAAACTTGTTAATTGCACTTCACATGTTCTGTAGATACCACGTGTTTGAAGGTTATGTCAATACAAGACAACGCCAAGCAAGATTTTAAACGAATGTTTAAAAACGACATTAATTATTACTAGACACAATATATACATTTTTCTTAGTATTTTATCCTTTAAACATTTTTATAATATAAAGAAGCCCTGCCCCCTTTGGCCCTTGAGGGAGGGGAGAGGAAGAAAGGTGAGCGTGAGGAGGAAACATAAAATACTTTTGTCTGGACTTTAGCTGTAGGGGATCCAGGTAAAGGGGTGTTTGCTTGGTCAGCCACAGAGATCCTGGAAGAGCTGACCCCGGCTGGGATTTGGCTTCTCAGTGTCGCAGCGGGAGTCCGGAATTCCCAGCTGGGCACTGAGCTGTGAGGCTGTGAGGCCGGGGCCTGTCATCGCCAGGGGCAAGGTGACCACAGAGCACAGAGCGGAGGGGTGTGTGTGTGTGTGTGTGTGTGTGTGTGTGTGTGTGTCCCTGGGCTCTGGGGATTCAGCAGAGCAAGTGGCAGGCATCAGAGAGTCAGAGGGAGGCTGCCAAGCTGAGAGCCTGGATGGCCACTCAGGTCAGCCTCGCCGTTCGAGGTCTTAGTGCACGGAGCAACCAGGGAAGGCACAGGGCCTGGCTGGGCCTGAGCACCCCTTCCCGTGCTCCCCCGGCCACAGGACAGAGGGGTGCGGGCAGAGGGGGCATCTGAAACACTGAGCAGCTGCCCCACGCTGCCTGCCTCGCTATAAGGAAGGACTAACTTTCAAAACCAAATAGGACTGGAAGTGTACTTTCTTTCCCTCTGCCCACAGGATGGAGACGGGGCGTGGGGAGGGGAGGGCTGTGAAGAGACAGAGCACTTATGCATACATTTTCTCTGCACTTCCTTCCTAAAAGTCCATCAGTTAGCAGTTGGTCTTTCTAGGTTGTGGTTTTGGGTTGTGATGTTTCCTCATTTCATTGAAGAAGATTTACTTAAAAAAAAAAAATACTCTCTGTAGTTGTTTTTCGAGTGAGGGATAGAGTAAAAACACCCTTATTCTTCCCTTTTAAGCTAGAGTTTCTTTATTGCAAATCTTGCTTTTGATAGTGTTTTATAACTATGTTAACATTTTGCACTCTTCGCTGACATTTAATCACATTTGTTCATATATATGTGTGTGTGTGTGTGTGTGTGTGTGTATATATATACATATATATATATATATATATATATGTTTATTTTTTTTCATTCTTTCTGTCAAATTAAAAACACTTTTACCCTTCTGCCCTTACTTTATATGGATGATAAAAATCTAAAACAAAAGTCTCCTTTTTATAGAATGGATTTAAAATATATATATTTTTATTGATTTCAGAGAGGAAGGAAGAGGGAGGAAGAGATAGAAAGAACGATGAGGGAGAATCATTGATCAGCTGCCTCCTGCACGCCCCACACTGAGGAAGGAGCCCACAACCTGGGCCTGTGTCCTGACCGGGAATTGAACCGTGACCTCCTGGTTCATAGGTTGGTGCTCAACCACTGAGCCACGCCAGCCAGGCCAGAATGTATTTTTCTGATGATTCTGATAGGTTCTCATTTATTTCACATTTGCAATGACTTCTTTGTGTCCTAACAAATAGAGGTTTATTTTTCACTTTTCATGTGCTTCGTTATCAGGTGCACCCTCGCCTGAGCTGTTAGACTCTCCAGGGACAGCCATGGACCACCCATTGCTAAAGGCATTTCAAGCATCAGCTACTGCCCCAGAAGCACTCACAGATGGTAATGGAATTAAATTGAAAAAATACATTTGAATGTAGAAAATAAGAATTCAGATTAAATCATTGATAAGCTCTCTTTGCCCCCAGTATCCACAGTTTGATTATCCTTTTATTTTATAATGGCCAGGCAGTGGGAAAAAGCAAGAAACTTTATTTTTTATTGGGGAAAATGACTAAATCTGAGTATTAAGGGGATTCTGATAATACCATAATTTGAAGTTTTAAAACCTTATTGCTTTGATGACTGAGTAAGAAAGCCCTCAGGTGGACTAATTGCCTTGATCCTTTAGGTTGACAGAGTGTGGTTATACTCTGTGGTGTTTATTGGGAATTACATGGTTTTTGTGTTGCTGGTTGAGGGTACAGTCACGTGTTTTGTTTTCTTAAAATATATCTTATTGATTTTTTTACAGAGAGGAAGGGAAGAGGGATAGAGAGTTAGAAACACTGATGAGAGAAACATCAATCAGCTGCCTCCTGCACGTTCCCTGCTGGGGATGCGCCTGTAACCAAGATACATGCCCTTGACCGGAATTGAACCTGGGACCCTTCAGTCCGCAGGCCGGCGCTCTATCCACCGAGACAAACAGGTTAGGGCCATTCATGTGTTTTAAAAACGAGAACAGGTGTTCAGATAGATACTCTATTTTGGATGTGAAGGGATCCAACCAAGACATTCACCTGAAACGAAGGTGAACTTTCCCATAGAACTGGGCTCTTGGTGTACCTATAAAGAAAACCAGATTTTCCTTCAGAGGCAATTACAAGTTTCTTTCAGCACCTGCTCTAGAGCTCTTATATGAAAAAGCTATATTGTGCTATTTAATATGAACCAGTTGAATATTTGCTGAACGTTTGATAGTGAAAGTTACTTTTGTGTTATGATGCTCTGCTTTATAAAAAAGAATTCAGTAGTAGGATCAATTCTCCATTTAGGCCATTTCGGCTTGAAAAATGAAAAAAATCATCACCAGATAGGCGGAAAGTTTTCTTTCTGTTTTTATTCCAGGAAAATTTATAATTATGGAAATATATTACTTAGAATTGTTTATTTTCTCATTAGTAGGTACAAGTAGTCAAGTTTCTTCCTTAAGAAGGCCAGAGGAGGATGACATGGCTTTCTTTGAAAGACGATACCAGGAAAGGGTAAGTCTGTGGAGAAATCTGCTTATATTAAGCACTTACTTGTACCAGAGACACCATAGAACAATCAAATGCTGATTGTGGATTGTCCTGAAAGATAATTTATGAAGTCTTTACTTATAGATGGTGTTAGGCCATGGGGCTTATTTAGAACAATTCGGAGAGAAACAGGACTGATGAGTAATATGATAATACACTCGTTAATTTATGGAGCTCATTAAGATTGACTAAATATACAAATAAAATTGTCAGTAATCACCGTCAACCATCAGCAGATTTGTAAATGACGTGTGTCTTGAATTCATAAAATACGTAGTGGTTCTTCTTCTTAGCGACTTCTAGGGATACCCATAGTGAAGTTAAAATTACCCAATAGCCTTTAAGAAACAGAACATGAATCATACATGCATTTTAGCATGTTCTAGGGCTCAACAACTACAGTATTAAAGTGTTCCTGAATTTCAGGAACAATAGTGTTCATCAGTTCTCCACCGCACTGTAAATTCCTTAGGGCTGAGTGTGGTCTTTTACTCATCAGAACTAAGTACAGCACCTTGTTCATAATATGATTTCAATAAACATTTGTGGAAAAAAATAAACATCATTGATACTCCTTTCACACGTGTCATCTGATTACACATTTGATGTGTTGCATGCAGTGTTTATATTTGGGAGTTTTGTTTTTTGTTTATAGATGGATGAAAGAATGTTGGCTTAATGAGGTTTAGGGGGTGTTAGCCAGCCTTATGGCACATTCCTCAAAGTGCTTTCTTTAGGATTTTTTTATAGTTGCCTTGCGGGCATTTTTAATCCCTCCAACGAGGTAATAAGTGCCATGAGAGAAAAGACACTCTTGTCACTTTTTGTCCTAACAACTCTTAGACAAAAAGATGAAGAAAAAGAAGGCTACTATTAATATATAAATTGCCTTCCAAGAGAAGAGCAAGTGAGTAGGGGACATAGATAAGCTTGGTTTCCCTGGTGAAGAATTTGAAGTAGCGGGGAGAGTCCCCGTATGACTTAAGGCAGAGCTAGGAAATGGAAGTTTCCACAGGGTGGGAATGTTCTGTATCTGTGTTGTAGACGTGACTCTGTCATTCTAAATTAAATAAATAAAAATGTACTTCCTCGGTCACACTAGCCACATTTCTAGCCACATGGGGCCAGTGGCTCCTTCCTGGACATGTCTAAGGGACAGCTCTGGTTTAAGGGAAAAAGGGCAAGGTAGGAACCCAGGAGGGAGATGACACGATCAGAGAAAAGAAAAGGTGATTTTTGTGACATCATGAAGGGTAAATTTTTAATCAAGTCAAGCTCTATTCTTTTTTTTTTTTTTTTTTTTAATATATTTTATTGACTTGTACAGAGAGAAAGGGAGAGAGATAGAGAGTTAGAAACATCGATGAGAGAGAGTCATCGATCAGCTGCCTCTTGCACACCCCCCACCGGGGATGTGTCCGCAACCAAGGTACATGCCCTTGACCGGAATCGAACCCGGGACCTTTCAGTCCCCAAACCGACGCTCTATCCACTGAGCCAAACTGATCTCGGCCAAGCTCTATTCTTGAAACACACACGTTAACAGCTGAATTTTAGTTTCTCCTCATATGCTTATGAGGGACAGGGTTCCAGAATTTCTTCCTTCCTTCCTCCAGAAGTCCAGGTAGTGTGGGCTGCCTTGAAAACATGCCAGTGGGATTTGCTTGTGGGAAGATAATGGAGGGGAGTTCTTATCTGTGAATGTTTTGGAGGATATACCTGGCCCACCCAGGCTACTTATTATAACCATCCAGACTGCTTATTATAGCTAGACATAGAATTTATGGATTTATGAGATGTCGTTTATAATTCTTTGCCTTGTGTGATTTATGGATTTAGGAGATCAGCTTATAAACTCTCCAGCCTGTGTGATTAGTAGAGTATAAAAACTGAGCAGCTCAGACTTAAACTACTTCTGAGCTGACATACGCTGTACACGTTGTTAGTACTCCTCTGTTATTCCAAAAAAGCAAGACAGGCCCCATTAAGGGAAAAGGGGGGATTAGAGAATGGGATCTGATGGGTTTAGAGCACTTACAGAGTCATGCTGTGCTTGTACAGACCTACCTGGGAGGGAGCTATTGCGGACTTGGTTTTCCAGCCTCCACAATAAACCAAGTACCGCAATGAAGTGAGCAGTGGTGTTTTTGCTGGCGGAGGTCTTGCCTCATTTTGTTAAAAAAAAGCAACATATGTGAAGTACAATAAAGATAAGTACAGTGAAACGAGGCGTGCATGTGTTTCAATGAGCAAACACTTCCTTGACTTTTGTGTGTTTAGCATCTTTCCTAATTTTTAATGTTGCTATAAACCTAACACTTGGTCCTAAATGAGAGAGGAAAGGAGACTAGTATTTGTTGAGTGCTTATTAAGTATGTTGATCTTTATTTATTTATTTTAAATATATTTTATTGTTTTTTTACAGAGAGGAAGGGAGAAGGATTGAGAATTAGAAACATCAATGAGAGAGAAACATCGACCAGCTGCCTCCTGCATACTCCTACTGTTGATGTGCCCCCAACCAAGGTACATGCCCTTGACCGGAATCGAACCTGGGACCCTTCAGTCTGCAGGCTGACGCTCTATCCACTGAGCCAAACTGGTTAGGGCATTGATTTTTATATATACGATCTTATTTACACCTTTAGAACAACCCTGAGATATACCTATTACTATGACCTTTTTTCCCCACAAATGAGAAAACTATTGGTTAAATAACTTGCCTCGTATCGTTAATAAATGGCAGCTTGAGTTCTCTTCCCTCTGACCCCAAAGCCTGTAATCTTTGCCTTGGAATAGGGTGCCCCTTTGGAGCCCATCAGATGTCCTGGTGACTGACACTGTGCAAGCGTGATATGAGGGTATGGCCTCTGAGTAAGGCACTCAATCAACTGGAACAGGAGCAAGAAGGAAAAGCGGGAAGAGACAGATGAGATTCATCCAATTTTATTATTAGGAAGTCATTGTTTATAACTTGATGAGATTGGGAAGACTGGTTTCCTGAGAGTGTATTCCTGTCAACGTAGAGGGTATAGGAGGCCCTGCCTGCAGTTGCCACGCCCCGATTGTCCTCAGCCTTCCCTTGCCCGGAGTGAGGCCGTGGTGCTGCCTCTGGGGATGGGTGTGTGTGAGTGGCAGTACCAGGCAGGTGGGGCCGAAACCGGTTTGACTCAGTGGATAGAGCATCGGCCTGAGGACTGAAAGGTCCCAGGTTCGATTCCAGTTAAGGGCATGTACCTTGGTTGTGGGCACATCCCCAGTGGGGGGTGTGCAGGAGGCAGCTGGTCGATGTTTCTCTCTCATCGATGTTTCTGGCTCTCTGTCCCTCTCTCTTCCTCTCTGTAAAAAGTCAATAAAATATATATTAAAAAAAAAGAGGCAGGTGGGTTTTGTGTTCTCTGTTTTTGTTGTCGTTTTTTTCCCAACGATGGAAAGGGTTATACATTTCTAAAAGGTGGGAAGGCTGCTGCTTAAGGTATGCAAGCTTCGTTGCTGCAGTTTCAGTGGAGAAGTAGCTTTCAGGAAGGGAACTGTGCACATGTAGGAATGAGAACGACAGGAAACTGCCCTTCAAGCAGCCCACATTCCAGAAATAGCTCGGCTGGCTTAGGTGTGTTCTGTAAGTGAATGTGTTTAGGCTGATGGGAGGTTAGGTATCTCAGCTTTTAGAAAATAATATGGAATGGCTTTTAAAATGATGTTTATTCATTTTCTCCAAAGGAGTACTTATTATACATTCTTTTTATTAAAGTTGTAAAGTTGAATTCAAACCGTATTTTTTAAATGCAATCAGGTCCCTTCACCTCTCAGATTTTGGCATTAGTATTCAGTAGCTTACTATCTGCTACATGACTGTGTGATGTGGTTGTGGGAAGTCAAACATGAATCCAAGTGAGGTATGTCCAACCTTTTCTTTCTTTAGAATGCTGTACAAATTATTCTACCAACAAATGTTTTACATTTACAGATAAAAATGGAAAAGGCTGCTAAGCATAAAGGAAAAGCACCAGTGCCATCAAAAACAAAACCTTCATGAAGATTATTGGGGAAATTAAAACCATCATCTAAATATATCTATTTTTGTGTGTTTATTTAAATATGATTTAGTTCATTGCCTTTTAAATTGTTTACTTCTGATTGTATATAAAATGCCTTTTTGGATGTTTTCTTAATTTAAATAAGTGAAATACCTTATATTACTTTAATCAAACTTTATGATTTACTATTTTGTCTATATATATTTTTTATTTTTTAATCTCTCCTAACAAATGAGACTATTTTCCATTTAGTCTATCATAATTTAACGTTTTCAAACTATGTATCTAAAAAGTAAAGTTGGCCTTGGCTGGTGCGGCTCAGTCGGTTGAGTGTCATCCTGTGGACCGAAACATCACCGGCTGCGTTCCCAGTCAGCACACGCCCAGGTGCAGTTCGAGCCCTGGTCTGGGTGTGCACAGGAGGCAGCTGATCAATGTTTCTGGCTCACATTGTTGTGATTGAGGTTTTTGAACAAATATATGGGGCCACTGTTTCAAAATAGTAAGTTAAAATGATCAGTTTTTTGTTTTTTTCAACTTTGTAATGTTGATTTATGTTTTTAATAAAAGCTATTTCAAAATCATATAATCATTTTCTAGCAGTGTCTCTTGGTTTTTAGGGGTTTTGTTAACTGTGCATGTAACTGCACTGACACCTCTGTGTCCACGTCAAAGCCTCTGAGCCCTGCCTCGCCCTCCAGCCCTGCTGTGAGACACTCTCAGCGGCGTCTGTGCTGGGGCCAGGCCAAGACCCTCCAGGGATTCTCTGACACTGTGGCTGGGGATATGCACTGGAACCCTTGGCATCATACGTGTGTAAAAGTTCTGGGGGAGTGAATGACCTTGGGACCATCCTTGACCAGCCCCCAGGGGGAAGCCAATAGATAAACACTCCCTCGTCTGTCTGTCTGCTGGGAAGGCGGTCCTGAGATGCCTCTCGGAAACTTCCCCCGTCAATAAGCTCAACCAATGGACACAAAACTCTGGGAGGGAGGGCATCTATTGGGGGGGGGGGGCAATGGTATATGTTCACAGATAATAATTTAATAAAAAAATAAGTTAAAAAAAAGAAACTTCCCCAGTTCACCCCAAACAGTGGCCGGCTTCATAATGTGTCCTTACTTTAGCTTTCTCTTTCCCTCTTCCCACTCCCAATTCCTTCGCTGTGGTTCTGCGGAGGAGAGGCTGTTGGATGACGTGACCGCTGCAGACCCACACGATGGAGCCGCCAGAAGCCCTCTCAGAGGCTCTCTGATTACCATCGGCACTTTCCTTCTGACGTAAACCAGAGCCTCTCTTGTTGTGCTGGTTCCTGGAACAGGCCACTGTCCTGACCAGGCAAGTACGGACGGCATTTTCCCCGCACCCGGGACCCATGACGAACCAGCACCCGCATCCATCTGGCCCTTTTCTGTGTAATCCTTCTGCAGCCGCCCTCCCCAAGCCATACCTGGTGTGTACGTTTCCCTGAATAAACTGTTAATCGCCAGACTCCAGCGGCCTGCCTCTTTTCTTTGGTCTTTCCCTGCCCTCCTCTCAGGCTTGGGGCTTTTTCTTGGGAATATGTGTACAAACAGGTTCTCTAAGGTCACTTTCCAAATAAATTACCTGTAGGCATTAACATTTGTCTTAGGCTGTGTGTTGGTTTGGGGCGGTGGGGTCAAACCAGGCTAAGAGGGTACCGGGAACGCACTTAACAAAACTTTAGGATGGGGTTCTGGGGCCAGATCCCTCACTGGACAGATGACAATGAAGACTCCGCTGGTGTGGGGGAGTGGGACGCTGATCACGCCTGGCAGGAAGCGTCTCAGTTACTGCACCGGATTTGGGTGAAGTGCGGGTGGAAGGTAACATGGTAGGCCGCACAGTAGCGGTGGCATCACAGTGGGATAGGACTGGTGGAGATGATAAAGACGGAGATTTTTAGAAACCCTGAACAAGGAAAATGACATAGGTTCACGTTAACCGCTTACCTCAAGGCATGCCGTCAATGCCAGAGTGCCTCGATGGCACCCTTTACGGAATGTCTGTCTCGTCTCCCGCAGATGCAGACAGTCCGCGCTGACAGCTGGCCCACAGTCAGTAGGAAAGGGCCAAGGCTGCGAAGGAAGCGATGCCCAGCTGCGATTATCCCCTCCCACCAAGGCCACCAGCTGACAGGATAAGACTCCACCCCGAATCAGCCAAGGGTTCTGTGAGCCTGAGGGAGGGCCGGCGAAGGATGAAGAAAAGACAGACAAAGAGAATAAGCTGGGTCTAGGTGGATCTTCTGTGCATGACTGAGGCCACAGAACAGATCCAGACTGCAAACTGATGCTTTATTTTATAGTCAGAGGTAAACAAGGTGATTTACAATGTCCTTACAAGTTTCACTTGTTTTGGCAGCACTCGCTGCCCCTCCCACAGCCCATTAGCTACCCAGGAAGGATCTAGGGAGCTCATGAGGTCAAGCTTAATTATGCTTAGAGGGCTGTGCCCTCCGAGCTGGGACTGGTTTGCGGCTTTGCCAGCAGGTCAGTCCGAGGCTTACACACAGGATGGGGACATTCGTGTTGGTGAGCCTGATCTTGAACCCTTGGGTTTTCTTGAACTTTTGAATGGGCAGAAGCAGCTTCCCTGCTTTTGCTAGAGGACAGCAGCCTGTGCTTGCCTGGAGATCTTGCAGAGACTTGAAGGCACTGGCATTGTAAGGTGACACTTGTCTTCCTGCCACCTCTCATGGACTTCACACTGATAACTAGGATCAGATCTCAGCATTCCCTAGTGGGGGACATTCAGTCCTGCCTATGTGATGGGTAGGGAATGTCCAGCTCCCAGGCAGTATAAGACCCGACAAATCATTTGGTCTGGCTGTGCCAAGGCATTCGGGGTGAGTTAATTCAATGTTTGACCAAATGTAGCAGGCTAATTTTTAAGTGGATAGTTTTGGATGGCCCTTAAATGATGTGATAAATATCCAAATGACTGTTGGCAGAAAAAAAAAGGCTCCCCACACCTGTTTTAGGATTCGTTACAATCTGAATGAATTGCAGGTTCTGGTTAAAATGTATTGGCAGGAAATATGTCTTAGGGGCAGATCTCGAGGGTGTTGGATTGGGGGTGGAGAGCTTTCTATGTAAAGAAATAATGCTTTGCATCTTACATAAAAGTCAACTCAAAAAAGACTTTAAATGTAAAACCTAAACATGTAAAACTTATAGAAAATATAGGGGAAACCTTTTGTATTCTGGGTCAGCCAGAGACTTCTTAGAATCAAGACAAAAAAGACAGAAAATGATAAATTGTATTTCATCAAAGGCTCTTGAAATGCCCTCTGTTAGAGAATGAAAAGTCACAACTGGGAGAAAATCTTTGCAAATCTGAAAGAGTTCTATCCACAGTATATAAAGCACTGCAAAACTCAACAAGAAAACAAACAAAAAAAAAAATAGGAAAAATTTTGAACAGATACTTCACCTAAGAAGCTATATGGATAGGAAATAAAAGATACTCAATGATTTTTAGTCAATGGAGAAATTCAATTAAAAGCACAAAAAGACACCACTATACATAAAATGTCTGAACTTAAAAACACGGATCATAAAAAGTGATGGCGAGGATGTAGAGCAACTACAGCTCTTGAACACTTTGTAAAACCACTTTGTAAAACATCCTAGCAGTTTCCTAAGAAGTTAAACACACTCAACTATACGACCTTACTTTTCTACTCCTATATACCAACCCAACAGAAACGGAAACATTTGCCCATACAAATACTTGCCCCTGATTGCCCATAGCAGCTTTATTTGAAACAATCCCAAACTAGAAACGATCTAAATGTCTCTCAAAAGTAGATAAATTGTAATATAATCATTCAATGGAATAGTACTTAGCAATGAGAAGCAACAAACTATTCATACAGGTTGGACAAAATAGATGACTCCCAAGAAAATCATGCTGAATGAAAGAAACCAGAGAAAACATATGTATTGTATGATTTCATTAACACAGAATTGTAGAAATTGCAAACTAATGTAAGGTGACAGGAAGCAGAATCTGCCATTTGGGGTAGGTAGGAGAGCCAAATAGAGGAAACATTTTTGGGGCAAATGAAATGATTATCATCTTGATTATGAGGATGATTTCAACAGTGTTTATGTTAGGTTTAATCAAATTGTGCATTTTCTTTAAAAAAATATATGTTATTGATTTTTTTTATAGAGAGGAAGGGAAAAGGAGAGAGTTAGAAACATTGATGAGAGAGAGACACCGATCAGCTGCACACCTCCTACTGGGGATGTGCCTGCAACCAAGGTACATGCCCTTGACCGGAATCGAACCTGGGACCCTTCAGTCTGCAGGCGGATGCTCTATCCATTGAGCCAAACTGGTTTCAGCAAATTGTGCATTTTCCATACTTGCAGTTTATTGTTAATTACACCTCAACCAAGGAATTATATTAGTGGAGATAATCTTAACTGTTGTGCAAGGTTTGCCACAAACTGTTCTATGTGTATGTAACCAGACACCTCAACTATATTAATGTACCCCCTTTCCTTCTGCCTCCCCCCCCCCCCCACAAATGGTGGAAAAGCCATGGGACAAGAGAGAAATAGAGGCTAGGCCAAGAATGCTTGTGAAGCTACGAATCTGAAAACATTTCCATGCACCAAGGTCATTTTCCCCTTTCCCTCTTGCAAAACTAATGTTGGCACTTCTGAGAACCTTATGCTGAGTGAAATAAGCCAGTCAATGAAAGAAAAATACCACATGACCTCACTCATTTATGGATAATAAGGAGCATTATAAACCGATGAATCAAAAGATAGATACAGAGCCAGAAAGCAACAACCAGACTGGCAAATGACAGCGGGGAGGGGAGGGAGATCTGGGGGAGATAAGAGATCCACCCAAGGACTTGTGTGCATGCATGTAAGCACAACCCATGGACGCAGAACTCTGGGGAGGGCGGGCGGGCACGTACGGGAGTGGGGGGCAATGGTAAGATAGGAACCCATGTAACACCTTACTAAAAAATGAAAAAAATTGGAACCAGCGCGAACAAACAGGACAGAGCCCCAACTTCACCACCACCCGATGCCC
This sequence comes from Pipistrellus nathusii, assembly GCA_963693515.1. Taxonomy (NCBI): domain Eukaryota; kingdom Metazoa; phylum Chordata; class Mammalia; order Chiroptera; family Vespertilionidae; genus Pipistrellus; species Pipistrellus nathusii. The sequence goes on along the minus strand of OY882868.1, from coordinate 67,168,055 downwards.
CGCGGAAGGGCCCTGCCTTTGCCCGCAGGTGCAGGTGCGAGGCACACCCCAGCCCAGCGCTCCGCCTCTCCGCACCTGTCGCGCCCGCACGCGCCCAGCGTGCCCCGCGGGCCGGCCTCAGCGGCCACGTGGGCGCGGGGCACGTGGCGCGGGGCACGTGGTGCGCGGGGCACGTGGTGCGCGGGCACGTGGCGCGGGGCACGTGGTGCGCGGGCACGTGGCGCGGGCACGTGGCGGGAGCGATGGCGCAGGGCGGAGTGCGCAGGCGCCACTTGGAGCCGCAGCGGCCGCGGGTCGCGCGGTGAGTCTGTGCGGGGGTCCGAGCGGGGGTCCGTGCGGGGGTCCGAGCGGGGTCCGAGCGGGGTCCGAGCGGGGTCCGTGGGCCGGGCCGCGGCGGCGGCGGGGCCGGCATGTGGGGCTGGGAGCACGCTCCCCGGGACGGGGCGGCGGCCGCGGCCAGGTCAGTGGTCCCTCGCGCGGGGCGGCGGCCGCGGCGCCGTTAGGCCTCCGGGAGGCGAGGCCCGCCCGGCCTCCCCGGCCTCGAACCCCGAGCCCCTCGCACACAGAGGAGGTCCCACTAGCTGCCTTTTAACTCCCAAACCCGGCCAAGCGGCTGCCGAGGAGCCGCCTGGACGGCTCCGAGCCATCGCCCCGGCCGGGCGCGGGCCCCGGGTTTGCAGGAAAGTCGTTTGGGCCCCGCATCCCCGCGCCTTGGAATAGGGTTTACGACTCCAGAAAAGCGGCTTCGGTGCCTGCTGGGATTTCCAAAGCGAACTTTTTCATCTTTTTACTAAATTGAGCTCATGGTGACCTTAAACTGACTCCAGTTTGTTTTTTTAAAAAAAATATTTGTGCTCAACTTAAAAATTACCTGTTGGCCAATATTAGAGGAAGGATCCTTGTTTTTGGAAATGTTTTGATGCCACTTAGTGTATGTGAAAAAGATTTTAAAGCTGTAACAAAAATTAGGAGACGAAAATTAAAAAAAAAAAAATTATGACCTTCCCCCCCTCTCCCTCGTCCCCAGACACAGTTAAGTTCTCTCTCTTTCAGAGAACGTTTTAAACCTCGGTATATTTAGATAACTTTAAAATCTCTTAAATATATACTTCCAGTTTTCTTTAAAGGACTAATATTTATGCATGTAAAGTGCAATATCATAGTGTATTAAGTGTAAAATTATAAAGCAGTGGGTATTTTGAAATAGTTTGCAGTTGGCAAAGTTTGTTATGTAATAAAAATTATTATTTTAATTCTCACCTGAGGATGATTTTAGAGAGGGAGGAAGATGGGGGGCGGGGAGAGGAGGAGAGGAGAGAAACATGGACGGGTTGCCGCCTGTAAGCATCCTGACTGCAAGGGGATGCTTCAACAAGTTGAGCTTCCCAGTCAGGGCTGAAAGTTATTTTTTTTGAAATAATAGGAAAAATGTGATTCTTTTTGCAAGTCTCTATATTGCAAGGCATCTTCAAAAGCAGAAGTCACTGTATCTTTTAAATAAAATTGATTACCAGCTTGAGGCATTTGTTCTCTATATGTTTGTAGTGTTTCTTCTTGTTTAGATTATAGAAGGCCTGTTCTTGTTTTGGGAGGACATCAGTTTATTTATTTATTATTATTTTTAAAAATATATTTTATTTTTTTACAGAGAGGAAGGGAGAGAGAGAGACACAGAGAGAGAGAGCTAGAAACGTTGATGAAAGAGAAACAGCTGCCTCTTGCACACCCCCTACTGGGGATGTGCCCGCAACCAATGTACACGCCCTTGACTGGGATCGAACCTGGGACCTTTCATGAAAGTCCACAGACCTACGCTCTACCACTGAGCCAAACTGGCTTCGGCAGGGAGGACATCAATTTAAAAGAATATGCACATTGTTATGAAGTATTGATTTATGTAACTGATCACAATGTGCATGAATTATCCACTTTGGTATAAATTTGTAAATTTTGCTAGAGAGAATTTTGAAGATGGTGTTTGTATATGGTGAAATTGGAAAATACAGTATATTAAAAACAAATAAAATAATTATTGAACAAATATTTTTGAGGTATTTTTAAATATAGAGTTAAATTTTGATAACTTTATTTAGTGCAAAACATATTTGTAGGAACTTGAAGATTAGGTTTAGTCTTTTTTTTTTTTTTTCACTGCTAATGGACAGATTATTAGAACCTAATTCAAGATATTGCATTGTTTTAGTTTTTCAGGAATTGTCCAAATGGATGAAGATATACATTACAATAAAGGTACTTACACTAAAAATTATTTTTGGATGTAAAAGTTAGATGATCTTGATTAATTTCTAATTTTCTTCGAATTGTGATTTGGTTTTAGTTGAAGATGTGGTTGGAAGTCATGTGGAAGATGCAGTAACATTTTGGGCCCAGGTAAATAGCAGCCTAGTTGATTTTTCTTCCCATCCTTCCTCCACTAACAAAAACAAAAATAAAAATCCCAGAATATATCGTTGTCATTTTCAGTTTCTGACTTTTATTGATAAGCATTGAACACAAGGCATCATTAGGAGACAAATGGCTACAGCTGGAGCTTAATACCTGCGTTCTGAGTTGAATGTTCATAGTATACTAAGTATAAGCAAATAAGAGTGCAATCATGGTTCAGAATTACATTGAATTTAACACCAGTGATCTAGGCTGCATAAATTACTGAAGATGCTGAGAGATTTTTTATTTGTGTAGTTACAGCTCCCTCTAGTGATACTTTATAAGATTGTTTCTTGAAAGATAATCTCATTTTTCCCTAATGGCTTAATTTTGAATTTGAATTACAGTGTCTTTCTCATTGCAAAATTGGAAGTAGTAATGAAATATTAGTAAGTTTCTATTAATAGTAAGGCTTCAAGTCAGATACGTTTATTCAGATTTAAATAAAAAGCCAGTTACCAAAGTTCAAGTGTTCCTGAATTTAAGATGGTGAATCTAACGAACGTAAGTACACACTTTTGTGACCTACACATGAAGGGAAGGAAACGATATTTCTTTGTACTTTCTACAGCATGAGAAGTCTTTTAAAAATATTTCATTGATTTTTACAGAGAGGAAGGGAAAGGGATAGAGAGTTAGAAACATCGATGAGAGAGAAACATGGATCATCAGCCTCCTGCACACTCCCTACTGGGGACGTGCCCACAACCAAGGCACATGCCCTTGACTGGGATTGAACCTGGACCCTTCAGTCCACAGGTTGACACTCTTTATCTATTGAGCCAAACAGTTAGGGCAAGAAGTTCTTTTTTGTGTGGGTGGAGTGAATTGGCAATGTGGGATATAGAATTTATGAGAAAAAAAGTTATAGAAGAATCTGATTAACCCAGAGTTCTTAAGTCTGTATAGAAACATATTGGAGCAGGAGAACTTGTGGCAGATTTGTCTCTGGATTTTCTAAAGTGTCCACATGTTCCAGTTCCATGTCCTTTGTATTAATAGCATAGCATCTGTGTCACTCTCAACAGTGTCCCCGGTTGAATGATAAATTATGTTTAAGCTCATTATATAGGAACAACATTTATTAGTTTAAGATTTTCTAAACCATTGCTATCCAGTAAAATAACATGAACCATATGAATAATTTAAAATTCAGCCGACAGATGGATTCTCTTAAATTGGTAGTGATATTGAAGAAGTGAAGTATCCTGATCAGCACATCATATTGGGAATTCATGTTGTTGATATATCTCATTATTGATGACAGTAACTTGATCCATTGGGTTATGGTTGTAACTGCTAGTTTCTTCACTGTAAAGTTACTATTTTCCTTTTGCAGTTAGTAAGTGTTTTAGAGGGAGCTACATTGAGACTAATCTTGTTTCTCTTCAATGTTGCACCCACACATTTTATTATTTATTAGTATGATGCGTACCAAATGATGTTTCTATTTCCCTCATTCCTTCTACATTTGTTAATTGGAATTCTGTAGGGAAGAGTTGTCTGTTCTCCACCATTTATTTGATGGTTTATATTAATATGGACAGTAGGTACATATAATCTAATACTATATTTTATAATTTAATTTGTTGCAGCTTCAGCCATTAGGAGAGTGTTCACATTCATTGGCTATTGCATCCTTTGTATATACCCATTCTTTTTAAAAAAAATTTATAGCATTTCTTGACCCCGCCAGATATTACAGGATTGCCTTTTATTTCCATTTTTTTTTTTATTATTTCCCTTTTCTAGCCTTGGAATCAACCTCTCTCCAACGAACACTGGTTCCTTTTATTGGAGAAAGGTGTTTAGACAAAATGTCCTTATTGCTACTGGAGTGTCATTGCGTCTAGGCCCTCTCAGTAGACCGAGCTAGAAAAGATACCTTATGTAATAAAAGCCCAATGACGGAAACGGCAGAATGACCACAGCCCCTCACCCTGGCCAGCCCCACTCCCCAGCAGGGACCCCCACCCTGATTGGGAGCTGGGCTGGCCTGCAAACTGCTTGTGGCTCCTTGTCCTGGCTGGTCCCTCTCCCCAGCAGGGCCCCCACCCTGATCCAGAGCCCCCATCAGGGCAGGCTGGCCGGTGAGAGGGCGGGAACAGCCTACCTCTCAGTGCTCCAGCCATCAGGCTCCAATCGTCGGATGGCAGAACGGGGGTGGATGGCGGCGGGGGTGGGTGTGGGTGGAGGGTCGGGGCAGAGCTGGTGAGTGGGCAAAACGGCTGACCTCTCGGTTCCTCCCCTCGGCCTGACCTGCTGGCACCGATCACCTGATGGCAAGCGGAAAACCTAGGGTGAGGGCATCAGGGAAGATGGCCCTGACCACGGACCAGGCCTAGGGACTACCTCACATGAATTTCATGTGCTGGGCCTCTAGTATATGTATAAGAACCCACTCACTCATATACGCATCTATATTTCTCTTTATCTTTGTGTGTGTCTTTCATATATGCACAGATACATACAAACAACGCACACACATGCACCAATAACATGTATATTCATTCTGATACCTTCTAGTTCTAGTCTAACGCTGTAGATTTATTTAGCCTTCTTTTGTAAGTTCTTCCTGCTCTCATTTACAGTATATTTATTTGTTCAATCCTACTATATACCTAATTTCGAACTGTTATCCCAACAATCTGTAAGAAATGAATTTACTAACTAGATTACAGTATTTGTGTACAGGGAAATGTATACTTTTGAAATTATGTTTGCATGTTTCCTTTACACAATAACAAATATGTGAGAAGACTTAAGTCATTAGACCAAAATATGCTATCCACTTTGAGTAATTCAAGTTTGATTTAAAGTAAAATCCAGAGACAATTGTTTAAATTCATCTCTTCATATTAATAATATTTTGGTAGCTTGGTTTGAATTCCAAGTAATTTGAACGCATTGGGAAATAAACATTTTCTATAGCCTAGTCCCATTTTTTTTTTTATAAAAAACTCATTTGAATTATGAAAAACTGACATAAGAATTTGACTTAATTTCCAATGCTCCGAAATCTTGTTAAGTATTATGCTTAGTGGAACCCTTAATTGGATAACACTATCCAATAATATTTTACTGAATCATACTATATCTGTTCTCCCTTCTAGAGTATCAGTAGAAATGAGGATATTATGAAGATTGGTTGCTCACTGTCTGAAGTTTGTCCTCATGCCAATTCAGTTTTTGGGAATCTTGATCTAAAGAAGGTGAGTCATATTCTTGGATATAATTACCCCATCTGTCATGCTAATATTTCCTATACCTTAAATTTTATAGTTTTTGAAGATTTTGATATATTTGAAAGGAAGAGGCAAAATTTTAGAATATGTATAAGCTGTAGTCATAGTAAGTTTTTTTCTATTGAAATACTTATGTACTATCTGCTATGTGCCAGGCACTGTGTTAAGCATGGAATATACACTGGTAAACAAAATAAGAGTCCTTGTGTGAATTTAAGGAGGCACCTAAGCAAGTGCAGAGTTGGTCCCTCAGAGTAAGAGAGTGCCTCTTTAAATTTTATGTGTTGGGTGCCTTGCTAGTTAAATGAGAGTTAGATGTCTGTATTTTAATATGGAATTAGATGCAAAAAGTGTATGTAAAAATAGCTAATTTGTGTAAAAATGTATAAACATATATCCTAGTGTATATGTTTATATATTAATGGATACCTAAGTTGTTTCCATTTTATTGACTCTTGTAAATAATGCTGCAATGAACAGGGTACCTTTATCTCCAAAGAATATGAAAATACTAATTTGTGCCACCTTTTTCAGTTGTCTGTTTTTTATCTTTCCTCCCCTCCCCAATCTCACCCCTTTTCTTTGAAAGGCAGAATAGCATAATGGACTCTAGTCAGATATCTTAAGTTTGAATCCTGGATCTACTGCTAACTAGCTTATGACTTTAGCTGTATAATGGTGAAACACAGTTCCTGCTTGTTCAGGTTGTTGTAAGAATAAAATAAGGTATAAATAAAGTACTTATTGACATGTAGTTAAGTGGTAACCAATATTTTCATCTACTTAACATGCTTTAATTAAAATTCCAAATAATTGTACTTCCTTTTTCTCTTTGTAGATTTATGGTGGATTATTTTCTGAAGACAAATGTTGGTACAGATGCAAAATACTGAAACTCATCAGTGATGAAAAGGCAGGAATAAATGTTCAATTTTTCCTCCCAGAGGAATATTTATTCTGGTTATAAAATCTGATGCTTACTTAACCCTTCATTGCTTATTCATAATGGTAATAAGATCTGGTTCAAGGAATTTTATGTGTGTGTATATATATTTTCTTTTACGTAGGGAATATAAAGGAAATGAATTGCTTAAAAAAAAAAATCCAGGTCAGATTCAGGAACATTCTTCTGAATTTATGTTGTCATATAATCACTCCAGATTGTCCAAGAAGAATAGATTAAATAATTTTTGATGTTTTTGTGTATCTCAGTTCTTAATAATTATGTTTGATTTTTGCCGAGCAACGATGAAAAGTTCCTTCTATTAAGATTAAATAGGAAAATAACATTTTATTGGTCCTGAAGTTATGTTTACCTCTTAGTTCCTGTGCATATTGTTAATGAAGATTGGCTTGAAGCTTCCTCTTGTTTTGTTAAATGTGATGAATTTTCTTTGTGTTTAGTTATTTATTTTACTTACAAAGTGCACTTTGCAAAGCTATGTAAACGCATCTCTGTGGGCTTTCCTTTATTGTTTTTTTCAGAGGTGGTTTTCCTGGATTTAAAATATTTTATAATATGTATATTTTATAAATATTTTTCTTGTAACAAGGAAATGCTAAGATGAAACAATTTGAGTAATATTTCAAATATCTTTTAAAAATATCACATTTTATTACTGACAAAGACAATGATTTATTTTAAAAAAAATATGTTTTATTGATTTTTTACAGAGGGATAGAGAGTTAGATGTGAGAGAAACATCAATTCAGCTGCCTCCTGCACACCCCCTTCTATGGATGTGCCTGCAACCAAGGTACATGCCTTTGATCGGAATCGAATCTGGGACCTTTCAGTCTGCAGGCTGACGCTCTATCCACTGAGCCAAACTGGTTAGGGCGATAATGATTTATCATAATGAAATAGACCCTTCTATTAGAGCTTTTCTCCATAATTTGACAACAGTGATTGCTATTTTGCATTTGCTTTTGATTTGGCTTTAACTTTTTAAATTAAGAGGCAAGCTGGCCTTTGACTTTGTGATAAGGTATTTTTCTTTTTAAACAGTTATAGAGCTGGAGGTAAAAATGAAGTTGCTTCATTTTCAAGGTCTAATAGCTGGAATGGGTTTAATTTTATAGGAAGTTTGATAATTTTCAGCTTGAATTTAAGAATGTTGAATGATTGTAATATTCCAGGTAGGAGAGGTCTATAAGCTTCATAGGTTTATATTTATTTAATGCCAGTGCATTAAAAACAAATCCAAAATGAGAAATGGTACTGTTGGAAGTAGTACTGTCTAATACCAAATACAGAATCACTAGGTTCTCATTGGACTATGGATTTTCCTTATTTTGAGGATATTGCTGGAGCTCTTATTTGCCAATTTGAGGAAAAATGCTATCTTGAGTTATAGCTAATTAATAGAAAGCAAATTTTGTTGGCTTCTTTGAGATATTTAGTTCCTTATTAGCATTTGTTTCATTTTTTCCTCTCAGTGTCTGGTGAGATACATTGACTATGGAAATACTGAAATTCTAAATCGATCTGATATAGTTGAGATTCCTTTGGATCTGCAATTTTCTAGTGTTGCCAAAAAGTATAGACTTTGGGGACTACAGATTCCTTCTGGCCAAGAAGTTAACCAATTTGATCAGGCAAGTAACAGATTATAAATATTTTTTGTTAATGGAAGTAAAATAAAATATAAGTATAGTTAAATTTCATGAGTTTTCTTTAATATAAAAGCTTGTATAAGCAATAAAAATATGAATTATAGAATGATTCAAAAGCAATTATATAATAACATGTTTGTGCTCATCTTTTGCTAGGTACATTTGTTGGTATTCTATTAAAGTTGTATATATGTGTATATATCTATATGTATAGAAGCCTAAATGACTGTCTGAGTGTCTGACTGGTAGCTATGACACAACAACCACCAGGTGGTAGACTCTCAATGCAGGAGCTGCTGAGCTGTGGTGACCTGGCAGCTGTGGTTCTCAGGTGACGCACCTGGAACCAGAGAGGGAGCCCGATTCCAGGCTGTCACCTGAGAAACGCCCTCTCACAATCTGTGACCCCCAGGGGGGTGTTAGCTGATTTCACCTGATCCCCATAGGCCAGGCCAAGGAACCCCACCAGTGCACAGATGCGTGCACCAGGCTTCTAGTATCCCACTTAATAAAAGAGTAACATGCAAATTAACCATCACTCTGCTACATCCACCAGCCATGCCCACCAGTCAATCAGAGCAAGTATGCAAATTAACTCCAACCAAGATGGCTGCAGTCACAGAGAGCAGTTGAGAGGCTTGGGTTTCCCGGGCAATAGAGGAAGTCAAGATTTCCCACACCCTGGCCAGCCTAGGCCTCCACTGAAGGATACAAAGTTTCAATTATAGAAGATAAATCCTAAGAAAAATGGTGGCAGCCACGGAGCTGGAGAGAACAGGCTAGGGTTGGAAGCCAAGCTTTCTGCCTGCCCTTGCTGGCCTAGGCCTCAACTCCAGTATACATAGTTTCAATTATAGAAGGTAAACAAATCCAAACAGAAATGGCTGCCTCCATGGAGCAAGCAAGAGACTTGGCTCTGCTCCAGGCTACAAAGTTTCAATTGTAGAAGGTAAATAAATTCCAGATACAAGTGCCTCTGCTTGGATCGCCAGGGGGCGTGGCTGGCCTGCAAACCACCACAGGCCCCTCGTGCAGGCCACTCCACACCCCAAGGGAACCCCCACCCTGACCCAGGACACCCTTCAGGGCAAACCAGCTGGCCCCCACCCATGCACCAGGCCTCTATCCTATCTAATAAAAGAGTAATATGCAGATTGACCATCACTCCAACACACAATATGGCCACGACAAGATGGCCAGCAGTGGAAGGCAGTTGGGAGACACCAGGCCTGCAAGGGAGGGCAGTTGGAGGTGATGAACCCTGCAGAGGAGGGCAGTTAGGGGTGACCAGGCTGCAGAGGAAGGAAGTTGGGGGCAAACAGGCTGGCAGGGGAGCGTTAGATATCAATCAGGTTGGCATGGGAGTGATTAGGGGGTGATCAGGCTGGCAGGTAGAATTGGTTGGGGCAATTAGGAAGGCAGATATGCAAGCAGTTGGGAGCCAGCAGTCCTGGATTGTGAGAGAAATGTCCAATTTTCCGTTTAGACCCGATCCTGGTGGCAGTTAAGCATCCCTCAAGGGGTCCCAGATTGGAGAGGGCGCAGGCTGGGGTGAGGGAACCCCCCTCCCCCCTCAAATTTTGTGCACTGGGCCTCTAGTTTAAGAATATGAATAGTTTTATTCTATTATGAAAGCTTAACAGGAGAGTCTCATATATGATGGAGAAAATGATATTGTCTTTGGGTTTTGAGACAGATTATAAGTAAAAGTGAACTTTAACCTAATCCTGATGATAAATATCAGTCATTTGAAATTAGTGAAGTTGTAAATTAATTTGACTTTATCACTTTGGCAGAGGCTCTTACTGTTTGATGTGATAATAAGCAGTGATGTTCTGCTAATCTAGATTCTAGTTTATATTCATTTCCATTAAATTTTGGGTTAGTAATCTAATTCTGGAAGACATCTGATAATTTCAGGGGTAGTCTTACAGTTTAATTAAATTGTATTCCAAGTTCAGGGTTCTGTCTTGGTGGTTAGAGTGTATCAAAGTAATTTAGAGAATTTTAATATTTTTGAACTATAAGCAGGCCCTTATTAAAATCAAATCTCAAAATATCCTCCATTCCAAAATATGTTTTAGGTATATTTGTGCTTAGTGCACAAGATGGATAATTATAAGTTAACAAATACATAATTACTCATATGGCTTCTTATATACCCGTTGTACAAATGTTATGCCCTTAAACAAAATTCAGTTTAAGAGGGTTTTGAATTTAGGAATTTCTAACATCTCATATTCTGTAATTTTAATTTGTTGATTTAAGAAAATTGTTGATATTTTGTGCTCTTAGTTCTGTTTTTTGCTCCTGTTTTTGTGTTTAAAACCAGAGTACCTGGTTTTGCCTTTAAGATATTTTTAAAGTTTTGTTGAATTTTAGCACCTTTTCTAGATATCAAAATCTATTTTTATGTTCTGTAGCTTCTGAGGACACCACTATATTTAGTTGGGGCCAAAATAGTCAGCAGTCTGATTGGTTTTAAAAAATTATTTGAGGATATTTAATTGATCACATTAAAAAATATATAAATATGGGTGCCTATACTTCAGGTATTCTACTTCAGCAAGTGTATAATTGGAATATATTCATGCACATGTGGAGTATATTTGCATAACAAGGTTAGATACTTCTATAGAGATTTGAGAATGAAAAATAAAATTATTTGAAACATTGGGTGGAAACAGTGAAGAATAACAAGTTGGTGCAGCTGTTTTATGCCTTTTTCCCCGTCTTTCTTAGGGTAGAACCTTTCTGGGGAGCTTGATTTTTGAAAAGGAAATAAAAATGAGAATTAAAGCAACCTATCAAGATGGCACAGTTATTGCTCAGGCCGAGTATGGCGCTGTGGATATAGGGGAGGAGGTGGCGAAGAAAGGATTTGCAGAAAAATGCAAACTCACGTCCAGCACTAACGTTAGTGAAGAACAAAAACCAGATCCTGGTCAGCTTGTTCTCAGGAACCTCAAAGGCCCCACTCCCCTGTGGGGACATAGATCAAACCAGTCAACATTCAGCAGGCCAAAGGGGCGATTAAATGGGAGGCAGACACTTGACTCGAAGGATGAAAATGATGTAGGAAATCATGTGCCATTTCCAAAGTAAGACTTGGTGGGGTTTTAATCTTACCTAATATTTAATTCATGGTAGAAGCCCTTGTCATAGTAGAAGTCAGCAGTTATGTTTTTGGAGTCCTCAGCTATGTCATGATTTTGAGGAATGATACTAATTATTTCTGTTTTTCTAAAACATATATTATTCTCTTTGGTAGTAATACTTTAAGACTCATTTTGAAAGAAAATTATTACTGAATTGTTCAAAGTTCATATACCAACTATTCATGCCAACTTTTTAATACTCTTATTTTTTTTATATTTTTCAATTACAATTTACATTTTTTATAATTTTTGCATTAGTTTCAGGTGTATAGCATAGTGTTTAGATAATCATATACTTTAAAAGTATTCCCCCTAATATTTCTATTGGTACCATGCAGAGTTATTGCAGTATTATTGAGTATACTCCTATGCTGGACTTCACATCCTCATGACTATTTTGTAACTACCAGCTTGTACTAAATCCCTTCGCCTTGTTTATCCAGTCTCCCAAGCCCCCTCCCTTTTGGCAACAATCAGTCTGTCCTCTGTATCTATGAGCCTGTATTAGTTTTGTTTGTTTAGTTAGGTATTTTATTCTTTAGATTCCACATATAAGTGAATTCATATATTGTTTGTCTTTAGCTGATTCACTTCTTTCACTTAGCGTAATACCCTCTAGGTCCATCTATGCTATTGCAAATATTAAGATTCTTTTTTATGACAAGTAATATTCCATTGTGTGTGTGTGTGTGTGTGTGTGTGTGTGTGTGTATAAAACAACTTTTAAAATCCAGTCTAAGCTGCCTCCTGAGTGCAGTAGGCAGCGAGTCAGTCTCATAAAATCCAACCTTCTATTGATGGGCATTTGGGTTGCTTCCATATTTGGCTATTGTAAATAATGCTGCAAAGCACATAGGGGTGCATATATATTTTTTTAAATTAGTGTTTTGGGTTTCTTTGAATATATACCCAGAAGTGGAATTGCTGGGTTATAAGCAAGCCAACTCTCTTGAATACGTTGATCAAAAATAGAACCTCCCCCTAAATCTGAATTTTTCAGGGAAAGCTAGAATTTCAAATAAACTTTGAAGTTTTTCCTGTGGCTTTAGAAATATTTCAGTGAGTTTTAGGGAAATGACTATTTTTTTTTTAAATCAAAAGAGAGGCTCTTTGTTCTTCCTATGAAAACTAATTGTGATGGAACTTGATTATTACAAAAGGAGTTCACTTTTTAGATAATTTTGAACCATAAGCTTAAAGTGGAAGCCACATTTGATGTTTATAAGTACCAAGCCATTCATATCTCTGTATCATGATCCAAGTCATGATGCCATATGTCAGGTGATGTAGCTATTTGTTGGGATATTTTCAGTGCTTTAGGAATGAAACTGTCAGATGAAGTGGAGGTGATGGTGAGGAGGGATTGGAAGAAACTGATACAGAGTGATTTTTACAGTATTTGCTGGAGTTGATATTGCTGTGAAAAACTTGGAATATATTTTCTTTAAGAGTTGGTAGCATTGTTTCTGAAGTATAACTTTAATTATAAAATCTAATTTGCATTAAGATATTTTTTAGTGGTGGTCTAGGTAAAGTTTTAGAATAGTTTCCAAAATTAACTTTAAGATATATTAAGGTATAAAAAGCCTAACATAAATTAGTTTAGATTTCTGATCTCTGTAGCCTTATTCAGTTTGGTTTTTAAAATGAGTGAATTTGTTTTTAACAGGGAATGTTTGGCTATTGGTGACTTTAATTTAGGGTCTAATGTCAGCCTGGCAAAAATTAAGCAGGACCAGAAACTGATTGAAGAAAATGAAAAGCTTAAAACAGAGAAGGAGGTTCTTCTGGAAAGTTATAAGGCATTAGAATTGAAAGTAGAACAGACTGCCCAGGAACTGCAGGTATGGTATGCTCAGTGGCTTAAGTAAGGTAAAGAATGACCAATTGGGATCTCTATATTCATCTACTCTTACTTGTTAAATTTTCTGTCATTTTTCCTTTCATTCCCTTTCTCTCCCCCTGCACCACAAATGTGTCTCCAGCATAGCAGTTCTTCCCTTATAAACACAGCAGGTCCTCACAGCCAATTGGTCTGAAGGAAAATTCCTCCCAGAGTACCAACAATAATCAAGGCTTAACTACACCAACACTTTGCACTCAGCCCATAAAGGGGTGCACCAAGACTGTCCACCTTGGGTTATTGGGGAGGCTGAGCTACTGGCCCCTGGGGGTCACCTACCACACAAAGCTGCTCCATCAACAGCAGCCAGAATGTGGAGACACAAAGGGGGCATTGGAGGAAAGCAAACAACGGGACGACATGGAGTTTAGGACCACATTTATAAGGTTATCAATCTTCTAAAAACTGCTGAGGAACTTGAGACTTATAAGGAGCTTAATGAGAATGTCAAAAAAATGGAAAAGGACCAGTCAGAAATTAAGAATACACTGTCTGAAATAAAGAATTTACAGGAACTCAACTGTAGATCAACGTACCCCAAGAATCAAACCAAAGATCTGAAATACAAGGAAACAGAAGACACCCAACCAGAAAAACAAAAAGAAAAAAGAATCCAAAAGTATGAAGATAACTCTGAGACAACTTTAAGCGTACCAACATTTGAATTTTTGGGGTGCCAGAAGAAAACAAAATATTGAAAACCTATTAGAAGAAATAATGACAGAAAACTTTCCCCCAGAAAGAAATAGACTTACAAGTTCAGGAAGCAAACAGAACCCCAAACAAAAGGAATCCAAAGAGGACCACACCAAGACACATCATAATTAAAATGCCAAGGGAAAAAGATGGTGTTAGGCAACCCTGATAGCGCTTCTCAACCTGTGGATTGCAACCCACAGGTTGATAATATTTTTCAAATCCCAAATAGTAGGAACATCATTGTTTATTAACCTATGGCCTAATATATTTTTAACCTTTAAAATTTTAATTATTTCTAAAAATCATTTAAATAACAGTAAAAACACAGTTTCCTATTTCGGTCTCACTAGTATGTGCTTGTTCTTTGTTTCAGCAAGAGAAAGCAACCATCATGGATTTAACTAAACATTTAAAGAGCACTCTGAAGATTCATGTAGGTACCAGAATGAAAAATCTAGCAGCTAAGATTGAAAGATTAAAAGAAATTAGGTAGGTAAGAGCATATTTTTTTGAGAAGGATAATTTAAAATAATTGTTAATTAGTTGATGGTCTGTATGACCACCATTTTTGCTTTGAAATTTAACTTTGCATTTTTATAACTTTAAAGGGAGAAACTAAAAATGGTAACTCCTGATTAAACAAATTTTGTAGTGTGACATTGTTAGTAGAAGGAGTTATATTGTCCTAAACCAATTTGTGAGAGTGAAATTAAAAGTTCAACACATGTGGAACTACTACCTCCAGCTTTTTTGCTTGGTGTTACTTTCAGGCTTATAATGAAGCTAAAGATTTCAGTAATCTAAATTAATTATTCTCTGTCTAAAGAAAGAAAAAAGTAGTCACCATGGAGTCAAAAGAAAAAAAGTAGATTAGCAAATCTTGTGCAGAGTTTATTTAGTATTTTTCAGACTTTGTATGTGAATTATGTAGGTATTTTATCTATTAGAGGATTGCTTTATAGCTGGTTAGGAAAAATTTGTTATACTTTTCTGGAATGTGAAAAAAATAGTTCTCAAAGTAACCTAGTTTTCTTTTATGCTACACACAGGACTTAAACCAGTAATTCATTTTCTCATGTACTTTAAAACACTAAGAAATTGCCCTGAATGAATGTTGCATGTTGGTCTTCTGTCCAATGAAAACATTCTCGGGTATAAGTCCATGAATTGGCACCCTATATAATAAAAGTGTTATATTAATTGTAATGTGAATATCTGTGTTTTCTGATGGTCTTAGGCTCTACAGCGGTTCTCAACCTGTGGGTCGCGATCCACAGGTTGAGAACCACTAGCAGGGTTGTCTAAGACCATGGGAAAACACAGATATTTACATTACGATACATAACAGTAGCAAAATTACAGTTATGAAGTAGCAACGAAAATAATTTTATATTTGGGGGTCACCACAACATGAGGAACTGTATTAAAGGGTCGAGGCATTAGATTGAGAACCACTGCTCTAGAGGCTAATCAACCTTTGATATAACTTGAAAAATTAAGTGGCTGCATTGCAAAGATGTGAAATAGACTTCAGACCAAAAAAATTCAATATATTTCAATTTATATTTGAAGACATAATGTGCTACTCAAGTGGTGGCAGTCTAGCTGGAAACTAAAAGAATAGTTGGCCTCCCTTTCTGATTGCCTTTTTTTTAATATATTTTTTATTGTTTTTTTTTTTTTTTTTTTTTTTTTTTTTTTACAGAGAGGAAGGAAGAGGGAGAGAGAGTTAGAGAAATCAATGAGAGAGAAGCATCAATCAGCTGCTTCCTCCACACCCCCTACTGGGGATGTACCGGCAACTAAGGTACATGACCTTGACTGGTATCAAACCTGGGACCCTTGAGTCCGCAGGCTGACGCTCTAGCCACTTAACCAAACTTGTTAGGGCTGCCTTTTCTTTTTACATTTCTTTTTAAAAGTCTACAATGCTGGTCTGCTTACTAGGGTACAGGGGCTGTGTGCCTGTAGACTTGATAATTTAAGTCTAAAATTTGTAAAAATATATTTACAAATTTAATTGTCAACAAGAAATGAAGGTCCATTTGATATAATTTAAATTCTGCAGATTTTTGAAGTTCTCCTTTTATATAAAGTTCTCCTTTTATACTTATTTTTTTCTGTCATATGTATTTTTTAATTATAACTTTGTACCAAAGTTATTTATGGTTTTATATAAAGTTTAAAAAATTACCTCTATTGGCCAATTTTATAAATAGTAACTTTAGATCATAACATTTAAGCCCAGCTTTTTCTCATAGCAACTTAAAAATTTTCTCTTATCTTTTCCTTTTTCTATTTTTTTTTTTTTTAATAGACGTGTTAACATCAGTGTTCGCTTGGGAAATGACCTTTCAGATGCTATACAGATGTTGGATGAAGAGTGCTTTTCTACCCCAGTTTCTTTGGATGAATTAGAGATAGTTTGGGCAGAATACAATCTGGCTCAGGAGAAGATTAAAACTTGTCAAAATGTGGTGGGTCACAAATTTCTCTCTATTATGATTTTTTTGGTGTTTAATATAAGGAGATATCTTTTAAGGAATCAGGACTTCAGCTACTGTAATGATACTTTGCATGAAATATTACATTTTACAGTACCTTTATCATTATTTGAAACTTTTTTAAAACTTTTTATCTACAACCAATAAAGCAATAGCGATTGTAGATAAAGGATTGACAAAATCTTCTCCACTTTTGCATGATAATTTGATTTTTGATTAGTTCCCTTGGTAATGTGATAAAATATTTTTGTCAGGTTACTAGGCAACATTGTTTAGGAAAATAAAACCCCTGATTGGTAAATTGTATCTGGACGGGGAGGAACTATAAGTGACTACAAGTACTTGGTGAAACTCTTACAACTGGGCATACCCCCTGAGGGACCCTGGATGCTAGCCTGGAAGAGATAGGAGTTGTTGAGGGGCAGGAGATAGTCAGGGTGTCTACCACACCTGCTACCAAGGATCTTGTCTTCTGGTTTGAGGTGTGTTCTATGCTGAGTGTTGGACTCTGCCTTACTATTAAATACTACCTAAACCATTTGTTGAGAGGTGGTTATTTGTGGGGAGGGGAAGGAAATGAAGAAGGAATATTTCACATGAATTCTTTATTAGTGTAGGTAAAAGTATATTTCCTCTTCCAATTTTCTTTTAAAAAAAAATATATTTTATTGATTTTTTACAGAGAGGAAGGGAGAGGGGGAGAGAGTCAGAAACATCGATGAGAGAGAAACATCGACCAGCTGCCTCCTGCACACCCCCTACCGGGGATGTGCCCACAACCAATGTACATGCCCTTGACTGGAATCGAACCTGGGCCCTTTTTTTTTTTTTTTTTTTTAAAAAGATATTTGGCACGACAGTCATTGTTTTCCTTAGTAGTTGTGAGTTTTATGCTTGTGTTTGGAACTTTCCAACCTTTTTTTTTTTTTTTTTTTTAAATATATTTTATTGATTTTGTACAGAGAAGAAGGGAGAGAGATAGAGTCAGAAACATCGATGAGAGAGAGTCATCCATCAGCTGCCTCCTGCACACCCCCTACTGGGGATATGCCCGCAACCAAGGTACATGCCCTTGACCGGAATCGAACCCGGGACCCTTCAGTCCCCAAGCCGACGCTCTATCCATTGAGCCAAACCAGTCTCGGCTGGAACTTTCCAATCTTAAGTGTTGGTGGTTTCTGCATCTGAGGAGTATTCTCTGAAAATTTTACTCCCTGTTCAAAATTAGGTTGGTCAGTTGGCAACTGGCTCTGAATGAGCAGAGTGAACAGAATAACTAGGCCTCTAGAAATGTCAGGAATATTTAATTTGAAGAAAGGTTAGATTTGGGTTATTTTACATATTAGACCCTAACTAGTCACTTCTGATTATGGAAGGAAGAAAATGACAGAAGTAATTATTTTTGAATCTCAGTGAAACATTGGTAATGCTATAGGTACTTTATAAACTACTCCTTACACTAACTTCTTTATTGGGGTGACATTGGTTAATAAAACTATATAGGTTTCAGGTATGCAGTTGTATAATATAGTCCATCATTTGTATATTGTATGTTCACTATCACAAGTCAAGTCTCTGTCCCTTGAGGGTAGGGTGGGAATAGGGACAGAGCATGTAATTAGTAGGAACTTGAATGTTTTTCTTAAGAAAAACAAAATTTCATTGTTGCAGAAATAATGGGAAAAAAGTAAAGATTAGCAGAGCAGGATTGTTGCATTTAAATGTCTTGTTTTTAATTAAGAGAAAGAAAGCTCTTTGTCAGCTTGTTGATCTAGGGCAGGGGTGGGCACGTACTGCCCGAGAATTCATTTGGTCAGGCTCTGCCAAGGCATTAGGGGTGAGTTAATACAATGTTTGACCAAATAGAGCAGGTTAATTTTTAAGTTGCTAATTTGTTATGGCCATTTGATTTATAAATATCAAAATGGCTCTTGGCAGAAAAAAAGTTCCCCATTCCTGATCTAAGGAGAGGTGTTTGTCTTATTTGCTACTGAGTTTGGAAAATGTAATTTAAATTTTATTGTTTTGAAGGGATCAAAAATTTTTTTTCATTGATTTCAGAAAGAGAAAGGGAAAAGGGCGGAGAGAGAAATATCAGTGATGAGAGAGAATCACTGATCAGCTGCTCCCTTCTGGGGATCAAGCTCACAACCCAGCCATGTACCCTGCCCACAGCCACTGAATCACACCAGCCAGGCCAAAGATCAATTTTTAAATATAGGTCAATGTATAAAAAACACTGGATGTGTATATTAATCATGGTTATTTTTTCTCTTCCTTCAGAATGAAGGGGATATTTTGATTGCCAGAAGAAATGAAGTACAACAGAAACTGTGCACAGCAGTAGAAGTTTTTATTTTGGCAGTAGATGAGTTACCTCTTAATAAACGTTTGAAAACATTGCAGGTTGGAATTTAAAAAGATACATAGCATTAAATATACATATTTATCATTTAAGAGATGAAATTAGCATTTACCTGGAGACTTCAGATAGTATTAATGGTTGCAAAAGTTTTTCTTCTCTTCTTTGATTCTAATTTCTTCTTAATGGAATTAAAATTTCATACGAATGGCCCTGGCTGGTTTGGCTCAGTGGATAGACCATCGGCCTCCAGACTGAAGGGTCTTGGGTTTGATTCTGGTTAAGGGCACATGCCCGGGTTGTAGGCTCGATCCCCAGTAGAAGGTGTGCAGGAGACAGCCGATTGATGGTTCTCTCTCATCACTGATATTTCTATCTCTCCCTCTCCCATCCTCTCTAAAGTCAATAAAAACATTAAAAAATTTTCATATGCATGTATTTAATAGTTTATACATGTGTATCTGTTCTGCATGTGAAGAAAGTTACCTTTTCCCACAGAAGGTACAGTCTCTCCCACTTGCACAGATTGTATTCACTTCGTGCTATTGTCTGTCTTCCCAAGGCTTCCTGAGTTTTATGATAGAAATTTCAGGCTCTATTAAGGTTTTTTTTGTCTCTGTGATATTTCTAGAGTTTGATTCCTCGAGAGAGCCAGCAGGCTCTCTTGTTACTTCCAGTCCTTTAAAAAAATGCTTTTAAGTGTTCATACATGTTTGGTGTCTTTCCTTAATTGGAATTATTTGTATATTTTGATGTGCATTTTTATTAAGTATCGATAGTAGGTCTTGGAAACTTCCATGTCAGGATAAAGCAGTAGTGATTCTAATTTAAAGCCAGAGAAAAGAAGGGGCTTTCTTCGAAATAGCAAGCCTAAGATTATAAAGCTTCCTGTATGTATGTAACCTTAATGCACTGGGAAAACTTTCACTACAGAGTCCAAACAAGTCAGCTTCTAGGTAGTTGTTTGCTTTCATGTCTGTCTAATTGTTCTGTTTTATTTATAAAATTCTCAAGGATAGAGAATCAACATACTACATTTCTGCCTCAAAGGTTCTAATACAGTGCTTCAAACCTAGTGGGAAGTTAATAAACGGAAATATATCTCTGCAGGATTTGTCAGCCTCTTTAGAAGCGGTATATGGACAGGCCAA
Organism: Pipistrellus nathusii; assembly: GCA_963693515.1. Taxonomy (NCBI): domain Eukaryota; kingdom Metazoa; phylum Chordata; class Mammalia; order Chiroptera; family Vespertilionidae; genus Pipistrellus; species Pipistrellus nathusii. Next base: position 67,147,969 of record OY882868.1, on the reverse strand, counting down.
CGAAGGGACAAACTCTGAAGAAATACTTAAGAAATTTTATGACTGGAAGCGTGATAAAAGGGAGGAGCTCACCAGTGTTAGGAGTGAAACAGAAGTTTCTCTGCAGCGTCTTGTAGCGTGGTTCCAGAGCACCTTAAAGGTAATCAGAGCTCTTGCTCAGTGGCACAGACCAGGCAATTTAAAAGAACAATTTCCCAATGTCACTTTCCTCTTTTCCGAGGGGTGTAGGGAGGCTGAGAATGAATATGAATGAGAATGTGTGTGCTGGGATGGAGGAATGAGGAATTTACGTATTTGTAGTCTGTTTAGGACCCATATAAAGACAACTTCAAGTTATAGGTGTAAGATAATACACCTATATCTTACAAGTAGTATGTATTTTACAGCTATAATGTGGAGATAAGGGCATGTAAAAATACATGTGCTTTAGAGGATAGATAGCTTTCCTGTTTTTTGTTTTCTTTTTTTAGCAAGATGAATTTTAAGATTAGTTGGTTAACTGGTCATGCTTAAAATATGCTATTGGTGTTGTTTAAATATTTTGATTTTTTAGGTATCTTAAAGATCTTAAAGATATCTAAATTAAGTAAAGACTCTTAGTCTTAGTTGGTATTAGATATTAGAGAAGATGTTTGGTATATCATTTTTTTAAGTTCTTGTTTACTGTTATAAAAACAGCATGTAATGTTCCAAAAGGTGTGGGGGCATGTGATTCTATATTATGCACTCAGAACGCTAATTAAATTTTAGCCTAATTTTGTTATTGATCCTCTGTTCTTCTGTTTGCTTTACAACTTCCTTAGCAAGGGCAATCTTTGTGAATGACTTCTAAATACGAATTTCTTTGTTTGGAGAAAACACAAGTTAATCTCTAGCTACTTAGATAACTGATTTTTTTTTTTTTACTTCCTTCCTTCCTCCCCCCCCCCCCCATTTGGCTCTTGCCAGGTGATTTTTTTAAAACTTCTTTATTGTTAAAGTATTTCATATGTCTCCTTTTCCCCCATTGATCTCTCCCCAGCCCTAGCACATGCCCTCACCCCCCTACTGTGTGTGTCCATGGGTTATGCTTATGAGCATGCATGAAAGTACTTTGGCTGACCTCTTCCCTCTCCCTTCCCTCAGCCTTCCCTCTGAGGTTGGATAGTCTGTTCCATGCTTCTGTGTCTCTGGATCTATTTTTGTTCATCAGTTTATGTTGTTTATAATATTCCACAAATGAGTGAGATTGTGTAATACTTAATCTTTCTCCAACTGGCTTATTTCGTTTAGCATAATGCTTTCCAGGTCTATCCATGCTGTTGCAAATGGTAAGAGCTTTTTTTTTTTTTTAATAGCAGTGTAGTATTCCATTGTGTAGATGTACCACAGGTTTTTCATTTATTCATCTGCTGGTGGCTGTTTCCTTTTTGGTACTTTCTTATGGATAATTAATATAAGTAAATTATTGCTTTATTCTCTTTTGTTATTGATCACGATTATCTTTCTGTTTAGGTTTATTATTCGTTATCTTTTTCATTTCCACAGTCTGATTATTTGAAACCAAAGTCACTGTTTGTGATCTTTAGTTCTATATTATAATTTAGGTCCCTGATTTTATTCTGTTTAATATCTTACTATTACGTTTATTTCCTGATAGAGAATACCTTTGTTTTTCTAATAAATGGAACCATTTGAGTTTAGTCTATAACTTTTAGTCTCCAAATTCCTAAATACTAGTAAGTCATCACCAATTATAATCATATTTCTTCTTTGTTCAAGACCTAACATTGCCTGCCTAATACTTTAAGACTTAAGCTTGCCACCTGCACATTCAAGGTTTTTTTTAAACCAGTTTTTGTAAGACTCACTCTTACTCTTCCCCCCAAATATCTTGGTCTTGTCTCTGTCCCCTTCAGCCCCATACTTTTTCTCTGTACTCTCTTACCTCTGTGAACCACTAACTATAAAAAAATTCATTGTTTTTTTTTTTTTTTTAATGTGTGTGATACATCTACATTTGTAACCCCCCCCTCCCCAATGTATAAATTACATGAGGGTAGTACTTTCTGTGTATCCTTATTTCCCCCACACTGCTCAGTGAGTAGGCTAATGTTCTGCTCCAATTATAAGGACACAATACTTATTGAAATAATTAAATGAGATACTTCATGCTTTTATTTTTTATAAACGAGGCTTTTGATCTCTCTGTGGAAGAATCACTGACTTCTGAAGACACAATTGATAACATTGATGAAATCCTAGAGAAGGCTGAGTCAAGTGTCTGCAAAGAGCTGGAGATATCTCTGATTGTGAGTATTGATATTTATTGCTTCCCCTGAAGCAACATGGTTTGTTTCTCTTGCAGGTTAGAAAGTATTAAGACTGGTCTTAGCTTTGCCCTCATAGACCTGTTAGAAAGAATAACACTGTCAAGTTCTAATCCAAATACAAAATAAAATCTCATTCTTCCCAGGCATGGCATTTTCATCTTTAATAGGACATTTAACATTAAAAATAAAATCTAATGTTTAATTCTAGGAAATCTAAGTGTAACCACTTTCTGAAGCATTTGATTCTTTAGTCCGTCATATTCAATGACTGAAATAAAAGATTCTTAGAATTTGTGAAACTTAAAATAAATCTGTGAGAGCTTCGGAAGCAGTTACACATGGGTGATTAATAGCTCCATTTTCTATTGTGCATATTCTTTGTTGCAATGTCAAGTTAAAAATTAGTATAGCTCCTCACAAGAATGTTTTTTAATTTTAATATTGTTCACTCGGATTCTTTCCCAGTTTTTCAGCTGTTTGCCAAAGTCTCAGTAGTAATGTTCTTCATTTTACTTACAATATTTCTTTTTACCGTTTGTGATTTTATTTAGATTAGTATTAAAATATATACTTAACTGTATCCTTTTTTGTTGGATAGCCCTCATTTAGATGGTTTTGTCAAACTTAACTTTAGAAATGGTTGTTAATAGATGATTCTAAAAATAGCTTTGTGTTTAGTTCCTACATTTAGCATTGTAGTATCCCTGATTTTCTTTAACGTTCCTCTACTCCAGACAGCTGTAAGAATAATAGTGTAATGGGGGTAAAATTCCCATATGTATATCTGTATATATATATATATATATATATATATATATATATATATATATATATTATTGATTTTTTACAGAGAGGAAGGGAGAGGGATAGAGAGCTAGAAACATCGATGAAAGAGAAACATCGATCAGCTGCCTCCTGCACACTTCCTACTGGGGATGTGCCTATAACCAAGGTACATGCCCTTGACCAGAATCGAACCTGGGACCTTTGAGTCCACAGGCCATCCACTGAGCCACACCGGTTTTGGCCCCATATGACATCATTCTCTCTTCTGTCTAGAAAAGGATTTGTGTTTAAGAAATATTTTGAAATGGATATAGAAATTTGTTAAAGGCATCATTTTGAAGTTTTTCCGTTGTTATTGAAAGTTTTAACTGTTTTGGATACTCCTTTGTCTATAATTCCATGTGTGTGATTTCATTTAGGAGCAAGGTGATGCCGACAAGGAAATCATTCTAAGTACATACAGTCAGGTACTACAGAAGATCCATTCAGAGGAAAGGCTTATTGCCACAGTACAATCCAAGTACAAGCACAGTATTGAGGTTGGATTATGCTTTATTCTCTGTCTTCTGTGTTGATGCTTTGTATTTTTTAATACTTAAACTTTCCTTTTTAATACCCGTGTGTAGGCAAATTATTTGTTATTGCTAGTAAAGCACTCTTCTGCTGTAAGCTGGTATGTAATAAAATTTTCCCTGCAGCTTCTCACCTCTCAGCCTTCATAGAATTTAAGAGTTAGGGTCTTGCTCTGGATTAGGTTTTGGCTTAAGGAAATGTGGCTGGTTTGATCTAGCCAGATCACTAAACTTTTTCTATATTAGCAATAAGGCTGTTATGCTTTCTTATCATTTGTGTGTTTGCTTAATTTAAAACTTTTCTTTTGCATTCACAACTTGGCTAGCTGACGCAAAGTCCTAGCTTCTGGTCTATCTCAGGTTTCGACTTTTTTCACTAAGCTTACTCATTTCTAGGTTTTAAGTGAGAGATATGCGACTCTTCCTTTCACTTGAACACTAGAGGCCATTATGGGATTGCTAGAGGCCCAGTGCACGAAATACGTGCATGGATAGGGTCCCTAGGCCTGGCCTGTGATCAGGGCAATCAGGGCCTCCGGGTGCTGGCCGGGACCTTCCTTCACTGGCTGCTGGCTGCTGGCTGCCGGCTGGGACTTTCCTTCGTTCCGCGCCACCCCCTGGTGGATATCATAGAGAGCAACCAACTCCCAGTCTTCCAGTCAGACTCACAAGGGGGCACTTTGCCTGTTAGCCTTTTATATATATAGATTAATTGGCCCATTTGCATTATTGTTGCATCTCAGGAAATAGGGAGGCCCAAAGAGAAGGAGAGAGATGGGGGAAGGGCTGATAGTGGAGCAGTCACACATAGCATTTATTGGTTAAGTTTGCTATATTATATGGGTGTGGCTCCCAAAACAATTACCGTGGTAATATTAGAGATCACTGATCACTGATCACCATAAAAAATATGTATGCCTTTCTGTATATATTAGCTTGAGATATTTCTTTTACCTTTTCTTTCCAATACTGGAACAGATATTCTTCTAAATAGAAATATGGATAATTAAGAAATCAAGTGGTAGAATTATCTTGTAGACTTTATTTCAACCTGTATTCAGTAAATACTAATTGAATCTTAATAGGTAAGTAATAAATGGTCTGTAAGTGACTATGCTGTCGTTTTGAAAATGTGATAATTCTTTCTCTTACTTAGTTTAAGAAGCAGATTATGGAAAGCTTAAATAAGAGCCCCAATCTGGATCACTTGCTGTCCATTAAAAAGACGCTGAAAAACTTAAAAGCTCGACTGAGATGGAAATTGGTTGAAAAGAATAATTTGGAAGAAGTAAGCAAATAGTTGGTGGTCACCGAACTCTTTGTGTCTCACTTTACTTGGGCTCTGCTTTATAAAAGTAATGTGTAAATGTTCTCTTTGAATAGAATAGAATCATTATTTAAATTTTTATGTATTTTATCTTTTCCTCTCAGTGTATGTAAATAAAATTATTACATTAATAGTGTAAATATTTTTCCATGTCACTAAATACTGTTTGAAAACAGTTTACATGGCTGCCTTGGTTTTCAGTAACATAAATATTTTTGAAAAATTTGAAAAACTCTTTTTGGTTTGGGCTGTTATACAGTGTCTATTATAATACAAGCTTCCTACTTGCAAGACTTGTATTGGGGTGTTCCCCAAAGGTAGAATTTTGTTATAAACTATTTTTCAGATCATGATGTCTTCTGTTTACTTCTTTTTTTAAATAGCTGCACATATTGTTTCTTGGAAATATTTAAAGTTTTTATATGATAACAGAACTAGAAGAATTAGGATATTCTCATCTTCATTAACTTTCTTCCTTAGGTTTAAAACTTTGTGAAACTTTGGGAATTCTTAGTTTTCCCTTGAGAACTTGATTTAAAAAGAGTTTTATATTATATTTTAATCCATTTTGAATGAGCTCTGTTTCTCTTTGAAGCACTTAAGTGGAATATAATGGTTTAATATTTTTCCAGTTTTATTGTCTTCTGGGCTGTGGGGAATGGTGACTTTTTCAGTTTATTCTTTTTAACTTTTGGAGAAATATATCTAACTCTGAAATGTGCCATTTAAGATGGCTTATTCTCACTGGAGTCTTTCCTCCCGTAGACATTCCACACATTTACTCATTAAAAAACCCAAACCCAAACCTTATGTAGAAAACAGTTCCAGGGCATTTAATTGTATTCTGGTTCCTAGTCTTGACACTTACTTTCTGATAGCAGTTGGTCATCTTTATTGTAGAGAAATTCTTCAGCAAATTTTAAGAGGTGAGAAAAAAACCTATGTAATTTGCTTTGTCTTTATTTTTTATAATTCCTTTTCAGAGGTTTTAGAAAATTAGTGTTAGAATATTAACTCAACAAGTGCTATTATGTGCTAGGTACATAGGATATGTAGAAATCAGATGGAGTGATTAGCTTAGAAGTTGCATTAATCCTTACTAGGAAGACTTATTTTCAGTCTACTTTAACAGGCCTGTAAGGTCACTTTATTTCTTTCTGATTAAAGTCTGATGACCATGATGGATCTGAAATTGAGAAAATAAAACAAGAAATAACTCAGTTACGTAACAGTGTCTTTCAGGAAATTTATCGTGAGCGAGAGGAATATGTAAGTATTTGATTCTTGGAAGTTTTGAGTTAGTTTGAATTAGAAATTGAATTAATATATCCATTTTATGAAGTGGACTATAATAATAAGAATAGAGATTATATTGGCATAGTTATATATTGGCATAATAATCTTTATGTGAATTTAGATATTTCTGATGGCAAAATAATTTATTACCATTGTACCAAATGTGGAAATTACACAAAATTATAAAGAAGAAAAAACATCACTGTAATTTTCCTACTTGTGGTAATAATAGTGATCATTGTTAATTTTTGACGTTAACTTTCCTTTTGTCTTTTTTTGCTTATTTTTACAAGACTCGAGATGATAGCATAAACACAATTTGCACACTGCTTATATTCTGCTTAACAGAAATCCTGAAGATTTTTTCCTTTATTAAAATGCATATGAACATCATTTTGGTATAATACCACAATGACAGCAGTATTAGGGCAGCATAAAGTAGTTGAGGAACATAACAAATTACCTGCTTTTGGGGTGGGGGAGATGTTGCATCTTTAAGTATCTAATCTACCACTAGTTTTTGTGAGAGTCAGCATATTTTCTCTTTAAAATGCAAGAGTATTTTATGAATCAGGAATGTAATGTGAACTAAGTTAAGTACATTGCTTTGAAAAATAAAAATATTGTGAAATAATAGACATTTTAAGGTTATATTTCATTTAGCAAACTCACATAACTGTGTACTTCAGTATTCCCCTTGAATAAAATAGCTATCTTCCAGTGACTTGATAAGTGTCTAGAAGTTTCACTTAATGAATATGTGATAAATAACCTTCCTAAGAATCTTCAATTTTCACATTTGCTTTAAAGTGGCTTTTGTAGAACTACATATTATTTTTTTCAAGGCATTTATGTGTGTTTCCTTCTAAATGACATAGCTGTTATTTTAAACATGTCACTGTGTTCTTATATTTTTTTGAGAAATAACGATAATTTCATAAGTCAAATTGGTATATTATCACACTTTTTCATCTTAGCTTGGAAGTTAGTGCAGAGCTTGACCGTAGGCAAGGTTCTGTGTTTATATATGTATACTAGGCCTAAAATTGGTAATTAAGTTTTTCTTCTGTTAGTAAAGATGGTATTTTAGATCTAAGATGATTCTTGGCTTTCATTTGCTATTTTAAAAAATATATATTTTATTGATTTTTTTACAGAGAGCCAAACCTGTTTTGGCAATCATTTGCTATTTTTTTTATATTAGATGGCAGAATAATTGATTATGTATCTTAGGGCATACATATATCTTCTTAGATATATAATAAGGGAGATACTGCTATGTTATTTTTTCCCAAAGGCCAACATATCACAATTGAATATATATCTATATTTTTTAAACTTAGGAGAAGCTGAATAACTTGGTACAGAAATGGTTCCCTGAGCTACCTCTGCTCCATCCTGAAATAGGATTACTTAAATACATGGTAAGCTTTGTTTCCCCTGAGAGTTACTACTCTGCAGACAGTGTTGAAACTGATGTTAAAAATTGTATGTCAGTGTTAAATTTATAATATCCATACTATAAAAATGTTTATGATGAGTAGTTTCTGGGTATTGTGAGAACTTTTTCTCAAAACTGTCTTTAATACTGGCAGAGTGCATTCTAGGTATTTTATTTTTTGAAATAATAACAGTTTAGCTGCTGGCCCAAGAGTTAGAATAAAAGCAGGACACTGCTAGTCATGGGGAATTTATGCCAAATGTATTTTTTAAGTTAAAGCAGAATGGAGAAAATTGTAGAGATGTTGGTTAAGCTGGAGATGTTGATGTGGGTACAGTTCTCTAGACCGATAGGATTGCAAGGCTGGAAAATCAGGGTACTATGCAGGAGGACCGTGTGGAGCAGTATGGTAGACTCTGGCTCCTAAGGCAGAATTTGTTAGCTCTGTGTTTTATATTGTCTGGTAGTGATGGGGGTTAGATATAATAGTTATTATTATTTTTTTTTTGTATCCAAAATGTGTTTATTGGGATGGTTTCCCACTTATCTTGATTTGAGGTGCTTTTAGTGCTGCTTCCTTCTGAAGGAGCAGCCTTCTGTGAGGCTTGCTTTTCCTCCTGTTGGCTGACAGAGAACAGCGGAGCAACCAACACACAAAACTTCCGTTTGTGCGTGGCTAAAGACGGTGGGATTTTATAGCAGCCCGGGCATTTGACATCCATGAAGTAGGAACTGGAGCTCTGCACCAGGCGCTGCTTCTTGTGTTTCCTCTTCTCCTCTTCTGGAGAGGGACTGAGGAGGTCCTTAGCGAGAGGCACATTGTCTTGGGGAGGTCGTCACCGCCGGAAAAAGTTATTCTTTTTTAAAAATACATTTTTATTGATTTCAGAGAGGAAGGAAGAGGGAAAAGAGAGACAGATATCAATGATGAGAGGGAATCACTGATCAGCTGCCTCCTGCACAACCTCCACTGGGGGTCAAGCCCGAAATCTGGGCCTGTGCCCCTAAGTGGAATCGAACCCAGGATCCTTCAGCCCACAGGCCGACGCTCCATCCATTGAGCCAAACCAGCTAGGGCATGATATTTATTCTTAAAGATTGACATTAAGTCCATGATAACAGGTATGGAACACAAATATTTGTGAATTCATAAATGTGAAGATTAATATCTTAAATTGTTAAAGAAATTATTGTAAAAACTTTCCAGATGGAAATTTAAAAATAATGTGAGGTTTTCCATGCGGTGCCATGTAGGACTTTAAAATTAATTTAAAAAATATGCTAACCTATTGTGGAAGAGTATAAAAGGGTTGAGTCAGAGATTATGGACTTCTTTCATGGTTTTAAGATGTTTAACTGAGATGCGTACTTAGGAAACCCCTGTGGATTGATTGTAGGTTGTGGGTATTGACAACATTTAAGAAAAAGCCAAAGCAGTTTTACAGTCCTTGTTACTAAAATTGTACCGCAATGAAACTTGCTTGACCTAAGTTGTTGATATTCAAGTTTTAGTGCAAAACATTATTTCTTTTTAAAAGTAGCAGAAATAATTTAGTAGAATGAAAATACTTGAAAGTCGTTTTCACCCTTGGGGCTTCCACTTCAAACAGATGCAGAGTTACTAGAATTACTTCATAGTAGTCATGATTTTTAGGCTTCTCATTCCCATTTTACAACCTTCTTTTTATTGTCATTTTAATATTTTTAGGAAACACAAGAAGTTTCACAAGTAAACAGCAGGGTTCCTTGGAAGCATGTCTGGTTTATTCCAGTCTTTTTCAGAGTCTGTTCTGTAACTGTAGCAGCAATTCAATTGATGATAGTACTTTGGGTTGTGGTTCAAGAGCCAGGAACTAGAAAAAAAGAAAAGAAACTGAATATTTTTGCCGAAACCGGTTTGGCTCAGTGGTAGAGCGTCGGTCTGTAGACTGGGGGGTCCCAGGTTCGATTCCTGTCAACGGCATGTACATTGGTTGCGGGTACATCCCCAGTGGAGGGTGTGCAGGAGGTAGCTGGTCGATGTTTCTCTCTCATCGATGTTTCTAACTCTCTCTCCCTCTCCCTTCCTCTCTGTAAAAAATCAATAAAATATATTAAAAAAAAACTGAATATTTTTATTTCCTTGATTTCTCCAGTAGGGTTAATGTTGTCCAACTCAGCTAATAGAACGCAACTAATTATATTGATGATTTAAGTATTGGGGTTGTTTGGATTATTACTTTAACAAAAACTTGTGCCTAGAACTCTGGTGGTCTTCTTACCATGAGCTTGGAACGGGATCTTCTTGACGCTGAGCCCATGAAAGAACTCAGCAGCAAGCGTCCTTTGTTGTGTTCTGAGGTTAACGGGCAGGCCATTCTTTTAAAGGTGAGTGTAAGTCATTCTGACTGAGGGGAGATTCAGAAATGTGACGGGCTGTGGTGTTACTTTTTAGGAAAGTAAAAACCCACTGTTTGTTTTCTAAATTTCATTAGTTGACCAGCTTGATGATTACTTATGCTCCTGGTTTGATAACCAGAAATAATTTTGAATTTGAAGCTTTCCTAAGTAATGTATGTTCCTTAATAGGAAATACTTGCTTTCCTTTTTCAAGTGAATTTATTACATTCTATCTAGTAGCTTTTTAAAATTTTTGTTTTTCTTACACTTCTCTTTGAAATGAGTTACTATAAAATTTCACCAGTTTTGCCAACTCAGTTTTCTATTCTTTGATTTCTTCTCTTAATTGATCTGGGAAACTGTTATGATAATAGGTTAATTGGGCTTCAGTGGCATGCATTGCGTGGATATAAAGTCACAAGTAGAATTGTTCTTTCCTTTCTAAAGTACAGCATTCAAAGCAGATAAAAATGTACTTAAAAAGTTTAAAAATAAAATTAGATGTAATTTAACTTATGTAAAAATCATGACGTTGAAGCTGGAATGATGTATCATTAGAGTGGGATTTTTAATCGTGGAATTACCAGTGTCTCTCTTTGGTACAGGGTTACTCTGTGGATGTTGACACAGAAGCCAGAGTGGTTCAGAGAACCGCTGCCTATCACAGAGCATGGAGAGAAGCAAAGGAAGAGTCTGGGTTGCTACCATTGATATTCCTATTTCTGTGTAAGGTAAAGTTACACTAATCTCTTGCAGAAAATGTTGCATTTAAAAAAAGTTTTAGCTTCCAGTTTTAGTGAGGCAATTATTCATTCCTTTTAAAATAAAGGTATCTTGAACAATCAATATATACTAAAAATATATTGAAGAATTTTTTACTTTGAGTCTTTCTGTTTTGCTTCTTAGTCTGATCCGATGGCTTATTTGATGGTCCCATACTATCCTAGGGCAAATTTGAGTGCTATTCAAGCCAGTATGCCTCTAACTTCAGAGGTAAGTAAAAAAACAACAACTCTGTTTCCATGAATGTGTTGAATGAGGAAATAACAGCTAATGTCTATGGTGGGCATATTACTTGCTTTGTATTATGTAAAATTTTGACTCATATTACTGTATTTGTCACATCAACCCTGTGATATGAGTTGTCCCAATATATACAGAGGAAAAAATGTGAGGCTCACAGAGATTAAATGACTTGCACAGGATCCCTTAACCAATGGCAGAGTTGGGTCTTGAAATTAGGTCTTTTTGGTACCAAAGCTCATGATTAAAACTATTAAGCTGTACTGTAAGTTGCATTGTATATATAGCACTTGGTATTATAAGTACTTGAGTGACAACTTTAATTTCCGTCATAAATTTGAATTAGTAATACCAATAAAGGACATCCTGAATTTTCCTGCCCAGTAACACTATTTCAGTCTCTTTTTCTCCCCCAGATACCTTTTATAGTCATTATTTATAATCTAAGTCTTCTTAGAGACTGAAGTCTTTTAAGTCATGTATAGATGATGTCACCAGTTCCATAATCATAGCTTCTAATTCTTTCTCTCTGCTCTAGTCTTAATAAAGATTCATTTGGAGGAAGCTTTACTCACTTATGGAATAGTCTTTCAATTATGTATTGAGATGATTTGCCTACTTGCTGACTTCTTTGGTGTGTATTTATCTTTAGGAAGCTTTAAAGGTCATGAAAGGGGTTGCCCAAGGCCTGCATACCTTGCACAAGGCTGACATAATTCATGGATCACTTCATCAGAATAACGTATTTGCTTTAAACCGTGAACAAGGAATTGTTGGAGATTTTGACTTCACCAAATCTGTGGTAAAATAACATGATTTTACAAATAGGTCCTAACCATCATTTAATATTATTCGGCAGTATTTTAACACTTTTACATGCTATGATAATCCTATATAATAAAGTGGTAATATGCAAATTGACCATCACACTCTTGCATAAGATGGCCACCCACCTGTAGTCATGCTCATGTGGTCACAAGATTGCTGCCCCCATGTCATCACAAGTTGGCCAACACAAGATGGCTGGTAGGTAAGGGCAGTTGTGGGCGATCAGGAGAAGGGGAGGGCATTTAGGGGTGACCAGGCCAGCAAGGGAAGGCATTTAGGGACGACCAGGCTGGCAGGGGGATGGTTAGGGTGTGATCAGGCTGGTAGGCAGAAGTGGTTAGGGTCAATCAGTTGGGAGCCAGCAGTCCCGGATTGTGAGAGGGCTGTCCAACAATGGCAGTCGGACATCCCACGAGGGGTCCCAGATTGGAGAGGGTGCAGGCTGGGCTGAGGGACACCCCCCTCCAGCCTCTAATTTATTATAAGATCTTTGCCTTTAAGTTTAAGTTGTATCATGTAGTATAAACAATTTGTTATGAGCTAGTTGCTGGAACAGAGTTTCTAAGTTTTTGCATTATATTTTGTAACTATCAGTTTTAAGAGCAAGCTGACATTGTAGTCAGTGGCATTGACAACATTAAACATTATTATATCATCATCAAGATACATTTAATTGCTAAGAAATAGGGAAAACTAGGTAGCTATTTCCTGCCTCTTCTATTAATACCCTCCTAATAGATTATATAAATTGTGTGTGTGTGTGTGTATTTTGTTGTTGTTGCTATTTTCTAAATTAATAGACATTTTTTAGAAACTTGGAAACCAAGGGTGAAGACAGGAGGAGGAGAAGAGATAACGGTAATATGTGCTAGGTGATTACCAATTATTTTTAGCTTTCCCATGACTCTGTAAGGTATTATATATATTATTTCCATTTTACAAGTTAATTTAGCCTCAAAGAATTAGTTAAAGCCCAAGGTCACACAGTAAATAAGTGGAGAGGAGAATCGCAGCCAAGTTCTGTCTAAATCCAGGTTTCATGTTCTTTTTTTAAAAAAGATACATTTTTATTGATGTTAGGGAGGGAGGGAAGGAGGGAGGGAGGGAGAGAGAAAGAGAAAAAAACATCACCGATGAAAGAGAATCATTGATCAGCTTCCTCCTGCATGCTCCACACTGGGATTGAGCCTGTAGCCAGGGCATGTGACCTGACCATGAACTGAACCATGACCTTCTGGTTCTCATAGGTCGGCACTCAACCCCTGAGCCACAGAGTGTTTAGTCAACTAGATATCTTTTGTTCTTGTTACTTGGTATCTTTTGACACATCAGAGATGGTATACTTAGAAAATGGTCAGTAAAGAAGGAAGTACTTTGTAGATTTTCAGTTTTTTAAAAGTTACTTAGAATATTTTAGAATTAGAAAATAGCATGTCTTCTCTTTCCTTGTGACATTTATTTTAAAAATGTACCAAATGTTTAAATAATTAGTGGTTCTTAGTTTTAAATCTACTTGGGTCTACAATGGGAAATGTAACCGAAGTCTCCCTGTTAATTTTATGACACTGATTTTAGGAGCAGTTTATAATAGCAGAAATTAGGTAAAAATACTCGATAACAAAAAGAAATGAAGTATTACAAATTAGTTTTTGTTGTTGAATAGATATAGAGTACCTCACGGGGAGCCTCCGCAGCTGTGTTGCCTCTAAGATACTTACCCTGCTTTTTCCTAGAGTCAGCGAGCCGCAGTGAACATGATGGTTGGTGACTTGAGTTTGGTTTCACCTGAAGTGAAAATGGGAAAACCCGCTTCTCCAAGTTCTGACTTGTATGCGTATGGCTGCATTTTATTGTGGGTATGTTAGTTTATTTTATTTTTTAAAATAAATCTTTATTGTTCATATTATTACAATTATTTCTCCTTTTTCCTCCCCTCCACATGGTCTCCACTCCACCCTCTGCCCTTACCTCCCCCGACCCCGCTGTCCTCATCCAGAGGTGTATGATTTTTGTCCTGTCTCTTCCCGCACCCCCACACAAGGCACCCCTTTCCCCCTGAGGATTATCAGTTCCCTCCCATTCTATGCCCCTGATTCTATCATATTCACCAGTTTATTCTGTTCCTCAGATTTTTAATTCACTTGACTTTCAGATTCACTTGTTGATAGATATGTATTTGCTGTTCATTATTTTTATCTTTACTTTTTTCTCTTTTTAAAGAACACCTTTTAGCATTTCATAGAATCCTGGTTTGATGGTGATGTGCTCCTTTAACCTTTTCTGATCTGTGAAGCTCTTTATCGGCCCTCAGTTCTGAGTGATAGCTTTGCTGGGTAGAGTACTCTTGGTTGTAGGTTCTTGCTGTCATCAGGGCTACCCCTGAGGCAGGTTGTTTCCAGCAGGATCTGATCCCGGCTAGCATTCCCCTTTGAGTGTGCGGCTTGGGTGTGGCTAGTTGGATTAAACTGTGGTGTGGTCTGAAGCCCACCACTGGCTGTATTAGTTCTGGGTCTGCCTGAGTGGGGTCAGGTACGGTCACTGTCAGTTGATCTGAGTTTCCGACCTTGGGCTGCCTGTCTGTAACTACCACTGAGCTCAGTTTGTCTGCATTGGCTGGAGGAGGGGCCAGTCTGTGTAAAGGGTTGCCTGCTGCCAGCTTTGAGCTGGGAGCAGATCTGTCAAAGGGCAAAAGCTTCCCGATGTCCACTCCCACCTGTCAGCACACCAGGACCGGAGAGTTCCAGAATTGACTGTTATAGGGCCAGTATTGGTACTTTGGGGATTTATTCCTCTGATTTTCTTTACAGCTTTCTGTTCAAAATCAGGAATTTGAGACAAATGAAGAGGGAATCCCAAAAGTGGATCAGTTTCGCTTGGTATGTGACTTTTTTTTTTTTTGTTATTTACTTGTTGCAAATGTGATATAGATGTGTATCAGTAATATAAACTGAATATTTGACTGAAAGTGTGCTCTCGTTATTGTAAGAATGCCAAGTAGCATTCACAATAAAGAAACACTGAAAAAAAGTACCCTACTTAAATTACTGCCATTTGTCCCAATACCTTTTATTAAAAAGCTATCCCATCCCTTCATTGGAAAATGCCATCATTTTCCAATTTCATTTGTATAGGAGTATATTTTTAATTTTTCTATTTCTTTGTTTCTTTTTATTGATTGAAATTATAGGGCAATATTCTTTCAATTAACAGACTTTATACAGGTCTGTCTTCAGTGTAAACTTTTTAATTCTTGGGAAGTACTTCTTCTAAAAGATCTTTAACTTATTTAGTTTAAAGGGGGGTGGTGGCAATAATTACATTTTATTGGAATCATTTAAGTATATAAATTAACTCGAACAGTTAACACATTTGAGATGAGAGTCCTTTTTTCTAAAAACATGATAGGATTTTTTACTTGTTCTAAATCTACTTTTGTGGTTTTCAAGAGCATGTACAATTTTTAATTTAGATTTTGTAAGTTTTAGTTTATACCTATCTTCAAATAGATATTCTGTAGAGTGCATTATGAGCATTGACATTCATTCATTTAGCAAATGAATGTCTGCTATATTCCTGACACTGTACTAATTGTTGGGGATGAAGTGATAAGCTAACATTTTTGATCTTAAAGATATTTGAATGTAATGAGGACCCTAGCAGTTAACAGGTGATTTTCATTCACTGTGAAATATGCTCTAATTGGAGTCATTATAGGGGGCCAAAAAAAGGCATATCTAGGCGATTTGGGAGGTAGAAATAATGGAGGGTAAACATTATGGTGTTTACACGTGATAATACTAAAAGACATTCTCTGAAAGAGTGGCATATAAATACCGACTCCCATAATGACAATGACACTGATGAGGGGGCGTAGACGAGAGATCACTTCACAGGTGAAACCAGAAGCCGTTGACGAGGTCACGCGGGAGGCCGCCCAGACACAGAGCTTCAGTGTACATTGTCATTATGCCAAGCTCTGACTATTGCCCTGAAAACGTGGGGAAAGGGGAAGTCATAAAATGTCCTGTTTCTTGAGACATTTCAGCTGTGTTTCTTTTGTAACTCAATTTCATTGTTTAATTATTGAGTAATTCATTTCTGCTAAAAACTGGTTGAATTTTGTGGAAATCTTAAAAAACCCAAATAGGAAAAAGTGATTTTAGATCTGTAACATTGGTTAAAAGTGTTTTTTGAGTTTGATCCTCTTTCCTTATTGCAGGTTTGTCTTTTTGCTTGTTTGATTTGATTTGATTTTTGTTTGCCACATCTCTTTCCTTGCAGGGTGATAACGTCAAATCCCTCCTATGTAGTTTGATCTATCGGAGAAGCTCAATGACTGCTGAGCAAGTTTTGAATGCTGAATGTTTCTTGCTACCAAAAGGGAAATCAACTCCAAACCCAGAAAAAGATACTGAATATGCCCAGTATAAAGAAGAGGAGGAATTAAAGTTGGAGAACTTGGATAAATATAAAGAAAAGACAAGAAGTGGTGAAGCCAACTTTGATTGATAGATTAGGATTCTTTTGTTGTTGCAGATGTTTCCTTTAAAAACTTAATTTAGTTTGGTTAAATAAACAGGAAAAAACCTGGAAGTGTTCTGTAGCTAGTTGGGTTATGTCTTTGGTATTCCAGTTTAAAAAAATAAAAGATATTTGGCTATGCAAAATGTTGTAAACTTTGAAGTTTCATTTAACTGGAGGTGTTAAGGAAAGATTTTCTGTCATTATTTTTTGAAGTTGCATAATTGGACTAATATTGTTGTCATAGACAAGGCTATTAGATTGGTGGACAGACAGATCCCAGGCAGATTTTTAATGTGCTGGCCAGCTGGGCCCACTGGGGTGATGCTTTTGTTCAATAAATGACAGTTGCTTCACTTTGTCCCCAGTTCTGGGGATAGAAAATAAACAAAACATGGTCTTTACACTTAGAAAGCACACAGTCTATTGAGAAAGTCAGATATAAACAGATCCTCAAAATATATGGAGCATCCGATGATAGCTCTGGACAGAGCCTTCTGAGATTGAAGAGAAGGGGTACTACACTATGGAGGAAGGTAGTACTTTAGTTAAGTCTTAAAGGATGAGTAGTAAGAGGTCAAGATGGAGCAAGAGTTTTTTTTTTTGTTTTTTTTTTTAATACATTTTATTGATTTCTTACAGAGAGGAAGGGAGAGAGATAGAGAGCTAGAAATGTCGATGAGAGAGAAACATGGACCAGCTGCCTCTTGCACACCCCCTACCAGGGATGTGGGCAAGAGTGTTTTAAGTGGCAAAGAAAGCATGATGAAAGCAACAGTTCGTTGTGTTTAATAGTATAAAATCTGAGGCATGGAATAGTCATACAGGTAGATGAGGATTTGTATGGAATAATAAAGGGTTATTATTATTATTCCTAATCATTCTATAGGAAATGTGGAGTCATTGAAGAATATTAAATAGCTTTAGGTCCCTCAAAATTCCTCTCATACCCACTACAGAATAGATGGTAGTGAGATTGGTTAGAAGGATATTATAAAAAAAAGTAGGTGACAAATAATGAAAACAGATCTAGGGAAGCAGAAATAGTGACAAAACAATTATAAAGTGATTAGGCAAATCAGTTGGACTTGGTGATTGAAATATATCTAAAGTGTGGTAGAATTTCTTGTTGCTTATGCAAAATCTAGTTTTCCTTTTAGTAATAGATTCCAATTTTATTTGGGGTGGCAGTGTACTTGACTAAAATATTCTATTCACCATTTTCTCTTAATTGAGGCCTTTTAACCAGATTCTTGTAAAAAAGGCTCCTTAAAAGGAGGTAACTGAGCTGGGAGATGTGCCCCTTTGCCTTTACCCGTCCTAGTGCGTAGACGTTAACATGAAGGGTAGAATTTGAGTAGCGTCCTTAGGATGAAACCCATGAACTAGGATGAAGGAGCTGGTGCCGTAATATTCTGGAGTCTCTGTGCTAGCCTCAAGCTTTCATCTTACATCCTGCTACAGCCTCAGCATCCCCTGAGGACCCAACTGAAATGCAGATTCGTGGCTCTACTCCAGACTCACTAACTGAGACTCTCTGGGGAGGAGCCTGGCAATCTGTGCTTTAACAAGGACGCTAAGTTATTCTAATGTACTAAAAAGAACATTGCCATACATTCGGTCATTGCTACCTTTTGGGTTTCCTGTTTTATAATAGAACTTTAGCTGATTCAGTAATAAAGACAGAGTCATTAAAGTTACAGCAAACTTGGATAATTAAAGGGAACAAAGAATAGAACACTATGTTCACTATTTTAAATAATTAGATCTGTATTTTCTAAATGTGTTCTGAACCAAGTCCCTTGAGAGGTTCAGTACAAAAAGAATTCTGTGATTACTTGTTTGGGAAGTAATGAATACTAAATTGGAGGTTGATCTTTTATATTAGATGGTAAAGGTTCTAAGAAGTTCTCTAGAAGAAAAACCTGTTTAGTTTTTAGCCTAGCATTTGCCAAAATCAACAAAACCCCCCCTTTCCCACATTATACCTAGGAATTTTTGTTCTGTGAAACTAGGGAGAGAATCAGATTTTGTAGCATTCTGAGTATTTTTATTTTTTGTTTCAGAATTGAAAATACTAATGTGCGCTGTAAAGGGATAACTTACTAAGTATCTCTTCAATGCCATAAATGTTTTTTGAAATAGGTGTACATGTGTGTAAGAGAAATGCAAAGGCAAGCAAATGGGTTTACTGCCTAGGGGAGTAACAGTGCAATGCAGTATGTAATCAACCATAAAAAGAGAAATCATGTATGTCACCACAGAGAAGAGGAAGGAAAAAGGAATGAAGAAATTGGGGAAGAGACATTTGACTAATTTTAGAGGGTTCCACTTGTTTGGAACTAGAAGTTACTCCAGGCCAAGCAAATGAGAGCTCAAAGGGTAGATTTGGGGAAGAAAAGGGCAGGAATTTGGCTGGAGTGTAGGCCATTCACAGAGGAGCCGAGAAATAAACTTGGAAAAGCATTTTGGGGACATACCATGGAAGGTTGTGAGTTGCTCTATAAAAAATTGGACTTTATTAAAAACTTGAAGCAGGTGACTCATACAGTCCTGTTCGTTTTAGAATAAAATAGCTAATAGCTAACTAGAGAGGATGATTTGGTTAGGAAAGAGTCAAGGATAGCACATTTCACTAAAGTAGTTAAGGCAAAGAAAACATCTTGTTTTAGATCAAGACAATTATTTATTTACAAGAGGCCCAGTGCACAATATGTTACACAGCAGAATTATGAAGGCACACATGTTTATACATAAAGGAAACAGATACCAAAAAAGGTGTTATTGTAAAAATATGGGTGATAGACATTTTAAAAAATTATTTAAAAATATATTTTATTGATTTTAGAGAGGGAGAGGGAAAGCAATATCAATGATGAGAGAGAATCATTGATTGGCTGCCTCCTGCATGTCCCCCACCGGGGATCGAGCCTGCAACCCAGACATGTGCCCTTGGCTGGAATCGAACCTGAGACCCTTCAGTCCTCAGGCCGATGCTCTTATCCATTGCGCCACCCAGCCAGGGCCATTTTAAAAAAATTTTAATTTTGTCAACATTTTATTGTGAACATGTCTCTAACATACAGCAAAGTTAAAAGAATTGTACAACGAATATCCATTTATCATTTAAATTTTACTATAACATATTGTTATACTTTATTATACAGTTATCCACCTTAATCTTTTTATATTTGTTTCCATTAAAAGTTTAAAGTTTCCCTCAGCTATCAAGTACTAATGTGCTATTTCTTGAGGAGAGATGCTTATTTTTGATTAATAGGCAGACAATGGGCTGGGATGGGGTGGGAACCAGGTGGTAAGGAGGAAAAAGGAGGGGGATATCTGTAATACTCAACAAAGGTTCCAAAAAAAGGTTTAGAACAATTTTTTGTAAGTTTGTGTATGGCCACCAGGGGTAGCTCTGGGCCTATGGCATCCTGGGATAAACATACACAAGAATGGTTTTAGTAAAAAAATGTTTTAAATGCCATCAAACTTGCTATTTGGATGAAGATATAGTAAATTTACTGTGATTGATTAATGTCTGTATCTTTTTAAACACCTTAAGGTTTGGGACTGTACCTAACACAATGACAGGCATTCAATAAATATTTGTTGAATGACAAAATATGAGGAATGACTTGAAACTTTTACTGAAGGCTAATTTGTAAATCGATAAGAAGTATGTTTCATTTTAATTTCCTTTTAATGATAAAGGGATCAAGTTTAAGTATCTTTTATAGTATTAAAATAGCTCCTATATAAAAATATTTTTTTGTTTTTAGTTTTGAAAAATCATTTTTAAAGGAAAGTAGAGCCTACTTATGTTAAAATTCATTTTAATCATAAACTTTCTCTTAAAAAGAATTCTCAGTTGCTCTATGTTAGATGTCATCAACCATCAGTTTGCTTCTACATACCAGAGAACAAATTTATGGAGCAAGAATGTAATAGTATAGCTAAGTAAATTAAATTGTCTACAGGTATAACTGGGGGGAAATTTTCCAATTTAAAGTCTTTTTTTAAAGGTAAGAATTTTTGATAAGCTGTCTATGAAACATAGTAGCTCCCCCCCTTCTATCTCCTCATAAAAGGAAGCTGTTCAGAGTAAAAGATGTTGTGAGAATTTTAGCTTAAGTAGAAGAGATGTCTTTCTCAAAGAATTTAGTGTCATGCTTCTGAATATCTGATAATATGGTAGAAGGATTCATCCAGAGAGAAAACAAGAACAAACATTGAGTTGTATGTGTTTTTTAAAAAGGACTCTTATTTTACAGAAAGGGGAAATTCCAGAAAAATAAGATCACACAGAATTACTTAGCTCAAGAATTGCTACAAACTTTTAGTTTTATCTATTCTGTTTTCACATGTGTTCTTTCAGTTGCACTTGACAAGAAAGAGCCATTATATATGTTGCCCGAAGCTTTCCTATCTTTCATTTTCTTGAAATATTGCCTACCTGTCTGATATACCTTATCCCTCCTGTTTCCTCTCCTCCCTCCTCTTTCCCTATTTTTAAATATTACTAGTTTACTTAGAGAAAGATTAGTTACTGCTGAAACAAATTGTTTACAACAGATGTTCTAAAAACAAAGTATTTCTTGAAGGACTTCATACTAAGGATCAGAGTTAGGTTATTACCATTATGGTTTTATAACTGCCCAAACTATTATGCAGGCTAATATTTTAACATTTACTTGCTTTCCCTTGAACATCAGCATTCCTTTTTATCTGATATTAGCTCCATTTATGGCCATAAACTGGTAACCTACAAATTACCATTGCTATGACAAACTTTATGAAAAATGCAAACATAGTTTTGATCATGATTATTGTGCTTACTTGAGTCATGGCTTGCATCATCCTCTGCATTCCGATTTATGACTCACAGAATTTTATTTCCATTATTTCCTTTTCAACCCCACATAATCATCAGCCAGAGCAGACGACAGTTTGCTTAAGTAGAAAAACCTGCATCAGATCATTCCTTTTGGGCTGCTGTACGGCTCTTCAGCTTTAAGAAAACATATTTTAATTGATTTCAGAGAGGAAGGGAGAAGGAGAGAGAGATGGAAACATCAATGATGAGAGAGAATCACCCATCAGCTGCCTCCTGCATGCCTCACATTGGGGATCAAGCCTGCACCCTGGGCATGTGCCCTTGACTGGAATCAAACCCGGGCCACTTCAGACCACAGGCTGATGCTCTATCCACTGAGCCAAACTGGCTAGGGAAGAATCTTCAGCTTTGTCTTTAAAGCAAACAAACTTTATGCTCCATTAAATAATTTTTATTTTTTGCTTCATAGTGTTTAAAGTCTTGCTAGAGGCTTTCAATTTCATTCTTTACTGATTAGTATGATTGACAAAATTATTTCATTGTGTTTTTCAAGTTGGAAAGGGATGTTAATTTTTTTAGCATGATGGTAGCGTATTCAGAGTAACCACCTGAGCCAGGCTAGCTAGAGATGACTTCAATGTGGTTAAGTTCATTCCTAGACCCTGATACAACAGTTGATTTTAAAATGTACCTTGGTAGTTTAACATACTGCTTTCAATTCTCATCTCCCTTTGTGTTAAAAATTTCTGAAATCTGGAAGTGTTACTTGTTTTATAATTAAAGGCGATGGTAGAATAAGTTACTACAGTGCATGAGTTTGGGTGGGTGCTAGACATTCCATTTACAGTATCTCTAATCTTCACAACTACCCTATAAAATGCAGGTATTATTCCTTTTTTACATAGGAGGAATGAAAGTGAGGGATGAGAGACTAAGTTCTTGGCAAGGATCACATTTATTTATTTATTTTTAAAAATATATTTTATTGATATTTCACAGAGAGGAGGAAGGGAGATAGATAGAGAACTATCTATCTCCCTTGATAGATAGAGAGAGAGAAACATCGACCAGCTGCCTCTTGCACACCCTCTACCGGGGATGGGCCTGCAACCAATGTACATGCCCTTGACCGGAATCGAACCTGGGACCTTTCAGTCCGCAGACCGATGCTCTACCACTGAGCCAAACCGGCTTCGGCAAGGATCACATTTATCATCATTGAAATTGTGTGTGGGACACCAGTTTACTGTGTTTTCCTGAAAATAAGACATCCTCCGAAAATAAGACCTACTTACAGGTTTCCTTTTGAGTGAAATATAATGCATCCCCCTGAAAATAAGGCCCCCCTAGGCTAAACATGAGAGATTTGGTCCACTGATTCTGAAAGAAATGGAGTCACAAGAAATTCACCAGGAAGTTCGGGAATTGGATTGTTATGATGATGTTCCAGAAGATGATGACATGATTGTCATTGAATAAACGAGTAAATTCTGGATACTGTAGGATTCACAGTTTGTCTGGTTTGTGTTGACAACTTCCGTACTACCGTACCGTATACAGGTAATAAATGTCCTTTATTTTCATTTAACAATAAATGTGTACCGTATTCTTCTTCATGGAAAAATAAGACATCCCCTGAAAATAAGACCTAGCGCATCTTTGGGAGCAAAAATTAATATAAGACACTGCCTTATTTTTTGGGAAACAGGGTAGATGCTGAAGATACTAAGATGTGTGAGTCTTTGGCTGTTAAGACAAGGCATCTCTGTGAGAAAAACTGAGACAAGAATTGCTTGCTAAATGCCATTCACCCTGAAGTGGTGTCTCCTAGCGAAAGTGAACTGATCTCGGGGTCAGCAAACCTCTCTAAGACTGTCCTAGCAGAGTCCAAAATTAAGTGCAAATTCACCCTTTCTGCATGAATCTGTTTACTGCCCTTACAGTTTTGAGAGAGTTAAAATGTATTTCCGCTGATTATGTTCTTGAAGTGACATAGAAGGATAGCTTCTGTATAATAAATAAAATGTTATTATGTTAGGTATCAAGCCATACATTATTTAACTACTTTGGTAAATTAGAAGCTTTGTCATTTTTAAATGTGAAGATCATTTGTAGGGAGTGACTCTGGAGTTAAGCCTTGAATTGACCTGTGGCAGAGCCACAAACAAGTCCCAGCTTAGAGGGCAGAGCCCTCCTAGCATAATTAAGCTTGACATTATGACACTCCCTAGATCCTTCCTGGGTAGCTAATGGGCTGTGGGAGGGGCAGCAAATGCTGCCCAAACAAGTGAAACTCACAGGAACATTGTAAGGATGGTGACCGCTACCTTGTTTACCTCTGGCTACAAAATAAAGAAAGGCTCAGCTTGTGGTCTGGATCTCTCTCTGTGGCCTTAGCCAGGTACAGGAGATCCACCTGGACCCAGCTTATTCTCTTTGTCTGTCTTTTCTTTAATACTTCGCTTCTGTGTGCCACCCCCTGTACCCCCACTCACTGAACCCTTGGCTGTGCTGGCACAGCACAACCATTTTCTTGAATGGCTGGCAGAATGATTCACTTATGTAAAAAGATAAATTTAAATTTTTGTGCATGTTTAATTTTTTTTTTTTTTTTTGAAAATACTCTATTGTAGGAGATATGACTCCTTTAATAGAAAAAGTTTATAGTTCACATTTTAGGCCAAAGCCATTGCCTGGGATTATCTATGCAGAATTCCAACGTAATATGGAATACAAAATTGCCAGTTCTGATTTGAGTAAGAGATTAAAGTGAGTTTATTAACTTCACACCACTTTGAGGTAATTATCTCTCAACCTGAGGGGGAAAGACAGGTGAAATAGTTTTTGCTTTTACTCTTTATTATCAGAACTTGAGAGAAAGGGAACCCGCACACAATGCTGGTATGAACATAAAATGGTGCGTTGGAAAACAGCCTGGCAGTTCCTGAAAGTGTTCCATATAGAGCGATCACAGGACCCTGCCAAGGTCTGTCCCAAAGAGAAATAAAAGCACACACCTCACTAAATGTTTGCCTTAAATAGACCATGATGTTCCTGGAGGGTCAGGGTACAATTAGGGTGAGGAGGAGTGAGAGCAGGAAGGAAAAAAACATTCAGTTGTTTGTGCCCAGAGCTATAGAGCTGACAGGGATGATGGAGGCATGTGCCAGAGAGGAGAGAGAGGAAAATCTAGTGTGACAGGAGACAATAGCTAGAGGAGCAGGACACAGAAGACGGGGGCGGGGGAGGGCCACCCAGGTGAGGGAGAGGAGGCCGGCAGTGGATGGACTGTGACACATGCCTGATCCGAGCGGCATTGCCACAGAGAGCCAGGCCACATCCCTGCTATGGAATGCGAGGCCCCGTTGCTGCTCAGGAAGTGCTGTGAGAACGACTGATTTTTCAAGGGTCCCATTTACCTATTAGCTACTCGGCCAACATCAATTCGCCAAATGGCTAACTCGTTCAGTTAATCAGTTAACTTGTTTCACTTTTACTGTAATATCGAAAAATTGCTCACTCAATGAACTGGCTTTCAGTGAACTGGTTTTCTCCCTCCCATCAAAATAGTTTGCCAACGTTGGGTTGCCCTTTGAAAGCCACGCTCTCATTCATTAATGTATGCATTTATTCACTGGCAAATTTTAAAAGCACTTTCTGTGTGTCTGACCTTATTCTAGGAGAGAACTTTCTGTCAATAGGTCTGTGGAAGGAAGTGTTTTCATCCATTGATAGAATACATAATGGATAAAGATGTCTTATTTTTATAAAAAAGGAAACTAACGGAGTTACTAAGAATGTAAGCTTCCTATGAGGAGGGAACTAACTTATTCACCTGCATTGTGCTGGGTAGCACATTAAGGGGTGACCAAATGTCCTACAGGAACAACCCAAGGAATGAATAAGTTGGGTTTTAAAAATTCATGTGTAGGTTGCTCGACACAGGTCCCCTATTCTTCCCACAGAAATGATGATGTGAACAGAGGTTAGATTCCTGGGTTGGCTCATAGCACTTTAATTCTTAATGTAGCAGTGAGCGTGGCAAGAGAGAGTGTGATATAGTATGAAAAACAAGGATTTTGGAATCAGTCAGACCTGAATTTGAGTAGTTGAAAAACCCTGGGCAAATTAAATTCTCTGAATCTCTTCTGTAACATGGTAATTATAATGTCTACCCCAACGTGATTGGTAGATATTAAATGAGATAATGTCATAGGAGAATCCTTCTCAAAGCGTTCCCTATCTTTTTTATAATCGACAACCCTCACCTGTTTTCTGTTTTCTTAAAAAGAACAGAGTAATAGGACATAGTATTTTGTGACTCTGCTTCATCAGCTGCTTGTGTTGTAATATGGTAAGTGTGCCCTCAGGAGCAGTTCACGAATATTGGGCTATTCCACACTGAATGGACTAAGAGTGTTACTTTATGTTCTTACAGTTTGGATGCCCCACCTTCACTGTAAAGCATCACTTCTTGCCGTTATTGGTGTTCAGTTCTAGCTTTATTAGATGCTAATCTTAATCTTCTAGGATGGGCACCCTGAGGACTTATTCACTAGAATTGCCCATGCGCCAGACGAGGCAGGCTCTGGGGATTTAGAAGCTCCATCACGAAGGATGCATGGTTGCCAGGTAGACGTGGCTCAGTGGTTGAGGAGGTCACGGTTCGATTCCTAGTCAGGGCACATGCCTGGGTTGCAGGCTTACTCCTCAGTGGGAGGCATGCAGGAGGCAGCCGATCAATAATTCTCTTTCCTCATTGGTGTTTCTTTCTTTCTTTTTTTAAAAATCTCTCTCTCCCTCCTCCTTCCTCTCTGAAATCAATAAAAATATTTAAAATATTTTAATAAAAATGGACAGTCTTTGTTATTACTGTAGAAATGCCTTTCCTCACACTTTCAAAACATCAGGAACAGAGCACACTGCAGAGCCAAGCACCTAATCTCCGCCCTCCTTCACAAGGAGATGGTGGCAGCCGGGCCGTCTCTACATTGCTCACCCGTTTTCCGCATGTTTGCACCTAGTTGTGAGGTCACAAATGGACATTATTAACCTAATCATGTTTCCGAAGTGCAAAGACTGAAGCTACTTAAAAGGCATGTGATTAGGATGGAGATGAAAAGAAGAAAAGTGGCAAAGAATGGGCACGCGGGGGAATTGTTGAACAGTGGGTGATTGCTGAAGGCCAAGGGCAAATTCTACACCATGCACCTGTCATGCCTGCGCAGGGGACGAGCATAGGTAGAGTGTTGCAGGTGTGAAGTGATTCCTGCATGAGGCCATCCACTGTAGCTTTGTTCGTAATAGAGAACGCCTGCAAACAATCTAACTGATCAGCAAAAGGACATGTGTCAGTGAAAACGGCGGTAGGATGGAAGGGTGGACCGAGGAGAATGGGACAGCTGAGAAGAAGTGGGAGGATGAGGAGGGGGAGCGGGTTGGCAGGATCTGGAGGTATGGTGGTCTGTGGAGGCTGCCATACCATAACGCCATAGACTGGGTGGCTGGAACAGAGCGGGGTTTTCTCAGTCTGGGGGCTAGCAATCCATGGTCAAGATTCCGGCCAAACCGGTTTCTGGTTGGGTCCACTTCCTGGCTTGCAGATGGCTGCCTTCTTCTTCTTCTTCTTCTTCTTCTTCTTCTTCTTCTTCTTCTTCTTCTTCTTCTTCTTCTTCTTCTTCTTCTTCTTCTTCTTATTTTTTTTTTTTTTTAAAATATATATATTTTATTGATTTTTTACAGAGAGGGAGAGGGAGAGAGAGTTAGAAACATTGATGTGAGTGAAACATCGATCAGCTGCCTCCTGTACACCCCCCACTGGGTATGCGCTCGCAACCAAGGCACATGCCCCTGACCGGAATCGAACCCGGGACCCTTCAGTCCACAGGCTGACGCTCTAGCCAAACCAGTTTCGACGATGGCTGCCTTCTTGCTGCGTGCTCCCCAGGCCTCTTTTCATGCCTCCTTGGAGAGAGGGGTGGGGTGGGGATGCCGGTGCAGGGTGGGGAACGGGGACTCTGCAGTGTCTTTTTTAATAAGGACACAGCCTATGGGGTCAGGGCCCCATCCTTAGGAACTCATTTATCCTTAATTGCCTCCAGAAAGGCCCTCTCTGCAAATAGTTACATTGGGATTAGGACTTCAACACATGAATTTTTTTTTTTTGGGGGGGAGGAGAGGGGGTGTGTGGACACAATTCAGTCCATAGCACAAGGTGTCTTTTTATCCCTACGTGCTCAACCACACCCCTGGCTGGGCCTTGCTAGCCTGTGTCTCTAATATTTAGGAGATGTTGTAAGTAAACACTGGAACATAATACATGATGCACTGCTAACAGAAAACAGCAGGGGAGAGAGAAGTCCTGTGTGTGTGGTGTGTGTGTGTGTGGTGTGTGTGTGTTTGGTGTGTGTGTGTGTGTGTGTGGTGTGTGTGTGTGGTGTGTGTGTGGTGTGTGTGTGTGTGTGTGTGTGTGTTTGGTGTGTGTGGTATGTGTGGTGTGTGTGGTGTGTGTGGTGTGTGTGTGGTGTGTGTGTGGTGTGTGTGGTGTGTGTGTGTGTGTGTGTGTGTGTGGTGTGTGTGGTGTGTGTGTGGTGTGTGTGGTGTATGTGGTGTGTGTGGTGTGTGTGATGTGTGTGTGTGGAGTGTGGTATGTATGGTGTGTGTGTGTGTGTGGTGTGTGGAGTGTGTGTGGTGTGTGTGTTTGGTGTGTGTGGTGTGTGTGTTTGGTGTGTGTGGTGTGTGTGTTTGGTGTGTGTGGTGTGTGTGTGGTGTGTGTGTGGTGTATGTGGTGTGTGTGGTGTGTGTGTTTGGTGTGTGTGGTGTGTGTGTGGTGTGTGTGGTGTGTGTGATGTGTGTGTGTGTGTGTGGTGTGTGTGATGTGTGTGTGTGGAGTGTGGTATGTATGGTGTGTGTGTGTGTGTGGTGTGTGTGATGTGTGTGTGGTGTGTGTGGTGTGTGTGATGTGTGTGTGTGTGTGTGGTGTGTGTGATGTGTGTGTGGTGTGTGTGGTGTGTGTGGTGTGTGTGTGGTGTGTGTGGTGTGTGTGGTGTATGTGGTGTGTGTGGTGTGTGTGTGTGTGGTGTGTGTGGTGTGTGTGTGGTGTGTGTGGTGTGTGTGGTGTGTGTGGTGTGTGTGATGTGTGTGTGTGGTGTGTGTGGTGTGTGTGTGTGTGGTGTGTGTGATGTGTGTGTGTGGAGTGTGGTATGTATGGTGTGTGTGTGTGTGTGGTGTGTGGAGTGTGTGTGGTGTGTGTGTTTGGTGTGTGTGGTGTGTGTGTTTGGTGTGTGTGGTGTGTGTGTTTGGTGTGTGTGGTGTGTGTGTTTGGTGTGTGTGGTGTGTGTGGTGTGTGTGTGTGGTGTGTGTGGTGTGTGTGTGTGTGGTGTGTGTGGTGTGTGTGTGGTGTGTGTGGTGTGTGTGGTGTGTGTGGTGTGTGTGATGTGTGTGTGTGGTGTGTGTGGTGTGTGTGTGTGTGGTGTGTGTGATGTGTGTGTGTGGAGTGTGGTATGTATGGTGTGTGTGTGTGTGTGGTGTGTGGAGTGTGTGTGGTGTGTGTGTTTGGTGTGTGTGGTGTGTGTGTTTGGTGTGTGTGGTGTGTGTGTGGTGTGTGTGTGTGTGTGTGGTGTGTGGAGTGTGTGTGGTGTGTGTGTGTGGTGTGTGTGGTGTGTGTGTGGTGTGTGTGGTGTGTGTGATGTGTGTGTGGTGTGTGTGGTGTGTGTGGTGTGTGTGTGGTGTGTGTGGTGTATGTGGTGTGTGTGGTGTGTGTGATGTGTGTGTGTGGAGTGTGGTATGTATGGTGTGTGTGTGTGTGTGGTGTGTGGAGTGTGTGTGGTGTGTGTGTTTGGTGTGTGTGGTGTGTGTGTTTGGTGTGTGTGGTGTGTGTGTGGTGTGTTTGGTGTGTGTGGTGTGTGTGGTGTGTGTGTGTGTGTGTGTGTTGTGTGGTGTGTGGAGTGTGTGTGTGTGTGTGGTGTGTGTGGTGTGTGTGTGTGTGTGTTTGGTGTGTGTGGTGTGTGTGTGTGCTGTGTGTGTGGTGTGTGTGGTGTGTGTGTGTGTGGTGTGTTTGGTGTGTGTGGTGTGTGTGTTTGGTGTGTGTGGTGTATGTGGTGTGTGTGGTGTGTGTGGTGTGTGTGTGTGTGTGGTGTGTGTGGTGTGTGTGTGGTATGTGTGTGTGTGTGTGTGTTTGGTGTGTGTGGTGTGTGTTTGGTGTTTGTGGTGTGTGTGGTGTGTGTGGTGTGTGTGTTTGGTGTGTGTGGTGTGTGTGTGAGTGTGTGTGTAGTGTGTGTGGTATGTGTGTGTGTGTGTGTGTGTGTTTGGTGTGTGTGGTGTGTGTGGTGTGTGTGGTGTGTGTGGTGTGTGTGTGTGTGTGTTTGGTGTGTGTGGTGTGTGTGTGAGTGTGTGTGTGTGTTTGGTGTGTGTGGTATGTGTGGTGTGTGTGTGTGTGTGTGTAGTGTGTGTGGTATGTGTGGTGTGTGTGTGGTGTGTGTGTGTGTGTTTGGTGTGTGAGTGTGTGTGTGTGTGAGTGTGTGTGTGTGTGAGTGTGTGTGTGAGTGTGTGGTGTGTGTGTGTGTGTTTGGTGTGTGGTGTGTGTGTGAGTGTGTGTAGTGTGTGTGTGTGTGTGGTGTGTGTGTGGTGTGTGTGGTGTGTGTGTGTGTGTTTGGTGTGTGTGGTGTGTGTGGTGTGTGTGTGTGTGTGTGTATTCATTTATATAATTTTTTCTCTCAATGTGCTTCTGAATGTCGTGATGCCTCTGGTCTGGTTGCAGTCTGGCTGCCTGGCCCTGACGGACACAGCCGGAGGCCCGGTGCCGGAGCTTGCCAGCCGGAGGGGGGGACGGGGATGGAGACGGGGACCCGCTACCCTGGGCGCAGCCAGCTCGTCTGCACCAGCCCTGCACACACTCCCTGCTCCGACCACATGCATGGCCTGGCTCCCGGCCTTCTTCCTCCCGCCCAGACACTCCTCTCCTTGTGAGACCCGCTCCGGCGGAGGCCACCGTCCCCCGGACGGGGCAGCTGCAGGGCAAGGAGGACGGCCTGGGCGGTCACCGTGTTCCTTCCGGCCCTGGCAGGTGGGGCGAGCGCTTAACGAGCCCGTGGGCTGGGGCGGGCCTCCAGAGCCGGGACTCGGACGGGAGCGGAGTGTGGCGGCCTGGTGGATGGAGGAGGACTGGCACGAAGCTCTGTCCGTCCCTGCCACCCGGCCGCGGGGTGCTGCCCACCGGCAGCATGGAAGTGCCCGCATTGCCCTCGGCCCGGCAGCAGGTGGGAGTCTGGGGGGTGTTCCCGTTTCCCTCTCTGGCTGTGGCTTCTGGGCCCACCGTGGCCGGGGGCCCCGGCTCTGCAGGCCGCTGCTCTCCCCGGGGCCGGCGGGTGGGTGGGGCACCCATGCCAGCTCCGCTGAGCACCCAGCACCCTGGCCCCTCCCTGTGGAGCAGGGTCCCTGTGCCAGCCTCCCTCCTGGGCACGACCGGCACCCCGAGCTGCTTGCAGGGCAGCCGAGAGCCTGGCTCTCTGACGTCCCCCAGGCCAGTGGTCGGCAAACCGCGGCTCGAGAGCCACACGCGGCTCTTTGGCCCCTTGAGTGTGGCTCTTCCAGAAAGTGCCACGTGCGGGCGCGCACAGACGGTGTGACTGAAGCTCCGTGGCCCATGCGCAGAGGCCGGTTGTCGGCTCCCCAAAGACGTGTCACTCTTTGTACGTTGATACCTGGCTCTGCGGACTAATGAGCGTGCCAACCGCTGGCCCAGGCCCGGGTTCTGACCTCCTGCTTTCCGATGGGTCACCTCTGGCTGCGGCTCCTTGGCCTTCAGACCTCAGAGGCACCGGGCGGCTGTGGCTCTTTCCTCTCAGCCAGGGCTCGGCTGCTGGCTTCTCCCCTTCCCCTGCCTCCCGCCCGCGCCGTCTCCTCTGGTGTCTCTGCCATCCCCCGCCTGGCACTGCTTCTCTCAGCAGGAACAATCGAGAATATA
Source organism: Pipistrellus nathusii (assembly GCA_963693515.1). Classification (NCBI taxonomy): domain Eukaryota; kingdom Metazoa; phylum Chordata; class Mammalia; order Chiroptera; family Vespertilionidae; genus Pipistrellus; species Pipistrellus nathusii. Next base: position 67,116,680 of record OY882868.1, on the reverse strand, counting down.
GTGCATGACTTCCGTTTCACACTCAAAGGCAACGTTTCCCCCCCAAACATGTAAGAGCAGAGAGGACATTAAAGAAAATTATAGTTTTCTCACCAAAACGGACCCTCTCCTTCCTGAGGTTTTTGCTGCTGTTGTTGTTTGTTTTTAGTAGCCTGACGAGCTGCTGGCGCATCTTTCCTAAGCAGAGGCCTGTCAGACACCTGCAGGCCAGGGCAGCGTGATAGCCGGGGAGAGGGCGTACCGCGGAGAGTGGCACTGGCCTCGCTCTGCAGCGTAAGCTCTCTGAGCCTCCGTCTCTCCCCGGGGCAGCAGGAATAAAACACACGTGGCTGGCGTCCACGGTGGAAGGAGTGAAAGCTACGCCAAGGCCGCCTTTCCCGGGACAGAGGGAGAGCACACGCCCGGGGATCACAAAGGAGGAGTGGCTCCGGGGAAGGCGCGGGCAGTGAAGGCACGCAGGGCCGGGCCGGGAGCGGCAAGCGGGGCAGCCGGCTGGGCAGAGGTTTCCAGAGCACACCCGGGCCCACCAGGAGGGGCCCACATCGCTGCCCCAGGGTCTCGGAGTGTCTCTGCCCATCCTTCCCGTGAGGGCAGGTAACCCCTCAGCCCTCTGCTCCTGCCGCTCTGTAGCTTTCTTAATGGGTTTAGCACATTACAAAGTCATGTAAACATTGATATATTTGATAGATCGATCCCTCACATGCCTGTGGATTTCTGTGAGGCAGGGATATCATTGTATTCATCTTTGCATCCTCCGAGGGTGCCAGGGGTGATCCTTAGATGGGGGTGAGGGTATGATTCTTGGATGTGTGATGCTTGCAGGGCAGCAGTCATCAAGTGCAAGTAAAGCTTTGCTGGCTGACAGGGTTGGGGCAGGGGCAATATAGGCCTGGGCTCCTTGCTGCAGGGGTTGGGAGGGACACTGTGGTGCAGCAGGAGAAAGGATGGAGAGGTGTTATATTCTGTCTAGTGGCCTGGTGCACGGATTTGTGCACATTGAAAGGAGATTAATTTGAAGGTGGCTGGCGGGGCAGGACTGGGTGACACAGGCTGGACATGCCTTGGAGTCAACCTCCCGTGGTCCCTCCCCTGGGGTGGCACCGAGGTTCAAAGGGTGTCTGCGGAGTGAGCAGGATCCCTCTGGCAGGTGGGGTTCCCTCAGCCTGGCCTCCAGGGATGGGGCTGAACCAACTCTCTGACATCCCCTAAGGGGTCCAGAGTGCGAGAGGGCACTCTGCAAAGTTGCTGTTGTGCAGGGTGTGGGATGCAAACGCAAGTGTGCAGTAAGCCAGATTCAGGGCCATCAGTGCCCCAGCAACAATAAAACCCTCAGCCAAAGATGGAATTGTGCCACTGCCAAGTTACTGCAGCTCAGAAGCTCCTGCGTTGAGCATCTGCCCTCCTGGTGGTCACTGCACGTCATACCTACTGGCTGGTCGGATGGTCAGATGGTCGCTTAGCCTTTTATATACATATAGATTGGATGCATTTCCTAAAATACGGCATATATTTGAAGTACACACAAACATCCCATTTGGTTTCAACGCTCATTCAGTATCTCTGAGAATCTATAAGGATTCAATGCTTCTTGAACTTTTCTGTGGAAAAACAGCCCAAGGCAAAGTGGAAGGACCACCAGCCTGGTTAGGGCTGGGGAAATGGGGCTGGAGTCGGAACCTGAACCTGCCTGCAGCAAGCTCACACAACAAAATTCTTGGACACTTTGTATGAGGCAATCCAACTCATTTTTATACCAAATTATGTTTTTAGCTACTCCATCCTCCCCCATCATTTCCCCCTTCGAATCCCTTAGTAAAATTGAACGTCAGGAAGATGCGCATTTTTAGCCCTTGACTTGGTGCTCTTCCCGGCCTCCCCGTGTCCCACCACCAGAGGGCTCCAGGGGAGAGGGATGCCGTGGACACGGGGCACTCTCCTGCCATAGTCAGTGTTTGATGACGTGAGGAATGAGGATGTTGTGCCTCTAGGTGACCAGTTCTCCCTCCCGGGGACATTTGACGTTGGAGGCACAGCTCAGGAGCGAGACGAATAGGCCCTGCTGAATCTTGGGAAATCTGTCCTCCTGCTTTATGCTCCTCTTGTGTTGTATCACTATTGATTCCATCTTTGAAAGATGCTGCCTGTTATGGGACCACCAACCTGCTACCCTATAATTAAAAAAAAAAAAAAAGAATTTCCGTTCTCCCGGAGGGCACCAAAAAAATGGAGCTGACTGTAAGTTTTAGGAGGTCAAGTGCAGGGACCTTGTGCCACAGGAGCAGAGGTTGACATTGAGAGAGGCTTTCTTCCATCCCAGCTCATACCCTTGGCACCAGCAGGGAATACAAGAGGAAAGGAAAGACGTAGCTTTGGCTAGAAGGAAAGTTCCCATAGCCAGAGGAGGAGCCTGAGGGGGCCTTCTGGATCCCTTTGTCATGTTCATGAGCAGAATGAAACACATCAGCGGTCTCACGGACCACCAGCGGTCCACAGGCCACCGGCTGGCGACCGCTGAAATAGATGATAGGCCCTGTGTGAATGCTAAGTCCCAGGTCTGGTCTCAGAACCTTACCATACCCCCCTGTAAGAGCTGCCCATGGCAGTGAAAAAGGCACCACGCCCTATTAGGAGAGCATTTAGGGTTTTCTAAGCTACCTCTTAGGAAGTGACATTTAGGGCAAGACATGGAAGGTGATGGACATGAGACAGCCTTGCAGAGACCGGGGCCCCAGCATTCCAGGAAAGGAACCAGCGTTTGCTAACACCTGGGTTTTCCCTGGGAGAACGCAGACACTGCAGGTGGCCAGCAGGGGGAGCTCGCCTCCGTGGTGCAGCCTGAGCCGGGACCAGCGCGCAGGGAGCTGAGAGAAAGCGGTGCCTGAGCAGGCGGGGGCTCCCCTCACCGCCCCGCTGGCTTTCCTAGGGTTTGCTGCTCCGGGTGAGTTAGTGAGGTCACCTCCCCTGGAATCATTGGGGTCGTGTCTGGCTATTTTGTTATTTTTACTCCAGTCAATCCAGTGGCTCTCAACAAAACATGTTCCCATAGCCAGAGTTCCAATTTAGGAAGGAGGGAGAAGGTGAGGTGGGCGGGGGCCGAGTAAAACTGGAGGCTGCAGATGTGTCTGTGGTTAGATCTGGGGAACATGCCACCCCCCATGCCTGTCCTCTGAGTGTTTCTGCCACTCAGGACAGAGCAGCCTTGGCTGTCCCGGTGCAGGCTGGGCTCAATTTAATCAGGGGCCGAGCCCTTTTCTTACTGGTTCTCCGTCGGCTTGAGCTTTTGGGAAGTACCTGTCCACATCCCAAACGGCAGCCCTTCCAGGTTCCTAGACAGAAGGAGGAGGGGCTGGGGCCGGTGGCCTCCCCGTGGTGAGAAGGGGACCCATCAGGGAGCTGGACCACATGGTGCTGGTGAGAGCTGGAGAGTTGTCCCCCGCTCCCCGCCAAACCAGTGTTGCTCTGTGATGCCTCCTAAATGCCCCCTACTGGGGATCAAACCCGCAACCCGGGCATATGACCTGACGGGGGAATCAAACCAGCGACCTCCCGGTGCATGGGAAGATGCCCCACCCGTTGAGCCACACTGGCCGGGCTATTTTGTTTCTTCATGGGTTCAAGATAGGAAAGGGGATTCTATCAGGCTCTCTCAGAACCCCACAGGTTCTGCCGATGACTTACGCTGTCAGTTGGGGCAAACTGCTTTGTATCTGGATTTCCCCCTCTGTAAACTGGGGCTGTAGGTAAACAGTGGCCGCTGGGTAAGGGTAAGAAACGTGCTGGATGTGATGGGATGAGAGGTGTCACTGCTGGCCCCAACCCCCCAGTAATATTAGAATCAGTGTTTGACAACATGTCCTAAGCCTTCACCACGGACCTTGCTGCTGTGACTCACTGATTCGTGTTGGCTGGCACCGTATCTCTCATCTGCTGGGAGCGGTGTCATTGCTCTCAGTCGTCAGCATCGAGCACCCACGGCTAATTTGGGGGAAAGGCTGCAGCATTGTGGGCCCACATACACCTTGCTCGTCCGTTTGCTCCTGTGAAGGGGTTCCAGGCGCTCAGTATACCCCTCCGTCTGGTCTTGGGGACTGGTCACAATTCAGCTAGGTATGCAGCTCCAGCTTCTCACAGTAACCAGTAAGGACAAAGCTTCTACCTCTGCAAAAAGCACTTTCCCCCGAGCCTCAGAATGAGGTCGCCTCTTGGATCTTACTGTTGCATGTACACTTGGTGTACTGTTTTCACTGCTGGTTGAACTGGGTTCAAATCCTAGCTCTGTCCCTCCATAGGTTCAAATCCTACCTCTATCCCTCAATAGTTCAAATCCTACCCCTATCCTTCAATAGGTTCAAATCCTACCTCTATCCCTCAATAGTGACAGGACGTGGGCCAATGACTTAGCCTCTTTATCAGTAACGTGGAGCTAATACTTACCTTGTGGGCTATTGTGAAGGTTTCACTCAGCCAGGGCAGGTACGGGAAGCACTTAGCACAGTACAAGGCTAATAGTAAATGGTAGCGATGCCTTAGCTGGATGCCTATCCTTTGCTTAGGGAGCAATCGAAGACTAATGATTTCTCCCTAGAAGTCCACATGCATTTCTAGCCCTCTGGAAGCTTGTTCCTCAAATCATGGTCCTTGGTTCAGCAGGTGTTTATGAGCTTCAGAGAAGACGTGTATGGCTAACGAGGCATCCTGCATCCTAAAAAGCGTGTAGGTGGATGAGATTCAAGTTTGTTCTTGTCAGGGTCAGATTAGCTATTGATGTGGCTCCCAGGTGGTGCTGATGGTGCAGGTCTGCAGGCTGCACTTGGAGGAGCAAGTTGAAGAGGATGAAGCTCGCACATGACCTTGTTCCCTGCAGGCAGTTTCACCAGAGTTTCCTAGCCCATTTTCGTCCTATCTAACTCCTCCGATCGCATCCAATTTCTACCGGCAAAGGGAAGATCAGGATTCAGGCCGCTGCCCAGATAATTGAGATAAAAATTAATTAGACGGTGGCCTCATTTCCCGCCCTGGCAGAACAGGGCGTGTGGCCATTTGAAGGGACAAAGCGGTAATTGCTGCCATCCTTTCCTGAGTGCCCGTGGAAATCGCCGGGCCTACTGAGCGGGCGCGTGGGCGCTGGGGGCGCATGTAACTGTAAAAGCCGTAAGGGCTGAAAATTAAAAAGCAGCGCCAGCCCGTGGGTAATCCTGATGCCAGGCGTGGAGGTTTCCCACAAAGGGGTGTTCAGCTGGCATCGGCCGCGGGGTGGTTTTCCCGTGGCTGTTTACCTCCCACTCGGAGGCATTGTGGTGGGGCAGCGGAGGAAGAAGATGGCAATGGAGACCCTTTGTGAAAGGACAGGTGCAGGGGAGGAGGCAGAGGGCAGTGGCGCCGCTCGGGTGGATGCTGGCACACCCAGCATCCCTCAGAGAACCGGCTCCAGACTCTGTGCACATGTTGGAACTCTGATTTTGGGCTCTCTCTTCCTTCTTCTTCTTTTAAAAAAAATATATTTTATTTATATTTTACAGAAGGGAGAGGGATAGAGCGTTAGAAATATCCATCAACTGCCTCCTGCACACTCCCTACTGAGTATGTGCCTGCCACCAAGGTGCTCGCCCTTGACGGGAATCGAACCTGGGACGCTCTGTCCACTGAGCCAGACCGGTTAGGGCTCTTCCTTCTTCTTTAGCCTTCTCCTCCAGAGAGCCGGGAAGGGATTCAGAAGCAGTTTATCTTTTTTATTTTATTTTATTATTTTTTCATTGTGGCAAAGCAGTCATGGCACCATGTTTATCGTCAGAACCATTTCTACACGTACAATCCAGTAGCATTAAGAATACTCACACTGCTCTGCAACCATCACCGCTATCCTCTTCTAGAACTTTCCCATCATTCCAAGCAGGAAGTTTGTGTCCAGTACACAATAGCTCTCCCTTCCTCCTCCTAGCCCCTGGTAACCGCTATTCTGCTTTCGGTCTCTGAGTTTGCTTACCCCAGCTACCTCGGATAAATGGAATAATGGAATATGTGCCCTTAGATGTCTGGCTTATTTCACTTCACACAATATCCTCAAGATTCATCCATGGTATAGCATGTGCTGGAATTTCATTCCTTTTTATGCCTAAACAGTGTTCCATTGTAGGTGTATAGTGCGTTTTGTTTATCCATTGGTGGGCATTTGGGTTGTTTACACCTTTGGGATGTTGTATTTTTTTTTTTTTAAAGAATCTTATTCTTTAAAAAAATTATATATATGTATATTATATATATAATTGATTATATATATAATTGATTTCTTACAGAGAGGAAGGGAGAGAGATGGAGAGTTAAAAATATCAATGAGAGAGAGTCATCGATCATCTGCCTCTTGTATGCCCCCTACTGGGGATGTGCCCACAACCAGGGCACATGCCCTTGACCGGAATCAAACCTGGGACCTTTCAGTCCACAGGCTTATGCTCTATCCACTAAGCCAAACCGGTTTTGGTGGGATATTGTATTTTTTACCTTTTACGTTAAGATTCATTTAAATCATGGTAAAATGGCTGTTGAGAATCCCATGCCTTTCCTTTCAAGGTCCTTGTCCTTCCTTCACCGTTTTCTCTTCTTCTATTGCCTTTCCCCCAACCCAGCCCTGCCCTCAGTCACCGGCTGCTGTGTCCTGAATGCCCAACGTTCTTTCTCCCTGTCGGCTTCCTTCTCAAAAAGGTTTGTGTGCATGATGATCACAGCACCGAAATCTCAAACAGCCGGGGACTGACCTGATTTAAATAATTTATACGAAGATGGGAATTGGTAAGCTTAGCACTCACGGGCGTGATTTGCATGCATAATAAGATGATTATTGACACAAGCAAATCTCTTGGTATAGTAATATGGGAGAATTTTTTTTTTTTTTTAAAGTAGGGGGTTTCTTTCTTCCTCCTTTGTTCCTACGTACATCTAACCTAGTGGGCATCTAGTGGAAATTTTCCGTCATTCATGTAATTCAGGCACTTGCCATGGGTGATCTCATTTCATCTCCATGTGATCCTATGGAAAAGGTATTATCCACATTATGCAATAAGAAAACTGAGGTCCAGCCGAAACCGATCTCTGTGAGCAGAAAGAAGTTGCATGAGATAATTAGGGGTTCTGTTACAGGTGAATGATCGGATGCTTCCTGCCCTGACTGGGGATGTAACCTACAACCTAGATGTATGCCCTGACCGGGAGTCAAACCGCAACCTTTCGGTGTATGGGACGGCGCTCTAACCACTGAGCCACCGGCCAGGGTGGGGACCTGGCTGAACTGGGATTGGCGGGGAAGCATCTCTGAGGAGTGTCATTAGGTTTTGAGGAAGAATCACTGCGGGGATAGCATCAACGCCCCTCCTCACGGTCCTCCACGCCTTCCCATCTCTGAGTGAGCATGCATCACAGCCAGGCTTCTCGTGGCAGTGTGAGGCTTTTCTAATTAGGTTTATTTTCTTTTTTTAAAAAAGGACGTGGCAGTCAGTAGGGAGGCAGAGATGGCAGGAGCGAGAGCCCGGAGATGCCCAGCTGCCCGAGTTCCTAATGGTTTGGGGGCTTTCAGGGGGAGTTCCCGCATTTGTTGAATTGCTCGTGCAAATGGGAAGCTTAACAAAGCGCCGTCCCTCTAAGATGGGGATTTATATCCTCTCTTGTAAAGCCTGCCTTTCTCTCTTCCTGTTTTCATAAGACAGTTCTACAAAGGCTGGATGAAGTCTGCTTGCTCTTTGGAGACGTGCTTTCCTGCCTCGGTTTATTATAATAAAAATAATGGCGTAGCATCCACTAAGCACTTATTATGGACCAGGTACGATGCTAGAGATGCTTTCCATGCACCATCTCCTTTAATCCTCGCTGAGCTGTCTGTCTATCAGCAGCCCCCAAAGGCCAGGAGAGCACATGTATCTTAATTACAGGGAAGGACGCTGGACGGGCACAGAGGCTGGGGCACTGGGTCCCCAAAGACACATCCTTTTGGAAACTACCTGTGTGGTCTGGCTTGCTGACCTTGAACACTTCCTCTTTGAAAAAGAAAAAGAATAAGGGTACATATTTCTTTTGGAATTCATTGTCTGGCCCTCATCACCCTCTGCCTCTCGCAGTATTTTGTTTGACAACTAGCAGCTCGGGGGGTGCATTAAAATCCTTGCACTTGCTAATTGCTGGCTGGGGTGTGATTTGGTAAAAGGGGCACGGCCATCTCGTCCTGGATGCTCCGTGTTGTCCTTAACATCACTCCCAGGGTCTATCTAGCAGCAGGGGAAAGTGGCACTTAATTGGATTTTGAGGCGACAATTGCTCTCTTCTTTAGCAGCTGCATATTGAGTTCAGAGTTGAACCAGCTCAACTCCAGCATTGCATTCACCTATTAACTTCACAGGCAGTTAAATAGAGTAGCATAAACAACCACATGGCTAACTGCTCACAGCAGCTGAGCACCAGATAAGGCAATCTCAAAGCCCTTTATTTCAGCACACCCCGGCTGCTAAATACATCTTCAGTAATAAATAATAATGCAAACTCCCCTCTGTCACAGCCTCTCTCCGCGTCCCACTCCCTGGGAAAAAGCCCATGTGTGTTATTTAGAAAGAATGTTGAGCAGGCTGCTTTGGAAGGCCTTCTCAGAGGAATTGTCAGGGGGAACTTGAGAGGATAAGGCCCCAGGAGAGGCAGAGGGGAGAGAGAACAGCACTCCTGACCCTGGATGGCAGCTGAGGGCGGGGGGTTCTCAGCTCTGGTTGACCAGGAGGGTCCCCGGAGGGTCCCCCGAGGGGCTTTTAAACTAACACTGCTGCCAGGGCCCTATGTCAGGCTAACTAAGTCAGAGTCTCTGGGGAACTAGACATTTGTATTTGTTCACATGGATCCCAGGCGATCCTTGTGTGCAGTCCGAGTTTGTGAGTTTTTGCTGTAGAGAGATGGTAATGGCTGCGCCACGGGCTTGTGGGTCTACCAGGAGCTCAGGGTTTTGAAATCTTGAGTGTTGGGGAGCTTGCCAAGGGGAGCACCTGAGAACCCTTAGGGCCCAGTTGAACGGGTTGCCAGAGCATTGTCATCAACTTGGAGCTCTGCCCACTGTGTGCAATCCGTGCCTCGCCCCCTTACCTTCCTGATTCCTCAAGCTGCACGTTACGTTTTTCAAAATGAAAATCAGTATGGACAAAAAAGAGAAGTATAAATTTGGTGATCAGTGAGCATCTGTGTCATTGACGGGTTGCATGAAGGTAGATACGTACTTACCCCTCGCCCCCAATGTTCTCATCTGTATTATTAAAATGTAAATAATAACACATCTAAGTAAACCTCTGGCTGTGAGTGACCTCTCCCTCACACTTTCCTTGCTGGGATGTAGGTTTCCACTGAGACATGAGCGCTATTCATTTGGAGGCTGTCATTATGTCGGAGGCCCTGACAGGCTGTAGCTATGTCTTTGCATTGAAGAGCCGCCCCTGCTTCTGCAGAGGCGGGGTCATACTGGGGTTGCCCAGGAGGATGTGTAAGGAAATGCAGAAAAGCCAAAAGTCCAGCCCAGTCAGCACACCTGAGAAAGTCAGAGTTGGGAGGGGAACAGAGTGATGACGTTGGAGAAAGAATATTAAGGTAATAATAGAGGATTTGTTGGAGGTGTGGTTATCAGTTTTCTGTGTGAGAGAATGAGGCACACGGAGCAATTTTATAATAATAATATAATAATAATAATAATAGAGAAACAGGGAAAACAAGGAAAATGAGGGTGTGCCTGGTATCTAGCATTGCTTAAAAAATGGTGTTGGATGAGTGAAAACCTATATTTCGGTTTCCAAGTTACTCTCATTCATGAATTTGAGCTCCGATAAGAGCAATTAAAAGGACACAATAGGATGTTCACAACCAGAAAAAGAAAAGTTTGCAGCTTATGTTCCATCATTAGAACACATGGGGTGGGTGCGATCCATGATTGGTAGCCTTTATGCTCCGTGGAAAGGTAGGGCCACTTAACAATGCCTTCGTGGGCTTTCTTCTGGTTCTTACCCTCCCTCGGGTGCCCTGGAGGTTAAGTAAGTGAGGACACGGAAAAGAAGTAGACATTTACTGTGCGCCGAGGGCCTGCTGCTGAGAGCCGGGCTGAGCTCCTCTCGCTGACGCCCTGAGATGGACAGGACACACGGAGGTGCTGCCTCCCAGGCTCTCCCGTTAGCAGCCAACTCCTTGCTTGTCACCTGATTTCTTTCTTTCTTTGAAACGAATTGGGTCCTTGGAAACAACCCGCTTCCTCCCCGAAGAGTGGCAGCAAAGGAAAGTCGGTGCATTAATCATAAATGAGCCAATTAATTACAGGGCTCCTCCCCCCAGGGGTCGGTGCTGGCAAATGTAGGCCCAGAATTACTTAGGGAATGAGACACTGAAGATGCCCTTTATAGACCCAGTTATGTGGAAATAAATTACTCTTAGGTGACAATATGCTGTTCTCTCTGAATGTGTGGGGAGGGGTGTCTTTTTTTCTCGGACCAGTCCACAGGTAGCTTTCCAGTGAATGCCCTCACACCGACGGTGGAAAAGGCAAGGTTTTTAATGGCTCTTGTTCTTTGGGTGTAAGGGTATTGCATGCTTAGAAAATGCAGGGGGTTTGTTTTGCTGAGTGATGTGTTGACATGTGAGCAGTTTCCAAGCGGTGTGTCAGAGACTCCCAGCAGGCAGTGCTGGAGAGGCCTGGGAGGTGGGCAAGGGGTGTAACTGACTCCCCTGAGCCCTTCCCTCACCTGAGACAGACAACAGGGGCCACGGCTAACACACGGGTCTCGGCACCCACACTGCTCCTTTGTAAATGCTCGTGGTGTGACGGGGCCACTTCTGTGCAGGAAGCAGGCAGTGACATGAGCTGACGGCAGCAGGCAGTGGGAGCACATGATTTCCTGGGATCCCTTGCAGTCCAGCCCCTTTCTCTCCGGTCCTCCGTGTCCCCCATCCTCTGCCCCACCTGAATCCTGACCGATGTGGGGAGAAGGGTGTGGTCAGGATGCTCCCACGCAGCATGGTTTATAACAACAACGTGCTGGGAAAGGAGCAGCTAATGGACTGTGTGGAGGCTTCTTAGCAATGAGTATCTCGGTGGAGCTTTGGCTTCTGACATGGAGACTCTTGTAGGCATATTGTTGGAGGAGAAACGAAAGTTGTAGAATGAAGCATATGACTTAATGCATGAATGTAAAGGTCTAATACTGTCCCTGGCACTTGTTTATGCACTGACTTGGGCCAATTCGTGAACACGTCGGATCTTGAGTTTCCTCATCTGTAAAATGGGGATAATACTGCTCTTCTCACAAGGTTGTTGTGAGGTTTAAGTGGGAGTAATGCATAGGAGAGGCATGCAAACTGTAAAACAATGTACACATGATAGGTATCTTAATCCTGGCTGTGACAGACACTCTCAGGAGGAAAACTGTCTTTCCATATGAGGCTGTTCCCATAGAAGAAGCTGTTATGGCCGGCAAGACCCGGTCAAGGCAGAGCCCCAGGCCAGGGAAGGAATGAGCAACCAGACCCACAACAAAAAATGTAGCATGATACGCTTTAGCCAAGCATAACTGTTAGTCATAAAATAATTCTGTTGCAAGGCTCAACCCCAAGGCAGGCACGTCCTGTTTCCAGTAGCCGCAAGGCAGAACAAACCCCCACTTTAAATGTTACTATACTAGTGGAATTTTCTATAACTTATAACCGACCTTTCTTTGTTAAAACTTTAGCCAATCATAATCTGCCAGGCACCCCTCAGACGGGGATGAAAGCAGCGTGCTTAGAGTGGGTCGGGGCTCTCGTTGCTCGCTGCTGTGTCAGTTGAGACGGGAGCCCGGACTCAGGTTCGTAATAAAGGCTTCCTACATTCCAATGTGGCTGACTGGTGGTCGTCATTCGCGGGTCGCCCACAACAAAGCCGTTTCTGAATAGGCGCAGTAGACTGCGGATGATTGGGGCATCCCAAGTGAATACAGCCCAGGAGGCTGGCATATAGAATTTTTTAATCCTCACCCGAGGATATGTTTTTTTTTAAATTGATTTTTTTTTTTTGAGAGAGAGAGAGAGAGAGAGAGAGAGAGAGAGAAAGAGAGAGAGAGAGGAAGGGACGGAGGGAAGTCAGAAGAAAGGGTGGGGTTGCTGGAGAGAGTGAGAGAGAGGGACCAAACCAGCAACCCAGGTATGTGCTCTGACCGGGAGTTGAACTAGCATCTTTTGGTGTATGGGACGAATCTCCAACCAGCTGAGCGGCCAAGCCAGGGGGAGCAGGCATTTTTAAGGAGGGTCCTGGTGGTCGCAGTGTGCTCACCAGCAGGTGCGTTAAGCACAATAACAAGCAGCAGTCTGGAACAGCCCATTGGCTAGATAAATAAAGCCAATAGATGGTGGCAGTGCCCGGACCCTGAATGCTTCCCGTGGTCATGCCCTGGGATAGCACACAGGAATCATATTAGAATGTCATTGTGCCATTTCACAAGAATGTCACTGCAGTGTGTTTACAACAGGGCTGTAATTTGGTTTATGATAAAATTTTGTATTTCGATGGAGAGTTAGTTCAGATACATTCCTTTTCTTTATTTTATTTTATAATATATATTTTATTATTAGTTTTGTACAGAGAGGAAGGGAGAGGGATAGAAAGCTAGAAACATCGATGAGAAACATCGACCAGCTGCCTCCTGCACACCTCCCACTGGGGATGTGCCCGCAACCAATGTACATGCCCTTGACAGGAATCAAACCTGGGACCTTTCCGTCTGCAGGCCGAAGCTCTACCCACTGAACCACACAGGTTTTGGCTACATTCCTTTTCTTGTCAAGTGAAGGGATTGGATGGGAACTGTCTGACCCCAGGCAAGTCATCTCACTGTTTCCTTATTTGTAGAGGGAGGAGCTGAATGGTCTAATGCTGCTTCTGGTTTCTGAACCCCTTCCTCATTTCTTTGGAGACTTTCCTCATAACATGTGATTATTTTATTTGTTTGCATCTTTTATTTGATGTTTGCATTACTGTACGCACTTGAATGTTAAGTTCATGGAGGTAGAGGCCATGATTGCTTTGTCCACTGTCCTGTCTAGCTAATGCTCGATACATAGTAGATGCTCAATAATGATCCCATGAATCATGAACATGGTTGTTTGTCCAATGAAGAGGAGCCATCATTTCTCTGGAGGTTGGTGGGCTAGACTCTTCTATGCCCATGATCTTAATATTTTCTGGCCCACATAGCACTGCTTAGCAGTGATGTTAATTTGCTATTTAAAAACAATGCCCAGCCTGAGTACGTAAAGGCACACCATAAGTACATATTAGCCTTTTATTTTGAATTACAGTCAAACTGTGGTACATTTTAAAGATAAAATTAAAACAGCCCTGGCCAGTTTGGCTCAGTGGATAGAGTGTCAGCCTGTAAACTGAAGGGTCCCAGGTTCGATTCTGGTCAAGGGCACATGCCCAGTTTGTGGGCTTAATCCCCACTGGGGGACTTGCAGGCGGCAGCCGATCCATGATTCTCTCTCACCATGGATGTTTCTGTCTCTCTCTCCCTCTTCCTTCCTCTCTGAAATCAATAAAAATATATTAAAAAAGAAAAGAAAATTAAAACATATGTGTCCTGGTCTCAGCCCACTTCACTGAACATGTGTGTGTCAGAGCCCTTGGCTTCTGCCCTCGCTCTCGCCCACTAATACTCCAGGATACTGCGTCCATTCTGTTTTATGTGGCATTTGATATATGTGTGAGCCCATGCACTTGTGCTATTGTTTGGTCTGTAAAAGGAAAAATGAAGCATAAATACATTGACTCTGACCTTGAGATCATCAACTAAGTCCAAACAAGGTCCACAAAAGAAGCTTTTAGTTTCTTAAAGATATTAAGATTGCTTAAAGCACTAAAACAGCAGAGGCCCAGACCAATTATAGCTCATTTTATGAGCCCTGGCAAAGATATATATTTGATTCTTGTTGTTTGTCCTCACAGAGTCCTTCTTTTTTTTCCATAAATTAGGACCAATCAGTCATAGGAACATGAAATTCCATTTATTGTTTTTCAAATGACTAATGGCTTAGCTTTTGGTCTTTTAGTTCAAGTTCCAATGAAATTGAATAGTAGCCATATGTAATTAGCAAATGGACCTTGTCAGTTCTGACCATGAGGATGTCCACAGAGACTGAACTTGAACCCAGCCACCACTTTATTTTTTTAAAGGAGCAAAGAATGAGCATGGCCATGACTGGGGAGAGACATAAAGGCTGCCCCGACTTCCTGAGCTCTACCTCCAAACCAGCAGCGTCAGGATCTCTCAGGCAGAGCTACCGCTGTGGGACTTTGCCAGCATATATAATAGTTAGTAGGCTATGCTTTTTCCAGAGGAGGAATAGTGTCTACTGACGCTCTGTCTGATGTCTCGCAATGTATGTCCTTCTTTTCAATTCCCCCTTATTTCAATGTCAACATTTGCGTAATGGGTTCCTTAATACAATTGTGTAGGTCGTTTCCAAACGTGGAATATTCCAGACATACCTTTTGAGCACTGAGTGGAAAAACAGGAAATACAAGGTAAAATGGAAAGACAAGAGGGGTGGAGGACCATGTAAGGTCAAGGTTAGAAAATTATCTCCTAGGAGTAAACCCACATGTCTTTGTTATTGAGTATTCAAGGCAGTAGAATTGCATTTTTTTTATTTTTTATTTTTTATTTTTTGGTGGGATGAACTCAATAATAACAGCTTTCTCAACTGTCACAGTCTAGGAAGTTCCAACCCCAGCTCTATTTCTTTGTTCTCTCTCAGCAGGAAACGGAATGGGGACCTTAAGTCCCTGGCTCACAGGGCTGCAAACCGACCAAGATGAGCAGGCTAGGACAGAGTGGTAGGAGAAGAGATTTAAAACGTTCTGTTCAGAACTTTATAACCCACTACCTATAACTTAGATCCTAGATATTATATTCTCTTTCCACTTGGCTGTGAGGCAAGGGATCAAACAAATTCATCATATTTATTGACCACCTTCTAGGCATAAAGCAGTCTGTGGGAGAGGCGAGTGACACAAGACGCCAACTCCAGAAATGATCAATGTTGTTGGGCCTGTTAGTAATGGACAGCTCAGCGGGCGTTTTCCAGTGGCAGAGGTCACGAGGAGACCTGCATTTCAGAAAGGTCGCCCTGGAATAGAGGTGAGCACGGAACCATGAAGACTGCATTGGAGGCAAGAACTAATGCTGCTTTGGGTTAACGCAGCAGCAGGAGGGGTGGATGCTGGAGCTGCCTGATGGGCATTTTGGGGGTAGACTCAACAGACATGGTGATTCGCTGAACGAGAAGTTAAAAGAGAAGGGCAATCAGTTGAGCTTTGTAGCCGAGGTGTTGAGCACAGAGTAGAGCCAGTGTAGGAGAGGGGTTTGATTTTGATGTGACCATGGGCATCTAGGCAACACATGACAGTCAGATGGAAAGGACCATCTAGAACACAGCTGAGAGTGGGGGTGAGAGAGAAAGGTGTAGGAATCACCAGGGTAAAGGTGGATCAAGGAGATAGCCATGTTCAAAATGATTGCCCCTGGAATGGCTTCCTAAGATGGTGGCAGCGCTCCCAAATTTCCTCCTCCTGTCTCCAGCTATGAACGACCCCCCAAAAGAGGAAACAGAGAAACAAATGAGCTAAAACAATCAACAGCAGAGACGAGGGTGCTTGATGGCCACAGAACTAATGGTTCAGCCAGCACGGCCCCTGGCTGGGGAGAGCCTGTGAAGTCCACATCACGTTGGAGCCCTCTGGGGACTGTGGCCGCATCTGTGGAATCATTGTCTTATGAAAATGCTGCTGCTCGGGCCAGTGTCTTCATTCCCGAAGGGAGCCATGTCCCTCCTGATTTGGGGCTGATTTGTCCTTTTCATGCATGCAGACCGGTGCGGAGAGTCCACACCGCTCAAGGGCTATCTGAGCACTGTGTGCGGAAGCATTTCTACAGTCACCAGCTTCCGGAGAGGATCATGGCATCACACCTCAGCCCACAGAGCTGCAGCACAGTTGCCAGGGAAAGCAACTGATTCCTCCTCCCTCCATCTTGGAATTGAAGTGCACTCAGCGTGTTTTCAAAGGAAAAGAAAAGACGATTTTGGAGTGTGCAGAGAGTCTGAGGTCAGCAAACCTGTTCCTGTGATTCACATGATGCGAGGCATATGGCAGACCAGATAAAAGCATGCTGGGGTCCTGACCCTACCCAGTGCCCCGATACCCACCAGCCAGGGGAAGATCTCAGGTGAAGGTGTCGGAGAATGGACAATTATCCCGACCGCAGTGTCGTTGGGGATTTACATTGGGGCACCAGGGGACTCATTTGCTGCCATTGAGGGTACCACCTGAAGTTCATGAGATGATCGGCCAGTGAGTTCCAAGCGAGACATTTAGCAAGGCCTCCCAAAGGACCCTGCTCTACTCAAAACGATACCCCGATGTATTGTAGACATTCAAGGGCAGTTCCAATACAAAGACCACTCGCTGCCTGCAGGTGTCACAGCCAGAGAGCATGGGCAAAGGGGCTGCAGACCAGGTTCCTGGAGCACACTCAGAAGGTAGGCCATTGGCGCTGTCTCTTAAGGCTCTGGGTCTCAGCGAAATGAATCTGAGGAGCAAACTTCAGGGGTGTTTCTTCAGAGGGACCAGGCAGGGCTTCCTCGAGGTGGCCTTTCTGAAACCACAAACAAGAGCGAATTAGTGTGACTACCAACCCCTGGCAGCTGCGGAGCTCTCTTAAAAGGTTAAGGAGGAAACCTGGATCGATCGTTATAGAATAGAGCATGTGATTTAGATGGGATATCAGGGCTCGCCTTACCCTAACCTTTTCATTAGCCAGAGAGATGAAGTGACTTGCCTGGCACTGTCTAGACAGTGGTAGACCCGGGGCTGGAGGCACAGGTGGCTCCGTTGCAAGCCCAAGGCTGTTCTGCTCTTCCAGTCGGTCGGTCGGGCGGGGCTTAGAAAGGAACGCGCGTGGAAGTAAGATGAGAGAACTGGGGTCAGGTTCTTACTCAGCCGCTTCGGGCGAGGCCTGGGCACGAAGGTGGGTTCAGTTTGACTTCCGGAATCACACAGGGGACAAGGAGCTTATGTCAGGGCTGCCTTTTCCTGAAACTCCCTCAGATCACATCTTCTCCCTGGCATTGTTACCAGGTGTTACAGACAGCACTGAATTGTTGTAGTTAAACTGCCTACTGCCGAGGGCCCGGGCACGATGGCTGGAATGACTTCCCACAGGGTGGTGCTGGGCGGCACGGGGGATGGGATCCACTTGGCACCTCCTGTTGGGTGTGCCCTGCTCTCACTGGGAAAATAAGGTAACCGAGTGAGTGTTCTGATTCAGGTCATCACCACCTCTTAGCCATTAAGCTAGGGAATGCTCAGGAAGACTTGGGGAAGCAAAGCAGATGTTTTCCTCTGTGCTTATTTGGGAGGGTGGGAAAGAGGGCATAATTATAAAAATGAAAGTATGTTCACATGCGGGGTCCTTTGAGGGCCCTCCAGAATACTTTTGAACATTGTTTCAACAGTTTTGTGGTTCCTGTGACCCCGCCCTAGTGATCTGCCTTTTCACTCTCCAATCAGGTTTGGGATTAGCTGCCCTTTGCTTCAGGGGCTGAGTGCGTGTTTCTAAGTGAGATCTTTCCCCCTCATTGTAGCTGAGCAGATCTCTGCTACACTGGCATGAACATACCGGTGCCAAGACCAGATGTACTACTGACCAACCTACTTATGAAGCCCATCAGTTATGCCCATGGGTGCAGGGTGAGCACAGGGGACCTTAAAGCTTAGAGCTGTGTGCCTCACTGGCCAGGAGGGGGCTGCTCAGATTTGTGCTGCGTGCACTGGGGGTGCTAACCATCGTGAGGCACTCGTACCACGCTACCGCGGGAGGGGAGTTGGCCGTCGGCACACAGGGTCCTTGTGCTAAATTGTACCTGGACTTCTATGAATTCACGTTACTGGAATCCATAAGCAGTTCTACCCATGTTCTAAAGGGCATGTTTTCATTATGGCCTGATTTAACAGGCCGCAATTGCTCTTATTTTTAGCTTTAGCTTTTGAAATGTTTTATGGTTTAGATTTATTTCTAATTTATAGCAGCCAAGAAGGAAGGAAATGAGCCATTATTGAGTCTTTGCTATTTGCTAGTTCATAGTTGGTAAATACAGGGCATATGTCTTACCACTTTCTTTAAAAAACATATATACATATATGTTTTTTTAAAAAGATATGTAGGATGGTACTCATAGCCAGTGGGGCTAGTCTATAGAATGGCTTCTCAATGATATGGCCCGGTAGCCCCAAAGCAGGAAAGGCGTCTAGCCAAACCACAGTACCCACCTTGCCCCTTTGCCAATGACAGGGCACTCCTTTCCGAACTTGTAGCAGCAGATCCTGTACAGTGGCTCAAGAAAAACAGAGAAACAAGGGTAAATCATCTTCACTGTTCATAGCCTCTGTTCTGTGTTCACACTACTGAGTGTACTGAGCTGGTCGCACAAACCAACCCTCTCCAGCTCTCCAGTCTAAAGGCCAATGGGGCAGAAGGGTGCCCAGATTAACAGAGAGGAAAGCCAGCCAGCCAGCCAATGCCTGTGGGAGGGGGAGGCAGATGCTAATAATAGACCCACTCTCGTGCAAATATGAATTTGAAAAGGGTGCACAGAGGAAATGCGTTAGACATTTGCAATAAGGTAGATGACTGCACGATTTTGAAGGAGACTCTAAATAGAATCAAATCACAAGGAGCAAAGAAATAGGCGACTAAGTAAGAGATAAAGGTAAGGACTAAGTAATTTACTTAAGTCATTAAACCAGAGATAAAAATGATTGACAAAACCAGAGCTGTGGACACAAAGGGAACCTTCAGAGCTAAGGAAATAATTTAAGGAGGCAGTACCATTTGTAGAATTTAAAATGGCAATGGGAGCAATTTGAAAGAGCAGAATAGACCTTCTAGAAAACAAAATCCTGGTAAAATGGTAATGCCATCTAAGTTTATGTCCAGGGACACGTTTATCACCTGAATGCTGCCAGTGACGCAGTGGTGCTTGGGACAGTGCTGGGTGTGCGGAGGTGGGAGTGAGTGGGAGATAACCTTCTGTAATGAGGGAAACACCCAGAGCCTCTGAACCTCTGGGCTCAGAGAGGAAAGGCCTGACCTGTCTGTGTGTATTAGCAGGTATCAATCACGTAATGAATATCATGTAAATAACCACATAAGTCATGTAGATTTTAATTTAATTGAAAGTTTGACTTAGGTAATCCACATGCAATGGTAAGAAATAATACAGAGACGCCATGTATCTGGTTTTCCCCAGTCGGTTAACATCTTATAAAACTATGGTGCAATATTCCAACCAGATACTGACATTCTTACAATCCACTGATCTCACTCAGATTTCTCTGGTTTCAGCTGTGTTAAGGGGCCGTTAGAGGCCCTGGGACCGACACAGGAAAACAGGGCTCACTTCCCTGGGCTGGCTCCAGGCCTAACTAGCTCCGCTAGGCTGATCCTCAAACAATCCCATTACCTACCCACAACTGATCGTGGAAGTGCTTAGGAGAGTGCGGCGTGGAGAAGGCACTTCGCACGCTGAAATCCGCCGTGGGCAGGCCTGACGCACGTGCCTGAGGAACAGTGACCAGCAAGGACGCCCCGAGCTGCAAAACGGCACACGTTGCCCCGAACCCCTACATCCCCGCGCTCCGCTCAGCGTCAGAGCCTGCCGAGGGACGGCGAGCAGAGCGCAGGATCATTCCCCCCTCAGAGAAGTGACGAGCTTCTTATGATTATTACGAGGAAACACGGATTAAAAGAGTAGAGAAAATACTGATTTCAAGAGAGAAAAATAAACAATGAGGCAGGCAGGCAGGCAGAGGGGTTAGGGGCAATGAGGCAGCAAGGCAAGTGGTTAGGGGTGATCACGGTGGCCCTGAGCATGTGTGAACACTGAGAGAAGAATAACTTCTTCACCTCGGGTGGCATCAGAGGTGGGACAGGAGCAGAGGCCAGCCACTCAGTCGTGCTGCGCCCACTGCAAGGCCAGGCAGCCCCGGTGGGTGCTCTGCTGCGACCGGTCACGAGGGGAGACGGAAATTGAGTGTTTGCAAATGGCCTTTCTCCAGGTACCGAGCATGGCTTGTTCGGAACACTGAAAGGACGGGAACATTGAAACAAATTTCCGCCACAGGAAATAAAATAAAAAAATGCCGGGGGAGCTCACGGACGGTGGGTGCAGGGGCTGTTGTTAGTAATCAAGCCTGGCTTCGCGTGTGTGGGAGCTGACTCACGAGTGTGCGTGTCTCGGGTCTGTCCGTTTTGAACCTGTGGTTGGTGAGAGATGGAGCCGAAGTAAGCACAGAACTCTTTAAGAAATAGTTTATTTTCTCTCTGGAAAGCAGTGTTTTCTCGACCCTTTTAATTCATGTTTCCTTGTAATAATCATACAAACCTACTTCCTCCTGCATCCACCTGAATCTGATAGGAACCACTCCCCGTTTCTCCCTTCCCCACCTGTCAAGAAGATTCTATGGCTTGTATTATAAGAAGAGTAGGCTTTTCATTTTTTTTTTTTCAGACCAAATATCTATAATAAAAAAAGGGTAACATGCTAATTAGACCAAACAGCTGAACGACTTTCTGGATGAAGCCACCGTGGCAGGGGCCGAGGCAGAGGCGGTTAGGGGCAATCAGGCAGGCAGGCAGGTGAGTGGTTTGGGACAATAAGGCAGGCAGGCAGGCAGGCAGAGGGGTTAGGGGCAATGAGGCAGTCAGGCAAGTGGTTAGGGGTGATCAGGCAGGCAGGTGAGCAGTTAGGGGCATCAGGCAGGCAGAGTGGTTTGGGGCTATCAGGCAGGCAAGCAGGCAGGCAGCAGTTAGGAGCCAATGGTCCCGGATTGTGAAAGGGATGTTGGACATTCCCCGAGGGGTCCTGGATTGTGAGAGGGTTCAGGCCAGGCTGAGGAATGGCCCCTCCCCCCCATGCATGATTTTCGTGCACCAGGCCTATAGTGTTACAATAATATTGCATGTGCTATTTGATGCAGCTCTCACGGTTACAGTTGAGGCTCTTGGCTTTGGGCTTTGTTGTAGCTTCTGTGAACACAAGCACCAGCAGTCCAGTGCGATGAACACTTAAGCAAGATGCTTCCACCTGCCTTGTTTGGCTGAACTGAAAGGCAATTCAATGCACATCATCTCAGTGCTTTCCCTCGGAGCTGCTCTCTGACCAGCGCCCTGACGACAGTTTGAAATCTAGTGCAGCCACTCACCAGCTCTGTGATTTGGGGCCAAGTTTTTTGACCCCCCGTTTCCTCTCTTCTCACAGTGGAACATTAATTACCCTTGTACAGGGCTGCTAGCGGAGATGACAAGTTTAAAGGCTTGGTACAGCGCCTGTCATGAAGAGCTCAGCCAATGGGACTTATTTCCAGTGCCTAGAGGAGGGAGACAAAGGAGGAGGGGACGATCCCGGTAGGGCAGTGCTTCCATAGGTTCGGTTATATAAAAAAATAAGGACAAGCCCTAACCGGTTTGGCTCAGTGGATGGAGCATTGGCCTGTGGACCGAAGTTCAATTCCACACAAGGGCATGTACGTTGGTTTCGGGCACATCCCCAGTGGGGAGTGTGTAGGAGGCAGCTGATGGATGTTTCTAACTCTCTATCCCTCTCCCTTCCTCTCTGTAAACAAATCAATAAAATATATTAAAAAAATAAATTATGGTATGCCTAATCTAATTCTGTACATCTAAAAATACATGAGTAAAGACAAATTTTAAAAAGTAAACATAGATAATTTTATATATTGTGAGTGCCTGTAAGGAAACAAAGCAAGAAAGCAGCAGCAGGAGGTGGTGGTGGTGGGGTGAGAGAAGGGATCAAGGATAGATTTTCTGAAAAGTGGTGATTTGATCTGAGATGGAGTGATGAGGAGCAGGCCTATGTGGGGACCTGCAGAGACAATGTTCCATGTATGGGAACAGTGCGTGCCAATGCCCTGGGCAGAGAGTGAAGCTGGCATGTTGGAGGAGCAGAAAGAAGTCCACTGTGGCCGAAACCATTAGGCTCAGTGGATAGAGCATCAGCCTGCGGACTGAAGGGTCCCAGGTTCGATTCCGGTCAAGGGCATGTACCTTGGTTGCGGGCACATCCCCGGGGGGGTGGGTATGCAAGAGGCAGCTAATCGATGATTCTCTCTCATCAATGTTTCTAACTCTCTATCCCTCTCTCTTCCTCTCTGTAAAAATCAATAAAACATATTAAAAAAGGAAAAAGAAGTCCACTGTGGTCAGAGCACTGTGCCCAACGGTAAGGGGACGGGATATAAAATGAAGCTAGAGAGCTAAGAAACAAGGTCAGGGTAAAGTTCATACTAATACATAGACATGCAGGGCATTCCTAGATATGAGTGACCCGTTATTTTCTGGTACATGCCAATGAATTTCATGTATGTGTGAGAAAGCAATCCCTCTCTCCATCCGTTGCTTTGTCAGTGTTCATGGCTGCGTTTCCTTCTTGTTTTGTTGGGATGGGTTAAGACGGCAGCCATGGTGGCTTAGCAGAGCTGCTGGGAGGACCGCATGGGGTTGCCAGCCTGTGCGGGGCTGAGCGGGAGGACGGAGCCGCAGCTGGCTGGTGCGCCCGGAGGAAGTGGAGCGTGTGTGTGACATCATTTGGGCTGCATTGCTGACGCTTCAGATGGCTCTGCTGCCCTTCTAACTTAATGTTCTGGGCGGCCCAGGTCCCAATTTATCAGCAAGGACGATAAATTGCTAATGACTGCTGGCCTTGCCCTATTCTCCGGTTATCTGCTAATACAAAGAGACAGATTCATTCAATTTGGAAAATGTTAATAAGATACCAAAAAATGTGTTCGGGGAGAGAATAAAGGGAAAGCTTTCTCAAATGGCTGTATCATGCTTTCCAAAAAATTGAATTCCAACCGCCTCTGTGTGCGCAGATGAATGAAAAGACTATCAACATCTTCAATGTTTCTATTAACCTAATTAATCAGCGTTTGAACGGAGCAATGGTCAGGAAGAAAGCGGTGTTCTCTAGCAAATGCACCTCCACGGCAAAGGATAGCGGACACTCGCTCCCCGCCCTCCCCGCCAGGAAAATCAGCTCTCATTTTTTCATTTGCCTATTTGGATAATGCTGATTTTCCAGGATCTTAGAAAGCTCCTTTAGGGAAGGTGTAGCTCATTTTTTTTTATTGATACGGATGGATTTTGGTATTTGCAGCCCCTCTACTCCGCACTTGCTGTTTCTCTCACCACCCTACTCCCTAGTTTGTGAGCCATGTCACGACGGACTGAGATCCTCCTATGAAGATGTAGGGAAAACTGGGGGGTAGTTCTTTTTTGAAGCCTGTGAGCATTTCATCGTCGGCACATCTTCCCAATCTGAAGTTTGGGGGTTATAAATATGTCAATAATTTTTCTTTCTGCCCTGGTAGTAGTGACTGTTTTTATAGACAGAACTCCTCCCCCAGACACTGGATCCAGTAACATGGATGTTGAAGGTATTCTGTTGTTTCATGGCCTTTGTATGAAGATGTATGTCGTTTAGTATTTTACACAAGGAAAATGGCCCCCCTTTTATATTATTATTTCTGCAAAGATTTTTTTTTAAATTTATTTAATACTTTCTTTTTGGTGCTAGGAAATGAGTCATTTGTAAGCCATCTTATTCTCTTTTATCTTTTTCTGTTAATATCATATGTAGTATTCAACAGAATTGTTTAGCAATATATATTTAAATGTATTAATTTATCTCTTTTTTTACACAAAACAATATAGGATTATTATTATAAACTCCTTGGCATAATTTTTATTTTTACTTAAAAATTTTAATTTATTTTTAATTGAATTCATTGGGGTGACTGGTTAATAAAATTATATGGGTTTCAAGTGTATAATTCTATAAAAAAATCATCTGTATGATGTGTTGTGTGTTCACTACCCATCACCATTTATTCCCTCTTTACCTTCTGCATCTCCCCGACCCCTTTTCTCTCCGGTAATCACCTACTGTTGTCTGTCAATGAGGGTTTTCTTTCACCCAGCCTCCTCCTCCCCCGCTCTGACAGCCGTCAGTCTGTTCTCTATATCTACAAGTCTGTTTCTATTTACTTTATTAGTTTATTTTCTTTATTAGATTCCACATATAAATGAGATCATAGGGTGTTTGTTTTTTCCGACTGGCTTATTTCACTTAGCATAATGCTCTCCAGGTCCATCCATGCTGTCACAAAAGGTAAGATTTCCTTCTTTTTATGGCTGAGTAGTATTCCATTATGTAAATGTCCCATAGCTTTATTATCCACTCATCTACTGATGGGCACTTGGGTTGCTTCTAAATCTTGGCTGTTGTAAATAACACTGCAATGAACATAGGGGTGTATATAATCTTTCCAATTAGAGTTTTGGGTTTCTTCAGATAAATTCCCAGAAGTGAAATCACTGGGTCGTAAAGCAGTTCCATTGTTAAGTTTTTGAGGAACCTCCAAACTGTTCTCCACAGTGGCTGCCCCAGTCTGCATTCCCACCAGCCGTGACAGGATTCCTTCTCTACATCCTCGACAACACTTTATTGATTTGTTGATGATAGCCATTCTGATAGGTATAAGGTGAAGTCTCATTGTGTTTTTTTAAAAAAAAATATATTCTATTGGTTTTTTACAGAGAAGAAGGGAGAAGGATAGAGAGTTAGAAACATTGATGAAAGAGAAACATCAATCAACTGCCTCCTGCACACTCCCTACTGGCGATGTGGCCACAACCAAGGTACATGCTCCTGACTGGAATCGAACCTGAGACCTTTCAGTCCACAGGCTGACGTTCTATTCACTGAGCCAAACCAGTTAGGAGTCATTGTGGTTTTTATTGGCATTTCTCTGATGATTAGTGACATTTTTTCAAATGTCAAATGATACTGAGTGTCCTTTTTGGAAAAGTGTCCATTCAGGCCTTTGCCCATTTTTTAATTGCATTATTTGATTTTTAATTGAATTTATTTGATGTTGAGTTTTATCATTTCTTTATAAATTTTGGGTATTAGCCTCTTATCAGATGTATCATTGGAGAATATGTTCTCTCATTCGTGGGCTGTCTTTTCATTTGTTGATGGTTTCCTTTGCTGTGCAAAACCTTTTTAGTTTGATGTAATCCCATTTATTTATTTTTTATTTTGTTTCCTTTGCTGGAGGAGATATATCAGAAAAAATATTGCTCCAAGGAATGTCTGAGATTTTACTGCCTGTATTTTCTCTAGGATTTTTATGGTTTTGAGTTTAATTATGTAAGTGTTTAATCCATTTTGAGTTTATCCTTTTGTGTGTTGTAAAAAGTTGTCTAGTAATATTCAACAGAATTGTTTAGCATTAGATTATACACTTAATATATTAATTTATCTCATTTTTACATAATTTTTGTATGTATACTATTATTATAAACTTGGCATGGTTTTTAGAAGTAAAACAAATAAATAGGTACAGGCCCTGTTTTCTAGAGAGAATTTTCTTCTGGGTTTGTATTTGTTTCTGACATATTTCACTTTGGTAGCAATTTGTCATGTTTACTTTTCTCTTATTTGTAGCATGATTCCTTCTGAACGTTGGGAGAAACATTTGTGACTATATTTCCAAGTAGGTTATTTGATATAGGCATCCGTCATAAGGACCTTAAAAACACCCTCGCTCCTTTTGGTTTAGTACTGTAAATCACCACAAAGGGTATGAAGGACATTTCAGTGGGGATGAAAGGTGCCGGGTAAGGTTTTGGTGTGTCGAACCAAGTAGTTGGGCCATTGTAACCTCCCTCGTCCTGAGAGCCACGCAGACAACGCCTGGGATCAGGCTGCGGTGCCTTTCTATTGTAACTGACACGGAGAGTCACTTTCCTCTACATTGATTGTTTTTTTTTTTAAAATGGAGATGTCTTGTGGTATCAGAGGGTTAATATCCTGATTGCTCAAGTGTTCCGTGAGTCAAGTAGAAACCCCTCTCTCTCAAACTTCCGGGAGCAAGTTAAGAATGGAGCCACATTCACAGGGGCAGCTGCTTACCCCACGGGTGACTCATGGGCTAAGTTGTGATGTTGTAATTTTGATGTTGTTTAGATAGGCGACCCAACCAGTGGTTGTTCAGCTGCCTCGAGGGTTTGAAAGAGCCTAGAAAATGACAACTACTTCCTCACAAAGAGGTCAGATTTCTCTCCGATGCTCCTTACCCCCTCGTTCCGATAAACTGTGCTCTAGCCTCTGCGTGGTGACGCAAGAGAAAGGGTTGGCGCGTCTTCCTCGCTGGAGATTAGGTTGTAGGTCTTTGTGGGTTTTTGTACTTCATTCCTCCTACACACCCTCAGTACCTGTCCTTAATGCTTTCATTCGTGTCTGCCTTGAGGTTTCAGTTTCTTCCCTTCAGGATCTGGGTGTGTGTATATTGTGTGTACATAGGAGAGTATATGTATATTTATAGATAAATGTATGCATATGCCTTTTCTTCGTGCTTCCTCTCCCATGCCTTCTCCACGCCTGCCTGTGTTCCTCCAGGTGCCTCTCTCTGCATCTTCCTTTCTAGATCTTTCTATTCCCCTATTTCTTTTCTTAGCAAAGCTATTTGTCTCTCCCTGGATTTCTCCCTATATGTGCTCATTCAAAAAATCCTCTCTATAATATCCATTTCCCTAGGAAGGTGAAGAAAGGTAAATGCAAATAATTAATAATATAATGTAACCCTTTCTCCTGAGTGTTCTTCCTTTATTTTTGAATATTCTGAAAGGTCTTTAACTTCTCACCCTACTTCTGAGATAAATCTTTTAAAAACTATCTTTTTCTACTCAGCAAGAGCTCTCAGTTATTCACAAAACGCCCAGAGGAAAATGTAAAATCTTGTGTTCATTCTTTCCCTCCCTCCCTCGACCCCCACTCCCTGTCTTTCCGTGTATGCGTCTGTTTCTCCACCCTCCCTCTTCTCTGCTTCCGCTCTCTCTCTTTCATCTTTCTCTCTTTTTAAAGGGTGGAAATTGCAAGCTTTCCTTTCTTGACAGTTATGATTAAAGAACTGCACCTGTTCAGGTAGAATAAATGGGGAAATGCTGAAGCAAGTATTTATGCTAATTAATGTATCTTTTTATTTTCCCCTTCAACATCAAGCCTGCGATTCAGGAAAGCCACCCCTTAGATAAGCACACGGAGACTGTTTACATTCAGGCTCTCTCTGATGTCAAAAAAGGTCCTTGAGTGTGAACTTCATGAGGTTCTTAGGGGCACAGGTGCCATTTCCTCAGAGGAGTGGCTGTTTCGCTCACAGGAAAAGGGAGAAATCCCATTTTTTTTCTTTCTGGAAGAAAGGACTAAGAAGGAAAGAGAGAAAGAGCAAAGAGGAGAAAATTTGATTATAAACGATTTAGAAAACCCTTCTCCTCCCTCCCCAAGATCTTATAAACCCCAGGGTTTCTAGGTTAGAATGGAATACACGTTAAAAATAGACTATCCGCTGCTCTGTAAGTCTGCATTTCAAAGCCCTCTCCAGCTCTGCTCTATAACCCCTTTTACTGAGAGGCACTCCAGTTTCCTATAAAGTGCTTTTTTTTTTTTTTTTTTTTTTTTTTTTTTTTTTTTTTTAAATCGCAACAAGCAATAAACTCAGCTGTTTCACTACAAGGTATTCCTGGTGGTCTTTGGCTGGAGGACATTGACTCCAGGAAGTTTACAGGATTCAGCAGGGGCAAGGACACCTAATCCGTTAGCTGTGAAGTTAAAAAAATGAGTCCCTTTCTCTGATGTAGAACAATATGCATTTACTCAGCAGCTCGGACAGACAGACAGACAGACAGGAGATTGGTGGTGGGTGTGCTCTGAGGTTTGGAGGAGAGGGATCGAGACTCGGGGAGGAAGACGCATTTGGACGGAAGAATAGAATTAGGCGCTGTGCTCCGACCCTTCTCCAGGGGCTGAAAGAAGGGGCACCTGGGCTGAGGGCAAGCCCAGCCTCCACATCTGGGACTCAGAGGGGGCCATCCCGGTGGGCAGGACAGGACAGTGGCCTGCCAGGTGCCAGGGCAGGGTGTGCGGCAGGCTCCTAAGGCTTCTGTCCCAGCTCCTCTGCAGGGGCTGCGTGTGGAAGGAAGCCGCAGGCACAGGGGCGCTGAGAACAAAGGGGAGCTCACGTGCAAAGAGGTTTTCTCAAGGGAGTCCAGGCTTTCAGACCCTCTGGAAAGAACACACAGAGCAGTTATTTAAAGAAACGAAGGAAGAGTCTCCAAGATACAGTAGCATGCTCATGGTGGGAAAGCAGCAGTTTTCTCACTCGACTGTCATATGCTCAGAGGGGATTCTGTATTTGGAGATATCAGGACTGGAGAACTTGGTAATAAAGTACTTTTATTTTATTTTGTTAAAAAATTTTTTATTCGCCGAAACCGGTTTGGCTCAGTGGATAGAGTGTCGGCCTGCGGACTGAAAGGTCCCAGGTTTGATTCCGGACAAGGGCATGTACCTGGGTTGCGGGCACATCCCCAGTAAGGGGTGTGTGTGCAAGAGGCAGCTGATCAATGATTCTCTCTTCATCAATGTTTCTAACTCTCCCTCTCCTTTCCTCTTTGTAAAAAAATCAATAAAATATATTTTAAAAATTTTTTATTGGTTGCAGAGAGGAAGGGAGAGGGAGAGAGAAACATCAATGGTGAGGGAGAATAATTGATCAGTTGCCTCCTGTACTCCCCCTCCCCCACAACCCGGGCATATGCCCTGACCAGGAATTGAACCCTGACTTCCTGGTACATAGGTTGATGCTGAGCCATACCGGCAGGGCTATTTTTTGTTACTTTTAAAAGGTCATCTTCTAATGGCTCAAGGTCTTATTTACTTTGAGAATCCGAACTAGACAGGACAATCCTGATTCCTGTCTAGCTTTGTTTTTATTGTTCTCAGGGGTGCCTGCTGGCGAGGGGCACAGGTTGCTCGTAAACGAGGCAGAGCAAGGGGTCAGCTTTGCTTTCACAGACCCTCCTTGTGCTTACTTATCCACAAAAGTGCAGGTTCGTCACACTTTTATGACTCACGTCATTAATTTGATGTTTTCTTTTTATTTGGCTGGTTTTACAAACATAGGCAAACCCAGGGATGTTGGATAATGCACAGATACCTCCTTCTGATGGGGTTAAGAAGCCAGAGCCTCAGGATTCCAGGCATTGAGAGTTGGTTTCTGTCAGAAAGTTATAGAAAGCCTTCAGGGATCACCCCGGTTTCACCTGCAGGACCTGTAACTACAGGCCCCTACACTCCTCACTGCTGCTGACCAGCCAGCAGCTGGCATTCCTCACCACCAACAAAGCGAGGATTTCATAAGCCACTAAGCAGGTGCCAAGCCAATATTTTTTTTTGTACAAAATTTATAGGCATCATTTTCATATGTGATGTATAGTTCCTGCTCCCTAATCATATGTTTATCATAGCCAATTAAATGAGATTTGTTCTTCCATGTGACATTTCTAGCATGGTCAAGGTTATAAATTTGAATATCCCAATTATATTCTGGGGAAAAGGAGGACACATTCTTACTAAATCCATGTAAATAATATGGTCTTGGAAAGTAAAAAGATTTATTAAAGCACTTTGCATAATATTTAATCATGGTTATTTTGAGTTATTTTGTTAGAATAGGCTGTTTGATTTATGTCACTCTTTCCGGAATCATATATCTTGGATTATTATTTATTAGCTTATAATTTTAGTAAGATCTTCAATAGATTTCACCCCATCCACCCGAATTTTGAGAATTCAGTTGAAACAAGCTACCACTTGAGAGTATTTCATTCTAATTTAATATATGCATAACTTATATTGAGGTTTACAGACAGATCAAGAAGAAATAAAAGGATTTTCTCATATGCCCATTATAAATACACCGTTAATCACACCTGAGTCAGTTGTGTTTTGTCCCTAGGCAAATAAATTAATTCTTGTTTTGCTGATCTTAGGTTAGTTAGCGGCTACTTTCACGAGTTCATCTGATTCTGGACTAGGAGTTGTGGAATCATTGCCGCAGGCCCCGGGTACAGACTCACAGGTGTTGGTTGGTGATGACAGTGTCAGCTGACCCTAGCAAGCCTACACCCTTAGTCTATTCCTTTGATATCACTAGTGAAGAGAACCTGGGACTTACGGAGGCCCTTTAGATATTTCTTCTGGAAGGCTCGCATTTCTGATCTATAGTTTATTAGCAGGAACCTTTAGGCAACTCTGAGGGAAGAGCAAAAAACACCTGTCAGGGATAAGATCGAATGCCTCAAGTTAATTTATTGTAACAAATAACACCATCAGAAAAGGGGATGGTAGACTCCTTTCTTGATCTGTAACCTTATGGAATTTACAAGGCGCTCCCAATGACCCCCAGAGCAAAAACATATTGTGGACAGGGTGGGCACTGACAAGTTGTCAGGGCCTTTGAGATCATACCGTTTCTTAGACTTTGTTTTTAATTAGTGGCTCATTAGAGATTGAATCTAAATTAA
Source organism: Pipistrellus nathusii (assembly GCA_963693515.1). Lineage (NCBI taxonomy): Eukaryota > Metazoa > Chordata > Mammalia > Chiroptera > Vespertilionidae > Pipistrellus > Pipistrellus nathusii. The sequence goes on along the minus strand of OY882868.1, from coordinate 67,086,141 downwards.
ACAGTATATGAGTGCTATCGTTGTTCCTAATGGAAAGAAAATGTCAACGAAGACAATTCATTTGTTGGGAGCGATTGTGCCATCTTTGCACATGGCCATCAGTATGTTTCTATCTAGTTGGAATGATGGTCGATTCTAAAACATATTCATGTTAACAAGATTGTACTTGTGTGTAATTAACTTAGGGATGAGCCGCTTCCATTCTGATATGCCAGCTCTTTCATCATTATGGGCTTTACGGTTGGAGGCACGGAAAGACGGGGAGACTTTTCAATCTATCCAGTTAGTTTTAGTAATTCTTCTTTTATGAGGAGGGGGGAGAAATCTCTTGATTTATCCAATCTGGGAAAATCCCCCAAATTAGATGATAAAGGATGAATTATTTTGAATGTAGGGTCTAAATTGGGAAAGACAATATCCAAAATATTTGTCAAAGGGAATAAGGTATGAGCTAAAGTCATAGGTGCCAGAAGTAAAAAAAGATTAGTCTCAGACAAGAAAGAAAATAACCATGGAACTGGAGAGCATTATACTATAATAAGTGAAAGAAATCAGGCAGAGAAAGATAAATATCACACGATCTCACTTATTTATGGAATATAATGAACAGCATAAACTGATGAACAAAAATAGATCCAGAGACAGAGAAGCATTCATCAGATCTAGAGACAGAGAAGGTATGGGAAGGTGGAGATAAGGGGGAGAGGTCAACCAAAGGACTTGTATGCATGCATATAAGCCTAATGGACACAGACAACGGGGGTGAGGGTATGAGTGTGGGGAGTGGGGGGCAATGAGGGGATAAGGATACATATATAATATATTAATCAATAAAGAAAATAACCACAGTGACCTATAACTGTATGATTAAAAATGTTAGCTTTTTAAAAAGTGGACTTTTGTTAAAATTGATTTCACGAATGAGTCAGGAACAGGGAGTTAAGAGGCTGCTGAGTATAAAGAAAGTATAGAAAGATCTTTACTGTTTCTTGTTAAGAGCAGATGGTGACTCAACGTCCCATTTTTCATTTTCATTGGAAGAAAACCAAACTCTAGTTTTACTCTTGTTGTATGCCACCTGTGTAACATTTCAAAATAATTTTTTAAATTATTTTTTTAGAATTCACAGCCTTGTATCTGTCCCTGGGGACTACAAGCTAGGTCCCATGGGTCAAATCCGGCCTCTTACTTGTGGTTATGGCTATTTTTGAAGCTACAACAGAGGAATTGAATAATTGAAACAGAGACCAGTGGCCCACAAAAATGGAAATGTTTACTTTGTGGCTCTTTATGGAAAAAGTTGCCAGTCCCTGAATTCTACCTTATAAATAAATCTATCAAAATTAAGCCAATTTTGGTAAGCATTTTAATACTTCCTAATTCTTCTTTCAAACTCATTTTTTTTGCAGATATTATAAACCCAAGGATAATATAATTCATTTCCCCTGTGACCTTCTACAACTCATTGTATACCCTCATTTTTTTTTTTTAACTATTACTTTTCACATTCTTACAGGATTGAACTTTAGGACAAAATAATTCTCCTTTTGTCTAGGTACATCATTGGGCAAATCACATCCATTGTTTTATAAATGCATTCCTATTTCTTTGTAATGATTGCACCTGGTGGAGTCTTAAGCTCTTATATGGATTTCAACTTTTAAAAAATATTTTTAATGATTTCAGAGAGGAAAGGAGAGGGACAGAGAAATAGAAATATCAGTGATGAGAGAGAATCATTGATCAGCTGCCTCCTGCACACTCCACACCCAGGCATGTGCCCTGACCAGGAATTGAGCTTTTAACCTCCTGGTTCATGGGTAGATGCTTAACCACTGAGCGACACCAGCCAGGCTCCACCTGGAATTTTACTGCAGGCTTGTGACACATACCTAGAGTCCTGCCCTCTGGCTCTTCTGAACCAGTTGTATAGGACACCCCCTCAGACTCACACCTGTTCAACCCAGTGGTAGGGGTAACAACCGTCCCCTCCTGTCCAATATCCTGACAAAACCTTGCAGCCGATGGGGCAGAAGATCCTTTCATTACCGTGACATTCACTGAATAGCAAGGTGCTCACAGGCCCAAGGCCAAGTTTAACTGTCAGATGCATGGAAGTTGTGAAGACAAGATAATGCATTTTCCTCTCTATGGAGAGGAGAAAACACTTCCTCTCTTTCATCTGTATCAAAGTTATCAACCTAGCAGCTTCTGAGCTTACAGAACTGAGCTTAAACTGCAATGAGCATGTATTGCCTTGTTGCTTTTGGTGCAATAATGCGTTTTTAATTTTGCTCTGTACAGTGTTAAGTTTTTTGGTTCAGTACCTTGCATAAATGAGTTTCCTGTCCAATATGCATTACAAAATGCTAATATAATATGAAGTACCTAGCAAGATTTAGTGTTGCTAGACGGTCAACAGGCATAAGAATGAATTGTTTTACTAGCTAATGAGACCTGAGACCTTGAGACCATCCTGAAAAATAAAAAGAATGAGATTCGGCTTTACAGATATGGTAAGATTCTCAGGAATAGAAGGAACCATAAGAAGTATCGAGAATGGAGGGGGAAAATGTATTTTAAACATTTCTCTGTTCAAAGCAATTGGGAACCAAAGTGCAACTCAGTAACTCCACCCAACACAGGGTCAAACCCTGACCTGTCACGTTCAGTGAAGAGGTGAACCCTGGTGCGGAAAGCCTCAAGGGGTTCAAAAGCAACAACAATTATTATTATGTTCTTACTTTGTCACCAAGTGTCACTCTGTGAGCGAGGCCCAACACCAGTTCCTTTCCGTGAGGCGGGCTTGGTTTTGCCTCGGTAGGAAGATGAGCTGATGAATGGTAATTGTTGGCAGGACTCATGGAGAGGTGGATGAACACATGGACGCTTCTGTAAATGTCTTAGAACAACCCAGACTTCAGGGAGGGATAGTGACACTGGTGTGAAGGAGGTCTCCGTGCTCCCCGGTGTGGTGGGAAACAAAGTTTTGTTTCTGTGGGCGGAGAGCCGGGCCAGCTTCTTTAGTTCCACGGTGGCTTCCTCACGGATCCGGAATTCAGAAACTTTCCTCCATTTCGGGGAATTCTCAAATTGATGGCTGGAGCCAAGAGAAAATAAAGGCAACTAAAGCTAGACTTAGAAGATGGGAGTTGGGCATGAGCTACAAATGTAAACAGGAAGTTATTACTCTGATTTCCTAGTTGCAGAGCTCAGGTGCACATCGGCTACGCAATTTCTTCATTGGCCAAGCAATCGCTTCACTGGAGTTTGGGCCTTGCCCGGTGGGTTTGGGGGCTCAGGAGAGGAGTGAGCATAGAAAACAGGCTGCAGCTTTTATGCAAACCAGCCACCCAGCCTCTGCCTCCCTGGGCAACCCAGGCCCTGGCCAGCAAAGACAGCATTCTCCGGTGTGCGTCTCCTGAGGCGTTGAATCCTACAAAAAGAATAGGAAATCATGGCTAATTCGACTAGATACATATATAATACATGACGTCCAGTTATAGTCATATTTCTGGCCATGAAAAGTTTGGGACAAACTATTTGTTATTTATCTAAAGTTCAAATTTAACTGGGCATCTTATTTTTTATTTGGTAATTCTGGCAACTCTATAATCAGCTATTTTTAAAATGACTGTAAGAAAAATGACCTCTTGGATATAATAAAATCAAATGGCCAGACATGTTACATAATCGTGGGAATATTATAATGTATTATATGTCTGTAGGAGACATCACGCCTTTTTACCAGTGAATGAGCAGTAGGTATTTCTAAACATAGTACAGATGCGCCTCTTTATTGGGTTTTTCATATTTCAACCATCCCTTTCTTCTCCTAAACTCGAATATTCCAACCATCATTGGTTTGGGATTTTTTTCAGGTAAACATGGTTTTGAAATGGCATTGCTTCCTTTGAAACGAACCCAGCGAGGGCACATTGGCAGGGAGGCTGTGTCTATAAGGTCCCATCAGTGAGTGAGGTGGATGGGCAAAGTTTCTGGCAGGTGGGACGGAACCAGGCCTTGCCTGACCAGCAGAGCCCCGGATGGGTTTGCATTGGTTAGCCAGCCCGTTCCTTCTCCCCTCCTGCATGTCCCCACTGTCCGTGTCATCCTTTTGTTTGGAAGTCTGGCTGAGCATTTTCTCGAAACAGGTTAGATGCATATAACTAAGCGTTAATGATTTCAGTCACTGGTATGGTTTTGTTTTCCAATTCTGTCACCCTCCTACCTACCACCCTGTCATAATAAAAGGGGAAGTATTACTTTTTATATTTTGTAGATGGAAGACTTAAAACATGTTGAATTGACTCCCTATGGCTGATCTTCCTCTATCTACTCCTCCTGATATGTAGCTTTTTTTCTAGGACTATATCGTCAACCCATTTCACTTCTTACATTGTACTTTTTCCTCTGAGTGATTGCATCTACTCTTGTTTCTGTTGATGATTTTCAACTTTTTTTTTTAGGTGCCTATTAATTAGGCACCTAAAAACAGTCCGGGTACTGAGAATTCAAAGGTGGGTAAGACACAGCCTCCCTCTAACTGCCTATGTGCCAACTGCCTAATAGACGTCTCTCCCTGGGTATTCAATGGGTGTGGGAAAGTCTGCTAGATCTAAAACAAGGCACCGTTCTTCTTGGTAAAAAAAAATTTTTTTTTCATTATCAAGCTAGTTGTCCAAGTCTAGAGATAATCCTCATCTTCTCCTTCTACCAAAGCCCTGCAAGCAATGCGATAATTTCCCCCAAAATCTCTTGGCAGCATAAGGCAACGATTAGAACTTTGGAGTGAGACTTCTCGAGTTTGAATCCTGTCTCTGCCACTTTACCATCTGTGTGAGTCTCTGCCTCAGTCTCCTCATCTGAAGGTTAAGAATAATGAATGGAATCCTGGCACACAATAAGTATTTTCTATTTTTCGTAATTACTATTATGCATCCTCTCTTTAAAAAAAAATTATTGATTTTTTTTTTTTTACAGAGAGGAAGGGAGAGAGATAGTCAGAAACATTGATGAGAGATAACATCAATCAGCTGCCTCCTGCACACCCCGCACTGGGGATGTGCCCGCAACCAAGATACATGTCCTTGACTGGAATCGAACCTGGGACCTATCAGTCTGCAGGCAGACGCTCTATCCACTGAGCCAAACCGGTTTCGGCCTGTTTTCTTGATCTGAACTCTGCTCAGGACTCCCTCCCTGTCTGCCCTCCTGTGGCTCCCCAGGCTGTCTGGCTTGTTTCCCCAGCACCAGTCCAGGGGAGATTCTGTAGGACTTGGAGAGACCCCCACCATGGCGCCTGGGATTGCGTGAAGCAGCGGTTGGGAATAAATGCATGATGGAAATGCCCACGAAGCTCCATAAACAAGAGTCCCTGCTTTGGTACCTGTGCAAGGAGAGTGTGTACCCCCATGGCTACAGCTGGGTAGAGGAGGTTCGGTTTGGAGGTTAAGACCAGATGAAATGTAGGCTGAGTGAGGGGGGGAGAACGGGTGTAAGTCAGCGGGGTGAGAAAAAAGTGGTGGAGCTCTGATGCGTTGAGTGAGTAATCTATTTTCCCATTTCTCTCTCTGCCCGCCCACCTTCCCTTCCCCAGGCAAGCAAGGGGCCGGTCCTGTTCTCACTGAGCTCAGGGGAGGCAGGTGGCAGGGCAGCGAGGAGAAATCCCGGCTTCTGTTTTTCAAAAGTCTGAGCCCCCGAGAGGGGAAGAGATTCAGGGCGTGGATAATGTGTCTTGCTGAGAAACGGGAAAGGAGAATGCTTTCTTCCCTTCAGATAGCAGTCCTTCCCGCCGGGAGCAGAGGGGTCTCTGGGTGCTGGGGGAGGAGGCTGTGCCATCCTCTGGGCAGTATGCTGATAAAATGCCGGTGGTGTACCCAGGTAGACCTAGACCAAGATCCACTTCTTGGGAACAACCTAGAAGAGAGAGGAGGCTCAGAGCCACGCTGTGAAGTGTGACTTGCTGACCAGAGGTCCCCTTGGTGCCCCAGAAACAGCCTTCTCTCTGGATATGGAGATGAAGGATGCCCAGAAGGACTGACATTAAGATTCCTGCCAGCCTTGGAATGGATGCTTGGAGAGGAATGAAGCAAACATTCGGGTCATTGGCAGCAGCTCTGGGAGGCCGTTTGCACCTTGTGCTCAGCTGGAAACACCCCACAAATATGCTGCACAGACCCTGTCTCAGGCTCTCGGGGATTCAGAATCTTCAAGGTGGACGACACTTTCAGTGTCATCTGTCCTTCCTCCCTCACTTAACGCTGTGCTGCGGCTCCGAGGGAAGGGACTTGTTCAGGCTCCTTGAACTTACGGGGGACACAGCTGTGTCTAGGATTGAGATCCTCATCAGGCCCCAGTACCTGATGACTCAATGGAAGGAACTTTCATGAGGCCACTTTTTAAAGAGGGGTGGGCAAAGTTCACCCACAAGGGAGGCACCCAGAAACCAGTGACCATAGAAGGCCATTGCCGCCGAAACCGGTTTGGCTCAATGGATAGAGCGTCGGCTTGGGGACTGAAAGGTCCCGGGTTCGATTCCGGTCAAGGGCATGTACCTGGGTTGCGGGCAAATCCCCAGTAGGGGGTGTGCAAGAGGCAGCTGATCGATGACTCTCTCTCATTGATGTTTCTAACTCTCTATCTCGCTCCCTTCCTCTCTGTACAAAATCAATAAAAAAATATATTAAAAAAAAAAAAAAAAAAGAAGGCCATTGCCTTCCTTAGGCCCAAGCAGCAAAGGGAGCGACTGGTCTTAAAGAAGCCATCAGAGAGATGCTACCCGACCCTTGGTTGTGCGGTGACACAGCCACCAGCCAGAACTGTGGCGCTGATGAAGGGAGAGAGCGAGGAAGAAACCCTCCAACCTCTCTCTGTCCCATCTCCTGCCTGTGCCTCCCATCGGGCAACCTCAACTAGAAGCCGGTCTCCAGGAAGCCTGGGTGATACAGTCCAGAGAGCCAGGCCTCCCAGGATGTGGAACAGGGCAAGCATGGCTCTGGGTGTGGAGGCAAGTGTGGAGTGGTCAGAAGCCTGGATCTCCTGATTTTCCATGTAACATTCTTCCTGGCATCATATCCCACCAGACTCTGGAGATTGGACGCAGTGGTTGAGTTAAATGTTCTACCCTGAAGTGGAAGCATTGAGACCTCTCTCTTAGGAACAGACATTTCCTAGTCTTCCTTCCTGCAATCTGAATCCCTAGCTGACTGCCAAGGGTTTTAAATACGTACATTTAAATTCCATTTTCTCTGAGTACTCTAAGTAGTTTTTGAGAGGTCAGGGCTGTTAGTATCCTTCTCTCTCTCTCTTTTTTTCTTTTTTTCTTTTTCTCACTTATATGTGGTCAAAGAATGCTTAGAGATTCCTCAGGAGTGTTTAGATGTGAGGTTTGAGCTTCCTCATGAGATATAAACTTGAGAACCATATGGGACAGAGCGACGTGGACCCTTGTCTTTCCGGCATATGGACGTTTGTTCCCTGTTCTTGAGCTTCCTACCGAAGCAAACCTTATAAAGACATCACAGAAGCTGGAGGGAAAATGGGGTCAAGGGAGGGATTCTTCTTATTTTTTTTTTAAAAAAGTAGTTGTTTTTAGTGAAAAATAATACATGTAATTTACATAAATGGTATCATGCCATACATATTATTTTTCATTTAATGCTTTTTGAGAGTTATTCTTATTGATTGACTAGAGCCTAGTGCACAAATTCATGCACAGGTGGAGTCCGGCCGGCCCACCCTGATTTGGGCCAATAGGGCAGGGCTGGCCAGGGAGAGGGGCTGCAGGCGGTTGGTGGGCTGGTCCCACCCCCTGATTGAACTGGTCGAACTCCTGGTCGAAGGGACAATTTGCATATTACTCTTTTATTATATAGGATAATTGTGCATTGGTGTATTCATTTAGACTGCTATAGAGTATTCTAGTGAATGAATTGGTTTATGTCTACATCTCCTCACTGACAGAGTGGTGCTTGTGAGCTTTTCACCATGGTAAACAGCACCACAGTGAACATCCTTATGCCTGGCTTCTTGTGCAGGCATGGGGAGCTCAAGGGATGGTGGGGAGAATGGGCAACAAGGAGCCTTTTTGGTCATGTGGGCAGCTAGCAATGCAAGCTTCTGTTTGTGGAGTCAGCAACATTGATTGAGTACCTGCTATGTGTGAGTGTGGTATTCCCCGAGGAAGAGGTAAAAACTGAGGCGAGGAAGGTAAAGCACAGGCCTTGCCCTTCATCCGTGTATACTTTGATGAAGGGAATGGTAACACAAAATAAATGAAATTCAGCATAAGTGTAGATCACTTCTTCTACCATGTAAGCGTGACTGTGGGAACAAGGAAAGGAATGACTAGCTCTCCTGCGGAATCTGGGAAGACCCCCAGCCTAAGCTTGCCTGACCTGGGACAGACAGGGGAGGTTATGGTTAGGAGCAGGAGGAGCGGGGAGCACAGGTGACGCGAGCAGAAACAACCGATGGGTAAAGTCACGGCTGTGTGAAAATGCAGGGCCCAGGCGGGGCTCTCAGTCCGGAGACTAGAAATTGGACGGAAAAGACCTGGGGAATGGGGCGAATGCCGCAGCCGGTCAGCCTTCTAGGTGGCCTAGACCACCACCCACTAACACTCACCACCAACGTCGTGCTCATTCGTCACAGTCATTTCATATCCACACTTTTGTTTCCAACAATTTCTTACTTCGGTCCCATTCGTTACCTTCTGTAGTTTAGGTATCCCCACTATGTTTTCATTAGTACTTCCTGGAATAAAGTGGGTTAAAAAACTAGCAACAATCAAGAAATCCTTCAGTAATAAAAAGTAAGACATTTTGCCCATTACATTTGCCCTGAATTGCATCAGTCTTTATCTTCCTTTTCTTTTTCTTTTCTTTTTTTTGCAGTTATTTTCATAGTGTGTAATATATTAGCAGTAATTATAGTTGATTGCTTTTATTATACCAATTAAATGAGGCTCTTAAGGCTCATTACTGCTCAGCCTTCTCTACATTATTCTTGCCTTTTTTTTTTTTTTTTTTTTTTTTACAACTCTGCTGCTCAAGTGAATTTGTGAGTCATACAGAGAAAGTTTGGTGCAAAGTTAAATGCCAAAGAACAAAAGTTCATTTCTGATTGGTCAGAAATGATTGACCAATAAACACATTTTTAGAGAGTGGGGTCCAGTTCAGGTTTAGGGCAACATATTTGGGTTTGCCTGAAAACCCAGCATGGCAGAAACTGCTCCTATCTCCCAGGACCGGTAGGCTCTCAGTGGGTCAGGAGTATCCTCTTCTGTCTTTGGTGTCATAACCCCTTCCCGCGGTTTTAGCAGTGCACACGCTCCCTCAGTATATACAATGTAATTGAGAGGAAATGATGCGTACAACTTCTGAGACTTGCTCTTAAAAGGAATCTGCTTCCTCTTTCTCTTGCCTCTTGGGAAGTAGTGGCAGCTGGAACACAGATGGAGGTGCTTGTGGAGGATGGCTGGGCGCTCCATCAGCTTGGATACCTGAGAGCTCTCATGGAGCAGAGCTGCCCAGAGCCCTGGACTATCCTCCTACGTCTGCTCTCATTTAAGCCACTGAATTTTCAGGTCTCCCCCCTATCTTCCCCCCCCCTTTTTTTTTTTTTTATAGTCGCTTAACCTAGAACCTAACAAAAATATCAGGTTAAATACATTGCTTTAGAATATAGATGAATGTGGCAGGATAGCAGGTTGGCAGACTTTATTTTTAAGGGACTTATAATGGATTTTTTTTTTCAATCTGAGTATCCTTGATGACATATATTCTCATTTTCCCCACAATCCCCACTGAGCCATATTTTCTTGCATCTATTAGATTCACACATTAATGTTGTCCTCCTGGCTCCTATAGACATTGGAGTTTGTTATTCCTGAAAACAATCCAAACAACTTAAAAACTCTCACTTGTTATCAATAGTAATAAGGATTTATTTATGTGATAATAAGCAGGGTTTCTTTAACATGTTATCGCCTGGACCTTATAGCATAGACAAGATCACATCACGCACCGACCCTGAAAATTACTGTTAGACGTGTTGGGCTGCTGGGACTGTCTAGAATCTGGATTCCAGATCTTGGGTAAACATCCCAGATCCCTCTTACACATGTTTCTGGGGGAAGCAGACAAGAAAACAACTCAGGGGGCTTGCCAAGGGGCATGGAGATGAAACACGACACAGCTCAGGAGGCAGCGGAGGCTCAGGATTGCTTTTCACTTGACATGGCAGTTAATGAGATAGCGGTAACGAAGCTTGAGAATTCAGATATGTCAGCCCTTCAAGCCAGCACCCAATGAAACAAAGAAGTCAATTTTGCAACCAAAAAAGAAGTGACCTTTTTCTTCAAAGCTATACCGCCTCCTGTCACAGCATCTTAGGAAGAACTGTGGGTGTGAGGGAAAATATAGGTGGAGGCCACTGGGAGCCCAGGGCAGCGAGTGACCTGAAAGGCCCAGTGGTTTTATTATGGGGAATTCCGTGGGTAGGAGTAGAGCTGGGAGTCCCAGAGGGCTGGCCTGGAATTGAAACTGGAAACTGTGAAGTATGGAAATTGCAAGTCAAAACGAGTATGAGTCAATGCAGGACACCAAGTCACGTAAAACCCTAGAGTCTAGTTAAGCAAAAACAATTGAAACCTCTGTGGAAAGCCAACTAAGAAAGTGACAATAGGCATCCAAAGGCAAAGCAGGTGGGGTATCTGCCTTGCTTTACAGAGACTAATGTACCTAGGGAGGGGACCAGCCCACGCTGGAGTGGGTGAGAAATGGGCTGAAGATTTAAAATGGTCTAGGACAATGTTTCTCAAAAATTTGTTCCCAAATCACAGGATGTTCGCTTAAAATACAGGTTGTTAAACCCCTATAACCTTTACAATGAATGAAGTAAAATATGATGGGGCTAAGAGGATATTTTAATATTTAATTGAGTTTTTATTGAGTTCCCAGGTAAATTTGAGAGTCAGTGACAAAGCAGTTACAAGAGGTTGATCACTACTCTGCAATGAGTCACTAGGATATTCAACATGTATAGGGCTCCTTGTATATTCTGGGTACTCTGCAAGGTATTGGGATACAGTGATGAACATGAACGTTCCAGTGAAGAGACCAGAAAAATGAATGAAGAGTGTCACCAAAACCAGGTGAGGGTCTCTTTAGAAGAGATAGGTCTGGGGCCTTGCCTAGGAATGAGGGGAGAGCGGCACAGATTCCCTCCTTACACCTCCCAGGCTCCAGTGCTCCAAGCAGGCCATGCTGTCCCCCCTGAGCCTGCGCAGGAGCCCTCACCATCCCACTGAAGCACCAATACCTGCCATTGGCCCTGACAGCACCTTACCCTCAACACAGATGCCTGCCTTGGTTGGTCTATATAACGGCTTTGGACTGTATTATTTAGAAAGCCAAGAATGCAGCCAGGAAAAGCAGAATGTAGCAAGACAGGCAGGAAGCCGATACATGCTTCTTGGGGATACTTAGGAAATAAGGAAACTAGGGGATGGTCACAGCAAAAGTCAGTAAAAGTAGAAGGTGGAAAGCAGTGGGCATTTATTTGATGAAGCCTTGGAAGAAGTGGAGGAGGATGGAGGCAGACCTCGGGATTGCACAGGGGACATGAGAGGAGCAGACAGTGTGAAGGGAAGGGAAGGGGGCTGCCGGAGGTGACTGGCATGAGGCTGCCGAGGAAGGAACTGAGAGTTATCTAACAAGTAGGTTGAATAGAGGTTATCCAAAACTTTTTTTTCTTATAAGATTGCCTGGTTATTCTGGGCTTTGGGGAATTAGGCAATTTCCCCGAAGCAGGATATAGGAAATCTGAGTCATAAGACCCATTATTGTGCAAATTTCTATGACAAAGTGAAATGAATTTATAAATGTCTCATTGAAGCTCCAAGAAGAGTAAGCAAAAAAGTTTTTGGCGAGGAATAGTACATGAAAATCTGTAATACAGTACCGACTGTTACTAATTTAAGGTATGTAAAGTGTCGTTTTTTAATTTTTATTTAGTGGACTTTTAAAATATAGACTTTATTTTTAGAGTAGTTTTAGTTTCACAGCAAAACTGAGCAGAAGGAACAGAGATTTCCCACGTACTCTCTCTCTCCCCTCCTCATCCCCCCTCCCCCCATGCATAATCTCCCTCATACCAACATCCTCACCAGAGTGGAACATTTGTTAACATTTGATAAACCTACATCATTATTACCTAAAGTCTATAGTTTACATAAGGATTCCCTCTTGGTGTTGTATACTTTGTGGATTTGGACAAAAAATCCTGTGTTCTGACTATCTTAATGCTTTATTTAAAGAATAGAAAGACTATTCATAAAAACTTCCATTGGGTCACTTTCAGCCTATTGCTCCATTTCTAGTTTGTTACAAATTTCTCAAGTGTGATTTCTCTTACTAAGGGACTTCTCAGGAATTTAACCCCATTTCTGGGAAGCAAATACTGTGATAACCAAGGGACCACTTCCCTCTGTCATGAAGTCCACATCCCATGATCAGATCAATTTAAACCGTCACCATGATCTTTCTACAGTTCATGTACACATCTCTACTTTATCAGTCTTCTCAAGATTGCCTTGAAGTTTCAGGTTAGTCCCTAAATCTTTAGCTATTTCTTTAAGGCATCAATCTTTAATAGTTGTAAACTATGCAAAGTGGTTGGCTCCAGAAAGTTCTAAAGAACATCGAACACATATGTGATTGATGAATAATTGGCTCTTTCACAAAAGTTAACATTTTGATGAATTTCGTAATTTACATTTTAATGCGTTTGTTCCTATTTAAATATTTGACATCAAATGTATATATGATGGAATTTATAATTTTACGCCATTTTTCTGTCTCATAAAAAAGAACAATCTATTTTTTTTTAAAGGTGAAGAAGTACTAGCTTTGCTGCTTAACTAGGCCCAGAGACTGGCTAGAAATCAAGAGGACATATTCCTAACTAGCAGTGGCTTTTTCTCTATTATTTTTCTAGTAAAAGAAAATGTAGAAATGCTTTAGCATTTACAAAGAGACTATTTTCTTTAAAATTATGAGTATTCTATATGTTTTACATGCTATTAAAGAAACTTTCTTCCATTTTTTATGTCGCAAAGTGCTTCTGAGTCTGAAAACCGAAAACTGTCTTTAAAATAAGTTTATTTTTAAAAAATGCTTCAGAGGACTGTTAGAAAAATGAAAATATGGCAGCCAGACCAAAATGTTGTGTCAACAGATTTGGGAGGAAATTGAGATAATGAATAAAAGATCACCCCAGGAATTGTGGGTAGGGCAAAGAGGATGAATCAGAGCATAGAGAGGTGATGCTTCGTTGACGTGGGTCAACCACATAACCGGCCACAGTCCTCCCCTCATCAGAAGAATAAACCTGAAGGGAAGGACCTGAACAATCATTTACAGCCATGGGCAGCTTCACAATGGGAAGTGTTCAAGATACGCGTCAGTAAGGGACTTTATAGTTTTAGGAAAAATTACAGAGTACACTTACACAAATCTAGATGGTTGATATAGCCCAGTACAGGCCTAGGCTGTATGCCACAGCCCATTGCCCGAGGCAGTGGTTGGCAAACTGTGGCTCGCGAGCTACACGCAGCTCTTTGACCCCTTGAGTGTGGCTCTTCCACAAAATACTATGGTCTGGGCAAGTCTATTTTGAAGAAGTGGCATTAGAAGAAGTTTAAGTTTAAAAAATTTGGCTCTCCAAAGAAATTTCAGTCGTTGTACTGGTGATATTTGGCTCTGCTGACTAATGAGTTTGCCCACTACTGGCCTAGGCTACTGGCATGTACGCACGGTACTGTACGAAACAATACTAGATTACTAGTAAGTCAAGCACAAGAGTAAATGATGCAATCAAGAGACACAGGTAAATAAATACCAGAGGTATGCGGTTGCTGCCGGTATAATGCAGCATACCATTTTACAGCAAACTATATAAGTAGAAAGAGTACACTCTAAAATAGTGATAAAAAGCAGAGCATACTGTGATACACAAATCGTCAGTACATAATCATTTGTGAACGTAGTCTGATAGTATATCCTCAACCTAACTGTAGTTGCCCAGCTTTTATAAAGTGGCAGCGGAGTAAGTCTGTTTGTGCCAGCATCTCAAACACGTGACTATCGCGTTGCCTTAGGACCGCCTGACATGAGGGCAATTACAACGTCATGACGCTACACGTTACTATTCCATGACATCACTTCACCATGACGTCACTTCACCATCACGTCATCGTTATGACGTCACCATGGCTACTTTGTCCATAGGTGATGGGCATTACTCAGGCAGGCGGCCGCCGGTGAGGGGATCAGCTGTGCTGGTGGCTGGTTCCACCGGGACGGGCGGGGAGCTGGCCTGGGGACCGGAGCCCGAGGTGAGGACCGCGCAGGCAGGCACGGGTTCAGGGCCCGGGCCTCCTCCGCTCCGCCTCCCGCGGGCTTGGCCAGGTCTCCTCGTTCCCAGGCTGTTCGGGGTTCACCTGCTTAGGCTCAGGAGGTGTCCCTGCTCCAGGGGATCAAGGCATCGTCCCCACCCCACACCTGTTTGGAACTGACTCGGCTCCACTGTGACCCGGACCCAGAACTGCCGGGAGGGGAGGGTGGCGGCCCTGGGGCGGGGGGGGGGGGTAGAGACAGGGGGGGGAGTGGGGAGGGGTAGCATGTGCACGCAGCGGGCCGGGAGAGAATTTTCCAGAAGGAGGGAACTGATGTGTGTGCGTGTGTGTGTGTGTGTGTGTGTGTGATGGAGGACAGGTTGTTGATTACACTTTCTTTTAAAAAATATATTTTATTGATTTTTAATTTTATTATTATTTTTTTTTATAGAGAGAGGAAGGGAGAAGAATAGAGCTAGAAACATCGATCAGCTGCCTCCTGCACAACCTCTACTGGGGATGTGCCCGCAACCAAGGTACATGCCCTTGACGGGAATCGAATCCAAGACCTTTCAGTCCACAGGCCAGCGCTCCATCCACTGAGCCACACCGGTCTCAGCTTAATGAGTTGGCTTTTACTTACTAAAACAGCTCTGGTCCCAGCGCATTAAGTGATAGTGATTGAAATCATGACAGCCAGCAATAAGCACGTATGTTGCATAGCAATTAAAGTGCTTGTGCCATCACATCTTCCTTCTTGTGTTAGACATCTTTCCCCTTCAATACCTGAGGGAGAGAAGGAAAAAAAGAAAAGCAATTTTCCTGGCGAATGAAGCCAGGGAAGATTAAAAGCTGAGGAGGTGAATTCCCTCCTGACCGTTATGTGGCTGCAGCCGCTGTGCACGTGCTCTGGCTCTGCGTTTTCCTCTTCCCCTCCTTTCAGACCAGGTCCCCGCAGCTGGACAAGGCGCGTGGGCTTAGCATAGGGGCGCTGCCGGGTGGGTGCCCATTATTGTGGACCCTCATTCCATCAGCTGGCGCCTGGATTCTTTCCAGTTCTCATAATTCCTAAGCAGCCCTGCTGTGAACGCCTTTGTACAACTCACCGCTGGCCGTTTCTTAGGTTAGTTTCTGAGGATGTACTTTTTGAAGTGAACTTGTGAAGTATCACAGGGAAACAGCTTTTCTCATACTGCCATCTTACTCCCTCGATTGAAGCAACGGAGAATGCCAACAGTAAAAGCGATTTTCCCGCAGAATTGTACATATGGAGGCTTACTATTTTTATTTGTTTTGATAGGTGTATAACGTCACCCCAAGCTTTAAAAAATTTGTATCTTTTGAAATGTTACTAAGGCGGTGAATTTTTTACAATGTGTACTTATTAGCATGTATTTTCCTTTTTTTTTAAAAAAAAAAAAAAAATATATTTTTATTGATTTCAGAGAAGAAGGGAGAGAGAGAAAACAAAAAACAAAAACACATCCGTGATGAGAGAGAATCATTCATCGGTTGCCTCCTTCACTCCTCCTACTGGGGATGGAGCCCCTAACCTAGGCACATGCCCTTGACTGGAAAGAACCTAGGACCCTTCAGTCTGCAGGCTCTATCCACTGAGCCAAACTGGCTAGGGCTGTATTTTCCTTTTTTTTTTTTTTTAAATTACCAAGTGAGGTATTGCATATTTGTATCAATAAACCATGTATGTTAGATTTAACCGTATTTTGTTTTCATTTTTATATTTATAAAAATATCCATTTTTTTTCTGTAATGACTATAATATTTTCAATACTCAGAATAGTTTCTCCTCTTTACAGAGATTCCATATGCTCTCTCCAATTTTATTTTAGTTCTTAATTGCTGAAGTTTTTCCAATCCAGCTATAACTTGTTTCAGTATATTATTAGTAGTATTGAACCCATATTATATAAAAAAATGAATATACTTACTGTGTCTCTTCTCTGTGCCCAGCACTGTGCTAGGCAGGCTCCTTTAGGGATACCTAAGTAGTTTCATATTAAAGAAAGGTGATATCTTACCACACAGGTGAGTGTGCCCAAGCACAGAGATGTGTATACTAATATGTAGTGTTAGTTTTTTGATGGGTAGAGACTGTGGAGGAGCACTAGGTTCAACCCAGTTTTTGGGACTCAGGAAAAGGCTTTTGGAGGGAAGGGATGTCTAATCTGAGACCTAAAAACTTAACAGGAGTTGGCCAGGTCATACAGAAACGGAGGCGGCCTGGTTCAGGTAGAGGAACAGCTAGCAAGCGCTGGTGCTTTTATAGGGAGGTAAGGAAAGAAATCAAGGACTGAGTAGGTTTAGTTTCATCAGGTTGTTCTCTGTATCCTTTCACTCTCTATATTCCACAGCTTTTTTATCCACTCGTCTGTCAATGGACACTTAGGTTGCTTCCATATCTTGGCTATGTGGAGAGTGCTGCAGTGAACCTAGGGATGCATATATCTTTTTGAGTTAGTGTTTTGGATTTCTTCGAATAAATACCCATAAGTGGAATTGCTGGGTCATGATGGTTCTATTTTTAGTTTTTTTGAGGAATCTCCATACTGATTTTCATAGTGGTTTCACCAGTTTGCAATCCCTCCAGTAGTGCAGGAGGGTTTTCTTTTCTCTGGTTTGTTTGTTGATGGTGGCCATTCTGGCAGGTGTGAGAGATATCTCATTGTGCTTTTAGTTAGTATTTCTCCGATGATTAGTGATGTTTAGCAACTTCTCACCTGTCTGTTGGCCATCTGTATATCCTCTTTGGGGAAATGTCTATTCAGGTCCTCTGCCCGTTTTCAAATGAGATTGGTTGTGTTTTTGGTGAGCTGTATCAGTTCCTTATATATCTTGGATATTAACCCGCTTGGATGTATCACTGATGACTATGTTCTCCCATTTAGTAGGTTGTCTTTTCATTTTGTTGATGATTTATTCTGCTGTGAAAAACTTTTTACTTTCATGTAGTCCCATTTGTTTTATTTTTTAAAATTTGTTTCTCTTGCGCCAGGAAACATGAAAAAAAATTACTACGAGCAATGAAACTAAGGAAAGTTTACTAACACCTGCTAATTGCCTACAAGTGGGAGAAACTCTGATAAGGAAGGCCCCTCTAGGAGTACCCTGATAGTTTCTTTGTCTAGCCTGGGATGTAGCTGGCAACTTTTCTAACAAAACACAAGTTTCATCCATCCAGGCTCCCCTCTGGCAGGCTCCCCACCACCCAGCCAAAAGGAATAAACCCTTTGAGCAAGAAAGGCATAGACAAAGGAGGGGGTCCCGCAAAATTAAGTGCTGGAGAAAAGCCCAAGATAAAGGGAACTGAGAACTTTAGTCCATGTCATGTCACCGGTTACCTGGGAGAGCACAATTTCAGGGAGTTGGATCAACAGAAGCTGTACTACAGGGATTTTTTAAGGTAATAAGAAAACAGACAGCAAATCTATCTTTATTTGGTAGGAATTTGGCAGTAAAGAGAAATATGTCTGTTTTAGAGGTGTTTGACTCTGTTTGATTTATCTTATCTCTGGTTACAGCCTATCTAATGTAAACCCTATGGTATTGCACACAATACTACTAGCATTGCCTTCCCCATCCTGCAAAGATGCTGACTGGTACCCTAGAGTTCAGCAGGTTGTACTCTGCACCGCGCCAGGAGTACCATTCTCAGGATGTTAATGATGTCCCTCAGAACTGTGCAGTATACATCTGTACAACCATACACATAGCCCTGATTCTACCCTGTTTCCCCAAAAATAAGACAGTGTCTTATATTAATTTTTGCTCCCAAAGATGCCCTAGGTCTTATTTTCAGGGGATGTCTTATTTTTCCATGAAGAATATGGTACACATTTATTGTTAAATGAAAATAAAGGAAATTTATTACCTGTATACGATACGGTAGTATGGTAGTTGTCAACACAAACCAGACAAACTGTGAATCCTACAGTATCAAGAATTTACTCATTTATTCAATGACAATCATGTCATCATCTTCTGGAACATCATCATAACAATCCAATTCCTGAATTTCCTGGTGAATTTCTTGTGACTCCATTTCTTTCAGAATCAGTGGACCAAATCTCTCATGTTTAGTCTAGGGGGGGGCTTATTTTCGGGGGGATGCCTTATATTTCACTCAGAAGGAAACCTGTAAGTAGGTCTTATTTTCAGAGGATGTCTTATTTTCGGGGAAACACGGTAGCACTGTCAGTTTTGAAGCAAAGAAATATGTGCTGCATTGTTTGTTTGACTCTGAGTATATCCCTTTTTGTTTGCTAGGGTTGGGGAAAGGAAGCCTCTGTCCTGTCTCATTTATGGCCAGAGTATAACTATGATTAAAAGATAAGTAATGCCACAGTAAATCTTATAAGGATATCCCTGACAGTAATAGTAACCGGCTAGAAGAGAACATATGGTGATTGGCTGAAAATGGGACAATAAACACAAGGAGAGAAACTCAATAGAAATCCAAGGTCATAAATGTAATGATTATCCATTGAATAGCCATACAGAGTCCCCCCTCCTCCCCCCGCTCCGCAGTATTTCTTGCTTCAAGAGAGTAAACAAGGTTGAATACATAAAACATCTTTCAACCACAATCTAGAGGAAACATTAGGCAGGCTTGAGTTTAAAAGCATTAAAGCCACAGGGATAACATGTAAAAATTGTTCTTAAGATATTCATCTTGTTGTATATTAACATCCTGATACATATTAAGTACAAAAGTTAAACCTATAGATGTGTATAGAAAATTTGTGAATGAAAAATAACTTAATGTCAACTCATGTTATAGAAGAAACCAAATCATAAGTTAAGTATTTTGCTTAAAATCATACAACTAGTTTGTATGAAAATGGGAACTAGTAAAGGACAGGGTCAAACCTGCAATCTAGGTCCATGCCCTTGGCTGGGATCAAACCTGTGACCCTCTGGTGTGCAGGCCAATGCTCTAACCACTGAGAAACATTGGACAGGGTGATACATGGTTTTGTAAGGTGATTATTCTTCCAGTTATATTCTTACTGATTTTTTATTTTTATTTTTAGAGAGAGAGTAAAGGAGAGGGAGAAAGAAAGATAAACATTGATGTGATCGCGAAACACGGATCAGCTGCCTCCTTGCATGCTACCCACCGTGGATCACGCATGAAACCCAGGCATATGCTCTGGCTAGGAATCAAACTGGCCACCTATCTGTGCATGGGAAAATACCCAACAAAATGAGCCACACTGGCTAGGGCTACTCTCCCAGTTTATAACAGTTATCTCTTGGATACCTTTAAAAGGCAAGTTTCATCTTCCTTTTCCATAGCCTTTCATGTGAAATGTAGTCTGACTCACAAAAGTGCAGACAGCTCACCCATTTTTAAAAAAGGAATCTATTATACAAGGTAAGGTTTATCTGTAAGTCATCATCCAATTTGTACATATTTAAAATCACACTTTCATATGCTATAAAGCGAAGCTTAGCACAAATAAGGGATATCTACATCATCTTAAAGATTAGCACTTGGGAGCCAGCAAGTACAAGGCTTCTAATTATGGCTATAGCTGTAGTGAGATTATGAGTACACTTTTCTGCATTTATTTCCTGAACCTCTTGCATCTGAGTTTTTCCTGAGTGAGGAATGAATGTGTAGACTATGGATGCTTTTTGCATGTGATCTAGATGTGAGTATTAGAATAAATTCCTTTGTCTAAAGATGCATGTCAGAAGAGAGCCCTGTTTGGCCAGGGAAATTTACCTTTTCCCTTTGAAGGTACTTAGTTTTTTGGTAAACGGAAATATCTCCTTTGAGTAAATGATCTACATCGGTCTTGTGGATTTCTCTCCCTGCCTTTTCTTAGCCAGGGTGGTGTCTGGCTGTAGGAGGAAGCTTTTGGTGAAGGAAGCTGGACCCAGTGTGGTCGTCTGGGGTTCTCTGCGTCGGTGGGGATGCTTTTTGTCTCCTTAGTTACTGAACATTTTGTTGATATTCACTGTTGCAGTCCACCATGGGGGTCAGCTCCTCATCTTTCCTGTTGACCTGGTCAGGGACAGACAGCTTCGAATCCCATCTTCTGCTCACCCTCCTCTGAAATGCTCTCTTTCCCAATTGCAGGGCACCCATCTGCGGTCCTTCACATTTAGCAGTTAGGGGCACTAGAAAGGAAAGAATGTTTATAGACTAAAAAGAGGAAACACTTGAGACAGTGTCCAATTGGCAAGTCTTTGATTCAAGTGAAATTTTTTATTTTAATATATTTTTATTGATTTCAGAGGACAGGAGAGGGAGAGAGAGATAGAAACATCAATGATGAGAGAAAATGATTAATTGGCTCCTCCTACACGCCCCACACTGCAATCTCAGGCATATGCCCTGACTGGGAGTCTGAACCATGACCTCTTAGTTCATAGGTCGACACTCAACCACTGAGCCATGCCGACTGTGCAAAGTGGGATTTTTCAAAGCGAGAGAAACTTTCCAGTTAGTGTTCAGGTATATTTGACAGTTTTGATTTGTTGCAAGGGTTCAAGCGAGCCGTTTGGTGACATTTCAAAAGAGGAAAGAGATTTGGGTTCAGTATTGGGAGGAGGGTTTTCTGTGCAGGGCATATTCTGGAACAAGTGGGGGTCAATGGGGTGCTTTTTCATGAGAAGCAGACTGCCATGGCATGTATTTTCTCTCACAGAATGGCAGGAAGACTTATTTGCATCTTATACTTGGACATTGTAGGCAAACACTACAAAAATTCATCTTCCCATGGCTGCATCTCTTAGGAACAGTTGGATCCAATTCTTGATTTCACATCCACAAATCTACCTTCTTACTGAGCTTACCTCTGGGTTTCAAGGTCAGATATATGAACGTGGGGTTCCTATTCTCAGCCCATGGTTGGAAAAATGATGTTTTAAAATTATTTTAAAATAATTTTCAGATGAAAACAAAGAAGCATGAAGTGAAAATCACCTAAGAGCAGCAAAACAGCCCTTAAAAAAAGATCTGCGGCATTAAGTCACCATCCTTTGGATGACCTGTGATAAATTGCATGCCCTCTAAGTCATATAAATTAGCCCCAAAGATGGATGAGCCACTTCTGCCTTCCTAACTGCCATGAGCCATCCCTGCTGTTAGAAGCAGCGAATTGCCTTTTGGTGAAAATTGTGCGACGCCTCTTGTCTTCAAGACCCACTTAATCAACGTTGCTGGCTCAGGCTCGGAAGAGAGTTTGACGGCACAGATAGGAAATGCTCCGAAAAGGGCCGTGGGGGCATGTGACACCACATATGTGCATGATTTCCCAGCCTCTTCTCTTCCCGGGGCTTCTGCGAAAACCAGACTTTTCCCGAGTGACCTTTCTCCTTGCTAGTCCTCATTAAACAATTTTCCAAGTCTGTTCATTTGCAGGTACTGATGTTGACACTGAGGAAATCTCCCCAAACAGCTTACTAATTTCCCTTCCCACCCTGCATCATCCCACCCAACTTTCTTTCACCAGCACCCATTCCCCTGGCTACTATCGCCAAGCTGGTTGCTAGTGTAGGGATTGAAGGTCCGATGGGAGGGAATGGGTTTCTAAAGTGGAAAGAAAGAACACCATCCTCGAAAGTAATGAGGACTTTTGAAAAACTCCAGTAGTATCAGCAAACAGATGCTTGCATAGGTCAAAGGGCAGGGAAGGAACATTGAGGACCCCAGCCTGGGAAACCATTTGGCCATAAGCAGCCTTGGTGCTGGGTCATAGTCAGAGACTTTGGGCATAAGCAATCTTGGTACATAGTGCAGCTTCTATAAAGTCAGGAACAGTCATGCAAACCTTATCTCAGTCTATGGAGGAAGTATATTCTTTATTTTATTTTTTTGAAGCAAACTCATAGATACAAAGAACAAACTGATGGTTACCAGATGGGGGAGGAGGTTATGAGGCTAGGTACCAAAAGGTGAAGAGATTAAGATACACACATTGGCAGTTACAGAATAGTCCTGGCGATGTAAAGCACAGCATACAGAATGTAAAGTACAGCATAGGGAGTATGTTCTTCATGCAACAAACCATCTATATACTCTCTCCTCCATTCCTCTCTTTTCCACCTTCCCCATTCCCACCCCTCTCTCCCCCTTCCTGCCATTCTCAATGAATTCTTTGGGTAGCTAATCCTTGAAACTCTCTTTTTCACTTTCTCAAGTCTTAACTGCAAACTTTCTAAAACCCACACGACCTCTGCCTACATTACCCATCACTTTTAGACATTTTTTTAAATTTTTCTTCTTCTATTAAAATTTTTTTCTTCCCTTTTCCTTTTCAATGTATCTTCTACACCTTCTGCTTGTGGCCTCAAATGTGCACAATAAAGTGGAGAAAGGAGATGGAGAGAGTGGAGAATGTCCTGCCTGCTACGCCAGGTTTTATGTAATTGAGGAGGAGGGGAACAGGGAGGAAAAGGGCTGTCAGTTTTCAGACATTCATCATTTTTGTCCCTGTCTCATCATGTGGAGAGGAAGATGTATGAATCAATCTCAGAGGAACCCCGGGGGTCCAAAGGGGTGCAGAGGGTGCATTCCCTCCCCTCTGTCTTGTCCCCTCCCCTCCCTCCCTCTCTCCCTCCTCCCCCCTTCCAGGGTCATTACTTAAATGTTTGTGATGTGTCAGCACTGCTGGTCTAATGCCTTTCAGCAGAATGGAAAACTGAGCCTTAGAGACACCTAGAGACCAGTTAGATAGGAGTCAGGACCCTGATCTTTGAGTCACCTGCATCTTTTCTTTCCTCTGAGCAGGAGGGATCCCAACCTAGAGTGGCATGTCTGATCCTTGCTAGCCCAGTAACTTTCCATTCCTAAACCCAATGGACCATCCCCAGGTGGGAGCTTTGAAAATCTCTTTTTTAATTAAAAAGTTTTCCCTAGAATGAGCACAGCCTGTGGGCATTTCTCATAACATTAGTCACTGGGCAAGTTCAAGAAATGAATCATGGAATCTCTTAAGTCGTTGCATACAACTTCTGTTTCTGCACCGCACCCCAGGCAGGCTGTGCCCTGACCACCCGTGCATGTCAGCTGCTGCTGATTCTGACCTCGGCCATATTCTGCCTGTTGGAAACAATGGCGGCATGTACCCAGAGGGTAATGGGATTCCTTAGCACAGCCAAATGTAGGAGAAGTACAATAATAATTCACATTTGGGGGTTCCAAAACCTTTACTATCATGGGGTTTCAGGGAAGCTTTTGGGAATGGAGTAATGCCTTTTAGGTCTTTAGGAAATATGTTCATGAAACCTTTGAGGCTTTTGATAATACATCATTATGCAGGATTTACATTTTAATCCTTCTTTTGGGAGGAAAAACAATTAAAACAAGATGACTTAAAAGAAATTTTCTTTTTTATAGAAAACGGGGAAAAATACTGTTTGGGATTAAAATGCGACTCACTTGAAAAAGCAAATTTTCTTGAGTCTGAGTTTTGTCAACTCTGACCTTTCCAATGAAGTGCTGGCGGGATAAGGGGTGGGAGAGCCCGTCCCCCTCTGTGCTGTGGGGTAAGAGGTGGGAGAGGACATCCCCTCTGTGTTGTGGGGTGAGGGGAGGGAGAGGCCATCCCCTCTGTGCTGTGGGATAAGGGGTGGGAGAGGCCGTCCCCCTCTGTGCTGTGGGGTGAGGGGTGGGAGAGGCCGTCCCCTCTGTGCTGTGGGGTGAGGGGTGGAGAGCCCATCCCCTCTCTGCTGTGGGGAGAGTGTGACTGTGGGGCTATGAAAGAGCTGAATCCAAGATATGACACCTTGAGGCTCAGCCACATGCTGTGAGGCTTCTGTCCCATACACGCAGGACATCAAATGGGGGAAGGGGAAAAGTTGCGAGTTCACAAAGTCAAGGATAAAGTCTCAAGGAGCCAGTGTCTCAAGAGCAGCAGGCCAAGGAGACCCAGCGCCCAAGGGAAGGCTGTCTGTGGTCCAGGAGGGAGATCTGTCTCTGGTTTGAGTCACTGTTGGCGAGTTTCCCTAGTATAATAATACTAGACACATCCTTTCTCCCTCCCTTGTTTCCTCCCTCCTTTCCCTCCATCCTTACCCAGCAAATACTCATAGGACTCCAGTGTTGCACGTGGGATACATAAGTTTAAAGTCCTCAACTTAACTAGCCAGGATCATATTTTGTTTTTTCTCCAGAAGAGAGTTGACCACTTTTTAGCAAAGCATGCCTTGCACCCGGTGTCCCACACAGATGCTCCTCTGGCAAGGACGTGGTCTGCTGGACTCTGGCTCCTGACCTGGAAACTCTGTTCCTGCCATGTCTCTGTCTATTTAGACTCATTGTGAAGAACTGACCCTCGTGATGTAGTTGCTTTCATTTCGGGGACTATTATAAATATTTATCCTCCTGGTTCTCATGTAAATTCGGTGTTACAGCTCCTTTCTTCTTCTGGAAGGAGGAATCAGAGTTAGCGCCTGGAAGCCCCAAACAAACAGGGCTTCTGCCAAGGAAGACTGCACAGTGAGGCCGGAACCGATTTCCTGAAGAGCCAGACTCTCAGGGTCTCCGCCTTGGCTAGTTAAGCACTCTGGCTTTGGTTTCCTCCTTTGTAAATTGGGCTTAAAATAGCACCTATCTCACAGAACAGTCCTGAGGATTGAATGTCAATATGTGAAAATGCCTAGAACAGTGTCTGTTGCATAGTATTATTGGTACTAGAGGCCTGGGGCACTACATTCAGCACTGGGGTGGGGTTGGGGCCCCTCAGTCCGGCCTGCACCCTCTCCAAGTTCGGGACCCCCGAGGGGTCCTTAGTGCTGCCGCAGAGGCAGGGAGGCTGCATGAGCATCTGCCCCTGGTGGTCGGTGCGCTTCATAGTGACTGGTCATTTCACTGTTCGGTCGATTTGCATATTAGGGTTTTATTATATAGGATTATTACCTATATCTGCTTGCTATACACAACTATAGAACCTGTATTGATCTCCTAAGCAACAGTATATGAATCTTCACTTTCTGACCCCCTGCCTTTTTCTGGCTCATTTTGTAAAGACAGTGTCATCTGAATAGCAATGCAGTGAACCATTAGAAATAGCATTCAACAAGCACCAAGTCAGTATCTGCACACAAAGACCAAACTTCCCTGTGCACCTCAATCCTCTCTCAGATGGCCCTGCACCCATAAAGCTGATAGGGGGGTCCCCATGGTCATGCATGCTGCCCAGGGACCAGCAAGCACCATCCCAGTTCTTGGGGACCCTATGGTAACTTTGTTTTTGGCTTTGTGCTCCCTTCCCTGGGTTATTTTGAATTATGCTGTTCCCACCACTTGGATTGTTAGGGAGAAGGAAAAGGCTAATTAAACTGGAGAGCTGACTGAAGTGTGGCGAGTGGCACCTTGCTCTGTGGAGGGCACCTTGGTTTCCCTCTCTGCATTCCCCTCGAACCTCTCCCTAAATGTCCTCAGCCGTGGAGGCTAGCATACCATTCCCAGTTTTCAGAGAACCCGAGCTTCTTTCTTCCCAAACAGTGGTCAGATACTCCACCACTCTTCACAGGGCCCACTTTCTGTATTCAAATCCTGTAACTTTAAAAGGTGAGTTGATTACTCTTAGGGATCTTCCCTCTCAGGAAGGATGGGAATGGAGATAAGACAGCTGGTTGTTAACATGTTGGTGGCTTGACATCAGCCACGGTGGGAATATTTACATTGTGAAATTTGGCAATTGCAGACCGCTCCCGGCCCCATTTTCTGACATTTCGTTACAAATAAGAGAGAACGTGGAGTCAAAAGCAAACCAGAGGTGTGCTCTCTCAGCTGCCTGCTTGAAACATTGGCTCACTTCCATAGAATCTAAGCCTTTCCACTTCCCAAAACAACCATTGACAAAAACAAAAAGATCTTTAGATAGTGAAATTTAAACAAAACAAAAGTGAATTTTTCTGAGGCAAATACTTGTCTCTCTTGCCCTACTAAACAAACTTCCCAGTAAAGTGTAGCCACATAAATAAGAGCAGCAGAGGAGGGGAGTCTCCCAGGACCCATGAAGGAGGAGATGCTCATTAAAGAACCCAGCGGGGGGTAGCTAAAAGCTGCCATAATTAAGCAGATCATTGCTGGGGATGATCCTTCCCAGAAGGCCTTGGGCCTCCTGAAGAACTGCTCCCGCCCAGAGGCCCCTGTTTCTCTTCCTCTGGCCAGCAAGCAGCTAGTTTCCCACGGACCCATACATCCCGCTGTGGGCAGGAGGCATGGTGCACAATAGCCAGGCGGATGTCAGATTGAGTGTAGAGGGTCTGGTGAGTGGAGTGAAATGTTCGTCTTGACTCAGAGCAGCTGCCTTGGCTTCTTAGTCTGTGCCAACCTGTATTCCCAAGCAGGAGAAACTGGCCAAGTGCTGCCAGCGGAGAGGGTCCCAGACTCGTGGAGTCAGCCCTGGGAAGTTTGACCTTGGCTGCGCCTTAGACTCAACCGGAGCTGGGCACCTGGAGATGACTGCACTGAACAGTGAGGGCGAATATCCAGCACAGAGCCAGCTAGTGGTTCTCATTCTGGAGGTTCATCCCCCTAAAGTCCTCCCCCCCTCCCACCCCCCTGCCCCAGGGAACAATGGAAAATATGAGCGTGTGTTTGGGGTTGTAACTGGCATTTAGGGAGTGTGGGCCAGGAACAGTAAACACCTCCCGAACCTCAGAGAACAGGTCTGCACAGTGATATATGCCAGACCCCCTAGGTGTGCGTGTGAAGATACTGAGCACATGCTGTACCATCGCCTGTGTGGGGGAGATAGATGGCCTGGTCACTTCCCATTTGCAATACTGGTGCTGCAGCAGCAAGAGGTAGAGGTTTCCCCGGAAAATCAATACCTTGCTTGCAGGGGCTACCCCACAGCGATTTGTCTAGAATGGGGACACTGGCTCTGTGTGTGTGTATGTAGAGCAAATGGCCAAAACTTCTTGACTGTTTTCTCCCACAATCTTCTAGACTATTAATGCAGATCATGGCTGGGGGCTGGGTAGTGTGGTGGAGGAAGAGGTATTTGTGGAAATGCCATTACCTAGGATTGCATAAGAAGGCAATAATCTCTCGCCTTCTTAGTTTGCAGATTCCACAGGGTCCACTTGGTCCTCTCAACAGCCTGGCCTTCACAGTGATTACGAGATGCCTATACAGGCATCTTTGAACCATAAAGGTGTTTTGTCCCATTTTCACCTCCCACCTGCCCTGCCTGGGTAGATCTGCTGGTGTTTCTAGGACATTTCCAGCATCTGTCCTTACTGTACCACTTCACCTTGCTCTTCACCGTCATCATCACTTGCTGCAGGTCATCACCACAGTGGGCATTAGGGAGAGTGCAGCAGAAGGATGGAGAGCTGAGCCAGACCAGGAGCTGAAGGTTCTCCCCGGGTGTGCTTCAAGCTCTGCCTCATGGGCTGTGGTCAAAGAGTCAAGAATTTCAGAGTTCTCTTCAGGAGAACAACTTGGTCTTGCCTATATCACCCTCAGTGGGATTTTCAGAAGTGTCTGTGAGTCACTGCCTGAGATAAACAGAACGTGAAGGTGGCTAGGAGTGGGAGTCTGCTGACATGAAAGCAAAGGGTCCTCAGGCCCAGCTATTTGGAAATCAGCTGTGGAAGCTTTTAAAAAAAATACTAGTGCTGGGTTCCCACTCTAGACTGCTTGGATCAGAATTTCTGTCAGGTAATCCCTCATGTAATGTCCTCAATGGGTTCTTGAAAATTGCAACCTTAACCAAGAAGACCTATAGGCTAATTGATATAAACAAGGGTCATGTTCCTATGTAGAAACCCATCAGCTATACTGTGTTCCTCTGAGTAGAAGGAAATGCACCAGACTCCTTTGCTTTGGGAATGGAAAACAAGAATTTGGGGAGAAAGAGTACTAATTCAGCCATCTTCAGCCTTGGATACCAGGACAGGGTCTGTATTACCAAGTGATATGCACACTAGAAGCTTGTGCTAGCTGTTAGCTTAGTTGGACTTAATGGCTATGGTTTTTTTTTTTTTTTTTTTTTTTTTTTTAGTTTTAATTGAGAATCACGTGCTCTATCAGAAATCCCTCATTGTCTGGCCATGGCCCAACACTCTATTACTTTGGAGGCCAAGTACATCACCGATGAAGATATGAGTAAAAAGCTCATGAGACACATTTCTTGTACTTTTCATAAGTACTACCCATTGTGACAACATATCAGTGCTTTGTGGCTTCAAGAGATTTGTATCTCAGGAAAGGGAGACTGTGGTCATAACCTCTATTTGACCTTTATGCCTGGAACCCTGTACACAACATTCCCAGTCTTTGAATTTTTCCAAATTTCCTGCCTCAGACTCCACACCACAGCCTCCCTCTGCTTCAGTGCCCATCATCCCATTTGGTGAGGGATGTGGGGATCTTGACCAAAGACAGCTTTTTTCTTGAGCGCCCAACTCTGCCTGTGAAGGAGTTAGCTTGGGAGCCCAACACAAATGGAAACTTGAAAGAGGTCTAGTAACTTATTTGCTTATGATTGTTCTTTATGAAAAACAGTAATGTTGGGGATGATTTTTATGGTTTTGCTCTCTGGTCATTTTGATGAAAGAAAAAGGACTGAATTTTAGCTTCTGTTTCTCCATTTAGCAGCTGTGACCATGGACCTGGTTCATCACCTGGTGAAGATGCAGGTTCTGCTTCTTCAGAATGGGGACAATCACTGCCTGATGGAGTCACTAGGAAGATGAGCATGCCCACCACGTAGGAATCATCTGATAAGTGGTAAGTACTATTATTATAAACTGTAAAGGAAGTCAAACCTAGAATGGGACCTTTATTATTTGGAAAGTTGAGGTTTTTATGACAGAAGACAAGCAGCATAATTTTTCCCATAACTTCCCGTAAGGAAGAGGTACTGAGTGTGATTTGAAATCAGCACGCGGGCAGAGGAATAAAGACAGGAGATTTAGTGTCTTTATTCACATTTGCTAAGATTACAATAGATATAACTCTGTTGCGCACCCTTATTTCTTATGAATCTCAAATTTATTTCTAAATATCCTTTTGAGGCAGAGGATGAGAAAGGGAGAGACGCTAAGGTTGAAGGTGGGGAATAATTCTTATTTAAGTCTAGGCATGTTTAATTCATGTCTGATATTATTAGTATAATAAACGCTGATTTCATTCATAACCAAGTGGGCCTATCTATTTATGTTGGAATAAAAAAACCATACATTTGCTCACACTAAACTCTATTGTGAGTTTTAAAAAAATCAGTTTTTATTGTTCAAACAATTGTACATTAACCGGGTTCTGAGAATTGTGAGCATAAGCTGGATTTTTATTGTGTTAAGATATTTTAAATGGTTTAGGGCTTAAGAGAGGTGAACAGGCTCAAGGCTATTTTCCAATGGTCTGGATGCTGCTCGCTTAAACTGTGCTATTTTCTATTAGTGATTGTATAGCATGCAAAAGGAATCCTCTTTGATTTCCTCAAGCTGCACAGTGGATGAGAGATCAATAGTGCCCAAAGGAGCAGCAGCTGTGTTTGTGGGCACTGCTTCACTGATAGGTTTTGGAAGCAAGGAAGTGCCATATGAACAGAGCCAACAGGTGCCTTTGGAGCTCACCATACACAGAAGCTCTCATATAGAAGTTCTGGGAGAATTTAAGAGAGGGCACAAAAATTCCGAGTTCCCACTGGCTCAGTGCCTTCTCCCCACAAGGCCAATTTTCAGAGAATAGCCATGACCCATATGTATTTTATACTCGTATACTAGTATGTTATAAGACCTTCATAGGCAAAGAGCATCTTAAAATAACTATTTCCCCTGGTTTCTATGAAGAATATTTATACGTTGGGAAAATTTAAAATGTTAAAAGAAAAAAATTAGTATCTTCTTGCATCTTCTTCAAATATAACATCAAATAGAGCATCATCCTATCTAGTAAAAGGGTAATATGCAAATTAAATATCACTTCATCACAAAGATGTTGGCGCCCATAGCCACAAGATGGCGGTGCCCAGTCCCCTCAGCCCCACCAGAGTCTCCCAGTCCTGGGGGGACAGCCACTGAGAGCCAGCAACGTTCTGCCCTGGCCGCGGAGGCCTCTGGGGGCCGGGGGCCGGCCCACAGCCTGTGGCTGAGCACAGGCCTGGAGGAGAGACGTCGGGCCTGCCTCCCTCCACCTCCCTCGGAATTGGCACGGGTCCCTCCTGGCTCCCGTGGAAGCAGCGGGTGGCCTACTGCACCCAATATTGTGCGATGGGCTACTTGTATGTAAATAAATAGCACATGTAATATACTTGGTACCGTGCCTAGAAGGTCATAAGTTCTTAAAACATAACAGCTGAAAATGTTTGTATGCGTATCATTTTTCTTTTCATTATTTTATTTTTTCATATATATATATATATCTTGTATAATAAAAGGCTACTATGCAAATCGACTGAATGGCAGAATGACCAGTCACTATGACATGCACTGACCACCAGGGGGCAGATGCTTAATGCAGGAGCTGTCCCCTGGTGGTCAGTGTGCTCCACAGGGGAGCGCTGCTCAGCCAGAAGCCCGGCTCCTGGCTGGCCAGCAGGGAGGTAGACAGGTAAGTGCTATGTGGAGACTTGCAGGGACTCCCTGACAGAGAGCTTTCTGGAGAAACTCATGTCCATTTTCAGACCTGAAGGATGAGCAGGAGCTATTAGTTAATGGAGTAGAAATGAGAACATGTCTCCCACAGAGAAAGCGGCACATGTTACGTTCCTGAAGTAAGAACCAGCATGGTATGTTTATGAGACTCCGTGTGGCTGTAGAGTTTGCAGTGGGATTAGATGAAATGGTGGAAGGTTTGGAGGTGGAGGAAGAGGAAGGTGAGTGAAGAGAGAGAGAAGTTTGGTTCATTTTTGAGGGAAAAAGGAGGGAAAAGGGCATTTATCAAATGCCTACCATGTCCCTAGTGATACATTCATGGCATCTTACTTGTGAGGACATACTATTCTATTTTATAGAAGTTAAGAGTCATAATTAGCCACCGTAGGGCTAAGGACATTTGAATCTGGTGCCATATTCCTTTCTGTCACTCCTTCTCTTAGCCTCTTGGCAACTCCCAAAGTAATGCTTCCCCTGGATGTCTGATGCAGAACCACTGAGAAGAAACAGCCAGCTTTCCCCTGGTCACTAATCCCCTGGTCACAGCTGGTGTCTGCTCTGGTTCATGATCTTGGGGCACCTAAAAGCCTAAAGCCAGCTTGGACTTACAGTCCTGCATCCTGTACTTTAAGGCTGAGTCCTTTTCTCCTGGACAGCACAAGGGAACCTTTCAAAGAAAAGCTGAGGCTGGTTTGAGGAAATCAAAGGATATTCCCTTTACTTCCTGATAGCTAATTCATCCAGATGATGGGCCCTGCAACCCTCCAGCTCAGCCTGGCTATTGGTTAACGTGCAGCCCAGACGGTCCAGTGCATCCTAGTGTTGATAGCCGTGGGACCCAATTCTGTGGTAGGACTTGGGCGGAGTGGCAGCATCTATGTGGACCACATGGGCCTTCTCAGCTTGGAGGATGTGTGGTAACTTGGAGCCATTTGCTTTAAAGCTTCCATTTGCATTATCAGCAAAGAATATGGAAAACAGCTCAATTTCAGCTGATTACCCACTAAAGTGCCTGGGAGCCACTCTGTAATTTTCATCGCTGCTTGCTGGGCTGTTCACAAAGTTTGTAGGCAAATTTGACAGAATGCATTCAGCCCTGCTGAATGGCAGACAGGGAAGGCACCAGCTTCCTGTTCTCTTTGTTGGAAGCATCTGTTTCCAAAACATAGTAAACGTTTTCCCCCAACCATTCTGAGCACAGTCATCTGTGAGATACTTTTCCAGGGCAGCCTTAGGCCCAGGCTTCGGTTTTCCCACAACTTCACCCGTTAGGAGTTGTCTGTCACCCAAGGGCAATGAGAGTGGCTCTGACAAGGATTTCCAGGAAATGGCTCCTGGCCATCTAGATGGATAACCTTTCCTGACACTAATTAGAGTCAAATGATTAAGATCTAGTCCTGTGGCACGATCAGACAGTGGGACACCTGTCAACCACTTCTCACGCTGTAATGTGCTCATGGAATCACTTGGGGACCTTGTTTACATGAAGATCTGATCCAGTAGCCGTGGGCATCAGGTTCTGCATTTCCAACAAGCTCCCAGGTGATGATCCGTGGACCACACTCTGAGTAGTTAGGCTATAGAAATTTTATAATTGCATGGGACAGTATTCCTAGATCCAGTGAGAAAAAAGATTGCAATGTGTAGAATATGATCATTCATATGTATATGTTATATATATGTATAGCATATTAGGTATATCCTTCTGGCACAGGTTAATAGTAAGTATTGCTGAATGGCAGGATTTAGGGGAATGGTTATTTTCATTATTTTGATTATCATTGCTTCATTATACTATATTAAAGCACCTGCTAAGAGAACAACATAATCTTTTCTAAAGCATCCCTTTCCACAGGGAAAACATTCTGCAAATGCTGTTAAGAGAGGAAGGTCTGATGGGTTTCCACAACTGGACCATTTAGGATCATGAATGGGTGGAGTGGGGTAGGCTTTTCTTTTCATTTTTAATTTTATGCAAAGTCTATATGTGTATATTTACATATATACAGACATGCATACCTCTATGCATATAGGTACATATGTACTTCTACATATAATTATATATACACATGTACATACATATATTACAAATGTACTACTCTCACAATTTAAAAAAGACAAATGTGATTGTGTAAGAAAAACAGGGGAGGAATAATTTAAACTCATTTCTTTTTCTAATTGTATTTACCCTACATGACAGCTAGCCATCATTAAAGCAGAAGCCTTTTTTTAAAAAAAACTATTTGAGGCATGATTAATTAGTAACTTCATTTATTATTCCTGTAACCCACCCTTCCATTCTTTTAATATTGTTTCTGTTAAAAGCATTTTTATAAAGGATGAGTTGTTAACTAATATGTAACCCACCGATAACCAGCATATTTATGAAAGAGTTCCAGGAGCTAACTTCAAAGGAAGCTGACTCCAGTAACCGATGGGCCAGCTCCAGGAGATGTGTTGACTTTGAGTCATTGAAACTAGACCTCGCAGAGACTGGCTCAATGGATAGAGCATTGGCTTGGGGACTGAAGGGTACCGGGTTCGATTCTGGTCAAGGGCATGTACCTTGGTTGGGGGGCATATCCCCAGTAGTGGGTGTGCAAGAGGCAGCTGATCGATGACTCTCTCTCATCGATGTTTCTAACTCTCTATCCCTCTCTCTTCCTCTCTGTAAAAAAATCAATAAAATATATTAAAAAAAGAAAAAGAAAAGAAACCAGACCTCCTCTTGACCAGTTTCGAGATAATCACTGGAGTAGACTGTGCTGACTTACACATGGAGACCTTTCAACCCCCTCCCCCTGTTTCTTGGTCTGCTTTCCCTCTCCTCCTAATAAAAGCCCCTGCCTGCACTAAGATGGTCTGTAGGATAGGGGTCCACCATATTCTCAGGCGGGCAGTACTTGAATAAACCGTCTTTCCTTCCATCAGCACTCTCTCTCAAGTACTGGCTTTTGAAGCAGCAGCCAGCCAAACCTGAGTTCCATGTGATCCTTACAAAAAGCATATTCAAGCTTAAACTTTATTTTAAGGAAAAAAATTCTCACAAAATTTCCTCTGGATTCAGTCTCCTTGAACTACTTAGCTCCTCCAAAGCCCATGGAGATGGGGAGCGAACTCCAGGTTTTCAATTTGCACTGGCACCAGATTCAGTGCAGGGCTGCAGCCATCACTCTGATACATGCAGTTGCACAGAGGCTGCTCTGTTCCATTTCTGCTGACGTGTTGGATGAGCTGACCTCCGTTAACGGTCTCTGTGACTGAACTGTCATGTCTCAGAGATTTGCTGCTTTGGAGCTGTCTCATCATTGCCTCATGAACCTTGAGTGAATAGTTCATTGCCAAGACCCATACTTGAAGCACTCCCCTGTTAACAGCATAATTCCCCCTCATACCTTTTACTTCAACTTTCTCTCATATGAAAAATGGTTAGGAACCCAGATTTGGCCCTGAGGAGTCTCCAGGTGGATGGAAATCAACTGAAATCAGTGAATCTGAATTAATAGCTAGAAATCCTTCAAGTTTCTTTGCCACCTTTTCAT
This sequence comes from Pipistrellus nathusii, assembly GCA_963693515.1. NCBI lineage: Eukaryota > Metazoa > Chordata > Mammalia > Chiroptera > Vespertilionidae > Pipistrellus > Pipistrellus nathusii. Next base: position 67,051,608 of record OY882868.1, on the reverse strand, counting down.
GTGCTGGGAATGTTATGCTTGCTAACTCTGAGACTAACCCCAAAGAAAGCTGCCCTTGTTGGAAGGGCAGATAGGATGGAACCTGTGGGCCCAGTGCCTGCCAGGAGACCTCCCCTTAAAATCCTGCATCTTTCAAATGCTTGCTTTGTGTCCCAGAATGGTGCAAACTCAATGAAGCTAAACAAGAAGAATCGAAAATATTGTAGAAATCTAGAAAAGTTTCAAATCCAAACGTGTATCCTATTGCATAGAAATTAAAAGTTTAAGAATCTCATAGAAATTAAGAAATCAACTATGTAAATATTATGAATATGTATATATGATATAGTACTTTTATCTTAAAATGCAAATTTATCACCCAGATCTGTAGGGCCAGATCCTGCTTCTCTTTCTGGGACTCTGCTCACCTTCAGCTCTAACTTTACTCAACGCTCAGCCTTTTTGAACTTCACTCTGTTCTTCTAGGGCAATGGTTGGCAAACTCCTTAGTCAACAGAGCCAAATATCAACGGTACAACGATTGAAATTTCTTTTGAGAGCCAAATTTTTTAAACTCAAACTTCTTCTAATGCTACTTCTTCAAAATAGACTCGCCCAGGCCGTGGTATTTTGTGAAAGAGCCACACTCAAGGGGTCAAAGAGTCACAAAGGGCCGTGAGCCACAGTTTGCTGACCACGGTTCTAGGGCAAGCATGTTAAACTCGTGGCCAGCGGGCCACATGCCTCGTTTATTTGGCCCATGTGAGCCTTTGAGTTTGACATGCTTGTTCTAGGGAATGCCTTCAAAGTCTTTGGGCTTATTTTACAAGCTCTGTCTTTTGCTCTCTGCCCTCAAGGTCTTCCCCTGACCAGTTTCCCTGTATTCTTTCTGCCTTACCTCGCTTACCACTTACTCCTGTAAGCCTCAGAGGCTCTAGGTTTCTTCTCTGTGCCCCATGCAGCTTCCCTTGCCTAGAACAGCACTCCGCATCTTGCATCCCTGCAGCTACACACAGGTGAGGATAGAGCCCACCAGCCCTCCTCTGAGCTGTGCCCACAACATCTGGCACAGCCTCAACTTGGCAGATAAGTGCTCAACACAATGACATCATCAAGGAGAAAAGAACATGGAAAATCAATACAGCAGGTTCTCAAATAATATCCTTTCATTCAGTGTCTTTTTGTTACAACGTGATGACATGCCTTTGAACTTAACTCTTGTTTACATTCATTAGCTGCAAGACCTCTGAAGATCTAGACCCAGAAATCACACAGCATCACTTCTGCCATTTTTTATTGGCCAAAGCAAGTCATAAGCCAGTTTTGATTCAAGGGGAGGTAAACAGACTATACCTTTAGTGGGAGGAGCAATATGCATGTAGAAGAATGGGAGGGACTGTTGGTGGCTTTGCAGGCAATCTACCAGTCAGTCCAGGAGGAAAGAGCAGTATTTGTTAGAGGGACCCCTATGCTCACTTTCTGTAAAGAAGACAAGGTCATTGTCAGCTACCGAGGATTCAGGAGGCTGGGGAGGTGAGGGAATGGATGAGGGCATGGGACAGGAACACCTAGAAGGATTACAGAGCCATGCTGTAGGCCATACCACACCTGGGTTGAGATCACCTCCAGCAGCACCCCTAGGGGCAGAAGTGGAAATGACATGTGAGGAATCAGATCCTGAGAGAAAAGCAGTTCTCTGGCTCATGCAGTGAAATGGTGGCTGAACGTTAAGCCTCTTCCCACCACAGTTCAGGAATTTTTGTGCAGTGTGAGATGTTTTCTCTGACTTACACAGATCTATAGACTGCTATTCTCATCACTGATGCTACACTCTTTAGATTGCCTAGGATTGGCGAGAAGGTGGACACAAAGAAAGGGCATGTAGATAGGAACTGCGTCTTTCTGGAGCACTGGCTTTTAGAATTCAACAGAGATCAATCCAACATTTATTGATCTTTCCCAGAAGGGCTCACAGTCTAAGAATTCACCCCAATACAGTATGTCCAGGTAGCAATTGATCAATGTACCGAGATGGGGCGAGGTCAGGAAGTAACATTTATGTTGTACTTAACATTGACAGGGTCTGTGCCAACTTTATGCTTGAAGAAATGCTTAAAGCAGGAAGACAAGTTAGGAGATTAGTGTTAAAGACTAAAGAATTTTAAAGCATCTTAACGCAAGAACTTGGACTTCTTGGCGTCTTCCTGAGAGGAAGGCAGTAGGGAAAAACTTGAGGCTAAGACCTCAGACTATCCCCACTAGTGCTTGTTTTCCTGGTTTCTTTTAGGAAAATTGCTTTGAGGGCAGTGGAGATGAAGGACGGGATCAGGGAGGCGATCAAAGAGAAAGCCAGTTTAGAGACCAGTATACAAGGTGAAAGGTTTGGATTCTTCTTGCCCCATCCAGGACTTTTTAACCTTTTAATCAGCACCCCCACACTGGGGGGTGGGCATATCACCTCACTGACAGTGATGCACCTCACTTGTCATTCTCTTGAGTGGATTCAATAAAAATAGGTATTAAATAAGAATTACTTTAGACAAAACAGGTCAAGAGAGTAAAGTTCATATAGTAGAATCTTTTCACCTACCCTTCCAGTTTCTACTTCCCAGTCCTAGCCTCTCTCCTGCCCTCCCCACAGCAGTGATCCTGTGTTCTCTTACACCAAATTTTTATGGAGTGTCCACTGTGTGTAGACACTGCTTGCTAAACACTAGGAAACAACTGAAAAAGATGCAGTTTTAGATAAAGTGGAATGGTTTTCTAGTTAGAAAGTAAAAGGGGAGACTTTTATTTTGGGGAAAATCTACCTACTACCCTCTAAATGTTATGAAAGCTATTCTTACCCATCTTATGGGTGTTATTTTTAAGGTTTAATCTGTTATTTGTTTTTTAAATCTCTGAAATATACAAAGAAGTGGATCTGTAAGATAAATAATTTCCTTTTCCCATCAGGACAATTTATGGAGATTATTCAACATGGAGGAATGTTGGGGTGAGTTTATAATGAGGATAAAGGAAGGATTCTTTAGGCATCAAGTCTGAAAAAGATAAGTCACCCACAAAGGAGGAATCATGTGACCTCAGACTTCACCATTATCACGATACCAGGAGACGATGTAGCAATGTCTACCAAATTCTGAGGTGAAAAAAATCCATGACCCTAGAATACTAAATCCAGCCAAGTGTTTGTATGTGTATAAAGTACATGAGAATTAGAGAATTCAGCATTTCCGAGTCCTTCAAAAATTTATTTGGTGGCAAACTCTGGCCAACCAGGACATGAATCAAAACAGAAGTACTCAGGAATAGAGAAGCTATGTGTTAAAAAGAAAGTGAGCAAATAAATCCATTTAAACTTAGAACCAGAACTACAGGTCCTGGAATCATAGAGTTATTTCTAAATCCTGGGAATTAGGAATATAGAATAGAATGTAAATGTTAAAAATCTTGTCAGAGTGAAAAAAAGATAATAAATAAAAATTGTAAGGTGAGAAGAATAAATGCTACTTTCTTTACCCTTCTGACCAGATAATCAGTTAATACTGTCTAAAACTGCAATATGAAGGAAGACATATATAAATAGCACTCCAATCTCCAGTCCTGGTCATTGTGGCTCAGTTGGTTGGAAATCATCCCATTCACCAAAAAGTTGCTGGTTCAATTCCTGGTCAGGACACATTCCAGGTTGCAGGCTCAATCCCCTGTATGGGGGAGCATAGTGCAGGAGACATCATATCGATGTCTATCCTTCTCCCTTCCTCTCTCTCCAAAAACCAATAAAAATATTAAAAACTCCAACCTCTAAATATTTTAATCTTAGTTCTTAGAAAAATATTTCCTGTGGAAGACTTATTTAAAGACTAGTAGTTTCTCAGTTTCATTTAAAATAATTATTAGAGTCAAGTAAAATATAACAATATAGTTTACTTCAGAAATAATTGCATAGAAAAAAAATCTTCTTGCTGGGTGTCTATCCATCTCCAGTTTGGGGTATGTGTGTACAGGGAAGCATCTGGCATAACGTTCATCTTATATGAGTAATTTCTTCTGAGTGGTGGACATTTTGGTTTTATTGGTGCTTTTCTGTGGATATTAATTTTAAAATAATAAGCAGTTTTTTCATAAGAATAATATTAGATTCAAAGTTTGTACTTTTGGTGTTAACTTGATGTCTCTAGGCCTCAGTATTCTCATCTGTGAATGGGTTGAATAACAGCACCTGCTTCTGAGGGCTGTTGGGAAGAGCAAATGAGAGAATGCCGGTGAAACACATAGCACAATATCCGACCCTTCACGAGCTTAATACACATTAACTTTAAAAAAAGAGACAAAACTAGCTAGTGTTAGAAGTAGGAGGAACTTTAGTGATTCACTTTCAAAATTTGACCCATGAGAAAACGGAACTCCAGAGAGGTGTGCCCTGTTCTAGCGGAGCCTTAGCCTTCCGTAGGCTAGCTCTTTCTCACCCACTGGCTCTTTTCACATCCCATGGAATGAGAACAGAATCCCATATAATATACCACCACCGAGTGCTTGGCTAACACTCAAATTACTCTTCAGTGTTGTCCGAGCCCATGTCCATACTAGGTGCCCACGAAGCTAGGGAGAAAACACTGGCAGTTAAATGGCACCACACACGCATGGCTAATGAAGAGGTAGCTGCAGCTGGCTCTCCTCTCTGCATTCAGCACGTTATTCTAGTCTTCCTCTTTATCTCCTCTCCTTGAGATGATAAACGGAATAGCTAGCTCCCAGTTGTTCAATTAATCAAACTTCTTTTCTGTTGCCACTTTGCAGTAGCAAACAGAGGCATGTAGACAGAACCTGCCTCTCGAGTTTTTTCTCTTGAGTTGTTGGGAAGAGCCTATTCCGTCATTTATATTCACTGCAGGGTTGGCATCAAAACAGGAGACCCCCTTGTGACAATTTCATTTAATTAATGACAATTAGTGATTTTTAGAATGTTTGGGGTTTTGCAAATAGTTGGAAAGGAAAAGGGGAGGGGGGGGTTGGAAGGAAAGAGCAATTCATGAGCCATTTTAACTAAAAATATGACATCAAGAAGCAGCCTCCCAGGGAGAGATCTGATTGAGTGTTATTGTGAAATTTGTTGGAGGAAAAAAAAAAAGTCTAGAGTCGCCAGCTTCAAAGCCAGAGCCGTGATGCTATCATTTCCGGGTGCACACTGCCCCGTGGCGCATACGGGCCGGGTCAGCGCAGCACTCTGGGCAATAGGCACAGGCGGGCCAGCTGCCTAAATTGATTAATGATATGCAAATGGATTTACAGAAGATAGTCATCATTTCCTTCCACCAGGCTGTCAGTCTTCTCCTCACCCGCTCTCAGCTCCGGCTAAAAGGAAGAGAAACTATTATGAGCAGGGGTTGGGCTGGAAATTACTTTCTCCCATTCAGCCGCAGCTTTCCGAGCTGTGATTCAAGCCGTCAAAAGTCTCTCTCCAGCCCACAGAGAACTGACACGCTCATTGTCGTGTGTCCCTCCTCCGACGCTGCTGCCGTCATTTCAGCTAACCTTCATTTCAAATACTGTCAGCCTCAGCCAGAATCCCTCCCGAACGGAGCGCCTCATCACCATACTAATTGAACGAAAAAAAACGGTCCATGATTTAAATACCTATTGCTTCATCATTTCTCCAGTCTTCCATTCTGTCAGGCATGAAGTCGGTGATTAAACCCGAAGCGCAATTATTAGCAGCAGAGGCTCTGTTGTCGCACCTGCCGTTTCCTGGCCAGGTGCAGGCTCTCGGCCGCCCGGAGCGTGCCTGTCAGCCCGGGGAACAATCCCAGCAGAATGAGAGACTGATTTTCTCTTTATAATCAGGGCGGCGCTTCACAGCAGATTGTCACACGAGACCGCCACGGCTGAATGGCATAATAAACGTTTCAGCACGGCGAGAAGTTTGTGGGTGGAAAAGGGGTGTCACGGCGGAACAGGCTGCTGATGTTTTGTATCAGTACACCTCCCGCGGCTGCCTCCCACCGCGTTGGCCTCTGCTGCTTCTGACAGTTGTGTAACATGAGGAAAGGACCACAACGCAGGGTGCAGGAAGCCTGCTGACACGCCCTGGCGTTGAGGGAAAGTAGAAAAGAAGCTTGCATGCTGGTACAGGAGGGTGTTCTCATGAAGAGTGATTAGCGAGGGAGAAAGGAGGGCAAGGAGTTGGAGATAAAACACTTTTTTAAAAGCACGTTTAAGAAACTAACACAATGAGACTGATTTACTACACACTTGCGTTATTTGGATTCGCTCCATGCGCATGGCTTGAACTTGTATGCCAAGCCATGGAAGACACAGATGACTGTTTGAATTTGATGAAGGAGACACTCGGTGTGCTTGGCTTCCTGGACCTGCTGCTAGAATTAAAAGTTGTAGCTGGTTCCTTGTCCAGGAATAGAAGCCCGCGGTTTTGGAAGTCTCATGTTTTGGAATTCAACCCAGGTATCTGCAGACTCACTACAGGCTCTGCTGGTCCCTCCTAAATTCTGGGTTTTGCCCAAACAGGGATGATATACTTTTTGAAGAGTAATTTCCATTACATTCTTTCAAATGCTTTCGCATTACTACTAATTGTTTATGTTCAAGTTAGATGAAAAATGTAGAAATCTTCGATAATCCAAATTCTGACTAGACAGAGATTTTTTCTCTGCGCTTCTCTCCCCCTTTGCATGGATCCATATGCATAGCCATGGATTTTGAGGCTGTATTCATGATCCATTCCCAGGATATATTATTTTCATTCTTCAATTGCAAGATTTGCAGATAACTCTAGATTATTTGCAAATATATATATATATATATATATATATATATATATATGTAAACAAATCACATGAAAATATCTTTGTTTTTCTAATTTACATTTTAGAAATTTGAGCCCTTGACCACTTTAACGTGAGTGCGTAGCCTGAGCCTCTGGTGGCAAATTTTTGATTATTTTAACCACTGGAAGTAAGTTATGTCCCCCAGAAAAGTACAGAATGTCCATAGGGAAAGTGTTCATGGTGGTGGTTTTGAATAAAACCTTCTATTGAGAATTCAAATTCATTAAAAGTTTAAGGTAGTCTTTTTAATGTCACATGTTCATCCAAACTCTGAAAAAGCAATTTGTTCTGTGTCAAATTCAAAAGTAATGGGGTGAAAATGACAGAAACATAGTATAAAGATTTGAGTCCCAAGTTTACCATTCATTGGCTGGTGACCTCGAACAAGTCATTCAACATGTTTGTTGTTATCTGTAGAATGACTCAGTTTACTTTCAGCTTTAAAAATTTTGTGAACGGACTCTTTGTGCTTTGTGCAAAAAAAGAGAATATAAAGTGCTTGCCCTAGATATGCTTAGATTCTGTTTGCTAATCACATATTGGAAAGTATTATCAGGATAAAAAATTCCAAATATTATTTTTGACTTGCGAATAGCAAGACAATGGTTGACCAGCATTCCTTGATACAGAGAAAGGATTTCTTACAAGGCAGGCTTAAGTCAAAGAGATATTGTTCTTGTGTGGCAATGGACGACTTGTTTGTGTCTGAGAATATAGTATTTTCCTTTATTATAAATGAATGCACTTCTTGTTATGGGAAAAGCAATATTTAAAAGCTGATCTTAAGCTCAATGCAGTCTGGGTTACACCGGACCTCATTGTAGGTTCTCAGAAATTATTGATGACAATGATGAGTAAATATTGCTTGAAAGAAGAAAGGAAGGATATAATTAAAACAGTGGCTCACTGTGTAGTTTAAGTAGAGTACATTGTATTTGTGCCTCGAATGTGCTAAGATGAACTGCGTCACAAATATCTGATGCTGGAGGTTTTCAGGCCAGCTCTAACATGACAACAAATTTTATGAGCCTTGTTCATCTCTGCTCCGCTTGTGATGGTATAAAAGTCATCCTGTGACACATTACACCATGACAAATAAATTAACCTGCTTACACATTGAAGAGAAGGAAATGTTCCGGCCAGTTGCTGAGGGTACGAGCCCTCTGAGGAACTGCCTCCCCTGATCCATCCTTCAGTCATCAATAGCATGAGCTAGAGATGTGGAGAATTTTCCACCTACTACTTTGATTTGAGTCAGTCGTGGTTGTGTTGTTTTCCGGAGGTTGCCACAACAGGAGCAAGGACAGTGGCTCTGGTTTCCCCAACAGGCAGTTCTCTTTTCCTCCTTTGGCAGTTTGAACCTCAGTGTTCCCGGCTTTGCTCACTCTCGGCTGTCCTGTGTTTGTAGGGGGACAGTCCGGACCCCAGGCCTGACGGTCAGATACAACCACTTTTGAAAACTACCTGGCAGAATTCTGAAGCTGAACTTATGCCCACCCTTTGATCCAGCAATTCACTCTTAGATATATACTCCACAAAAATCCATGTGCACGAGCATCAGTGAAATGTACAAATATCTTCATATCATTGTTCATTTAACATAACCCCCAAACTGTAAACAACCTAAATGTCCATTGATAGTATAATATATAAATTATGTTAAATGTCTACAATAAAGTACACTATCATAGTTAAAGTGAATGAAAATACAGCTCTTCACATTACATCATGAAATCTCACATTGCTGAGTAAATAAGGGAGAGACTGAAAAATACATACTGTGTATGATCCTACTTTAACATGTCCTCTGAGGAGGGGCAGGAAAACCTAAAGTACAGTGGTTAGGGATGCATGCATTTTTTAGGTGACGGAGAGATAAAGAAAAGCAAGGCAATTGTTACTTCAAACATTAAGTTTCTTCTGCTGGGTTCTCTGGGAATACACTCAGATGGAGTTTTACATACAGAAGCTTTATTGGAGAGCTGTCTCAAGAAAAACACAGGCAATGGGAAGAAGGGAGGGAAGCAGGATTGAACCCAGAGAGAAGTTCAGTTGCAACAAAGACCTTAGCTGATGCTCTATAGGAGATGCTAGAGCGGGATGGTCTTTGGAGTTATGCTCCATTGGAGCACGGCGGTCAGGCTTTTGAGATACAGGCTTCTCCTAGGGAGGGGACAACTCCCGAAGAAGGTGATTTCTGGAAAAGGAATACTTTGGCTGCCGAGGAAGAGTGCCTTTGTCTTGAAGAAGGAATCTGGGTGGCATTACCAATCTCATTACATCAGGATGATGGTTGCCTTTAGTGGACAGGGTGGATTCATTCAGCATCCCGTGGTATCATGAAGGACTCGGTTTCCTGCCTGCCTTCTGTTCTGCCACCTCAGTGTGTGGCTTTTTCTCCTAGGCTGGTTGCTCCCGTGGCTCCAAGAGGCTTGCTTCTGTTCATGCAGACATACTAGTAATACTTCCGGAAAAGAGAAGGATAGGTCTTGTGAACTTTTTTAAAAATGAGGAATATTTTCAGAAGCTCCTGCAGGCTTCCCCTCATTTTCACTGACCAAAATTGGGTCACATGCCCATTCCTGAACCACCCCATATGGAGGAGAATGCAGTTACCCAGGAGTGGCTTAAATTCATCAAAATTCTTCCTCCTGGGTGAGACAAGTGGATGGGGAGTTGGATCAATTCAGGTTCCCCTGAGACACATGGCCAGCTGACAACCTGAACAAAGGGAAGGTTTCTTTTACAAGATAGGACTATTGGGTAGGCCAAGTGATCTTATACTCATGTCAGTTGGGTGCAAGATAAGAAAAGGGCAGAAAAGCAGTGCAGAGACACATGCACATTTAGATGGCTACCCGGGCTACCGGATGCTCTGTGTCCAATGGGCTAGTCTTCCCAAGGCTTGACTACTTAAGGCTAGGGTGATCAACTGAGTCTTGACATTGTTTCTCACCAAAACAGCAGGTGCTTGACTTAAAAATATGTTTAGAGCAACCAATTATTTCCACTTTCTTCAGCATAATATCCTTCCCTGTACTGCTTATTTAACGTTACTTTGTACTGAAGTTTGCCAGATCAATCTACATTTTAATATAGAATAAATATCCAATCTAGAAATCAAATCCGTTGACAGACCGGTGAAACAAGTCCATAGGGTGCTATTAAGGTGTCATGCTGTCCGATTTAAAAGCATCCTGCTGGAGAAAATAACCTATAAACCGTATTTTCCTGTTTTTCTTTATTATATTGGTAAACCTGTTGGCTATTAGTTTTCTTCGGTCTGTTTCCCAAAACTAATTTACTGGTGTTGAACTGGACTAAACCATGACCTTTCAGGTACATCCCTCATGTCCCCTGAAATAGAAAAGCAATTTGAGGATACACTTATGACCATTACATACAGATCTCTTTTTTCTCCCTTAGCTTCTTTCAAAACACATGCTCTGTTATATCAAACATGCTGGTAAAGTGCACTCTTAATAGGTCTGAAAATAAGTTAAAACATATCCCTGTAATCTCATGTAATCCGTATATATAGTATAGGCATACCAATTTGATCACTCTGTACAAATGTCCCAGAAATTGATTACTAAGAATGAACTGAACTCCCACTGTATTTGAGTGTTTTCTTCAGAATATTGAACTAAGTAGTGTTCCTTACTATCAGAGTGCAATTCTCAGGGAGTGTAAAAGTGCTTACAAATAGTGTACATCTTTCAGTCACGTAGGGTGTTCTGAGAGACACAGATATTGTTTTGAGGGAAATCAGAACAGAAATATAAACAAGAAAGAAATAAGAGCATAGCAAATAAATGAGGATACATCCTGGTTTATCCCTATGCCAAGCAGTCTTTCTGGAATTGCTTAGCAGAAGTTTATTTCTGTGTGACTGGTAAGATTTCATTTTCAAACTGACCAAAGGGCTTCCAATTTATGGAAGAGGACTGGTTCAGTAGATTAGCATAACGGGCCTGTGTTGCTCAGTGGTTGAGCATTAACCCACTGAACCAGGAGTTCATGATTCGATTCTCAGTCAATGGACATGCCCCAATTGTGGGCTTGATCCCCAGTGTGGGTTATGCAGGAAGCAGTCAATCAGTGATTCTCTCCTATTGTTGATGTTTCTGTCCCTCTCTCTTCCTTCTTCTCTGAAATCAATAAAAATAAAAAAAATAAAAATGTTTTTATTGATTTCAGAGAGAGGAATGTGCCCTGGCCAGGAATCAAATCATAACCTCTTGGTTCATGGGTCAATGCTCAACCACTGAGCAATACCAGTTGGACAATTAAAACACATTAAAAAAAAGATTATGGGGTCTTTTGGAAGTAGCAGCTGCCCCTGAAAACCATTAGCGAATATACAAATGATCAGTGCAAGGATGATGTGAAGAAAACTTGAATCTTATCAACTTTCTCTGGGCTGGCAAGAAAAGCTGGGATTGGGATCCTCTTTAGCAATTTCAGGGAGAATCCTTCTTCATGGGTCTCCAGTGGCCTGGGGATTGACTCAAAGACTTTGCCTTATGATTAATGTTGGTCATCTTTATCATGATTAGCATAATCCTATATAATAAAGGCCTCATACGCTAAGTGTCCTATCGTCCAGTTGTCCAATCAAAGCGTAATATGCTAATGATATGCTAAGGCCGCTCAACCGCTCACTATGATGTGCACTGACCATCAGAGGGCAGACACTCCGACCAGTAGGTTAGCTTGCTGCTGGGGTCCAGCCGATCAGGACTGAGCAAGACAGGCCGACATGCCCTGGAGCCCTCCCTGGGTCCTTCCCCAGCTGGCCAACCTTGTGCATCCCTCCCTAGCCCCCATCATGCACTGGTGGGGTCGTTGGCCTGGCCTGTGCCCTATTGCAATCTGGGATCCTTTGGGGGATGTTGGAGAGCTGGTTTCAGCCGGATCCCGCTCAATGCAGGAGTTGCCCCCTGGTGGTTAGTGTGCTCCCACAGATGGCAACCAGCAGGCTGGCAGGCCCTGATGGCAGATCGGGGCTAGGCCATGGGCTGGGCTGGGCAACTGGGGGTGGGTGTCGGCGCCTGGGCGGCAGGCTGCAACCTCTTGCCAGCTACCTGGGGTGAGGGTGACTGGGCGGGGGTGGGGGAGAACAGACAGAAGTGAGGTGAGAATGTGGGGTGTCCACCAAGCTCACTCTCACTCTTCCTCCTACCCTCCCCTGGGATACCAGGGCTGTGTGTTGGGGAAGCCCCTGTGCTCAGGTGCCTGGTGCCTGGGAGGAGCCCACCCCCGAACCTACATGGCTTCTTCCAGGTGAGCTGGGCTGCAGCCTCTGGGATCGCAGGGGCCAGTTGGGCTCCCTGTGGGTTCGCACAGGAGCTGGTAGTGAGGCCGGCCGGGAGAGTGCTGCCCACTTAGCTTCTGTGTGGTGCCACTGGATGGCCCAAAGGCCCATGCTATGCCCTGGCCCTCAGCTGTCAGGCTGTGCTCACTGAATCAACGTGTGGGGACTCAGGCACCGTGACTCAGGCAGAGGGGGGCATGTAGGGACCCGGGGGCCTAGGTGCTACCCAGGGCCCAGAGGTCAGCTGGGACCTGCCCTTCCACACCAGATGCTTGTGCTTTCATCACTGGCCAGGCCTAGGAACTGCACCCATGTACAAATTTTGTGCACTGGGCCTGTATAGTGTGTGTGTGTGTGTGTGTGTGTATGTGTGTAGCAATTCTGTAGTTTATGCACTGTGTTTATGCACTGTTAGGTAGATATTATTCTTATTTAAGGTGAGTCTCTATGTCAGGTGGGAACATGTTCCTTAATAAAAGCAGGATTCCAAGCCAAATATGTTCAATCTCAAACCTTGCACTTAAAAAACAAATGTCACAATGCATCTAATTATACTTATCTGTTGACCTGCTTATTATTTGCCTCTCCTGTGCAGCGAAATGACTCATGCACGTGTATGCATGTGTGCATTGCACACACACACACACACACACACACACACAATTAAATAATATGCCAGATTTGCCTCTGTTATTTAATTTTGTCACTAACCTTTATTCATGCATATTCAAATGATCACCTTGTTTATATATTTGGATCCTAAAAATTAGTATATGTTCATCAACGAAGTATTTTTTTTTCTTTCTCATTTGTGAGTGCATTTATTTGAAGAGACAATTGCAGGGAAGGGCATATTAAATTGAGGCCAATGAAAGGTTGCTCTGAACTGTCAATATAAAAATATTAAAAGGACTGTTGCTAGTCATCATTGCTGGTTGCTTAAAAACTGGGCAAAATTCAATTTGTCTCTTTTTCTTTGACATTTATCTTTCCTTTCCCTTTCCCTTTCCCTTTCCTTTTCTTCCTTCCCTTCCTTCCTTCCTTCCTTTCTTCCTTCCTTCCTTCCTTCCTTCCTTCCTTCCTTCCTTCCTTCCTTCCTTCCTTCCTTCCTTCCTTCCTTCCTTTCGGAAAGCATGTATGTGTTTTATTCCGTAGAGATAAAGTCAGGAGAAAAGGGACAATTAGCCACCAAGAGGGATGAGTTAAGGCTGAAAAAAGACACCGAGAAGCCAAGGTCAGGGATGGCTATTTCTCCCAGAATCCCGGGGAAAAGGGCCGTGCATCTGCAGACACAGCAGGACAGCTGGGGGTGATGGACGGCAGGCACCGGGCTTGGGGGAGGACACAGACGCACAAATCAAATAGAGTTTCCTAATAAAGCCAAACAGCAAGGAAATTGATGGTTTGCTGAAAACTAAGTAGCAATCTGGCAACTACTCCCAGGAAAGCCTCTGCCCCCAGCCCTGGGCAAACCACAAAACACAATAGGGAGTTTTTATCATTTACTGCCAGGACCATTCACATCCAGTTTGCCAGGAGGCACAGCACACAGAAATATTCCTTAGATTTGTAATTAACTCTTCAAAGTGCTAAATCTGCTTTAAAATAAAAAAAGTCCCCTGACAGTTTAGGGTAGGAGTCTGTGCTTTTTTAATGCACAAGGTATCTATCAGGCCCGGAGAAACTCTCCAGCCCGAGAACACCCCAGGACACGGCTCTGGAGGAGGAGGGTGAATTGGGCAGTTTAATTACACAGGCCTCTGCACTCTTATTTCTCTAATTTCTCAGTTAACGTCTCCACAGATAGCGCGGAGGAGAATAACTCCGTTGGCTACCATCCCACCAGCAAAGCAAGCCTGTAAGTGTGGACTTAAAAAAATTTTTTTTTTTCCTTTGAGAGTAAATATATATTGTGTCTATTGTTTTCCAACTAGAAAATTATTTCCCTGTACAAAAGGACCCTTAAAGGAAAACAAAACAAAAAGCAACTACTGGGAATAGCGTAGAATTCAAAGGGGTTTCTGTAAGGGACTGATTTTGGACTTACCTGTCACGGGCACTATATAGTCCTGAGAGAACACTGATGTGGAATATGGAATGATGGGAGAAGTGTGCTTTACTAATGAAAAAATGGACAAGATCAGTCACTGGCTTCACTCTGCAATATGAAGATGAGAAATATTTTTGTTGTTGTTGTTGTTATTGTTTAAAGTAGTTCTTGGCTTCTCTGGGACTGAAGTCATCTTTCGTTCATTCGAGTACAGGTGTTCTTACCTGATGATGAGATGGCTGTGCTAAAGAAGATTTTAATATCATTCTACTTTTCTTTGAAACTCTTAAGTTCAAAAGCTGGTATAGACGGGCGTAAATAAACCCCAGGATGCCATGCTTCTATTCCACTAGAGACTGTTTTCGGTGGCAATAAGCCAGGAACAATTGTTTTCTTCTTTTTCTACAGTTTCACAATAGCTGTATCACATTTGCAGAATGGTGATCCTGTAGGTGAGTGTTACAGTTGCCTTTAGGGTAGATCCAGTAATCAGTATGTTTAGTTTAGCAAGTGTTTGCAAGATCGTATCATGGTGTGGAGAAAAGGGAATCCTAGTGCACTGCGGGTAGACAGGCCAAACCATGAAAGCTACTTAAGCTGTAATATAACTGGAATAAAATGTACTAACAGAGTTTTTTGTTTTTTTAATTTGTCTCAAATCTTTGTGCTTGAGGAAAGTCTGCCTTATCTAGGAAGGCACAGAGGGATTTCAGGTATTCTGAAAAAGGCCTTCTTAGCTCTTTGAAGGACTTGCAGGTCTCTTCTCTGTGTTTATCTAAGCCAGCAATTCCAACCGGTGTGTTGCAAGGATTTTTAAAACTTGTAAACCTGACTATTCAGTCAGGGGCACTGACTGCTTCCTTTTCTTTCATGTGTCACTGGCAGGTTTTTACCATTCCTTCTAAGAATGGAGAGTTTTTTTCCTTCTAACTCATGGATAGAACAAAGACATGGGGAAGAGACACACAAAGACGTGGAATGAGAAAAGATAAAGGGTGATATGCTTGAGATGGAATTAAAAGTGATAACAGGAAAAAGACAAGGGAAAAGACTTCTATGCTATTGCTGTGACGAAGTAGATGGGGAGCAGAGTGGTTACAGAAAAGATAGGGTCATCACATAGTGTTGTAACCTATACGACCTAATGCTAGTAATGTTTAATGCTTTGATTTCTATTCTGGTTAATTAGGGGTGTTTGCTTTGTCAATATGCATCAGAATTACTCTGAAGATAGTGCACTCTTCCATAGGTATGGTGTATTTTAATTTAAAACTCATTAAAATCTGGATATTTTAGTACTATGCTTATCATTTTCCTTTAGTTTTTAAATCTTTATAAAAATAATTATTGTGAGCCCACATGTGCTAGGCCATCTAAGGACAACCGGTATGGGCATGGGATGGTTGATGTGTTGTCATAGATGAGTTGAGTAATGGTCACATCTGTCCACTGAGCCTCTGGAGAGAAAAATCACTCTAGCTTGACTGATATTTCTAAACTCAACATCTGGTCATGTTACCCCTCATTTTCGGGCTTTTCATTGCTCATAGGAGAAAATTCAAAACTCCTCAGCAGGATATAGCCATTATTCATTTTCAAGTGCAATTGTAAGTACTGTATGCGTCTGCCTCCTTCAGGGTCACTCCCCGACCCCCAGTCCACTCCTCCCCACTGAGCGGCCAGCCATGTGGAGTGCTCTGAGGGCATTATATCTCTGCATCTTTGCTGTCCCCCTGCAGGAAATAAAGGAATGGAGCCTTCCTTTCTTTATACTACCACTTTGCCTTATAGTTGCAATGGTTTTTTATTTTATTTCATTAGTTTTATATGCAACACACTTAATCCTTTTTAAAAAAATGAAACTATTTCCAATAAGGTTTTCCAGTTCTAATGCAGCAGTTCTAATCCACATTCTAAGCCATGTTTCCTCCCCTCTCATGAGCCCAGAGTAACACTGTTCTGAGTTTGATGTGTATCCCTGGGGACTTCCCCTTTAAGACTGCCTGTCTCAGAGATCTCTCTGGGTTGTTACGCATAGAAATAGGTCCTTCCTGTTCAGTGCTGCGTAAAAGTTCATGGTAGGCATATGTTATTGAGCATTGATAATATTGATAGGCATTTGGGTTGTTTCCAGTTTTTTATTTCTAGCCCACAAAATGACACAATAAACATTTTGTCTGTATCTTGGTACACATATGTGAGCATTTCCCAGCTAGCTCCTGAAATTGAAATTGCTAAGTTATAGGACATGCAGCAGCTTTTACAGTAGTTCTATTTCAGCTAGCTAAATTGCAAGTTGTTTTTATTTTCTGTAAACTTAAGCTTAGCACAAGGCCCGTTTTATACATACCCTAGGATGGCAATCCCACTCACAGTATAGTAGGGGGCTTGGTGAATAGGAAATGATTCGATGAATGATTGGATGAACCAAGCTATGTATCTGGCTGAGCAACTATTAATATAAAATTTCCTGCTAGGCCATGAAAACTAATAAGGAGCAATTGTTTTTTTAAAAACAAACAATGGCATAAGCGAAATAGGCATTAAATGCATACTAGTAAAATGACTTAGAAAAGATGAAAATGTGAGATTATAGTTTTTAGGGGGCAAGGCCCATGGCATGTGCAATAAAATAAAAAAAAAGTAACGGTGACAGAGCCTGACCTTGGCAAGGACAATGTATAAAGCAACATGCTGTGGCGACAGGGCGGTGCTTAATGTCCCCTGTTGTGTGCTGGTTGCTGGAACGCCAGCCCTGTTCTCTGTGGCTCTAATGTTGGTCATGAGTTCCAAGAACAAACGAATGTGAACGGATGTTTTCTCAAATGTTCTATGATTTTCTACTCTTCCCAGGTGCTTTGTAAACATTTAAAAATGTATTACCCTAGTGCAGTGGTCGGCAAACTCATTAGTCAGCAGAGCCAAATATCAACAGTACAACGATTGAAATTTCTTTTGAGAGCCACATTTTTTAAACTTAAACTTCTTCTAACGCCAATTCTTCAAAATAGACTCACCCAGGCCGTGGTATTTTGTGGAAGAGCCACACTCAAGGGGCCACAGAGCCGCATGTGGCTCTCGAGTCACAGTTTGCCGACCACAGCCCTGGTGGATGCTAATGGAAGCAGCTGCTCCTGGGTAGGAGCTGCCTCCATCACTGGCAGAGAGCACACAGGGAGAGGGTTCAATGGGCTCGGGGAGCGCAGCCAGGTACATATTTGGCTTTTGCCAACTAAGGGATCAGGGTAACAGAAAGGCTCAGGTGTTCCTCACCTGGCAGTTGGGAGTCCCAGGTGCATAGTGAAGTCTCTTCCATTAAGTTGGCACTGTTGATATTTGGGCCAGATAATTTTTGTTGCGGGGAGTGTGTGGGGGGGAGGGAAGTGGGTAGGAAGGAGGGAGGTTGTTCTGTTTCTGCTCCGTGCATTCCAGTAACACCCCCAGGTATGACAACCAAAAAAACTAAAAAAACTGACCTCAGGGTGTATCAGTTTTTGGAAGAGGGATTCACCTAAATGACACTAAAAATAGATAAATTTATAAGCTAACCTACGAAGCAATTTATAGAGGGATTCAGATGCAGCTAAGCCACATCTGATAACCAAAAATTGGCAGCTCTCTATGAAGGGCTGGGCCTACTGGAAAAAAATTGAGGTGGAACAGAAGATTGTTTGGTGATATAGCAACAGGACAATCCATATTAGATGCCCCTAAAAGAGTGGTTTTCAACCAAGAGTGATCTCTGTCCCTCGGGTCTATTTGGTAGTGTCTGGAGACAGAGTGGGATCATAGAGGCACAATACACTGACTGTGGAGATTGAGGAAGGCTTGTGGAAAGGGGCACTTGAGCTGGGCCTTGAAGGATTGGCTTTTGAGACATTCCACACTATTCCCTCAGGGAAGGTCTGATATCACAGAAAGCAAGGACAACAAAGGTCAATTCTTGGCTTCTGGGTTTCCAAATACCAGCCTTTAGGAAGGGTTAAGGTACAAAATAGAAATGCAAGAAAGGGAGAGAAACATCAATGATGAGAGAGAATCACTGATCATCAAAACCTGTACCAAGAAGCTGTGGCCGAGACCTGAAGCAGCAGTACAGAATAACTTGACCTTACATCCCGAGTAGGAAGAGGCGATTTAGGGGAACAGACAGGGAATGATTACATACATCCGAATAAAGATTACATACAGCCCAACTGGTATGGCTCAATGGTTGGGCGTGCAGGGGGCAGCTGATCAGTGATTCTCTCTCATCATTGATGTTTCTCTCCCTCTCCCTTTCTCTCTGAAATCAATAAACAATATTTTAAAAAGTTAACATACATTCTGCCCTGACTTGTGTTTCTATAAATTAGTTAGCTCATATGGGATTGCTAACTAGGGAATATTGGTACTGTAAGATGGAAGTTGTTGGTTTGCGAGGAGTTTGTTCTCAGAGCAGGGGAACCAGAGAGGAGAGGGGCAGTGGAATGAAGCCATCAACAGGAAGGAAAGCGTTCTCTGCTTGGCTATGGGAAGAGAAGAGTCTTACAATATTGTGATACAACAGAAATGCCTAAATTAACAGGAAAAGAGAGTGAACATACTTGGTGAGCAAAAGTAGGTTTACAGTTGTGAGTACGTGAAACACAGAGTTTATCCTTGTATCATTATTTTTTAACTTGAGGCGTGGTGCATGAAATTCATGCACTCGTGGGGGTGGAGGTGGGGAGAGGGGTTCCTCAGCCTGGCCTGCACCCTCTCGCAGTTTGGGAGCCTCCGGGGGATGTCCGACTGATGGCGTAGGCCCGTTCCCCGTGCAGGCCTAAGCAGTTAGTAGGACTTCCTTAGTGCTGCTGTGGAGGCAGGATGGGCTTCTGCCACCGCCACTGTGCTCCCCTGCTATAAGCCTGGCTTCTGGCTGAGTGTCGCTCCCCTTGTGGGAGCGCACTGGCCACCAGGGGGCAGCTCCTGCATTGAGCTTCTGTCCCCTGGTGGTCAGTGCATGGCATAGTGACGGTCGTTCTGAGATTTGCATATTAGCCTATTATTATATATGATTATTGTGTTATTTTCCATAAGAACAACTATAAACCTACTTTTGCCCCACCCCTATATATATATATAAGAGATATACACCCATCTGTGTACCTTTGTAAATTAGCTAGTTTACAAATAATGTCATTATTAAAATGTTTATATTTCATTAAAATCAGTGACATCCTTTGAAACATTTCCTTTTTATGAGCTTATAATTAGGCCATTATCTTCTCTTTTTAAAAAAACCTTAAATTCTATGTTTCTTCATTTATGTGTTTTTTCCTCTGGACTTGAACAAATCCCACGAACCATTGTCCTAACCACTGAGTAAGTTTTAAATAGATCAGCTGCTGAGAGCAGGCCTCATCATTTACAAGCTGATGGGGCATGTTCTGGTGTGTCCCCTGTCAGGGAACCAGCTGGAGTTAGCCTGACCCAGCTCATGAGGTACGTCGGGCAGCCTTCTTTGGTAATGAGAGCTCCAGGGAGAGGGGACTGCCAAGGCGAGTCTCCATTTGTGGAGTGCCTCCTGAGTGCCAGACACAGTGCTTCCGCCAGTGAGGGAGCGCCGTCCCCACTTTATAGAAAATGGAGGCTCAAAGGGTACAAGTAACGTTCCCAAAGAGTCCGCACTCCGGCTCCTAAGCCCTTACTATCACATGCTGGCAGTGGAGGGGGGAGCTGTGTATGGGCACATGCAACTGATGTGAGTAGGGGAAACAGCTAAGAAAGGGGAAATCCCACCTGAGCAGGAGTCTCATGGCAGATGAAGAGCCCATGGAGGTGTCAGCACCTGAGGCTCTGATGACAGACTTTCCTACTTATTCTGCCGTTTAGGATAAAATAGAAATTCAAGATGTCTCTGGCTCTCAGCAAGTCATGCTTGGATCACAAAGAGAAGATGAGCCAGGCTGCTGTGTGAACAACTGGTGCAGGAAGCAGGGAGTCATTGTGGAGGAAATCATGGCTCCTTTGGGGAAGATAAGATCATCTCTCTTCCCACCACATACAGATGATGACGTGGACAGCTCCTGACATCACACTCACATCAGTTTTACTAAGCGTCATGTTTCTCTTATATTATAAGCCAGATGGCGACAGTCGGTGGTTGGATGCTACTGGGAGTTGGCTGTAGGCACAATAGGAAGTTTCAGACAGATCAATGAGGGTCTGTGTGTTTCAGATGAAGGGACTGTCATTGTGTCAGTATTTAAATAAATTCTCCCTGGTGCAGGAAACACTGCCCGGAGAGTGAACTCCCGTTTAGCTGACGTTCTGTTGACCAGAATTCTCTACAGACTGTCACTTCTGCACATCTGTTCCCCAAATGTGATTGATGGTTATGATAAAGATGCAGTAAGATTTCGGGAGAGCATTATACCGCCCAAGGAAATTTAAATAAGGTTGACAAATACTTTAGGGCTTACTTCCCTTTTTTTTTTTTTTTCTGGGTTCACATGATTGAAAATTAGCATTTTAGGGATAAAATAGTCACAGCAGGCTCTCCAATAACATCATTTAGTTAAAATATTGATGAGTTACAGCATTGATGACTGGCTGGGACCATTGTCTATGTGGAAGTTTGCATGTTCTCCCCGTGTCTGTGTGGGATTTTCTCCAGGTACTCCCATTTCACCCACATGCCAAAGGTGTGCATGCTACCGTGAACTATGTGTCTAGGTCATCCCGGTCTGAGTGAGGGCGGGCATGTGTGTGAGTGGCCCTGCGGTGGAAGAGCATTTTGTCTGGATTGGATCTCACCTTGGACCCTGAGCTGCCCAGATAGGCTCTGGCTGCCCATGACCCTGAACTGGAGTAAGTGGAATGGAAAAGAATTATCTAACTTGTTTGTATTAATCTTTCTCAAATGTACATATAGCTCACATTTATTTCAGGGTTTCATATTAGAAGTGTTTTAGGTCTTTATTGAGAAGTATGGTGGTATTTTTATGAACAGAAATAGGTGGTAGGAACTTGATTCTTGTGTATATCAATTAGACGGTGGTAAAACTGGTGTTGTTATACAGTATCTTGTTTTGCTCAAAGTCAGTTTCCAAGACCTTATTGACATTAAGTGGAGACTTACTGTAAGATGATTCTCTATAATATAAGGTGTTCAGTGGCAGAAAGGACCTCTCCAGATGGTAGGTTTACTTTAATTTGCTCATTGAAACATTCAGAAATAAGTCTCGAAGCTCTACTCCATAATCACTGAAGATCAAGTCATAGAATTGTAATAGTGAAGGAAAAATACGGTGATTCCTGTCTTTAGGGGGATTCCTTGTGGTCCATCTTCACTACTGAAGGGGATAAAAACAAAGTGTAATTGAGGAGCTGGAAGCACTCAGCCTGAATCATTGTGACAAAATGTGGACTCTAAGGGTCTGGTGTATGGACTAAAGCCTCACACAGCCATCTGACTGATGAGCATTGTTTATATTGATTTCTACATGAATTAATAAAGAGAAACTTGACCATGACTATAAAGATAGAATGGCTGCAGAATGCCATACTAGCAAATGCAACTATTGAAACATATAGGGGTGGGTAGAGAGAATGATAAAAGTATCTTCGTACCATTGACGAGGGAGAGTCAAGAGCAACGGTCTGCAGCTTCAGGGTTTGGAGGCCTAATCCTGGCTCATTCCTTTATTCTTTCCCCTTACGAATTCTGGAAAATAAATGGGGCAATGAGATCAGCTACCTCAGTCCACTTCCTAATAATGCTCGGTCCCACCAAATGGACTGGAGAGTAAATAAGGTGGGCCGTAGAAATGTCTTAGAGGTGGCGTGGACTGAACCTTGGGAAGCTCCAGCTAGGACTTCCAGTTCTGCACATAAGTTGGGAAGTCTCTATTTCCTCCTAGTAACTAGTAAAAAGCTGAACAGACTGAAAAATTTAACAACTCTTCTGGATCCATAAGAAATGGGAGAATACAGGGCAAACCACAGTGCCCAAGAGTAGACTAAAGAGAGAAACACACAAAACTGGAAGTCATGGCTCCTTGGAGCAGACTCTGGAGCAGAAACCACCCCTGAAAACTGAAACCTGCTGAAACTGACAAAGGACTATAGGCTCAGTGCAGACAGTGGGAGAGTTAAAAGTCCAGGGGACCTAGTCATTGAGAGGCACCAAAAGTATGTGAGATTTACCTTCAGAAGCTTGACCAGGTTCCCGCAGTAAATACTGGAAAAAATCCCCTCGTGGTTCTGGAAGGGGGAGGAAGTACACCAGAGCTCTCTCTTCTCAACAAGCCTGACTAGTTAACCAGAGCCTAACCTGCTGGGATGTTATCAAAGCCCAAATGGCCTGGGGAAGGGAAGTACCATCTCCAGCCTCTCTAGTCATCCTGTCCCGCCTATTTGCTTATGGGTCATATTGGTCCCAGAGGTGGCTGTTGTTCTCAGCATTGGCTTCAAACTAAGGTTCTTTCACCTTATGTCATAAAATAACAGCCAGTGGAAATTGAGGCTCCCACTTCCTTATCCAGGTTCAGCAGGAGAGAGAGGGTTAACCCACCCTCCACCCATGGAATATAACTTATTCTTTCTACATCAGATGGTCACCTCTGTACCAGTGGTAATTACCAAGGGAAGTAATGGGATGAATGGCTTGGACTACTCAACAGGGGAAAATGCCCCTGACATGTCTTAATCAATATCAATAGTAATGATTTTGGAGCCTCCCAGACCTGGGTCCTTAACCTTAGCTCGGTCCTAGCTACATATTTAAAGTCAGATGGTTTTCTATTTAAATTATGTTTTTAGAAGTTATGTATGAAGTATAGAAGGCAGCAAAGTGGCACTCAGTAAATGGTAACGTTGTAAGTATCCCAGGACCAGCTCAGTCAGCTGCCCAGATCAGAAAGCATGGTAGTGATGGAACACATCTGAAGGGGAGAAACAAAGTGGAATCTGGATAGGGAAGACGAACTAGGGCTACGTTATTATTCTCTAAGGTTAAATGTAAGCCAGATAAGATATTTTTAGCTCATGAGTCTCTGAAGTTTTTAAGCAACCATGTGTACAAAGTAGCTTAGAGAAATTGTCTTTCTTTCCACTCGTGTGTGTAGAAATACATTAGTAGGGGGATCTTGAAAGTATAGGGAGTCACAGAAACCTGCATAAATAAGGAGACTAGAATTTTCTTTCCTAGGCCTAAAGGGGGAAGTGAAAATTTTCTCTAGCAGTTCCCTGCCTTGGCTGCCCATTGGAATCCTGTGGAGGAGCATTTAAAAACCCTGAATACCAAGTCACCATCACCTTCTTCCCCTGACCTATAATATTAGCCTCCCAGATGGGATTCTGTGGGAACAGGTGGTTACAATGTACATTCTTACATAACGCTCTCCCGGTATATGGTGCTTTTGCTGACCAAGGGCGCTTTATAGGAATGGACCACATTATTTAAGCGTTTCCTTTGAAGGAGGTTATGTGATATATTCTCAATTGCTGAAGACTCTTAAAAACCACACCCTACTGGGAACTTCAGAGAAAATACAGCTACAAATAGTTTTAGGTGATCTCAAGAGCGCTGCATTAATGTATTTCTGGTCTGGCTGAATAATTTCATATTTTCTGCCCAGTAGGAGTTTCATCACTTTTTGTATGACTCTTCTCTGAGTGCCATCCATGAGTGAATTTTACATCCCCTGAGTTGAAGACAGAGAAGGAACATCCAGAGAGATGGAGAGATTATGCAGAATGAAACAGAACGCCTTATAATTCAGATAAACATTTGCAAAACAAAGAAACAGTTTCTCTAGCAACTTCAAGGAAAAAGAGCGAGAAAAGTAGTCATCAGGACTTAATTTCATTCCCTCACTTGCTGCGGGAGGGAGGAAATGTGTATCTTGATTTGAATATGCTCAGATCTTTCAGATCTGCCTTTTTTTTTTATGGTGAATTTAAATAACAACAATAGCTTGTCATCCCTAACTTTCTCACTTTCACCTCTTCCCTGGAAGCCCATTTTAAGATTTATCAAATTCATGTCTTTTTAAGTAATTACTGTTTTTTTAACCAACAGTTTTGCTGAATAATGGGACTAGTTTAATTGTATTAGAATTATCTGCTATAATTCTACACAAAAAGCAAGGGAGGAATAGAGAGTTTAATTTTTTCCTACCAAATTTTCACAGCATTCTGATGAATAACGTTATTACAGCAAAAATTGCATTTTTGTACAACTGCCCAAACCATTACAAAATGTTTTATATAAGGAAAAGAGGGATATTATTAGTTTTTCTGATGCAAGAAGAAACTTGAAGCCGAAAAGAATCATCTAAAGATGAAAGTTTGATGAGAAAAGGGATATTTAAATAGTCTCAAAGTACCTTCCCACAGATTATTGACTACTTCCAAGGGAAAACAGCAACATTATAGTGGAAAACCAATAGACACCAAAACTAAGTAATCAAAGGTAACACCATCAGTGATGGAACAAATAAAAATTATCTCCTCCTGATGTGATACACTCAGAAGGCTTTGACATTATTTCTTCAGTATTTCTATTAAAAAATGCATCCCATCTAATTATGAGAAAACATTAGGCAAACTCAAACTTAAGGGACATTATATAAAATAGCTGATCAATACACATCAGAACTATTTGTGAAAGTTTAATTAAACCTAAGGAGACATGGACTGCACTTTTTCCTATAAAGGAAATTAGTGGGGAAAATGGTAACTTTATGTAAGTATTGTAGATTACAGAATAGTATAGTATCAATGAGAATTTCCTGATTTTGGTAATTTGTACTGTGGTTATATAAAAGAAAGTTCTTGTTTTTAGAAAAATATAGCTTGAACCTAGGGGAGGAGGGTGGTATGGGCAGGGGAAATGGGGGATATCTGTAATACTATCAACAATAAAAACTGTATTTAAAAAATATATAGTTTGAGTTTTTAGGAGTAAAGGAAAAGCATTGTCTATAACTTCATTTTGAATGATCATTAAAATATATACATTTATATAATATACATGCATACATACACATGTATATGTGAATATACCTTGTATATATACTAGTGGCCTGGTGCACAAAATTTGTGTGGGGGAGGGAGGTGGTGTCCCTCAACCTGTTCTGCACCCTCTGCAATCTGGGACCCCTCATGGGATGTCCAGTTGCGGTTTAGGCCCGATCCCACAGACTGGCAGTCAGACATCCCTTTAGCAATCCAGGACCACTGGCTCCTAACCATTCACCTGCCTGTCTGCCTGATCAACCCTAACCACTCTGCATGTTGGCCTGCTCACCCCCAATTGTCCCCCACCCTGGCCTGATCACCCCAACTGCTCCCCCCTTGCTGGCCTGCTCACCCCCAACTGCCACTCGCCAGCCTGATCACCCCCAAAGTCCCCCTTGCCAGCCCTAAACTGTCCTCCCCTCCCCCCGCCAGCCTCCTAGCTCCCAACCAACCTGCTCCCCACAACTGCCCTCCTCTCCTGGCCTGATCACCCCTAACCACCTTTGCCTCTGCTCCATCACCATGGCTTTGTCTGGAAAGACGTCCAGAAGGTCTTCCAGTTTAATTACCATAGTAACCTTTTATTAGTATAGAGAGAATGATATAAACATTTGAAGACTCTGGGTGAAGAGTAGTTAGGCATTCTTTGTCATATTTTTGCTATTTTTTTTTGTTTATGACAGCCATTATTTCAAAATAAAAAAGTTAAAAAACAAAGGAGGCAGAAATCTCCATGCTGTAGGGTGGGAAGATGGGAGAGCACGAGGACAGTCCCTACACTCCTCAGTCATCTGCACATCTGGGAGTGTGGTCTTATTTAATTATAAAGGACATTGAGAGGAAAGCTCAGACAGTGCACAGTGGAAGCTCATGACTGCAAATCTTTCGATTTAGGAATCAAGGCTCTGAGAGTTGGTGTAGTTCCATAGGCATTTTGGAAATTTGACTCAAGTTGCTTACAGCCATTTTCATTCCATACCTCCAACATTTTAACTTGTTTTTTCCCTTCTTATTAAATTTGTTGGGGGTAATACTGGTTAAAAAAACTCTGTAGGTTTGGGATGCACAATTTTACAGCACATCTTCTGTACATCGTACTGTGTGTTCACCACCCCCAGGTTAGTCTCCGCCTGTCACCAGTTATCCCCCCGTACCCTCCTCCACCTCCCCACCTTCAACATTTTTAGTTAAAAGAAAGCATTTGAATTTTGTTCTAACACATTCTTCTTAGATTGTGTCAGTTAAATTAATATTAATTTTACACAATGAATTATATAAAGTGCTTGAATCTTTAAACATTTGCTGTTGTTATTATTTGTGAACATCCATGTAAATAAGTGCAAGATTCAATCAGTCTACAGAAATATACTCATAATAAAAATGATGGCTATTACTGTTCTCTTTTCCATACCCATAAGGTATTTTTACCCACTTCTCGAAGTGAGCAGTTATTTTGGTGTTTGGCTTATTTTTTAGATGCTTAGATAAGTTCATGTCATAGAACTGATGCTAAAAATCTGTTGGGAGATATCTGAAATGTTCATTTCTTTCAGTTGCCTTAGTTGGATCTATAGGGAGCAGTTTCTGGATAAAATAGGTCTCTACCCAATAGGAAAGTGATTCAGCTGTTGATAAATTGCCCACTGATTGGAGCACCTTCATGTTTTCTTGACTATAAATCCTTATCACCCTGTCACATTTTTCTCATCTATATCACCCTAAGCTTTGTATATTGAGTTAGATTAATGAGTAAGACTATTTAGCTAACAAATATTTATTGTCTGATAAGTGGTTGGCATTGTGCTAGTTTAAATGAACTGTGTTTATATTAAAGATCATTTAAAATACAAAATAAAAGATACTTTATATATAGAACAATAAGTCTCATGTGCCAGCTTCAGGAGATAGAAAGTGTAGCCTGAAGCATCCACCAGACACTTGCCACATCTGACATAGAGGTTTCCATCCAGTTCCCAGAAGGCAGCAGGGCTGTTTACATTCAGCAGCAGGCATATTCCAATACTTTCATCAACCACAACCTCAGGAGGGTGGAGGAGGAAGTGGGGAGGAAAGAGTGTGCCCGTGGATAATGAAGATAGAGAAATAATTTTTTTGATAGAAGCTAAAACTTAATTAACTAAGCATATTCTCTTTAAGAGTTAAAGAAAGGGACGTTAACACAACCAACCACACACTCATCTGATTAGAAAAATAGAGATAAATTATGGAGAGTACTCAGGACCTCAATGAAACTTGAATTATTTTTGCTTGAGGAGAATATTTCATATTCTTCATCCCTCATGTTTACCCCCAAGTATCTAAATTATTGAGGATATTTAAGCAGGAAATAGTAATAAATGGGTGCCCCAAACAGCAGCCCTTACAGCCATGAGATTAAATATGGGGATAGTCATCTCCTCTCACTTCTATTGAAACCCCAGCAAGAGAAATGAAAAATATGTTTGGAGGAAGAGGGAAATTAATAGCCTTCCTGTTCCTATAACATTGGGCTTGAAGGCAGTGTACTTTCTGGATAATGCCTCATGCTGTAAAAATAACAAACAAAAACACGGCTTGAGGCTATTGTGCCATCAGAAAATTATACTTCAGCTATGTAATATGTGGTTACTAAAAGCTCTCATGGCCATGACTAGAGCCCTGGTTTGTTTATGGTATCCTTAGTAGTAATATTTTTTATGTTTGTAACAATTTACTCTCAGATGAAAAGGCATTTTTGATAAAGGTAAACATTTCACCCACGAGGCTTTATCGGTGGAGTTAGAATTGCGGAGTGGAACTCTGAAATCACTCAGACATAGAACTGTTGCATTAGTGGAGTCAGCATGCAAACCCACTTACCTGGAAAACGGAAATGAGTTTGGGCAGAAAGTCCTGCTGCGGTGGTTAAGGATGAACCTTTTTCTCATTTCAGCTTTCTTTTCTGTTTAGCTTTCGTGCCTGTATCTTTGAAAAGCTCTGTTAATTTATTTCTAACTCACTAAAATATAATGATTTTAGGTACTTTCCCCAGAGTTGTTTTGTCCCCAATCTCATAGGATTTCCATGTATATGTACATTTTGTGTAAAAGGATGAATACACACTTTAGTTACTGGGCAGGCAGTCTATGGTGCTACAAGGTGGACTTTCTCTCCCCGTTGACCAAGGAGTCAGATGCTTTTCTCTTTGATGCGGTGGGTGAAGACTGAGAGTGGCTCCATCCATGCCACCATGGCAGTCCTAACTGAAGACCTGGGACTCATGATAGCAGGCAGGATATGTGATGACTGAGGTGTTCATGATACAGCGCATGGGAGAAGCCCAGGGCCTGGTTAAGAAACTGGTTAGCTCTCTCTCTAAATGGCCTATCTTAAAAAAAAAAAAATCTATTTTTATTGGTTTCAGAGATAAAGGGAGAGGGAAAGAGAGATAGAAACATCAGTTATGAGAGAGAATCATTGATGGGCTGTTTTTTGCATGCCCCCCACTGGGGTTTGAGCTTGCAACTGGGGCATGTGCCTTGACCGGAAATAAAACCATAATCTCCTGGTTCATATGTCGAGGCTCTACCACTGAGCCACACCGGCTGGGCTTGTCTATCTCTTGTCTTATAGATTACCTATGAACAAAAAACCATTTAAATGAAATTACATTTTTTTTTTTTTTAGTTTGCCTGCACTTCTTTTACTCTTATTTTTCCTCATGTTTTGATTTTTTGACGAATAAAGAATGAATACATATGTGCTGAATACTAAAACAAATTAAAGGTGACTTAGGTCCATTTCCTCTCCTTAGAGTTAACAGTGTCATAAAATACTTCCTTCATGATCAAACAAAAATACAGGCATAGAGTGAGTTTTGTCTCTAAATTAGATTATGCTGCAACATGTTTCCTTTGTTTATCAGTATTTCGTGGATATTTTTTAGTTATAGCTCCACATCATTTAAAAAAAATACCTGTCTAATATCTTACACTCTATATATTATGTACCATAATTTAGTCCCCCAATTCTCTTTGTTGGATATTCACTTTCCACTCTTCTGCCAACACAAATGATGTTGCACTAAGCATTCTTGTGCCTAAATTCTCGTGCTCTTATGTATTTCTGTTAAATTTCCCTAAATGGGATTGCTGAGTACTTTAAATATTTGTAAATACCTTAAAAGACTCCTCAAAACATTATAAAATTTCAACTTCCAGCTGAAGGTATGAAAGTATATTAAGTGAGAAGGAGGAAACAGACTGAATCATGGATTCTGAAGAGATTATAAAAATTAATAATATGTGTAAGTGCAAGGCAATAAACTTAAAAATTTCTTAATTCAAAAATTTACTACAATTAAGGAAACAATATCAAACAGATCACTAAAGACTAGAACAATAGTTAAAGATCCTTTATTTAAAAGAAACAAACCAGGTAGTTTTAAAGCTGAACACTAATCTTTAAAGAATAAATCATTTCAATATTTATTTGAACCTTCCAGACCACAAAGACTCTAGCATAATCTTAATATTAAAGTCTTATAAAGTCAGAACATAAATAGGGAACTATTTCACTTACAAATCAGGATTTCAAAATAGAATATTATCATATCGAAGATAATAGTCATGAAAAAATAGAATTTATTCTAGAATGTAAAGATAGTACCATATAAGAAATCAATTGATATAGCCAATTAAAGAACTGCATGATTAATAAATATTAAGATATTTGATTAATTTGAAAAGCCATTCTTAGTTTTTTTAAAAAAGTGAAAAAAATAAAAGAAAACTACAGTTCTTAATATTGATGAAGACCATTTACCACAAACTGGCAAATGCCATATTAAATGAGAGAATTCCAATCAAGATTAGAATAGATGCCTTTGCTATCACTATATCATTCAATATTATTTCTGGAAGTTTGAACTAATACAGTAAGACAAGAAACAGAAATGATCACTAAATATTATAGGAGGATCAAAAAATTACATTTTCATCATCAATATAATTATTCACTAAGAAAACTATCAGAAAATCAAAATACATTAAAGTAAATAAAATAATTTAGAAATAAGATCATAATAATTTAATCAGATGGTTATTTTAAAATCCATAGCAATTTTCTGTCCTAGAAATGATAAATTAGAAATGAAAAAGTGGCCCTAGCCAGTTTTGCTCAGTGGATAGAGCACTGGCTTGCGGACAGAAGGGTCCCAGATTCGATTCTGGTCAAGGACACCAATCTCGGTTGCAGGCTTCTCCCCGGCCCAGGTCCTGGTCAGGGTGAGTGCAGGAGGCAACCAATGGATGTGTTTCTCTCACATCAATATTTCAAGATATGTTTGGGGACACACAGTCTAGTATACTTATTGATGGATTATATGATTGGAGTATAGGAAATAAAAGAATCAAAGAGTTAAGGATAATCTCTACCCCAAGATAGATTTTAAGACACTGAAGAGCAGAAAACCTTTCAGAGATACCTTCTTTAAAAAATAATAATAAAAAAATATATAAATATATATATTAATTGATTTCAGAGAGGAAGGGAAAGGGAGAGAGAGAGAGAGAGAGAGAGAGAGAGAGAGAGAGAGAGAGAGAAACAGCAATGATGATAGAGAATCAGCTGCCTCCTGCATGCCCCACACTGGGGATTGAGCTCGCAACCCAGGCATATACCCTGAGCAGGAATGGAACCGTGATATCCATGGCTCGATGCTCAACCACGGAGCCATGCTGGCAGGACAGCACCTTCTTGATTTTTCTCCTTCTTTATTCCAGCATACTTCATACAGTCCACCACCATGTCTTTCCTGTTCTATCTTCAAAATGCATCCCGATTCCTACTGCTTCTCGTTACCATCACCACTAGTCCAAGCCACCAGCAGCAACTTTAACCTGTCAATTGGGCATCATAAATGCAATTATTCTCCTCTAGGCATCTATTATGTGAATGCCTGGTTAATCTTTCTGAAGCATTGTTTAATCATGTCACATCTCCTTTCTGACAGTGAGAAGTCTAATCACTTAGCCTGATAGTCATTTCCTTTATTGCTGGTCTTTCTCAATCTCTGTTCCAGCTTAATTTTCCATCATTCCCATCTGAACTCTTGACCTTTGCTAAATTGCTACATTTGCTCAAAACAGGTACTTTTCCACACTTGTGAGTTAACCCACATCAGCCCCATCGCTCCCAAACCTTCCCTCCTATTAAAAGTCAAGTTCAAATCTCACATCCGTGGAGATCATCTCAGGGGCAAAATTATATACTTTATAAATGAATATGTAGGTATACTTAGTCCTATTTTCACAAATATGTAGCCAGTAATGGCACTCAGTCACTTTAGTTTACATTAAGCCTCTCAATTCCTGCCCAATCCCTTATATTTGTACTTCAAAAAATTCTATGTAATCTGAGTTTCTGTTTCCTTTTCAGTAAAATGGTAAAAGTAATATTTATCTCATAGTGCTATTATTAGGATGAGTTAATGTACAGTGATTAATACAAAGTGGTCCTTAATTGTTAATATTTTTTAATTTTTCCCTTTGTATTGAATTTATTGGGGTGACACTGATTAACAAAATTATACAGGCTTTATGTGCACAGTTCCACAACATATAATCTTTTAAAAAAAAATATATATTCTATTGATTTTTTTACAGAGAGGAAGGGAGAGGGATAGAGAGCTAGAAACATCGATGAGAGAGAAACATCGATCAGCTGCCTCTTGCACACCCCCACCGGGGAGGTGCCAGCAACCCACGTACATGCCCTTTGACCAGGATCGAACCCGGGACCCTTGAGTCTGCAGGCCGACGCTCTATCCACTGAGTCAAACCGGTTTCGGCATAATCTGTACACTCTATTGTGTGTTCACCACCCCAAGTCAAGCTTCTGTCTATCACCATTTGACTCAGTTTCCTTTGAAGTTAGTTTTTGGAAGTCTTCACAGGTTGCATATTAGTTAACAATTCGTCTTTTACAAAAACACTTTTAACAGAAGTGACATTGAGAGAATAGAGGGGTGGTTTATACTTCCACGTCTGCGTTTCAACTGATGATGAAATAAGATTATTTTATTGAAAAGTGGACTTTGCTCTTCCCCTTATCAGGGAAGGGCTCTTCCTTTAAAAGGTGTTCAGCTCTAACTTTACCAAAAACTCTCTAAGCATCCCGAACAACGCCAGAGCCCTGATACTTGTGTGTCTGGCACGTGTGTATGGAAAACATGCTCTCAGCTGACACAGCAGGATCGCTTGCTAAGCAGTCATCGACATTTAAGTCAATTCAGGAAAAAGGCACAAAAACAGACTGTTTTACAGACTCACTTGTCATTTTAATGTTAAAATAACATGTAACTTAATGCTTTAATATCCTAATGTGCCGATTTTTAAAAAAAGAAAGATTCATACTTCCAGGGGCATTAAGGGAATTTAAAGAGGTCGTCCACTACATAAAAGTACTGAACCTGTAAAAATGGTTTCTGTATCTTTCATATTCATTATACAGGTTTAAATGATGCACGAATAAGTGATTTTTTTTTTACCCGTTTTATTTCCACCAGAACACACATGCTTCATCAACATTAATTGAACATATTTGAGATTAAGGGCTAGCTAATAAAAGAAAAATTGCTGTTATTTTTTTTCCTTTTTAATTCTCACTTGAGGGTATGTTTAGAGAGAGGAAGGAAGGGGAGAGAGAGAAAAAGAAGAAAGAAAGAAAGAAAGAAAGAAAGAAAGAAAGAAAGAAAGAAAGAAAGAAAGGAAGGAAGGAAGGAAGGAAGGAAGGAAGGAAGGAAGGAAGGAAGGAAGGAAGGAAGGAAAGAAGGAAGGAAGGAAGAAGGAAAGAAAGACAGACAGACAGAAAGAAAGAAAGAAAGAAAGAAAGAAAGAAAGAAAGAGAAAGAAAGAAAGAAAAGAAAAGAAAAAAAGAAAGAAAGAGAAAGAAAGAAAGAAAGAAAGAAAGAAAGAAAGAAAGAAAGAAAGAAAGAAAGAAAGAAAGAAAGAAAGAAAGAAAGAAAGAAAGAAAGAAAGAAAGAAAGAAAAAAGAAGAAAGAAACATGGACCAGTTTGACCAGTCGCCTCCAGCTGGGGGGGGGGGGGGGGGGGGGACGGGTTGGAACCTGCACCGGGCGCTCCAGCCCGGGAGCCGCTGCGGGCAGAGCCGGCCCCGCACCCCGCGCGGCTGGGGGGGCAGAAGGCCTCTGCGATCGCGCCTTTCGGGTCCCTCACCCTTGAAACCCGGCTCTTTCCCGCCAGCGAGGAAGCGCCTTTACCAAGTGCTGCCTCCCTGGGAGTTTGTCTCCGCACGAGGTCCCGCCCCGGGAAGGGCTCAGCCCTGCGGGGCCGGGGGAGCGGGGCGGGGGGCAGCGGGGCCGGGGGAGCGGGGCCGGGGCTGGGGGTCCGGGGCCGGGGCTCCCGTTAAGCGCAGGAAAGGCGCCCGCCGCCCGCCCGCCCGCCCGCCCGGAGCTGGGTGCGCTCCCGCCCGGTGCGGCCGGAGGGGGTGCCTGTGGGTGGCCCCAGCCCGCGCCCCCTCCCTCGGGCGGGCGGGGAGGGGAGGATGAGCGCGACCGCCGAGGCCCCTCCTGCCGCCCGGGCTCCATAAAAGCCGCCGACAGCGCTCACCCTCCACCCGCCGCCCTCCACCCGCCCGCGCCAGGCCGCTCCGGACAGCGCCCGCCGCCCATCGCCGTGAGTGCCCGGGGTCCGAGCGGGGCCCTGGCCCCTGCGGCCCGGGCGGGGGGGTGCTCCCCTCCCCTGTCCCCTGTCCCCTCTCCCCTCTCCCCTCTGCCCTCTCCCCTCTCTTCTCTCTCCTCTCCCCTCTTCCCCTTGGTCCCCATGGTCTCCGCCGCCTCCCAGGCGCCCTCAGACAGAAGTCTCGGGAAGAAACTTTCCTCCGGGACGGACTGACGGACTGACGGACAGGCAGACGAGCGGACGGGTTTGGGGCAGGAGGGCAGGGAAGTGATGCCCTGTGCCCAGCCGGGACCTCCTGTGTGTGCAGCCTCAGAACCGGTGCCTCCGCTCCGGACTCTCCGCCGGGACTGGGACCAGATCGCACGGAGTCCCCGGGCCTGGAGCGGGGCGCAGGCTGCACCCCGAGCGGGCGCTGCCACTCCGCTCCCCTCTGTCCGCGGGCCCAGCCGCTCCCGGTCCTGGGTGTCAGCGGGGACCAGGCTCCGGGGTCCTGGGTGTCAGCGGGGGCCATGCCCGGGGTCCTGGGTGTCAGCGGGGACCAGCTCCAGGAAGCGAGGGGGCTGTGTGTGCCAGGTGTCCCCCTAACCCCCCACCCCCTTCCCTGTGTCTCTGTGCCCTCAGATGCCGGGGAGCCAGCGCCGGGGGCCGGCCCGCGGGGCGCTAGCCCTGTGCCTGCTGCTGTGCCTGGGCCTGCTGGCGGAGGCCTACCCCGAGAAGCCCGAGAAGCCCGGGGCCAACGCGTCCGCCGAAGAGCTGGCCAGATACTACGCTGCGCTGCGACACTACATCAACCTCATCACCAGGCAGAGGTGGGTGGGCCGCCAGGGGCCGCCTCCAGGAGCCGCCTGTCCTGCTGGCCCAGGGCTCCCGGGGGTTCAGAGAGGACAGGGACCCAAACAAGACTGTCAGCGATCAGGGAGTGTTTGTGCGGGGCACTGAGTACTCTCCCTCCACAACGGGTCACCAAGGCCCCGTCCCCAGAACCAGGTACTCAGTGCTGTGTGGCTGGCATCCCCTCCCACCTACCCATCATCCCCTGGCCCTTTTTGTTCTTAGGACAGTGGGTTCTGTTTTGGAACCAGGAAGGGAAAGTACCAGGCGAAAGGGTGGGCAGTGCCCCCGGAGAATGGCTGTGGGGAAGCCAGAGAGCAGGGTGGTCCGAGAAAAGTAACAAAACCCAAGGAGGAGAGCTGGTTGATAAAGACATTGCCAGACTTTCCAGTCTGCCCAGAGCAAAGGGAATGACAGTGTATGCTATTTTCTCCTCTTCTGTATGGTGTCTCAGACCTTTACTTGAAAATTCTGGTCCAAATAAATAGACATTTAGCAGAAAACTGTTGATCTAAAGTGCAGAAGTTTGGCCATTGTATAGCACATGCACACTGAAAAGAAAGTGTCTGCTTGGTGCTTTATTAGATAGAAGCTTATTGTTCTAGTCACTCTAGGATGACTCCAGAGTTTGCACGGAATTCAAGAAATTGTAAAGCTCGTTCTGAACCCCCAGGAAGTGAAAATGAAATTCCACATTTTCGTTCTCAATATCAACTATTAGGCAAAAAAATCGAATCCAAATAATTTTACAAATAATCTAGGATTTAAAATGTTTTTAAAATTGGTTCATCTTAGTTCTAAATCATTTAATATTTTATATTTTAATTCTCAAGATAAAATGACCTTAAAGAAACTAAAAAACAATGAACCCTTCAAAAGCATTCGTGCTATTTAATATATTTAAATTATGTTTTATAAAGTGTTTTTATCATATTTTTGCTTTTTACAAGTCGGGGAATAGTTGGAAAGGATGCAAAGTGGAGAGAATTTCTATTTCTTAAACAAAGTTTATTTTTTATGTTTCATCACAAAGCCGTTTCATCCTGAGAAGTTTTCTATAAGATCCAATTTTCATAGAATCAGAAATACATGAGAGTGCCAGAATTGAGTAGTATTGGTTTATGATCCTTGAAGACTGATAATGTTAATTAGTGAAAGGCAACAGTGTTTTATATCCTAATAGATTTCTCAGAAAGTTAATTGCTTTTAGTTATTGCTTATGCTATCTTACAGACCAGAGAAAAGAACTTGTACAAATAAAAAAGATATTGTTCTTTTCCAAGAAAACCATTGTTAGTTCTTTAGTTTGTCATTTATAACACCCAGGAGAACTTAGTTTTGAAAAGACAGCTGCTATAAAGCTTTATCATTATACGGTATTAAAGCTTTAGCATTTCAAAATGTTTTCCTAGGCGTTACTTTGTTCAGTCTTTACTTCAGGACTTTGGAGTGAGTATAATTATCTCCATTTTACTAAGAACGTTTCATGGAATCATTTTAGGGGTGATGGAATTGGAGCCCTCCTCCTCATTTTCCTTGATGTTGTCACCACCATTAGCAGTCGATATGACTTCCAACATCTTTGATGAGAAAAAAGGAAGGGGAAGGGACTTGAGTTTCATGGGAAGAGATTCAGATTCAGTGGAAAAGAGTTGGCCCTAGAGCAGAGCTTTTGTCTCATCTTCATATAAATGCCTCCTTAGAAACTATCAGAGGCATGTAATCTGCACCGATGATCTGCATCCTGTATGTGGATTGCCTTCCCACCACACGCCCCACTCAGATGCACATGTTGGCATTTGTGAAGATTTTGGTGTCATTTGTGAATATATGTTTGACTTTGTCACAAATGCTCTCTTTCCTCCCTTTTCCACACAGTCCATGTTTTTAAGCTGTATACCCTGGTTCACTGCTTCCAAAAGCTACATCATTTTTTTCTAGAGCATGGTAGATCCACATCTTGTTAGATCGCCTCAGGCTGGCTTTTTGCTCCCATGATATTTAGCCATGTCGGGACACAACGAGGGATGGTGCTACTGACACCCAGAGAGCAGGGGCCAGGGGTGCAGCTGAACACCCTACTCTGCCTAGGACAGCCCCCTACAGCTAAGAATTAGTCAGCCCAAATGTCCACAGTGCTGGGATTGAGAAACCCAGTCTTAAGTGTTTCTCTACCCAGGTGCACCTTGGGATCATCTGAGAAATTTAAACAATATGCTGATGTTAGACTGCACCTGGACCAGTTAAGTCAGAACTCGCAGTAAGGGTGGGTCTTAGACTTCATAGCAATTTTAAAAGCTCTTTCGAGTGCAGCCAGGATTAGGATCCCCCCCCCCCCCGTACAGAATCTATACCTTCGAAAGTTAAAGCATTGTAGAGAAAAAGGATAATCTAGAATAAATTAGAGAATGAAGAACAGTGAACAGTGCTATCCTGTGCAAAGCCTATTATAGGTGTAGTCTCTTTACCTGATAAATTGGAGAAAATACTGGCCAGCTTTTTCATTCACTGGAGCATGATGAAGATAAATGATTAAAGGTTGCCCAAGAGTTTTAAGATTAATATTATAAAATCAACTGATGGACAGAATACATAAGAATAAGCAACAGCCTAGAATCTGATAAGGCAGCTCCAGGAAATCTTTGAGGAAACCTCACAAGTGATGGGGACAGGGGAGTCTGCTTATTTTTTTTCTTCCCTTGAGTCTTAGAAAAAGGGGCAATAATAGGAAGATTTCCCCCCAAATTTAGATTTAATTGTGCTTGATAGGCAGTCAGAGTATGCCTTCTGACAGCTCTGTTCCTCAGTTTCATCTCTTAGCTAATCAGTCCAGCCAGGCTAATCTCCCATTTGTGGGGAAAAAGTGGCTGTTGGTGTCCAGTGCCCTTTTTGAAAAAGGGGCGAACAGCCTCTTTAAAAAATGCAATTTAGTACTGTAGACTTGTTAGACTCTTTAGAGAGAGAGCGCGAGAGAGAGCAAGTGTCGGAGGAATGGTTCCATTTACTCACCTGGAGTAAGTAACATGTGTCATCCTGGCAGGAAAGCATAGCTTCGCATTCAGATATTGTCCTATTTATGTCCTGCAACAGGAGAAAAAGACCAGAATCATTTCTATGGACCAGTAGGATTCCTTTATTCTTACAGGGCAGATTAAAATCACAGTATGACATATAAGCATAACCAATGGATGCAAGACACTGTAGGGGTGGAGGGTGGGGGCAGGTGGTGGTGGTGGTGGTGGTAGTGGTGGTGGTGGTGGTGAGGGCATGTGGGGGGGGAAGGAAGGGGGATGGATGTCAATGGGGGAAAAAGGAGACAGGTACTACTATTTGTAATACTTCAAACAATAACATAAAATAAAATAAAAACTATATGGCTATTTGAAACAAAACAAAACAAAACAAAACAAAACAAAACAAAACAAAATCACAACATGAGAGAAGGCTTTTTTTTTTTTTTTTTTTTTTTTTAGCTTGTGGTACCCCAAACAAGGAAAATATAGAATCCAGGTTCCATTGCTATCTGTAAGAAAGTGTGAATTTCAGCGGCAGCCATTTATATTTGTGTATCACTTTGTCATTTCCAAAGCATTGTGACACACTACATTTTAACTGAGAGTATGATTTAAGTATGTTATGATTTTGTTTTTACAAATGAAAAAACTAAGAATAAAAGACACAGGTGAGTCTGGAACTTTAGTCACCAATTTTGTTGTTAGAGATGTTTCTTAAATATCATCTGGTCTCTTTAAGATTTAAACTGCTGTATATCATTTGAGCTATAGCCAATTAATTAATTATGGAAACGTTAAAATCATGCTTTGATGTACTTTTATTTCCTACCACCTCGTTATAAATATATCTACACATGTATTATTTGTGGTATAAAAAGACAAGAATTTGGAATTTTGTTGGGTTTAAATAATCTGCTGTTATTTAAGTATGTAAAAAATTATATACATATTTAATTTGAAGTCATATGATACTTTTTATTTTTTTAATCGATTTTAGAGAGAGGGAGGGAGAGAGAGAGGGAAAAACATGGATGTGAGAGAGAAACATCAATCAGCTGCCTGCCACATGAGCCCCACCTGGGAACTGACCCTGAACCTGGGGCCGGGCCCTGACCAGGAAGAGAGAGACCTGCCACCTTCTGTGAATGAGACGATGCTCTGCCGACTGAGCCGCCGCCAGGGCGTGATGGTTTTGACGATAATGTGTGCTTTGTGGGCCTAAGTCACTGTTAGCAGATAATGAACTGAAAGTCAGGTTTAGACTTGATAACCCAAATGGGAGATCATCTTTTTTTCTAAATATTTTTATGAATATTCAAAACGTGCTTTAAATAATTTTTCCTTTCTGTTTTGGTTTTGTTAGATATGGGAAACGATCCAGTCCTGAGACACTGATTTCAGACCTCTTGCTGAGTGAAAGCGCAGAGAATATCCCTCGAACTAGGTATGGGAAGGCTAGTGTGGGACTTTGGGGGAGGGAATCAGAGAGGGCTGCTTGGGGAGGAAGCTTTGGAACCGAGTCTTCCAGACCAGGTAGGCTTTGGAGAGAGAGGGGAATGGAGGATAAGGTGGGGAGGACCTTTCTTTTCATGGAGTCATTTGTAAATCTTTAAACTGGGGGGTAATATTTTCTACTGCAAATTATTTGATGCTCCTTGAAAAACTTTAAATATGCGTGACTTTTACTGCAGACATTACTCTATGGATAATTTCTATTGGGTTAGAATTGGGGGAGCATGAATGAGTTTCCGTCTCTACATTGAAATGACCCATCATCCATTTCTGACTGGGGTAATGTTTTTTTTTTTTTAATATACTCTGTGGAGTGTCTGGGTATCTGATAATATGTCATGTCCCTCATGAGTCTTATTCCAATCTTTCTGGTTTACATGAAACTATAGATAAATTACATGGAACTCATTTACTTTTTAACATATTTTAGTTCAACTGATGTCACACAGTAATTTATTGCATTCAATGAATGAATATTGAACAATGTATTATTCTTAGGGGCTTGTAGCCTTGGGGCTTTCT
Organism: Pipistrellus nathusii; assembly: GCA_963693515.1. Lineage (NCBI taxonomy): Eukaryota > Metazoa > Chordata > Mammalia > Chiroptera > Vespertilionidae > Pipistrellus > Pipistrellus nathusii. The sequence continues at coordinate 67,011,868 of OY882868.1, read as the reverse complement.
TGGAGGGTGGACTGTTTGGGGAAGAGATGCCCACCAATATCTAAGGGTTGGACATTGGGCCAGGACCCCGTGGACAAGGAGTTCTGCTAAGAGGAAGCCTGGTCCCCCTTGGTTTTCATCCGCTGCCTCTTGCCTCTACCCCCGTTAGATCACATGGCATGTGGTTCATCCATTTCTGTGGTAGCTTGTCTGCCTTAATCCCAGAGCTCGACAACGGCAAGAACCAAGTTCCCCAGAAGAGGTCACTAGAACACTTGCTCAGTGAGTGTGACCGGAGAGGTTTCCCTTGGAGGTTCAAGCAGGTGACCTGCCCTCCAACCCTTCCTCCGTTCCCTTGTGCAATGGCCAGCCAGCGTGCAGGTGCCATTCTAGAGCTGTCAGGTTTGTTTTCTCCGAGGGAAACAACCATTTGGACTGGAATAAAGCTCCAGTGCTCATACCTGTGGAGGTACCAGCCAGATTTCAATAACAAATGCAAGGGGAACAAATGGAAAAATTCATAAGGATTGCTTTTACATACTAATCAATAAATGCTTTTTTATGTTTCATGGACGTGCGTATGAGGTTTGCTATTATAACAAGCTTAGGGTGAGCTATGTCCTATCTACTTAGGATAAGAAAACTTACTTTGTTTTGTGGCCTGAAGTTGCACGGTTAGGGCACGAGATAAAGTTAATTGCATCCTGATTGACGGCCACAATCAATGCAGTTATAAGGAAACAAAACCTGATAGCCTTTTTGTTGCCTGTGAATGCTTTTTTTATTTTTATTTTTTTATTAAAAAGGGTAATTTAGAGTCCAAATACGTAGCGTCTGCCTACATAGAAAGCCTTGAAGGGAAACGAAGGAAGCATATTCAGAGTTGAGCAACAATAACTTTCTTGTTATGGTTTTCGTGTGGTTCCTAGTTTTGATCTTCAGAAATACTGCAGGGTTCTTTGAGCCTTTGAAATAGTCCCTCTGAGATCTGCCCAAGACTCCCATGACCACGAGTAAAAGCTACTCAGCTGGGTCTGTGCACATTGCGCCACCGTCTCCCGCTCTGATATTCCACACGGAATGCCGGTGGGAGCCCTTCCACAGTTTCTGACCCTCTTTCAGTTCAGAACAGAATGTCTCGCTCTTGCCAGCTCCCCAGGAAGCTGGGGAGCTTCTCTTACACGCTCTGCTTCTTCTGTTGACAGGCTGGAAGACCGCTCTATGTGGTGATGGGAGAGGGAACTTGCTCTCCGGGCTTTGCCTATTTTCCAACCCCAATTTCATTCTGTAAAGCTAGAGGCTGCCTGTTTTCCCAATGCAAGCAGCCCCTCTGCTCCCCTCTGCAGAGCTCTCCTCTGTTGTCGTTGCATATATGTGTGTTTCAATAAAGTAACATGCATTCAAAAGTGTGTGCTCCTCAATGAAAGATCTGATGTTGCGACAGTGAGCATTAAGTTATTCACGACATCAGTCTCCCCACCTAGCGAATTCAAGGCTTGTTTCACCAATATTAAAGCAGTGGCTATGGAAAATATAAAGATAAGATGATTTATGATGGCCAAGACTTAGCCTTGTGTGGGTAACAGAAACATTCGGAAACATTGGACAGGGGAATGCTAGTTTGGAGCAATTTGATGAACGCCTCCTGACCATCACATGGGCTTCTTGTTAACCTCATTGGCCTATGCTATTCACAGACCGAATTTCTAATAGCATTTTCTGAAAAAAAAGTCTTCTCTCTCCCCTGTTTAATGTGGTAGCCACTAGCCACCTGTGGCTTTTCAGCACTCAAATGTAGCTCATGAAATAAGGAGCTGAGTTTTAAACCTTATCAAACTTTAAATAGCCAGATGTTTTTAGCAGTTACCATGTTAGACGGCTCTGGTATATACAGCTCCTTAAGCTACTTCTCTTGGAATTTGAGTCCTAAGCAGAAATACACTTGACTCGGATGATTATGTTTTCACACAACATGGGTGTGTTAATCAATTTAGCTAAAGGCTATGAAATCCCTTCCTTCATGTACCTATTTGTATGAGCTTAGTTTTAAATCAATGTTTTTAGATTCCTACACGTAATTTTTAAATCAAAGAAAATGGGTATTTCCCACTACATCTAAATGCCTAAAAGGCTAAACATTAAACAGTCTACATGGTACCTACAACTCTCCCTTCTTCACCTCATCACGTGAGAAAGAGGACTAACCCTTCACACCAGGTGAGCCCTGTGGGGCATTAATCGATGGTTTCCAGGTTCTCTGACCTTCATCTTTTCTCAACTTCTGAGTTCTCACTTGTGGAATGAGAGTAGTAAATCCTGCCCAACTTTCTACATATCTATACTGGGATTGAAATTCAAGTTAAGCTGAAACCGGTTTGGCTCAGTGGATAGAGCGTCGGCCTAAGGACTAAGAGGTCCCAGGTTCGATTCCGGTCAAGGGCCGGGGTCCCTTGGCCTGGCCAGTAGGGATTGGGCCAAAACTGGCTCTTCGACATCCCCCGAGGGGTCCCAGAGTGAGAGAGGGCACTCTGGAAAGTTGCTGTCGTACAGGGTGTGGAACACAAATGCACATGTGCAGATTTGGGGCGACAGTGCCCCAGCAACAACATAACCCATAGCCGAAGGTGAAATAGTGCCATCCTGTGAGGAATTGGGCTCCCTTCTCTCTGGTTTCGGGGTGCATCACCTGAGAAACATGGCTGCTAAATCACTGCAGCTTGGCAGCTCCTGAGTTGAGTGTCTGCCCCTGGTGGTCATCATAGCAACCAATCAGATGAACACTTAGCATATTAGCCTTTTATATATATATATAGATGCCTATAAACACAATAACTCCATAAGCATTATTAAGCTCTCATCCAAACTCTATTCTGCCTTAAGTATAAATTGCTCATAACTTTTTTGAAGATGCTGTTACATTTTTATGTTGATCTTTACAATGCCATGACACATTCAAGTAGATAATTATTCCACTAATTTTCACAGATAAGGAAACTGAGGCCCAGGGAAACTACGTGACTTTCTACCTCACTCAGGTTAGGGGTCCAGGCATCGGCTCCTCTAGTTACAAACTCTACCCTGCCTGATGTTGTCTCACAGCAGACGTGAGTCAAGACGAGGTCACATACAATCCGGTTAAGAATATAACTCGGGTACACTTAAAACAAATTAGAGAATAACGAAGTACTACACTGTGCAAGAAGCATTAGAAAGGGGGAATGAGTGTGGGCAGAACCAGCTGGAAAGGGCTAATGGAGTATGTGAACGTTGAGCTGGAACGAGGACACTATGTAAGGCGACCAGCTGGGCTAACCTCAGAGGCAGGACAGCCTTAACGGGCGTAGCAAGTGACAGGACCAGGGGCAGAGTAGCCAGGGGTTGGATTGATGAAGTAGCTCCAAGCATGGTCAAACTCATCCATCTGTCCATTCATAGACTTAACACTTCTTGAGCACCTTATATATATTGGGCATTGTACTAAGCGCTGGGGATATAAAGATCAATAAAAGAATCTCAGGCAATTTACTGTCTAATGAGGGAGACGGATAATGACAGCGCATTCTTAGAAGTGCTAAGATGAGAGTGTCAGAGGTTTGGATATACTAGGTTCTTCCGTCCGACTCATCGTGCTTCCCTTTGCAGTTTTCTGACAAAGGAGCTGTAGATCTGAGAATGAGTTGCCAAGTGGAGAACAACATTCCAGATGGGCAAGTATCTGGTGATTCAGATTCAGGGCTGCCCTAAGCTGAGTCAGGGCACCTGGCTGAGGCCCAGCACTCTGGAATAGCCCCTTCCCCAATAAGCAGTCTCAGCATTCTGGTGCCGAGTGACAGGAATTAGTGAGTTCGGTGGGGGACCTTGCCAAATTTACTTACCCAAACAGCCCGTGGAGAAGAAGCGCTGGCCCATCATAGGCGGCAGCAAATGGAAGAGAAGAAGGGCACTCGTGAATGCAGGTTGCCTTCTGACACGGCGTCCCTGACCACGGGGCAATGGGGCCTCAGGAAACAGAACAGCCGCCGGCCTGGTGTCCTGAGGGAGACGGGGAAAGGACAGAGCCTCTCTGGGCCAAGGCTGCAGCTTGGGCTCTCCACACTCAGCTGCTCACCGCTGTCATTCCCTGTCATGGGGTCAGAACTGTCTCCTCCCGACCTCACAAGAAGTGGGCGTGAGGTGCTGCAGGAGCCAGGCCGGGGAGAACGAGGGAGGAGCACCTATTGCCGGATGAAGAATGAGAGAGAGGGGGTAGAGGACATGCAGTTACGAGAGAGCAATACATATTTTGAGTGTGTTGTAAGCTGTTTGAACTTGACCATATGCTAGGCCTGGCCCACTGGTTACTGTTCTAAAGGGAAAACCCCATCTGGTACGAAAGCAAGTCCTCTAGGCCAGCCGTCACCAGCCTTTCAGACCTCACGGACCACTGGTTGGCGGACAAACCAGGCTCCCTTCACCCCACACCCGCAGCGCCCCGGAGAGTATTCTTCATTCTGCTAAATCAGGATAGACCTCCCAGACTGAGGTCTCTGAAACAGGATCTTATGGACAAGTTTACAAGCTCAGAGGATAAATATATTGAGGTCAGTTTAATTCCTTATTCAGGAAGGAAGGGACTGTTTCTTCCGCGATATTTGAATTCCCTGAACATTTGAATTTCCAGCTTCTTTTCGTGTCTAGATAAGGGCCAGAGCAGAGAAGCAGATAGGTACAAAGAGAAGGGAACTCAGTCCTGGTTTGGGATTTGCACACCGTGGCCCCTTGCTTCCCGCTGAGCGGAGTAAGGATGACGGGTGCCGCTGTCTAACGCTACACCCACAGGCAGACTCTGGGACCCTTCTGATGACGGAAAAGTAAATGTGATGGCAGTTAATGGTTTCCCTCTTTCTAACACACACACATAGGCTTACATGGTTACTTATTTCTATGTAGGCAAGAGAAAAACGTTTCTCCTCCCTGCAGAACATTGGAATCAGTTACAGTATCATCAGAATGAAACAAATACCCTTTTCTTTATCATCATAAAGGAAAACAGCCTTTTAGTAAGATATTTCGGTGGAATATTCTTTTATTGTGGTTCATGCTAGGAGCTTTATGATACATTGTCACAATTAAATGATTGCCTTTTCTTCTGCCTATTAAAAAATTAGCACAGTGTGAAATCACACTGAATCTTTTAAAAGTCAGAATGGAATAACATATAATTAATCTTACGTGTCACCCAGGCTCATTGTTTAATGTGGTAAGTAATAGCTTTCAGTTGGAACTCATTCTAATGCTTCAGGATTGAAACTCTTTGCAGTTACGGGCACTGTGTGGGGTGATACCTGCCTGGCTGCCTGACGTAGGATAGGTGCTCCAAGGAAGCCAGTTCAGGCTGGAGGTAAGTGTGACGCCTGAAAGTAAACCCCCACCGAGCCAGAACAAGTGCAGTGTTTGGAGAACAACCTCAGAGGGTTTGTTGTGATTTTTTCTGGAGGTACAGGTACCATTTTTGACAAAATTACAGGAGTTTATTCAACCATGCCTTCCTGGAGCCCTCAAAGTTATTGGTTGCTAGTGTCCTTTCCTTCATCTCAGAAGTTTTGCTCACTTTAATTAACCTTTTAGTATGCAGTTCAGAAAGAACGTTTTTCTTCGACCTTGAATATTGTGGTATCAAAATTTTCAGAAGTGTCTTTTGGCTCACTAGTAATTTTCCCCTGGCTCTAAGTTTAATGATCATTTTGGAGTTATTGCAAATTGTTACTGATTATATTGCTAATGTATTGCTGTATTAATGGAATGTCCTATTGGCATTATTCCCCATGTTACTAATGTATTAAATCTAATTTGGGATGTATCGTATAAGTGTTTTTGTCCTTAGGCAAATTATTTTGATATTTAGACATATAAAGAATTTGAGTCTTTTTAACAAACTGATTAACTTAAAAGTCACAGTTTCCTTTAATTCCCAATCTAGTCCTAATCTCAGGATTCTCTGTTTCCCCACATGTTAAGTGTGGAACTTGAGTTGTTCCTGTATTCATTTACAAGTTGACTTGACTCATTAATTTGACTGCTATGCTCAGGTATTATGAGGGAAATGAAAGTTAAAATGCAAACCTCTTAGTAGAACATAAAAATCACATTTTACCGTTTCTTCCCACAAACTAACAGCTCTCTATGTGGATATTATCTATTAGAGAGAACAGCATCATTCAAATGATTTTGTTTTTTCAATTAAAGTTTGCCTGAAATAATTTGAGTAGTATTTATTCTGACTCCTACATCTTTTCACACTGCCAAATCTTTTCAAATCATAGCAACCCACTAAATTAACTGGACTGTGAATTTTAATGTAAAATAAGCAATGTTGGCAGAACATATTTAATATAGCCCTTTTTCCTAAGAGACTGAATTATTGGCAAAGTTAAAATGGAGCCAGCTCATCTCTGATAAGTTTCTAGAGTCCCCAGGATGCTATCAATTTCTGAAACCCTAACCGAAGAATCTCTCTGTGACAGGTAGTCTGCTAGGGTCTAAGATGTATACAATGAACAGAGTTTCTCTGCTCTTAAGAACCTAACAATTTATAAGGCGATAGGCACATGCTTAAGTGACTGTAATACGAGGCAGATCATGACTAAGGTTTGAATAGAAGCACAAAGTAATTGCTGTGGGAGAACAGGGGGCCTGAAACAATTCCCAGTGGTGTGTGTCGGGAGTGGGGAGTGTCATTTGAAATGTTCCTTGGTGAGTGGCAACAGTTCCTAGGATGCTCTTTTGTGGACCTCAAGATCATTATGAACTCTGTTATGTTCCTAGGAAAAAAAGCTGTACAGGTGCCTAAGCAAGTGCCAACTGGGATTCCGAGGTGGTTTTCTGGGGAATGGTGACTGGCTACCTGTCTGAGTGTGAGTGTTGGTTGTCATCTCAGAGTGAACATGGATTGAGTTGATGCTCCTGGGCGCTGGGATGAGCATGTAGGACCATGGAGGGGACAGGGTGGCTAACACCTTCCCCATGAAGACGAGGCACTCATTTAGGGTAACAATGTGAGAAGGAAGTACCCAAAGCCAAATGTATAATGTTTTTTAAGGAAGTGATGTGTTTAGGCATAGGTCTCCTCCACACAGACCCCAAGGCAACTTTTGCCTGGGATTCAGGACTGGCAGAGACCCAGTGCTCTGTGCCCCGCAGTCAGCAGGAGACATAGGCACTTGGCGGTGCAGGCTTCTCACAAAGGGCTCCAACAGTTGTGATGATGCTAGCAAATCAGTTTTGGGATGTTGACTTGGTAGGATGACCAATCATTCTGATTTCCCCAGGACTTTCTCTGGTTTAACATGGAAAGTCCTACATCTTGAAAAACACTTTAGTCCTAAGCAAACCAGGACAGCTAATCACCCCACTTGAGAAACAAACCACTATGATCTTATCTTAAGAGAAAATACAGGGATGGGTAGCTCTACAGTTGTAATACATGACACACAGAGTTTATTCTTGTATTTATTCATTATTGTGTTATTTGTATTACAACTGTAAGCCTACTTCTGCCTATCCCCGCTGTGTACTCCTGAGTGCCAAACTACTTAGAAGGGAGCATGTCAACTAACCATCAGCATTTATACACTTGAATATAAATGTTCAACTGCATGCTATTGCCCTAATTAAACTTACAGTACACTGTTCTCTTTGGATAATTGTAAAAGGTAATTTTAAAATATTCCCATGCTAGAAAAACACCAGCTGTGAAGACATTAAGAATTTCTTATAATTTCTAGACCAGTCACTTTTCTAACATTGTAAATACATTGGTTCTGTGAATGCATTAGATATTTAATTTCATGGGTAATTAATTTTTTATAAGAAAAAAGATTTCAACTCAAAATCCTAAATAGCGATTTGCCTTTTAAAGTTATGTTTTGCAGGTTTTGTTTGTGTGTGATTTAAGAAATAGGGCATGAGGAAGCTAACATTGGTTGAGAAGCTAGTATAAATTGGCCTTTTAATTATTTTAATTCTCATACTGATTATGAGCGGCAGGTATTGCTGGCCACATTTTACAGATGAGGAAACTGAGGCCCAGAGAGGTAAAATGAAACAAGGCGGCAAACCTGATAAGCGGTGGAGCTGGAACTCTAACCCAGGCCAGCCCATGTTTTTTGTGTTATATCTTTGGGGATTTTAAGCCACTGTGTTTCTTTCAGGATAATTCTAACCCACTGTTTTGTTATATATACTAGAGGCTCGATGCATGCAATTCATGCAAGAGACTTGGCCCTTGCAGCCCCAGCTTTGTGCAGACAGTCTAATTCTGCTGTTTGGTCTAATTAGTATATTAGCTCTTTATTCTATAGGATAATCACTATGGTCATAAGGGATAGGCAGCACAGAGAACTGTTAAGATAGACTTTGATGTCAGAAAAGACTTGATTTTTAAAATTTTATTATTTACGCAATGACCCCTCTCTCTTTCCCCCAGCATCTTGCACACCCCCTACCGGGGATGTGCCTGCAACCAATGTACATGCCCTTGACCGGAATCGAACCTGGGACCTTTCAGTCCGCAGACCAACGCTCTACCAATGAGCCAAACCAGTTTCGGCTACCTATCTTTTTTCATCCATTTACCTTAAATCTTTCTGAGTCATTAAGTTCTAGTTGCATTTCTTGTAACAGAATACAGCTATTTAAAAAATGTAAATAGTGAGCTCTTGTAACTAGCATGTTTAGACTACATGGGTTTGAACAGGGGTCCACTTATACACAACATTTTAAAATTTATTTTTCAATAAACATACAGTCTGAGGTCTCACATTTGTGGATTCAACCAATCACAGATCAAAACCAATATTTTAAAAAATTATTGTGATTGTGATAGAGACAGAGGATGGAGAGGGAGTAGTTTTGTGTTTACACCAGCCAGGTGACTCAGGGGAATTACCAACCAGTTTATGTGAATTCCTAATATTAGTAGTCCCTGCATTATGGGGTTAAGATAAATATAACCTACATGATTTTTAAGTGGTGTTTTCGTTTCCTGTGGTGACGTTTTCCCCATCCAGAGCCTTGGCACAGATAGGTCAGCTGAGCCAATGGCATAGTTTATTCTGTTCCATCTTTTTATAGTTTGTTACATCTGCCATGAGCAGCTATTTGAGGGTCTTGTATTTATACTGAACTCTCAGTTCCCCTTCCCAGATAATGAGCTGAAATGCTAGTCTATTGCCTTCATCTGGGCATTGAAACCAACACTCCTAGGCTACTTGGACTTCCTGCCAATGCAGCCTTCAAGAGAAGGAGCATAAGCACAGTTCTTTAGATGCTGGCTTTTTAGTTTCTTTTTCATTTCTGGTAATACTTCTCCATTTGTTGTGAGCTCTGGTTTGCATTTTAAAAATTATATATATTTATTCAGTACTAGAGGCCCAGTGCACAAAGTTGGTAGACTCATGGTGTCGGGGGAGAATAGGGTCTCTCAGCCCGCCTACACCCTCTCACAGTCTGGGAGCCCCGCAGTTGATCACCCCAAAGAGGTAGGCCCCAACCATCCACAGCAGTGCCACTGTCGGATAGCCTGGGCCTCCCTTTTTGGGGCGATTATGGAGCCCCCCAATTGATTGCCCCGCTGGCCAGTGGTCTGGACCTCCCTCTGCAGAGGGAGTGATGGCCAGGCCCTCTACCAATTGCATCGCATTTGCCTTGATTGGCCTAGTAGCACCAGTGGGTGTCATAGCATGGTTGTCCAGATGGTCGTTCTGCTTTTCGGCTCTTAGGTCAATTTGCATATTATGCTTTTATTATTATAGATTTCTTTAGTGTGTTTTCATTGTACTTGATTTTCACTGAACTGGATCTCACAGATGCTAATTCTCTGCCATTGTTGTGTTCTATGTGTGCGCAAAGTGCAGTAGTCCCTTGGTAAATAAGTGAGAGACTTGAAAAGTATATTTCAGCTAGAACCTGGCTGGCATGGCTCAGCGGGCGACCATTGACCTGTGAACCAGGAGGTCATGATACGATTACCTGTCAGGGCACTTGCCTGGTGGGAGGCTCCATCCCCAGTGTGGGTTGTGCAGTATGCAGCTGATCAATGATTTTCTCTCATCATTGATGTTTCTCTCTCTCTCTCTCCCTCTACCTTCCTCTCTGAAATCAATAAAATAAAATAAAAATATATGTATACTAAAAAATATATGTATATTTAACCTAGTGTATCAGGAAGGCTGCCATCAGACAGAAATAAGATACACACGAATTTACACCACAACTAGTTAAGAAAAACACAGTGTAGTGAGAAAGTCAGCTTCTACCATAAAAGTATGTAATAGAGGGAACCACAGGTACTTTGGAGCTAATTCTTCTTCCATATTTTACTATCTGAGTAGGCTAATTGCAATCTCTCCCTTAGTTTCAGCTTCTTAAAAAAATGAGTACTAAAATCAATCTTGCTTAACTGTTAGGATTAAATGAAGGAATAGACACTTCTGTTGCATAAAATACTTGGCAAAACACCAGACAGATAATAAGTGCTCGATGAATTGTAGTTCCCTCCCTCCATCAAGACAGAGAGAATAGGGATGTATGTCGTCAGGTCCTTCATTAGAGATGACTTGACAAAAAGGGATTTCAGCAACTGATTCGGATGCATAACCAAAGTAGCCTTTAGAAATCTGGAGTCCTTTAAGGTTCACTTGGGCAAAAAAAAAATGAAGATGCAAACCCTGACTTGTTGCCCTCACAGCACCCAACACCTTGATGATTGACAGTATCCAAGTCTCAGATTCTGGGATCCCTCAACCCAGCCAGCTGCCATTGCACTTGGAAGATCTGAATGGGGCCATTGCTTTAAACGTCTGTTGAATCTGATCTTTCAAAGAATAATGACGTCTGGCAGAAACCCGTATGTAACTGTAGGACCTTTCCCCTTGCTGTAGCTTTTGTTTCCCACATCTCAGCTGTGAGCGGGTGGAGGGAGGCAGTAAGTGGGAACAACAGCCACTCCCCTGGGCACTCCTTCATGTGGACAAAACTGGTGTCAGCATTCCACAGGCTGAAGCATCAGAAGGGACTTTAGAAATCGTTAATTTGTTGGCAATTGTCAAGTCTTGTTCCCAGTACCAGTCCCTAGCAGGCCTGGCTAAGGTTTTTCATTACAATAGGATGAATGGCTAATTACATTGAAGGAGTGCAATGAAGTTGCAATAGAGAGACTTAAAAGTGGTCATCTGCCTTGTTAACATTGTTTTGTAAGATTGGAATTTGCCAGAACGCTAAAGGTGGCCTGCTTTTCTCATCTATAGAGAAGAAATTTATTTGTGGCACGGACTGTGTTTCAGATGTTTTAAAGTGGTGCAGGCGGAGATTTCTTTATTCCGTCCTATTGGAGCTGAGTTTCTTTGCCGTGTGTCATGCTCATGGATGGTGAGGAAGTTCAACTTACCAATTAAAAACATAACTCAATCGCCTCTGCCTCGCTTTAGCTAGGTAATCAGTTTAAATTTTGAACTCCGTACGTGGATTGTTTTTCTCCTTAAAGATTCCCTTTCCTCCTTCCAAGATATAGTCTTAGAGCAAAGAGAAGCATGATGTTGAAGTAAAGATTCTTGGCTCGAGTGCCATCTTTCTCTGGGGACTTTTCCTTGCCCTCAAATTTATTTCCACTGGGGTCTGGGCATCAGTGACTCCTCACTCACAACCATCCACTGTTGGGGTGTTCTCGGCTGGAGTAACTTGTGATCTCTTCCATCAGGAGCATCCAAGGGTGGTGGGTCCCCTCTCACAGAGCCTTCGCTTTCTTGTTGCTGTGCTGTGGATCCATGGAGACCTGGCTGTGGATTCCATTCATTTGGCAGCTCAGTCTACTCTCTGCCCTCTGCTTGCAGAACCCTTTGCCCTTCACTTTGGCATGTGAGTCCCAGCCAGCATGCTCAGCTGCCTTCTCTGTGCCCCGAGAACTTCTAGATTCCTTCCCTGCTATACTCAGAGCATAGGCAAGTAATGGGGCTTCTCTTATCGCCCTGCCCCCTAAAAATTTCATATTACCACTTGTCTTTCAGTTTTGGACAATAGTGCTGGAAAAAGACAGCCTACCAATCCCTTCATTCTTTCTGGGCTTTCTATATTCTGACTCCCCTTCTCCCATACACACTGAGTTAACCCCAAAGAGCAGCAGTGTCTGAACGCTGTATCTGAACCTCATCTATATGGCAAAAGGACCTCTATGTGCCCTTCCTATCTGACACCCCTATGTCTTATCCCTCTCTCTCTCTATATATATTTTTTTTACCATCCCCTTCTCTAGGGCCATAAAACACCATTGATGGCAGAAAGGATTGCATTAAAAAATAGATTGCTAAGAGGATAAATGCGTCAGGAGGTATTTCAATGATATTATCCCTGTCACATAGTCTAGGACAACCGAAGTAAAACATGTAATGGCAGCTATGCACACAGGGAAGACTAGTCTCCAGTACTAGCTGATGGCGGAGTTCCATTCTGCTGAGCACATCATGTGCCGGGGCAACCTCCTGGGACCCCGGGGACCAGTGGTGGAAGGCCCAGGGGGCAGTGAGCTCGTGGCATCACCCTTGACCATGTCCAATTGCAAGTTCCTCCAGCCACAGAGCTTTGGCAAAACTGCTGTAATACTGAGATTTTTGTGCAATTCCTCTAGTCACCTCGTGAAGTGAAATAATCCAATCGTTTACTTAGAAGGTGTGGTGGTCAAAGCCACCGAAATATCTGCCCAAGCGCAGGGGCTCAACTCCAGTTCTTTGGATTCCAAGTCCAGTGCTCTACATGATCGATGCCTCATCAATCTAGCAGTAAAATAATATAAATAGGATGGGAGCAGGCAGTTGGGAGGATCATCTGACTCCAAAATGTCTTTCTCATTTGCCGGTACCATATTCCAACACAACGTGATCCTATTTGTTGAGATGCAGATAATATATACCTGGAGATAATAAATACATATATACATATGTATATTGATTTCAAAGATGAAGGGAGAAGGAAAGAGAGATAGAAACATAACTGTTGAGAAAGAATCATTGCTTGGCTGCCTCCCACGTGCCCCCTACTGGGGATCAAGCCCACAACCCAGGCATGTGCTCTGGCCAGGAATTGAACATGGCCTCCTGGTTCATAGTTTGACGCTCATCCACTGAGCCACACTGGGTGACTGAGAGCAGGTTTTACTAAAGACAAGTAGAGAAAGATGAAGCAGGGCACAAGTCCTTCCTAAGAAGAGAAGATCTTGTTTGGAGAGTGGAAGAGCTTAGAGTGTATTGGCAGAGGATGAGCCTGGACTGGTGAGGGTGGTCCGGAGCTGGGAGGAGAGAATGAGGGAGGGAAAGGAAGAGAGATTAGCGATGAGCAGACTGGTAGCATCCATGGCTATTGCAGGATCTGGACTGATCACCTCTAAGCCTCAGATTTGCAATAATTCCTTCTTCTGATAAGGCTCAGCGAGTTGATGATATGAAGGTACTTTGTGAACACTGAAGCACTATACAAATGATAACCAGAGTTATCGATCCTATTATTGAAGACCATATAAATAATTTTGTGATCATTATTTGACTTACTTCAAAATGTCCTTGTATCTAACTTTTGCATATACTATATGTCAAAAAGTGATACAGGGAGATGACAAAATGCTAGTTCACCAACTGTATAAAGTTTTCTTTTTAAAAAAGTGTGAACTTTTTTCTATCATTTATTTGACTAATACATTTTTGAGGTTTTGGTAAAAACATAATTCTGCAGCCACTGTTTCCTCATATTTACTTTGTGAGTTCTGGTGATGTGCTTGGAAGAAATGAAATGTATGTTACCTACGTGTGGCATGACAGTTTTGTATAAAAGGTTAAATGCCAAAGCTGAGCAGTGCACTTGAATGTTATTTGAGTTCAGAAGAGAGTGGGAATATGAGGAAAGGTCGAGAATGCCCTGTGGTGGATGCTGTGCCTGTACTGGGCCCTCCAATGCCACTTTAGATCCAAGGCACTCAGTTCCTGGGTGCTGGGCATGGAGCAGATGCTGCTGCTCAGAGGAGTCTCTCAGTGGGAACTAGCCTCACTCTCTCAGCCCAAGGTCATGTCCCCTCTCTGGGAGCATCCCCACCCATGAAGACTCAGTGCCCAGAGAGAAAGAGCCAGCCCCTTGCTCCAATTGGGGACAATTTCGAAGGGTCATCCTAGCTCCAGAGTTCTTGGTAGGACTAGTGGAGGCCTTTTCAGTGACTGGGTGTCCAAGCTGTTTCCCCCTCTGTCTCGTCATAAGAGCACTCCCCACGGAATGGCCTGCCTCTAAATCTCAAGCCTGAGGCTGATCAGGGAATCCAGCTGAGGCCCTCCAGCCAGGCTGAGGCTGATGGGTGGACACAGGGAGCCCGGGAGCAGGGCTGATTGTTATGAGGGGGAGAGAGCCGGATACGGCTATTCTCTGCTCTCCTGTGCGCAGATGGAGAATTATCTGATCTTGTTCACACAGCCTGTAGTTGATTAAAAATTAATTTGGGGAATAATGGAGCCTTTTGGAGCAGCAATGTTGAGTCAATAGAGAGGATGTTTGCTAAAGATCTTATTTTTAGGGATCAGTGTCTTTCGTTTGGCTAATTGTTAAGATTGTTTCTGCTGCATAGGAATCTGCACTGCCAGCGATGTAATCAAATTCCTCTTTCACATCTATCAATTAGTGACAGAGCAGTGCCTCATCTTAACACACGGTTTTTAAAAAAGCTGAGGAAAATTGACAATAAACAAAAACACCTACTTTATCTACTATTCGTCGTTGTTAATCATCAGAAGAGGATATTTTTTCCATTGCTTTTTGGAGAGAGTGGAATGGAGGGAGGGAGGAGGAAAGGGAGAGAGAGACAGATATCATGTGAGAGAGACACATCGACTGGTTGCCTGCAGCACATCCACACGCCCCAATCAGGGGGCAGGGAGCGAACCTGCAACCCAGGTACGTACATGCCCTTGACCAAGAATCAAATCTGTGACCCTTGGATGCATGGGCTGATGCGCCAACCACACAGCTACACCAGCCAGTGGTCTATTATTAATTATCAGAATAAAACACCATTAGTATCTATCAATTGTCAAAGGTGAAAAGATGATAATATTTAATGTGGGGGAGGCTATGAGGAGATAGTCACTGCCATAGAACACTGAAAAGATTTCAATTCTCTCCCAAATTAAAGTCAATGAATTACTGATTGTAAACCTCATTGGGATCTTTACGAGCAGATTCTGAAATTTATCTGAAAGAGAAAACAAAAACGAATCCAATACATGTTTTTGACAAAGGACAAGTAAGGCCTTTCCTACCAAACTTGGGGGGAAAAAACAAAACTTACACTGTAAAACTATTGAAAAAGTGTATAGGATTAAAAAGAGGAGTGTGGTATTTATGCCGGGAAAGGTCAGTGATGTAGCAGAGAGCCTGGAGGAACCCCATTCCAGGGGGGTATGGGAATTTGTTATATGACAAAGATGACATTGCATGTCAGTGAGGAAAGATGAACCGTTTATTGAATGGCTGTGTGTCAGCTGATAAGATAGTTAGGTTTCTGCCTCATGAAAACAAACAATAAACGGGCCAGAATATAAATATTTCCAGCTCCCTAGGACATACAATTTCTGTCACAAACTCTCAGCTTTGCCGCTGCAGTGCCAAAGTGGTCATCAACAGTGTGCGAACGATAGATATAGCTGTGCTTCAATGAAACCTACCTCCCAGAAACAGGCAGCAGGCTGGGTTTGGCAACAATTTGCTGACCTCTGGATTGGCAAAACATTAAAAAACAACAACTCTGTGAGAGAAAAATATAAGGAAATTTGTGGTAACATTTGTGTGAGAAAGGCCTTCCTCTAAGAAAGACACAAATTAAAATAATTGGAAATACCCAGTTTGGGCAAGAGTGTGGGGAAAGGTTTTTAAATGCATTCTTGTTGGGCCATTTATTCCATTACCAGGGACTTAACCTACAGAGTAGATTGTATCTATATAGACCGTGATAAGGTTGAAAATAAGTTACATTTTATTAACAGAGGATTCATTAAATGTTGACACCTCTACAGTATGCTTAGCCGTTAAAAAGAATAAGGTGGTTCTACATGTGCTGACATGGAAAGATATCCTTGACACATTGTGTTTCAAGAAAAGCAATTACCTTATGGAGTGTATAGTAAAATCTTTTAGTTGCTATAAATAATGTGTGTATGCATAGAAACAATTCTGGAAAAATAAACATCAAATTGGTTACCTCTGAGAGTAGATGTCAGGTGGAGGTGTACTTACTACTTCCTATATTGATTGCATGCTTTATAGTGAGCACATATTAGCCAAATATAAGAAAGAATGATCCTCTAAGAGTTGTACTCTAACCTCTGAGAAGTGCAGCATGTAACTGTCTTGTGGGTTGTTATGGAAACAAGGCCATGTCACAGACCTCTCTGGGGCTAGGGGCAGACACTCACACGTGATGCAGTCACATGGATGAGAGACATGGGCAGAGCACCCCTTGGGGTCTAAATGTAATTATCCTTCTTGCATGGCTTCCTGCACTGGGACAGGACCCTTAGCCTTAAGCCTGCTGAAAGGATTTCCTGTTGGGATTCAACAAGACGATAGACGTGTAACTGAAACAACTCATCTTCCTGGCCTGCGCTCAGTGCAGTTTCCCAGGCCAATAAATACTCATCTCATTAGCAGAGAAACAGCAGAGAATGCACTGAGGCTGTCCACAAAGTGGTGGCATAAAGGTTTAACGAGAGACTTCCTGGAAACCTATTTTACCTTCTCCTCTCATTCATGGCCGCTGTAAAATCTCCTCTCCGCTCTCTCATTTATGAAGCGCCCGCATAGACAGTTCTCACTTTGTCTTCATCTTCCCCAGACACAGGCTTACAGAGGCACAGGCCCTCAGGACATGGAGTCTGTCCTTAAGATTCATATTCCCACGGACTGTGGTGAATAAAAGCCTGCACTTCATTATATTCCTGGAACCTAACACCCGCTTGGAATTCAGCAAACATTGGTTGGAAGTACTTTTCCTATATCACAGATTTTGAGTTTTCCGTGAGAGAGAATCAATGGACACATGAACATAGATTTCACCCAGAGTATGATTAGGACGCTATATGCCTGGGTTTACTGAATGAACCTTCTTCTGGTATAATCAACTTTATGTGTCAAAATCTCTTTCCTGCCTCAGTGTTCTGCCTAATTCAGTTCCTCCAATTTCTACTGAGAGGTTCTTATATATGAGGCAGATATGCTTCTGTTATTGTAAAAATGTCTTCTTGTACTTTTTCAGGAAAATGTTGACATTTTCAAGTGGCTTCATAACTAGGATTCTGCTTGTGCCTCTAGCTTTAACCTTCTCTTACCCTACTTGAAATTCCTGCAAACTCACCTTGCTGCTCTGTTTTGAATACCTTCTCACTCCTACTCATTGGTGGGTAATCAATTATTTGGCATCTCCTCCAAGAACCTGGCAAATGTGTTGACATATATCACACTGCATTATAATCGCCATCTGCACTTCTGTGTTACCCCACAGGAGTGAGATCTATGAGGATCAAGATCTTACCTACCGTTGCATCCCCAGCAATGGCTGGTGCAGAAAAGGCAGCTAACAAGTGCTTATTAAACCATTAAAGTCAGAGGAGGAGGAGTGAGTAGCTCAGGCCATCTTTACAGGCCCTCCTTTATGCACAAGGTTACTCTCATCCATTTGCCCATACAGCTTCAGTTTCAGCCTAGGCCGAGATCCAAGGCCGAAATTATTCTCACAGTGGGAGCCCTCTAATTTAGCCTCTGTGAACAACTGAAAATACACTGAATGTCTATCAACAGAAAATGATTGCATAAAATGTGGAGCACTCATGCTTTGGAATATCTTACAAATCCTAAAGAAAACATAATTAGAATTACATGTATTGATCTGGAGGGATATCCATGATCTAGTAAGTGAAAAGGGCAGATTTTAAAGCAGTGTGTCTATTGGGATTTAAATTCATTTTTGTAACAACAACAACAACAACAAAATGGGGATAAAGGGCTGAGAATCTGTACAGGAGAGTATGTGTTTGTGTATTTGTGAATAAACATAGATTGGTATGAATGGGTTCTTTTGCACTACTAGCCTTGGTTACCTCTGAAGATTAAGACTGGAGAGGAGAAAAATGATGAATTTTATTTTTTATTTATTTATTTTTAAAAATATATTTTATTGATTTTTTTACAGAGAAGAAAGGAGAGGGATAGAGAGTTAGAAACATCGATGAAAGAGAGACATCGATCAGCTGCCTCCTGCACACCTGCTACTGGGGATGTGCCCGCAACCACGGTACATGCCCTTGACTGGAATCGAACCTGGGAACTTTAAGTCCGCAGGCCGACGCTCTATCCACTGAGCCAAACCAGTCTTGGCGAAAAATGATGAATTTTAAACATCTTGTAATATTTGATGTATAAAAATAAACATGTAGTACAGCAGATCTTGAATAATATTTCATTCAACGTTGTTGTATTATAACAAATGAGATACCGTAGGAACATAAATCTTATATCAATTAGCCTATGGTAAAATTGGTCTTGTTATTATGTTGTTTGGGTTAAATTCACAGAATCCATGAATAGTACTCAGTGAGGACTTACTGTATTTTTTACTTTTTAATTCACAAAAGAAGTCCCACAGTGAGGCCATGATAAACCCTACAGGCTATACACATTCAAAAAAAATACTGTATACCAATGCACGGGAACACCCAGAGGTTTGTTAAAAACAAAGGTTGCCAGTCCTTTGAGTTTGTGAGTAAGCAGATCTGGGATCAGCTAGAGAATATGCATTTTAACAAACTCCCTGCAGATGCTGATACTTCTGACCCATGGCCCTGACTGAGTAGGGCTGCGATATATCCCTGAGGAGAGAGATGTCAAGGGGACCCGGGAAGGGCCAAGACCTAGAGCAGTTTTAAGTGTGATGCTTGAGTAGCATCGGTGATGGGGAAAATGTACTCATTCTGTTCAGTGGTGCTTAACCACCTCCTCAGAACCTGCACTGTGGCTCCCCGGGCGGAACCGCCTCTGTGTGTTGCTCAGAGACGTTATGTGTGTGGCTGATGTTGCTTATTCATATTTGGAACCTTACTGTGTCTTTCTCCAGCCTGATCGATCCGTATTCTTATGGTAGACAGTTGGTTCACTGCAGGCTGTTTGAAACAAAGCTTTGTCTCTATGGAATTTGGAAATGCTGAGGGCAGACTGAGTGGCAGCCACGTGCCTGAGTCCATGTGAGGGGTATCAGCCATGGGGGGAAAGGTCTGTGAGAGCTGCCGTGTGATGGAAGGAAACAGTGCCAATCAGTTTTTATTCTTATAGATGGCTTGTTTGGAGGGGCAGATGGCAATAAAATAAAGTCAATAAAATAAAGACCCAGAATTGCGGTGGGAGTTAGGGTTACGGTTAGTTTCAGGAAGGAACCAGAGGGACCAGCCAGATCATTAGGAATTCCCTCAATGCACTATGCTCTCTCATCTTCTCTAGGCAGCTGCAAGTGGTTCAGACTATGGGCTTTGACATTAGAAACACTTGATTTTGAATCCCAGCTCTGCCACTGCTTAGAAGTGTGATCCTGAGCAAAGTATTACCATGGTGGGGCTCTACGCCCCCCACTTTTAAAAACTGGATAATAATATTTGCCACAGAGGATTGTCATTTAAGGAGCTAATGTTATATGTAAATAGCCTCGTATTTTTTATAGTTATTATCATCACAATTAAGATTAGTATTTTATGGATTATAAGATACATATTTAAATTTTTAATATATTTGAAATCAGGAAGCAGCTTGTTATTGGCCAGGCAGCTATTGTGATATAATTGTCATGGTCTGTGGATCAAATTTTGCAAAATGAGCAGTTTATAAGAAAATCCCAGAAAACTAATGGAGCTCTTGTTAAGAAATGCAGAATCGCCGAAACCAGTTCGGCTCAGTGGATAGAGCGTTGGCCTGCGGACTGAAGGGTCCCGGGTTCGATTCCGGTCAGGGGCATGTACCTTGGTTGCGGGCACATCCCCAGTGGGGGGTGTGCAGGAGGCAACTAATCGATGTCTCTCTCTCTCATTGATGTTTCTAGCTCTCTGTCCCTCTCTTTTCCTCTCTGTAAAAAAAAATCAATAAAATATATTAAAGAAAAGAAAAAAGACTGCAGCATCACTGATTGTCTTGGTGGCCTAGACTCAGAGATGACCGGGTGATGGAAAACTTGGATATTGAGGTCTAGGAGTTGAAAAGTGATGAAGGAGAGTTGAATTCTCAGTGGGTAAAGAAGTTTTAGGAATGCTATCACTGTATCATACAAAGTTACAGCAGGGACCAGATAGTATTAATATATTCAAATTGGGGAATTGAATATAATTTAATAAAGGAGCAATTTAGAAAGGTGTAGTCAGTATTTAGGACAACCAGCAAAGGATAGTGGAGTACATGTTGCCTCTATTTTTCTTTTCATGAATGTCATATGTGATTTTAAAATTCCTCTAAATATATCTAAAAGATCTCTTTCAGGAGGTATAAAATAAGTTATAGAAATCAAGCTCCTATTTAGCTGTGGGACTTCCAAAGCCTAACAAGGCTCCCAAAATCTGATCTTAAATCACCCTCTCAAATCAATTCCAGGTAGATAGATCATGGACCTAAAAGTAAAGTGGTAAAACAATGCAGCTTTTAGAAACTAAGATTGGAAAATATTTTCTTAATTTTGGATAATCAAATATTTTTTTTAACACGATGCAAACAACCACAATAATAAATGGAAATACTGGTAAACTGAATATTAAAAATAAGAACTTTGATTTACCAGGAAGGATTACTAAGAGAGTGAAAAGGAAAGCCACAGAGTGAGACAAGTTACATACAACATGTATAACTTATGGGTAGAACATAATCCTATAAAACAATGGATTGGGCCAACAATCCAATAAAAATGGGTATGTGACTTCAGCAAGTGGCCAATCAACATATTATATGGAATTCAACCACCTTACTAATCCTGAAAATACAAATTAAATTTATAACAAAATAGTAGAACAAATTCACAAAATTGCTAAAGTTAAAAAGATGGACAAGACCAAGCTTGAGCAGGAATGTGGCACTCTGAGAACTCTTATACATTACTAGCAAAATATAAAGGGCTATGGTCACTTTGGAAAACTGGCATCACATAGTAATGTTGAATGAAAACATACTATATGATCCATAATTCCACTGCTAAATATATACTTAAAAGAAAAGTACATGTAGTCTCAAAAGACCTAAACAGAATTGTCCATAACAAGAGGATTCAGAATGCCTGCAAACTGGAAATAAGCCTGATGTCTACCAATAGGTGAATACTATTGAGCCATTAAATGAATGACATACAGCCACTTGAATGAATAAATTTATATTAAAAATCACACACAATTGTTCTATGTTGTTAGAAGTCAGGATAATGGTAATATTTGGGAAGGAGAAAGGGGAAGTGATTGGTGGGGGAATGAAGGGCTCCTGTGATAATTGGCAAAGTTCTGTGTTTTGACTTGGGTAATGAGTGTACTCACTTGGGGTTAATTGAGCTATACACATTATTCTTCATGGTTTATAACTCAGTAAGGTTAAAAACAAATGGCTTTGTAACAGCTCAGAGAAATTAGATATAAGAGGACACCAGGTAAAATCTGACTTGGGAAGCAGAAAGTATGAGATTGATGCAAAGGACTGAGATTCTATTTTAACCCTGAAGCACTGACTGTAATAGATCATCATGTGCTGCCTCCCAACCCAAATCTGGAAAATCATGTCCCAAAAAGAAATTGTGAAGACTTTAAATGTCACTCTATCATCCCTGCCCCTTTCTAAGTAGGCTGAAATTAAAGCTGTATTAAAAAGTGAATTCATTTACTGGTAATACGACTTAAATTGACTGGCTTATCTGTTGAAGCCAGAGCTACATTTCACAGCCCCTCATCTACCAGCAAGCGCACCTCTAACACTTTGTTCATTACCATTCCCAAGGTCTAAAGAGCCTGCACATGAACAAAACAAATCCATAATAAAAAAAATATGGGTATGGATAATTTAAAATCAATGGACCAAAATTATGTATTTTAACAATTTCTAAATAATGTTCTATACCTAATAGTATGATTTAAGAAAGTCAACTATGTCACAAAACCCATTAACATTCCTGTTAGCCCAATGCAATCTCCCTTCCTTCAGGACACTAGCTTATCTCAGCAGAATTTAACAGTCACAGCAGTGCGAAGGGCAAAGCATCCAAAACTCTGAATGCCAACCAGAATCTTGTCACGATTCAACCCAGTCAGCCTCTCACATACTGATAAGAATTTTCTCCTCTGCTTAAACCTGGATCAGACCACAGTCTGCCTAGCACACTTAAACGAACCAGCCAGTAAAACAAATGAAGATATTTTACACAACTTGGCTCTAACCACAGGGACACTGGGGAATGTGCCATCTGAGTCTTGATCATTGGAAATTGCAGGCCATTCTCTGGGTCAGCAATCATCTCTCGAATGCCCTCTTTATCCAGGGCTAGGCTGGATGCTGCTGTTACAAAGGAAAATAAGACTTAGTCCTTGCCTGGAGAGTTCATGGTCATTCATTTATTCTAGATAATTCTGAAATTATATCTAAGCAAATTGAATGAAGCTAAAATCATCTTCACTTTATCATGTCCCAATGTTTGGATAAATGTTCTTTCAGTAATAGGCAAGCACTGCTGTAGACTGAATGTTTCCCTCCAAAACTCGCATTTTGAAATCCTAACCCCCAATGTGAAGATATTTGGTGGGGCCTTTGGGAGGTAATTAGGTCCTGAAGGCAGAGTCCTCTTGAATGGGATGCGTGCCCTTATGAAATAGGCCCCAGAAAGCGAGGTGTGGGGAGAGGAGAGGGTCCAGGGGAAAAAGGGCGATGGATGCAGGCAGGGCTTGGGGTGGTGAATACACAATACAGTGTACAGATGATGTGTTGTAGAATTGTGCACCTGAAACATGTATGATTTTCTTAACAAGTGTCACCCCGATAAATTCAATAAAATTAAAAAAAAATAAGTAAAATAAAACGGGCCTCAGCTCCCTTGCTCCTTCTGTCTTGTGAAGACACAGCAAGAAGAGAGGCGTCTATGAACCAGGAAGTGGACTTCCACTGGACTGAATCTGCTCGTACCTTGATCTTAGATCCAAAGTAATAAAATTCCCCGAGGCAATTCCGGTGCTGAGGCTGATTTTACACCAAAGAACTTCGCTCTAAAAGCATTTCCTCTTGAGTCGTCTCTATATTTCAAAATCGCTACAGTGGAACACAGAACTAACCGTCTATACAGGGGGCTCTTGGGTCCAGTCAACCAGCCACTGGGGAACGCCCCCCAGACAGCCAGGAGGGTCTCTGGGGCTGAGCGCTCCGCTGAGAGACCACTTTGTCGATGGCAGCGCAGTAATTCCTTTGCCGACACAATTCCCTTCCCTGAGAATTACAACCACCCAATTGCTTTGCCCGCTGAGAGCTGTTTTAACAAGCCGTGCCTGTCAACCAGCAAAGCACAGCAAAATGCAGTGTGCCCACATTTTGAAAAGGCATAGATTTAGTTTTCTGTGATTGAAAGGGGTTAGGGGTGAGGTGAAGAAACCACCATATTGGCTAATCTACCTGTGTGTCAGAGGTGGTACTTCACTACTTATCCAGTCTTCTGTAGAGCTGAGATTCATCATTCCTCTGTCAGAGAGCCTGGTATTGGCCTTCTGGACACTGTCTCAGAGAGGCTTTCAGAAGCCACCATTTCTTTGCATTTCAGTTCTGTTTAGACAGCAGAATAATTACAAGTTTCCAGAGTGAGGTTCCTTAACTGCAGAGGCACTGATGTCTTGATTCACTCATGCACAGAACTGGACTGACTGTTGCTATGAAGATGTTAATTAGTGTTATAACTGTTCTTCTATTTGCATAGACTATTAATTAACTCTCTTCTTAGGAATGACCAGATTTGGGAAGTAGGAGTGAGAGAACTACCTAAAATAAATGTATTTTAAAGAGTTTCCCCCCCCCCAGTTACCCTTCTGATACTGAATCTCCTCCATATTCTCTCGCCAGAAGCCTTTCTACTTCTGCCACCCCAAAATCTGAAGAGAAAACAGAATAC
Organism: Pipistrellus nathusii; assembly: GCA_963693515.1. Lineage (NCBI taxonomy): Eukaryota > Metazoa > Chordata > Mammalia > Chiroptera > Vespertilionidae > Pipistrellus > Pipistrellus nathusii. The sequence continues at coordinate 66,987,684 of OY882868.1, read as the reverse complement.
AGAAAATCCTGTTGAGATCTGCCTATTTGGAACAGAAGCTACTGGAGCCATAAACAGGTAAGAACACTTAAATGTTAATTCTGACAAATTTCTGGAAGCTGAGGGCAGACTAGCTTGAGAATGAGAAACGGTGGACCCCACTCTTTTTGTGGGCTTTATCTCAAGAACCTCATCAGGTTCTCAAGGTGAAGATCAGAGAAAAAAATCCCCTTGTGAATCTGTCCATGGTAGGAAAAGCATAGTTATGAAATACACTCAGAGCATTCTCCATAATATCCTCCGGGGAAACACTTTGCCTGAGCCTTATCCCCTCTGGGGGAAGGGCATTCCTCCCATCCCGCCTCTTCCTAGTCTTCCTAGTTTACCTAAGGGAAAAACAAACACCCGGAAACAGTAACCATAGGCAATAGGGATCAGGCCTTGGAGGAAATATACTGGAAATGCAATGGCCAGGAAAAGGATTAGGGGACTGGAAGAAATACTTGTGAAGGTCACATCCCATAAACATAAGCCCACTAGGAGATTTAATCTGAAGGTTATAGAATACTACCTCATCTCCGTACCATATTATTATACCAGTAGGGTTTCAGTATAGCAATGATGGATTGCAGCTGAAAGAGCTGCAAGTCATGGACCAACTCTCTTAGGAAGAATATTCAGGGGAGACAAAAGCAAGGCATCAGAGGAATTTGAAACCTCTTGTACTTATCACTACAGCAAGCATCAAGTATAGCTCGTATTTAACCAGATTAATACAGATCCTCATCTTAAGGCCCATTTACCTCAGTTTATGTTAAATTAAACATGTCTGTATTCAACAGAAATTACAAGGCATATCAAAGGCAAGAAAAAAGTACAGATTAAAGAGACAAAATAGTCATCAGAACCAGACTCAGATATGACATAGATGTGGTAATTATTAGACAATAAGTTTAAAGTAACTATGGTCAATGTGTTAAGGACTCAACAGATAAAGTAGACAACATGCAATAACAGATGGGTAATGTACACAGAATGATAGAAAGCCTAAGAAAGAGTCAAAAGAAAATGCCTGACATAAAAACTGTAACATGAATGAAGAATGTCTTTGATGGGCTCATTAGTAGACTTGATATGGCTGATGAAAGAATCCAGGCGCTTGAACATAAGTTGACAGAAACTTTCCAAAGTGAAATGTAAAGAAAAAAATAATGAAAAATAATAAGAACAGAACATTTATGAACTGTGGGATAGTATCTAAAGGTATAATATACATGTCATTGAAATACTTGAAGAAGAAAGAGAAAAGAGAGCAGAAGAAATCTTTTTAATTAATAATGGCTGATAATTTTCAACCTTAAGAAAAGTACCCAGCTGGCATGGCTCAGTGGTTAAGTGCTGACCTATGAACCAGGATGTCACCATCCATTCGATTCCGGTCATATGCTCAGATTGCAGACTCTATCCCCAGTATGGGGTGTGCAGAAGGCAGCCGATCAATGGTTCTCTCTCATCTTTGATATTTTTATCTCTCTCTTCTTCTCCTCCTCTCTGAAATCAATAACATCATATTTTTTAAAGCTTTATGCAATATTTCCTGTTAAACAGAAAGTTTTAGCCTCTATGTCCTTCTTGCCAAACCCACAAAAACCATAATGCATGGCTCTATTAAAAGGTGGTCAACCCACAAGGACGAAGTGAATAGGAGACGGGCCATTTGCAGTGTAGACCTCAGAAAGTGATGGAAAGCCATGGTAGATCTGGTATGCACTGCAGAACCTCCAGAGGCTCAGGAGCAGAGGCCTCTGGCTTCTCTGCAGCAATAATAGGAGCCAGAACGTCATGGTTGGAATTCCTTCAAGACTCTAAAGAATATTTCCAACCTAAAATTCCCTACTCAGATTACCAATTAAATGTGAGGATAGAATAATGACATTTTCCAAAAATCAAATATGTCAAAATAATCTTGCATTTATTCTCTGGAAGCTGTGGGGAAATGTGCTACATTAAATGAGGGAGAAACATTTTCTAACAATGAAGACATTCTGGACCTCCTTCCATTCCACTTCCCCACTGCTCAACTCCCACCACTACCAGGACTAATTGAGGATTGTTTTTATTTTTATATCTGCAAACTAAGATCCCACTGGATTTTGGCAGTCATAGCATACTCCCAGGACCAATGTCCAATCAAGATTCTCAAGTCTTTTCATACCTGCTACTGCTAAACCATAATCCTCCCCATCCTTTTCACCGCCCCCTCCCCCACACAACACATGCACACCAGGTACCTGCATTTAATTATCTCAGACTTGGAGATTTCTATCAATAAGTCCCCTGGAATGTACTATAAGTCCTACTTTGTTTTATCTAAGTGCTTGTTTTATCTTTGATCTTCTATTACTGTTCAAATCCATCTGGTTAGATATGTTCCATTTATCAGCTTGTTCTGCTCTTTATGGATCCTCATTCTGTCACCATTGCATTTGCGATCCTTTCCAGACTACTGTCATCACAAATTACAGCAATGTGCCCTCTAAACTTTCAGCAAAGACATGGATACAAATGGCAAACCAGCAGGCACATCATTCAGGAGTTCATCAATCATTGCCAACAGCTCTTCTTCTAACTCTCATGTGAGATGTACCTGAAGATAGAACCATATCTGTACAATAATAATAACAACAACAATAATAATGTGATTAATATGGGGTAGGTGGTTTCTCTACCCCTGAGGCAATCTATGAGGAGTGTGCAATTTTAAGCCGAAACAAGTAAATAAATCCTTTGGATAAGGTGAGCAGTGGGTTCCTTCTCTCAGTCTCAGTTTAAGAAAACTGGCTACAGAAAAAAAAAAAAAAGTAGAGAAGCAGTTCCATTTTATTTTATTAATATATTTTATTGATTTTTCACAGAGAGGAAGAGAGAGGGATAGAGAGTTAGAAACATCGATCAGCTGCCTCATGCATACCCCCTTCTGGGGATGTGCCCACAACCAAGGTACATGCCCTTGACCAGAATCGAACCTGGGACCTTTCAGTCTGCAGGCTGACAGTCTATCCACTGAGCCAAACCGGTTTTGGCAAGTAATACCACATTTAAATCAAGAAGTCAAGAGTTTACAGATTTCTGAAACCTGGGGTTAGAAAAATAAGGTGTTTAGAGGGGAACAGTTCCTCAAAATAAGGTCAGTTGCTCTATAATCTAAAACCTTGGGGGATTCAGGGCTTCCCATTTCAGCAACAGGGTAAGTGCCCAATATAACCCAGGCTTGCTACAGTTTAATTGCATGTCTGTCTTGGGGAATTATTGGAGCCTAGACATGTTCCTTGTAGGTACTATCCATCATTGCCCCGTGCCTCATAAAATTCAAAAGAAATGAGGTCAACAGGAAGCTGGCCTTTGGAGTCCCCTAATATAAAAAATGCAAAGAGCCTGGCCAGTGCGGCTCAATGGGCGCCAACCAGGAGGTCATGGTTTGGTTCCTGGTGGGGCACATACCTGGGTTTTGGGCTCAATCCCCAGTTGGGGGCATGTAGGAGGCAGCCAATTGATGGTTCTTTCTCATCATTGATGTTTATATGCCTTTATCTCTCTCCTTTTCTCTCTCTGAAATCAATCAAGAGAAAAGAAAAAACATTTTAAAAAATGCCAAGGAGCCCTGGCCGGGAAGCTCAGTTGGTTAAAGCATTGTCTCAATACTCCTAGACTGTGGGTTCCATCCTAGTCAGGGCAACCAATGAATGCACAAGTAAGTGGAACAACAAATCACTGTTTCTCTCTCTCTCTCTCTCTTTCTCTCTCTCTCTCTCTCTAACAAATCAAAATAAAAATGCCAAGGAGATTGGCCTCCATTTCCTTTCCTGGCCAGCTACCTGTAGACAGGAAGAGCACTCACCTGCCAAAAGCAAATGAGGGGTGTGTTGCAGGGTGTGGCACTTAGTGCTACATATGTGTGCCTGTCAGATGTACTTGGTAAACTTTGAAAGAGATGTGCACAACTGTAGCGTCCATGAGTATGTAAGGCTGAAAACTTAATTACTGAATTTCTACCCGCCATTATCCTTACCTCAAAGAGAGAGAGAGATTGTTGGTTGGTCTTTCAACATAGTCATCGCCACAGGAAGAGGATAACATTTGAAATCGAGGGTTCCCTTTGGATCAGGGCCTGAGCCAAATATAAATGTGTGAAATACTAATGCAGCCTTCAGGTCCCTGCACAGACAACATTCCCAGTGACAGGTGCATGCTATTGAGAAAACAATGCCTGTCTCTGAGTGAGAAACACGGACTCACGTGGTCCTTGGCTGCATGTTGAAAGCACATAGGCTCAGCAATTTACAGAATTAAATGAGTGTTCATACTCCAGAGCTTTTAGTAGAAACGGCACAATTAAATGACCAATATATCAGTGGAGCATTTAAAAAAATCTTACTTGTAATTCAATTTGACCTATTTAGAAAAATCTATTTAGCAGATAAATTTTGTCCTGGAACCAGACAGAAGAATAAAATAAAATCACACTTGTGATCTCTCACATGTTAATATTAACTTCCTTTAAATATTTAAACCATGGTAATAGACTTTGTACCGAAATCCAAAAATACATGTTAAATATAGTTAGGGCCACTGTTTAATTTAGTGGCTTCCAGGACTTATTGATCTCATGGTATCAAAATAAAGTTTTTTCTTTGCCTCAAGGCACTTAATTTTCCATTAGAGGAGACCAGTTACCCGGATTGACTGCAGAGAGCTTTACGGCTGAATTAAAACTGTGCCAAGTAAACAGTTGTGTCATTTACATTTGTTAGAGGAGGTCACTGCCGGGCTTATCCTGCTTGTGCTTTAGGGACCCAGAGTCATAGGGCACTTTTTCGAGTGGAAGTTTTTAATCAAACTGTCATCTGTTGTCCAAGCCCTCTTGTTGAAACACGGCATTTCTGACCCTGGGAAGCTTATGGGGATTCGAAAGGGAATATAAATTTTTCTTTCTAGGTGTCCTTATTGGTTGACCAAAAAGAAAAAAATAACTTTGCATGTATTCACAGATTAAAACAGGAAGGACCCTTGTCCCCATAAATAGCAGAGTACGATGTCAATCAATAAAGACCTCTTGAAACTTACTCATCTTATTCACCAATAGAACTCCAGTCAAAGGACCATGGCCAACCATGACTGAGCACCTACTCCATCCATGCGCCAGGCTCTGCTAATGCTGAACTGTATTGTCACTTAATCCACATAACTCTACAAGCTTGTTTTATTGCTTCCATTCTATATTCAAGGAAATTGAGGTAGAGTGTACCCAGGGGTGTGGTACAGAGCCTGACTGAGGTCAGTGGGATGACTGCAGCATTTGTGTTCCAGCGTATTTCTTCTGGAACACCCCACCCGCACACAGGAAGAGCCTCACCTAACCTCAGACCCAGTGACTATAAAACCCAGACAATGGGCTGGGTAAAACATTGTGTATTGTTTTGCTCTCCAAGGCTGTCCTTGTTCCTTCTATTGGTGTTGAAGAGACAGGTCTTGGCTGAGCAGACAGGCTGGGCTGCTTCTGTTCAGATGACATGTTTTTTACATGTGTGCTACATGCAGGGAAGCAGAAAGTAAGCATAAACTTCAGAAAGCATTTAACCTAAGTCTTTGTAGACCAGACCCAGACGCCTGTCTGCAATAACAGTGGGTGTGAGTCACCTTTTGGTGTCGTGGCTTCAGTAGTCAGAGAGTTGTGAGGCTTTTCCATTTGGCTTTCCTCTCCCCTCTTTTTCCTTCCTGGAAAGGACACGAGGCATTTTCTCTTTATTCTGTACAAATCTGCACTCTCTACACAGCCATGCTCCGGCTGTGTGGTTGTAACTGGCTTTAGGAACTCCCCTGGTTGGTGGAGCAGCTGCTTACTTTATTTGGCAGAAGTGGGAAGCAGTAAAGGGTGCTTTGCTTAGAGATCCATTTTACATTCTACTTGGAGAGCAGCTCAGGGTGTAAGTTGGTTAAACTCTTGCTTAGGGCATGGCGGAGCACATTTTAGCCAAGGCATATTGATGATGGTTTCGGCAGGAGGCAAAATCATGTTCCTGCCTCAGGCCATTCCAAGCCAGTGGAAGAACTCAGTCCTATACGTTGTGCAAAACAGTTACATACTTGGCGTCTACTCATCTGTTTAAACTTGCAGCTGGGGGCTGGGATACAGGATACACTCCAGAGATTTTATTTTTCTGCCTTCTGTCATCTCCACATGTTTTTCCAGCTTAGAAGGAACTTCAGGGCTCATCGAGTCCAACCCTGGACTTCGCTCAGAGAGAAGAGTGCCTCTTGTTATAGACTTCCATTGTCAGCCCTTGTCTGGGAGAGGAGGTGTGAGCTTTGAGCACCAGCTTGACCATCAAGAATGCATCTGCTAGAATAAATAATTCTCAAATTTGTATGGAACCACAAAAGACTCCAAATAGCTAAAACAATTTAGAGACAGAAGAACAAAGCTGGAGGTATCATGCTCTTTGATTTTAAATTATACTACATTTTTGTATAATTTAAATTGCTCTCACTCCAATGGACCTGCTCAAACTCAGGTCCAAGATATTTAATATGTTACTATAGAGCTATAGTAATCAAAAGGCACGGTATTGACATAAAAACAGATACACATCAATAAACCAGGATTGACAGCCCAGATATAAACCCACACATATATGGACACTTAATTTATGATGAAATAGCCAAGAACATAGAATGGAGGAAGAGCAGTCTTTTTAATAAGCTGTGTTGGGAAAACTGTACTGCCATATGCGAAATAATAAAACTAGACCATTACCTTACACCACACATTAAAATGAACTCAAAATGGATTGAAGACTTGAATGTAAGACCTGAAACCATAACTTAGACGAAAACTTAGGTGGTAAACTCCTTGACATTAGTCTAAATGATAAATTTTTATATGATTTCAGAGGCAAGGAAAACAAAATGGGAAAAAACAACAAACAAACGAAAACAGATAAGACTGCACCAAACTAAAAAGCTCTGCACAGCAAAGGAAATCATGAACAAAACAGAGATGCAACCTAGGGAAGGGGAGAAGATATTTATAAATCCAACATCTCCTAAGGAGTTAATTCCCAAAATATACTACTTTAAAAACTCACACAACTCAACAACATAAGAACAGACACAATTTAAAAATAGGCAGAGGCTCTAAAGAGACACTTTTCCAAAGAAGACATATAGTTAGCCACCAGGCACATGAGAAGGAGTGCAGCATCACTGATCATCAGGGAAATGCAAATCAAAACCACAATGAGATATCATCTTACATCTGTTAGAAAGGTCGTTATTCAAAAACACACAAGGAATAGCAATTACTGGACAGGATGTGGAGAAAAGGGAACACTCATACACTGTTGGTGGGATTAAAAACTGGTGCAGCCACTTTGGAAAACTGTGGAGATTCTTTAAAAAATTAAGAATAGAATTAATATAGGACCCAGCTCTCCCACTTCTGAATATTTTCCTGAAGAATATAAAGTATTAATTCAAAATATATATGCACCCCTATATTCATTGCAGCATTATTTACAATAGTCAAGATATAGAAACAATCTAAGTGTGCATCAATGGATGAATAGATAAGAGTAGACGGTGTATATACACAATGGAATGTAACTCAGCCACACACACACACACACACACACACACACACACACACACACACACAGAGTAAAATCTTGTCATTTGGGACAACATAGTTTGACCTTGAGGTTATTGTGCCAAGTTAAACAAATCAGACAGAGAAAGACAAATGCTGTATCATTTCACTCAAATATAGAATCTAAAGAATAAAAATAAAAACAAAAGAGCAAATAAGACAAAACAAAAACAAATGTAGATGCAGAAAATAGAATGATAGTTAACCAGAGAGGAAGGGGATTGGAATGTGGGCAAAATAGGAGAAGAGAGTCCACCTAGTGGTGATGGATGATACTTAGATGTTTGGTGATGATCACTTTGTAGGGTAGGAAGATGACAAATTACAGGTTGAACACTTGAAACTTATATAATGTTATATACCAATTTTATATCAATAAAAAAGGTGAAAAAGCACACCTTCTACTGAAGTCCTTGGGTCTACCAACATTTCCTGAAGCATTTGCCATTGCTTAGTGTTAAAGATAGGAAGATGAGTATGGCCCGCTTCCTTTACTTCTCTGAGAAAGAAGATGGTGGGGTATAATTTAGTCCAGGGGTTGCAAATTGTGGCCAATGGGCTAAATCCCTTTGAAACACAGCCCTGGTCACTGGTTTAGGTATGTCTGTGGCTGCTTTCACGCTATATGGCAGGATCGACCATTTGTGACAGAGGCTGCATGGCTCACAAAGTTGAAAATATTTAAGTTCTGATCCTTGATAGAAAAGTTTTGCTGACACCTGATTTAATCTCTTTCCCTTTGGGATTTTGTTAAGAGCAGTGTTTAGAAACTAGTGGCTGATAAATGAGTTCACATTGGCAAACAGCAGGTCTGCATATTACCAGAGGAGCTTCTAGAGATCAAAATCTCCTGTTTTCCTAATCCAGCCTCCTTCACTTTTAGGCTGTCTCTGTGGCTCCCGAAGGCATCTGAGATTGAGACTCTTGATTCGGAGCAAGACCACTTAAGATGGAGAGAATGAGAAATGGTACATCTTCACTCAGCTTTAATGGTGAGCCTTGACACAGGCACAATCTTCAGGTACTGATGGGGTACAAAGGGGAGGACTGGGGAGTCTATTATAATGCTCTTCATTCTGGGTGCAGGGATTTTTTGACTCTCCCAACCTGGAACAGTGCCCAGCACATAGCAGATCCTCTATAAATACTGTCGAGTGAATCAGTGGTGGAGGAGAAGGGCAGGGCAGAACAAATAATTAACGATGCTTCTTAATTAGCCAGTGAAAGAGTTGAAGTTACCTCATTGCATTTCTCATAAAATTTTAAAATACTTCTTCTAATGCCATAAAAGTACTTTTTTATTAGGATATTTGCTCAAGCAAGTGAAAAAGTCCCTATGGTTTGAAAAATTAATATAACCAGTTTTATTATCAGCACATGAGTCTCTTGACAGTCACAAAAGAGGAAGCCTAGCATTGGGTAGAAGGCAATCCTGGCTGAGTCTTTCATAGGCTAATTGTTGACTTTTAGCTTATAACCTTTGGCTGGTCCAAAGGTTTTACTTATATAAAATCTTGATGGCTGAAGAATTGCCATTGCTGTTCTGTAGGCAATGTCCTATAGGGATCAATTTTTTACAATGTATAGAAAGTATAACTTCATATCACAAATGCTAAAACGAAAAGAAGCTACAAGAGATCCCATAGTTACCTCACTGTTGGATGGCAGTATTCCCACTTGAGCTATGGTAGACAAATGAGTTCACTCTGTTTAAAATATTACGGTTTGTAAATGGTTTTAATACCATTAGCAGCTAACATTTACTAAATGCTTGGTATATAGCAGTAACTATGCTAATTACTCTACATGCAGTATTAATTTAGTCATTGCCACAAACATATGAGGAAGATTGGATTATTATTATTTTAGGCAAGCTCAATGAAGCTAATTAAATTACCTGAAGTCATATATATATATATGAATATATATATATATATATATATATATATATATATATATATGAGCAAAGGCAATCTACTTCTAACTCCAAGCTATTTAGCCACTAAATTGCCAATCCAGTAACCTGCCTAAATAGTCCAGTCATGTTTAACACCTTTTCAATATTGAAATTCTAGATGGAAATACTGGCTGGGCCATATATAAGCCAGTGGCACTGTTCAAAACAGTTCTTAACTTAGGAGTCATGGACACCTTGCATGTTTATAAGCACTTTAAGGACCTAGAGATTTTATTCAAAGTATGTGTGTGTGTGTGTTAAATGCATGGGTGGGTGAGCATTTTTTTTCTGAGGGAACAGCTTTCATTGAAATCTGTGACCCAATAAAATGCTAAGAACAATTTTACTTTCTCAATAACTCAGTTGTTCTTTGATTTACTTAATTTCCTGAATATCAACCATGTGGCCAGTACTAAGCAAGGGGATACTAAGATGAGTGATATAGAAGGTAGAAGTCCTTTCTAATGTTTATTTTGCAATCAAACTAGCATCAGGAGGCCCCTCCTATCTTTCCTCATAATTTAGGGTTCTAACTTATATCATGCGTTAATTTATTAATTTAAAGCTAAATTTTAAAATTAATAATGCTAAATATGTTCATTAGTTAATTATTTTTTTTAAAAGTAGACACCATTTCCACCAAACAATAAAATAAGGCTGTGTATTAGCTTTTCATAAATTCTATACGTATTCAATCTTCACTTTATTACTTCAGTTTTCTCAGAGAAATCAATCTTTGAAAAGTTTTAAAAAGCCTTTGTTGGTTTGGCTCAGTGATAGAGTGTTGGCCTGTGGACTGAAGGGCCCCGAGTTTGATTTCAGTCAAGGGCACATGCCAGGGTTGCATGCTCAATCCCCAGTAGGAGGTGTGCAGGAGGCAGCCAATCAATGATTCTCTTTCATCATTGATGAGATAATGGCATGCCTTCAGTTTTTACTTTGAGTGAATAAAAAGCCACTGGAGCCCTGGCCAGTGTGTCTCAGTGGGTTGGGGCATTGTCTCATACACAGAAAGGTCAGGGCACACACCTAGGTTGCAGGTTTGATCCCCAGACAGGGTAGGAGTGGGAGGCAACCAATTGATGTTTCTCTCTCACATCAATGTTGTTTTTTTCTCGCTCTCCCACCCTTCCCCTCTCTCTAAAAATTCAATGAATTTATTGTTGGTGAGGATTAAAAAATTAAGCCATTGGGACATTTTAAGCAGTTAAACTTCTCAAATAGGATCACTCTGGATGCTGTGTTGAGGAAAGGCAGAGCATGGAGCCAAGGCAGAATCAGGGAAACCGGTTTAGAGGATTTGGCAATAATCCAAGAGAGAGATGGTAACTTGGACCAGGACAGAAGCAGTGCAGGTGGTAAACGATGATCAGAGTTTGTGTTTATACTAAAAGCACAGCTACCAGTCTATGCTATCTGATTTCTATGTGGTAGAAGAGAAAGGAGAGAGGTCAAGCTCAGGACCAAGGTATTTAAGGATGGATGTTTACGAAGATGGGGAATTTAAAGGAGAAGATTAGGAAATAATGGAGAAGATTTGAAAAAAATATTGAATCTTATCAAACAATATACAAATCCATTTTAAAATCCCCAACATTTTCATTCCTGACCCTCCCAAGAAGGCTGAAACTAGTCCTGTCCTAGATGTTGTGAGTAAAGCAAAGCAAAACAAGACAAAATGCACAAAAACCTGGTTTACAGGCTGTTTGAGAAGACGAGCTGTACTCACAGAGAATTTTAAGTAATTGTTGAAAATTTCAATAACCATTGAGACAATGAAACAAAATATTTTGCATTTGGACTAATTCTGTCACACAGTCTTGTAGGAGTTCAGGTAAGGGCAGTTCAATTTTTCTGATCAAGACAAAGAAAACGTAATCGAGGGGGTTGGCGACTGAAGGAAGAATTGGACTTGGATGGGTGAAGAGGATGGCCTGTAAATTTTCTCTGGTGTGTGTGTGTGTGTGTGTGTGTGTGTGGTAACTTGGCTGCTTTTATTTGTGAACAGACTGTAGAGATGGACTTCTCCCTGATGGCTGCTTGTGGGAATCACCTGGGAAGGCTGCTTAAAACATGATTCTCATTTAAACCAAACAGGATGAGTCCTGTGCATCATGCTTCTGAAGGCTTCCCAGCGATTCCCATGGCAGCCAGGGGGGAGGCCCAGAGAGGAAAGCAGACGCCGGCACGCTACAGTGCAAGAGCCATGTCTTGCAGCTGATGCCTACTCTTGTGCACAAAGATCTACAGGAACTCAGCCATGCCCGTGTGCTTGCACATGGTCTGTGGCTGCTTTCGTGCTGTCACGGTGACACTGAGTCGTTGATATCGGACCCAGAAAGCATTCGCTGACGCCGGGCTTGGTAGAGGGGCCTGGGTCCTGGTCTCACACACACTTGCATCTAAATCTGTTTCTGCTAACAAATAGCTGTGCGGTGGGCAAGTCACTCGGCGCTCTGGAAGCTGGTTCTCTACCTGCAAAACAGGTAACAGGACGAGGATGAGGGTCAGAGAAGATAACCTGGCAAAGACGTAGCAAAGGGCTGGCATGTGGAAATTTCCAGTTTTTGTTGTATTCCTCTCTTTCATCTACGAAACTGACCCCAACCTTCCAGAACGTCCCTTCTGCAAAAACTGGAATCCTTTTCCTCTCTTGCAGCTTTCCGATAGATAGCCTTTATGGGATTCCTGCCCCCTCACTTGCCCTTCAGGTTAAGCTGGCCTTTACACCCTTCATATCTGGGTGCTTTTACTAGTACGAGGGGATCTAGATGGACCCACTTTATATTATATTTTACTGGATAACAGAGTTTTTGGTGTGTTCTGGTGTATTTAATGTGTAATATAATAAAAAGGACTTATGTCTCATGTCAAGGGGTAGAGCATAAATGATTATGACAAGGGAAATGGAAGATCAGATGGTGTAACCTCAGCTGACAGCAGAATCAGCATGATTAACGTTCTTGGCTGGAAGAGCCAGCTTTCAGAAGCATCTTCCAGCCTTTCCAAGGAGCTGGGGACATGAGCTGTTTCATAATGAGGACTCACCAACTTAGTTTCCCGAGTGTCTCAGGAAATAAGGAACAATTCTTAATTTTTCAGAAAGATTCGAGAAGAAAGCTACTTGACCAAGGGCAGGGATATGGGAATTGGGTTTGTAGAACATACACACACACACACACACACACACACACACACACACGTGTGTACACACTATACACAGTTTAGAGAGACCAAGTTTTATACTCGGCTCTGACTGCTGGTTCTATAAACTGCTGTCACATGCATGCTGTGTTATCAGCACCTAAAGCCATCGTCTCCATGTGTGATGTGCTTTTTGGAGAGGGCTTATACCTGGATGTGTCACACTCAGGGCTGAGTTAATGACTTTCATGGGATCTAGCTACTTTTGCCTACAAAGGCCCCTTCTTAAAAAAAAACAAAACAAAACAACAAACAACCCCCCCATCAAATATAACATTTAGGATTACATTGGTTTAAAGATTAATATAATCCAATCTGGAGTATATATTTTTCTGACTATAAAAGAAATTAAAATATTTTCACAGCCTTTCCCCCAGAATACTGTGGGCCC